>JAIOJX010000005.1:127100200-127700200 GCA_022376925.1 Tragulus kanchil | reverse complement strand
TCACTCTGAACACAGATTAACAACAAAAAGACAAGTGCTGCATTAGCCTTTGTGCATGACCAGAAGCAGGGAGCCATTGAGCAGACATTGATACTACTATGTTAAGACACAGCAGTTCTCAAGCAACCAGGACCACTCTTTGAGTACAAAGTTAAGTGTATTGCATTTAAAAGATAATGAACACAGTGTTCATAGACTTATATGTGCCTTGTGACTCGTGTCAGAAGGATTTCTGGAGACATCTATTTATATCACATTAACTTCAAATATTCCTGAATGTAGATCACATCTGGCCTCATTTTTGAAGTGTCCCTCTGGGAACATTTCTAAAATAGTAGATTGTTCCAATTGTATTTCCTAATGAGAAAAATCCATGTATTCTGTGATTATTAATACTAATGGCTTCAAATAAATTATTGATTGGTGGCAGTGGAAAGTATTTTCTAGTTGTTGAGGAGCTTTTGGAAAATAATTCTGATTTCCATTGCAAAATGTCCAAGTTATATTCCTCTTGCCGCTCTATTCCATCAGTTATCAGCCTCCCAAGCAGAGTTGTTGTTCAGTCACTAAGTTATGTCCAACTCTTTGCAGCCCCTCAGACTGGAGCCCACTAGGTTCCACTGTCTCCCAGCGTCTCCCGGAGTTTGCTCAAATTCACATCCAGTCAGAGTTACTGAAGATCAACAAGGGAGAGAGGGACAAATGTGAAGGATTCATGGTTCAAGACTATAGTAGCATTTAATGAAAACTTAAAAGGAGTTGATTCTTATGTTTTTTGACAAATGAATCTTGGAGCTTTTTTTTTATAAATTTGGTATTCACTATGATTCCAAACATTGGCTCATATACACACTCATAAACATACTTATCTGTATACCTGTCATTGTATATCTACGTATCTAATGTAGATATGTAGACATAGAGCTAGGTAAGTCAAATGACTGCCATTCATGAGGCACTCTGTGGAGAAGTGAATAATGTGTAAGATTTATTCCCTGCCATCGGGGAGCTGCCTGCAGTCTGCCAGGAGAGAGGGCATGAACACAGTCATTCGTAGTAGACATACATTGTGTACACTTTGTCAGGCACTCTGCAAGACTCTGGGCAGAGAGAAAAGAGCAGAACGCCAGCCTTGGGATATGTGCCATGATTGCGGTTCAGATAATGAATTGATCCGAGTCCAGAGGAGGGAGAAACATTGCCAGCAAAGTTGACGGTGAAAGGCTTTGAGGCAGTAGTGACATGGGAACTGCATTTAAATGTGTCCTCCCTGTGTATAATTTTCAGAGCCTGTTTTTTATTTCAGTTATATTGCATTTTGAGACATACAAGTCAGTGATCATTTATAATTTTTTTAATGGCTTGTGATTTTGTAAGTAAATCTTTAAAAGTTCGACTTTACTCAAAATAATCCGAGACCATTTACTGTGATTTAAAGTATTCATAAAGCAAGGTGATTATTACTCCTGAGACCATTGTACAAAGCCCTGAAGTGTGTTAGACATAGGCCAGAAACCTTTTTCCTTTGTTATATCTTATGAGTCTGTTAAGTTAAAAAAAAGAAAGAAAAAAAAAAAGCCTATCCTTTTTTGCTATTCCTGTTCTATCTTAGACACTTGAAAAATAGAATTTTATATGCTACAATCTAAAGGGAGGATCATGGAGGAATTTTCTTTCTCTGTTGCATATGCTACCAAAGACTTAGAAAATCAAGAGAAAAAGACCAAAATGCTTTGCTTATTAGTGTACACATGCCCATTTTCCTAAAGTTGCATAACTGACTGAATTAGGAAAATGCTATAAACATCACATCACTGTTGACATTGAGTATTGCATAGCTGGAAAGAAAGGCATGTATATATTTTTTTTCCATTTGCTATTTCAATAATCCAAATCGCAGTGGCAAATGAAAATACAATTGAATCTCAAGTGAATGGCCAGAAACATGGTATATTTTATAAAATATGGCAGCATAATGAATAGGAGCTAAAAAAAAGAAAAAGAAAAAAGTCCTGGCTTTCAAGTCCTGATGGTTGTGATGTGATTGAATCATAGTGCATTCTGTTTGATGTCTCGGCTTTGCTATTCAGATACACTGCAAAGTATGTGCATCACCCTCTCTGCAAAGTGCACCTGGCAACCCAGCATGGATGTAGTTTGTTTTTCCTGCACCTGCAAGAAACATATATATTCAGAGTACAATTTAAGTCGGGGTATTTTAATTCTCCTAATTGTGATAATTTCCCCATCCAGGGAAAACGATCAGTCAGGTACAAAAGAAACTAACTGCTTTAGGATTTGAAGGAATGTTGACAATTAAAGTCGGTTTGCCAGCAAAGGAAATTGACGGTGAAAGGCTTTGAGGCAGTAGTGACATGGGAACTGCATTTAAATGTGTCCTCCCTGTGTATAATTTTCAGAGCCTGTTTTTTATTTCAGTTATATTGCATTTTGAGACATACAAGTCAGTGATCATTTATAATTTTTTTAATGGCTTGTGATTTTGTAAGTAAATCTTTAAAAGTTCGACTTTACTCAAAATAATCCGAGACCATTTACTGTGATTTAAAGTATTCATAAAGCAAGGTGATTATTACTCCTGAGACCATTGTACAAAGCCCTGAAGTGTGTTAGACATAGGCCAGAAACCTTTTTCCTTTGTTATATCTTATGAGTCTGTTAAGTTAAAAAAAAGAAAGAAAAAAAAAAAGCCTATCCTTTTTTGCTATTCCTGTTCTATCTTAGACACTTGAAAAATAGAATTTTATATGCTACAATCTAAAGGGAGGATCATGGAGGAATTTTCTTTCTCTGTTGCATATGCTACCAAAGACTTAGAAAATCAAGAGAAAAAGACCAAAATGCTTTGCTTATTAGTGTACACATGCCCATTTTCCTAAAGTTGCATAACTGACTGAATTAGGAAAATGCTATAAACATCACATCACTGTTGACATTGAGTATTGCATAGCTGGAAAGAAAGGCATGTATATTTTTTTTCCATTTGCTATTTCAATAATCCAAATCGCAGTGGCAAATGAAAATACAATTGAATCTCAAGTGAATGGCCAGAAACATGGTATATTTTATAAAATATGGCAGCATAATGAATAGGAGCTAAAAAAAAGAAAAAGAAAAAAGTCCTGGCTTTCAAGTCCTGATGGTTGTGATGTGATTGAATCATAGTGCATTCTGTTTGATGTCTCGGCTTTGCTATTCAGATACACTGCAAAGTATGTGCATCACCCTCTCTGCAAAGTGCACCTGGCAACCCAGCATGGATGTAGTTTGTTTTTCCTGCACCTGCAAGAAACATATATATTCAGAGTACAATTTAAGTCGGGGTATTTTAATTCTCCTAATTGTGATAATTTCCCCATCCAGGGAAAACGATCAGTCAGGTACAAAAGAAACTAACTGCTTAGGATTTGAAGGAATTTGACAATTTCGTTGTAGTTCCTAGCCTGGTAGGTGGTAATAATGCCTATGCCAGCACTGTCAAAATATGAAAATTAAAGTGACGATGGGTTTTAATGAAATCCATTTGACAAATATAATTAAGGTGTTTTAATATGAAGTCCTGTAATAAAGACTACCGATGGACTCCCTGAGGTCCTGACTAATTGTGTAGATTGCTTTTAAGCTTTGAATAGTTTTATTGGATAATGAACTGTTAAGAAGTGTTAGATCTTTCTTAAGCAGAATTTGGTTTGAAAAAGAAGAGGAGAGACAGGCCTGAGGTGTGGCATTTTAAACATAATTAGAAGAGAGATTTAAGTTAACATCTTTGATCTTGCTGTCAGTTTTTGATTAGAGCTGTAAATGCTTTAATCAAGTGTAGTGTAGTCATTACATTTCTAACTGTTTTTTAAACTGTGAAATTACTGAGACATTGACATCAATTTTAACACATTCTGAAAATTTGCTGTGGAATTGGGTTCTTCCATCAAATGTTTGCAATTAGAATATCTGATTTACTGACTTACCAACCTTATACACAATGGCAAAATTATACTGTGTGGGGATGAGTTTCCTTTCTGTAGTAGTTAAACACAGCAGCAAAACAGTATGATTACTTTATTTTGCTTTCTGTCAATGTATTTACAAGCAGAAAGTACTCCTGTGAAAGCATTCCCTTAAAATGTGTAGATGAACGGTTGAGAACAGTTGGTGAACAGTTTAAGAGGAAGTAACCTCAAACTGCTCACCAAGTGAATTTTATAATATTAAATGCTCTTAACTTCCACTTTCAAAGAAACTTTATTTGCCTGATAGTTCATTATGATCATCTGATGCCATATTTGAGTTTTTATTCCCATGCCTGGTGCATATAGTAAGCACGTAGTAACTATTTGTTAGAGGAATGAGTAATCATTTTGCAATAGCTGAGTATGTAACTTATTTAGATTATTTTCCTCAAATTAAGTAAGGTCTAAATAAGTGAACTATTAGAGGAAAGTACATTTCCTCTCCCCTTTGCCACTTGTCTTGACCCAGTTATTCATTATAGGGTATAAATGGGTATATATGTGGTATTTCTGACTGGTCTCAGATAATATTACTGAAATGATGAGTTAGACCAGTGCTGTGTGGGATTCTCCTTGGTGGAAATCTGCCTCCGTAGCATTTTGCCCATGATTATAGGAGCGATAGGGCTATTTTAAGGAGCCATGCCCTCGGGCCATTCATTGACTCTAATAAGAAGGAGTCTACACTGATTACATGGACTTGAACTTTCTGCTTGTGTATTACCTGTTACATCGAATATGAAATGAAGAGTTGAGAAGTCTGGATTCTCAACCACATTCTGCATGATTTACCATTTAGAAAAGTTGCTTTTCTCTAGATGATCTAATCCAACCCCAGAGTGGAATAACTTCTACATCTCTGCCGACTCTGAAGGTTCCACTGATGAGTGTCTTTTTGTTCAGTGGCTAAGTCACGTCCAACTCTTTGCAACCCCATGGACTGCAGCATGCCAGTCTTCCCTGTCCACCATCTCCTAGAGTTTGCTCAAACTCGTGTCCATTGAGTCAGCACTGCCATCCAACCACTGCTAGAAATAAAACCTTTCTTGAAGATTATCTGACTACCCATCATCCCTTTGTTTTAAATATTTATTCTTTAATTTCGGGTTAGCATTATGTCCATTTCAAAGCCTTGTTCAGCTGCCCAGTCGTGTCCGACTCTTGGCAACCTCATGGACTGCAGCATGCCAGTCCAAAAGCTACAGTGAATAAAATTAGGATCGTGTTTCCATAGGTCTTTACATTTATCTTCTAAAATTTGAAAAGGAGATGTGATTTGCACAGTGGTATATCCATTACAGTTAGGTTGTCAATGGGCGCTCAGTTTTTAAAGCATATCAAAAGGTATCCACCTCATTGTGTGGCAGCTGATTATGAATCGGGGGCCAGAGACCTGGGGTGGAAGTCATGGCATGTGGACTCTTGGAGACCTGCCAAGATGATGAACAAATCAGTGGAGAGTACCATATTTGTATGTTGGTTGATCTAACACAGTTGCACATGTCTCTGTTTAGAGCTTATACAAAATTTTATGCTTTGTTGTAGAGTGATTCTCACATCATTCTGCCCCATTTCAGTATGAGCTGCTGTGGACAGCTAGCATGCTTTATTCTTTGTATCTTTGCAGTACATGCATAATTGGCTATGCATAATATTATTGAATCCTGACTTTGTAAAATTTGTCTTCATAGGCAAATTGTTGAGCCTTTCTGAGAGATATGGAGCATTTGCCATGATTATAGGAGCGATAGGGCTATTTTAAGGAGCCATGCCTCGGGCCATTCATTGACTCTAATAAGAAGGAGTCTACACTGATTACATGGACTTGAACTTTCTGCTTGTGTATTACCTGTTACATCGAATATGAAATGAAGAGTTGAGAAGTCTGGATTCTCAACCACATTCTGCATGATTTACCATTTAGAAAAGTTGCTTTTCTCTAGATGATCTAATCCAACCCCAGAGTGGAATAACTTCTACATCTCTGCCGACTCTGAAGGTTCCACTGATGAGTGTCTTTTTGTTCAGTGGCTAAGTCACGTCCAACTCTTTGCAACCCCATGGACTGCAGCATGCCAGTCTTCCCTGTCCACCATCTCCTAGAGTTTGCTCAAACTCGTGTCCATTGAGTCAGCACTGCCATCCAACCACTGCTAGAAATAAAACCTTTCTTGAAGATTATCTGACTACCCATCATCCCTTTGTTTTAAATATTTATTCTTTAATTTCGGGTTAGCATTATGTCCATTTCAAAGCCTTGTTCAGCTGCCCAGTCGTGTCCGACTCTTGGCAACCTCATGGACTGCAGCATGCCAGTCCAAAAGCTACAGTGAATAAAATTAGGATCGTGTTTCCATAGGTCTTTACATTTATCTTCTAAAATTTGAAAAGGAGATGTGATTTGCACAGTGGTATATCCATTACAGTTAGGTTGTCAATGGGCGCTCAGTTTTTAAAGCATATCAAAGGTATCCACCTCATTGTGTGGCAGCTGATTATGAATCGGGGGCCAGAGACCTGGGGTGGAAGTCATGGCATGTGGACTCTTGGAGACCTGCCAAGATGATGAACAAATCAGTGGAGAGTACCATATTTGTATGTTGGTTGATCTAACACAGTTGCACATGTCTCTGTTTAGAGCTTATACAAAATTTTATGCTTTGTTGTAGAGTGATTCTCACATCATTCTGCCCCATTTCAGTATGAGCTGCTGTGGACAGCTAGCATGCTTTATTCTTTGTATCTTTGCAGTACATGCATAATTGGCTATGCATAATATTATTGAATCCTGACTTTGTAAAATTTGTCTTCATAGGCAAATTGTTGAGCCTTTCTGAGAGAGTTGATTTTTATCAGGATTTCCAAGCAAAAAATGAGTAGAAAAATCCATGGACAAATGAAAGTGACTGCACAACTTTTCCTCTCCTCCTGTGGGCCTATTGTAAACTACTAAATGCCCCAGCCCACCCCCAACTGATGTAAGGCTCTCCAAAGGGACCATGACAATTTTCACTTTTGGAGTATTTGTTCAGTGCTTTGAGATCATGATGAAAGACCTGTAGCATGGGGAGGGGTTGTTTAGGTGTGATCCCTTCTGTATCCATAGATATAATCAGAGTCAGTTTGCTTATAAAATCATCAACACACTATTTCCCACTGCACTAGGTGTTCTTTTGAAGTCTCTCGTACCAAGCTCTGACCTTATTTCTCAAGATGTATCCACATTTTCTAAATGGAAAATTTTGGCAAATACAAGACAGCCTCAACATGCAAAATGTTTTTGAATGTTATTTTCTATTTAACACTTAAGGGCATCAATAAGGTGAAATACGGTATACGAACTATGTAGTGTTAACTGGCATCTCATTAAAGTCATCAAGACAAAAAGTAGGTTCTCCCCCCCCCCCCACATGTTATGTCCAGGTTTGTTTATCATTAAGGCAGAATTTTTAGAATCTCAATTTTTTTTTTGTCAAAGAATGCCTATATTACACCTTGTCTCTACTTTGTTTTTAAGGGAACAATGAGATAATCTGTATAGAAATTAAACATTGATTATACATCTGGATTGATGTCAGAGGTTCTTACGAAAGAAGGAAAAAGATTTTCCTCCTCCACTGGAATCAAAAAAAAAAAAAATGGTTCTACTATGGGGCCAGAGACCTGGGGTGGAAGTCATGGCATGTGGACTCTTGGAGACCTGCCAAGATGATGAACAAATCAGTGGAGAGTACCATATTTGTATGTTGGTTGATCTAACACAGTTGCACATGTCTCTGTTTAGAGCTTATACAAAATTTTATGCTTTGTTGTAGAGTGATTCTCACATCATTCTGCCCCATTTCAGTATGAGCTGCTGTGGACAGCTAGCATGCTTTATTCTTTGTATCTTTGCAGTACATGCATAATTGGCTATGCATAATATTATTGAATCCTGACTTTGTAAAATTTGTCTTCATAGGCAAATTGTTGAGCCTTTCTGAGAGAGTTGATTTTATCAGGATTTCCAAGCAAAAAATGAGTAGAAAAATCCATGGACAAATGAAAGTGACTGCACAACTTTTCCTCTCCTCCTGTGGGCCTATTGTAAACTACTAAATGCCCCAGCCCACCCCCAACTGATGTAAGGCTCTCCAAAGGGACCATGACAATTTTCACTTTTGGAGTATTTGTTCAGTGCTTTGAGATCATGATGAAAGACCTGTAGCATGGGGAGGGGTTGTTTAGGTGTGATCCCTTCTGTATCCATAGATATAATCAGAGTCAGTTTGCTTATAAAATCATCAACACACTATTTCCCACTGCACTAGGTGTTCTTTTGAAGTCTCTCGTACCAAGCTCTGACCTTATTTCTCAAGATGTATCCACATTTTCTAAATGGAAAATTTTGGCAAATACAAGACAGCCTCAACATGCAAAATGTTTTTGAATGTTATTTTCTATTTAACACTTAAGGGCATCAATAAGGTGAAATACGGTATACGAACTATGTAGTGTTAACTGGCATCTCATTAAAGTCATCAAGACAAAAAGTAGGTTCTCCCCCCCCCCCCACATGTTATGTCCAGGTTTGTTTATCATTAAGGCAGAATTTTTAGAATCTCAATTTTTTTTTTGTCAAAGAATGCCTATATTACACCTTGTCTCTACTTTGTTTTTAAGGGAACAATGAGATAATCTGTATAGAAATTAAACATTGATTATACATCTGGATTGATGTCAGAGGTTCTTACGAAAGAAGGAAAAAGATTTTCCTCCTCCACTGGAATCAAGGTTGAAGAGTAAAAAAGTGAGAAATAAAGATCACCTCAAACCATGTTCCTTCTCATTCTGACTTACCATCTCTCTCTCATTCTGTCACTCTTGCTTAAAAAGAGACGTAATGGTTTGTGGCAACTTCTGCCTCCATGAAAGTTGAGGAATTTTTGAAAATTGTCATAAGATGCTATTTATTTTAGTCAGTGGAAACCCAGGACATGGCATGCATCTTTGTTACTGATGGACTTCATCTTCAGGTTTCTGAGAACAGTTTTGGTACCAGGCTCAGTGCATCAGATTCTACAATGAGTATCACCCACTGTAATTACATTGAATCATCTTTAAGGTACAACATTGAAGTGCATGAAAACATTGCAGAAAGTTTAAAAAGAGTTACATTCCAGTGTATTAAACAATCAAGAATAATCTTGAATTCAGTCCGCATTATTCTGTTTCACATTCTCCCTACTCAGTGATCTTTTTCTTTCCTTCAGTATTTTAAGCCTCCAACATACAGTACAGTTTTTAAATATGGCATTTTGCTTTCAAACAAGAGTTCAGGAGTAGATAAAAATTCCTAATGAACCATTCTGCAGCCTGGGTGAAATGTATAATAAGTTTGAGTTAGTCATTGATTATAATATATACCTGTTAAATAATTTGTTTAATCATCTCTTAAGACTCTGAGCTTTCTCATATTGCTTGCTGTGTATAAAACACATCTTTTATTTATATTTAGATCTTTGGTACGTGTTTTTGTTAAGGCTTCAGTCACTTTTCCTATACCTAAAGAGGAGAATGGGATTTGCCAGTGATAAATGGGGAAGTTGACTAGCTAACTAATAAAGATTTGTCTTAATCAAGTATGATTTGTCAGAACAGGAGCGCACTGGGGTCAGGGCGCGCGCAATGAATTATACAGCATTCACAGGAGGAAAGGACCCGGCAAGAGACCTCATAAATATGCTGCCATTACCCACTGCTAATTCATATTCAAAGAATGCTCTGCACAGCTAGTTTCTAGGTTGCTGAACTGTTCACCAGCTTCCCGAGTTTTCTGATTATATGATAAAAGAAGTTGCATTATGTGTTGGCATCATCTGAGCTCTCCAGGTATATCAGTCCCCCAAACTGAGCTGGTACCAATAATTTGAAGTGTGGCTCATTATATAATTATATCATATATGGTATTTATTAAGTGCCTACTGTGGACTCTGCAATGTGCTAGACAAGAGGGAAGGATACAGATGCACAAAACATTCTCTTCAAGAAGATGTTTAGGATGCTTCCTTATGATCCTCTTCACATCTTCATCTCTGTCAATTAATACATCTATAAACATTTGTTCGTATGACTGATTGCTGTGATAGGGTGCATTAGTCTTTTTCCTGGTCTTTCTTTTGTAAATCTTTTCTTTGATTTTAAGAGGTGGCTGTTTGTCTTTTTCAGTTCCAGTACCACTGTATTAAACAAGGTACAACATTGAAGTGCATGAAAACATTGCAGAAAGTTTAAAAGAGTTACATTCCAGTGTATTAAACAATCAAGAATAATCTTGAATTCAGTCCGCATTATTCTGTTTCACATTCTCCTACTCAGTGATCTTTTTCTTTCCTTCAGTATTTTAAGCCTCCAACATACAGTACAGTTTTTAAATATGGCATTTTGCTTTCAAACAAGAGTTCAGGAGTAGATAAAAATTCCTAATGAACCATTCTGCAGCCTGGGTGAAATGTATAATAAGTTTGAGTTAGTCATTGATTATAATATATACCTGTTAAATAATTTGTTTAATCATCTCTTAAGACTCTGAGCTTTCTCATATTGCTTGCTGTGTATAAAACACATCTTTTATTTATATTTAGATCTTTGGTACGTGTTTTTGTTAAGGCTTCAGTCACTTTTCCTATACCTAAAGAGGAGAATGGGATTTGCCAGTGATAAATGGGGAAGTTGACTAGCTAACTAATAAAGATTTGTCTTAATCAAGTATGATTTGTCAGAACAGGAGCGCACTGGGGTCAGGGCGCGCGCAATGAATTATACAGCATTCACAGGAGGAAAGGACCCGGCAAGAGACCTCATAAATATGCTGCCATTACCCACTGCTAATTCATATTCAAAGAATGCTCTGCACAGCTAGTTTCTAGGTTGCTGAACTGTTCACCAGCTTCCCGAGTTTTCTGATTATATGATAAAAGAAGTTGCATTATGTGTTGGCATCATCTGAGCTCTCCAGGTATATCAGTCCCCCAAACTGAGCTGGTACCAATAATTTGAAGTGTGGCTCATTATATAATTATATCATATATGGTATTTATTAAGTGCCTACTGTGGACTCTGCAATGTGCTAGACAAGAGGGAAGGATACAGATGCACAAAACATTCTCTTCAAGAAGATGTTTAGGATGCTTCCTTATGATCCTCTTCACATCTTCATCTCTGTCAATTAATACATCTATAAACATTTGTTCGTATGACTGATTGCTGTGATAGGGTGCATTAGTCTTTTTCCTGGTCTTTCTTTTGTAAATCTTTTCTTTGATTTTAAGAGGTGGCTGTTTGTCTTCTTCACATTGAACATAATTTTCAGTAGTGCTCTGTGACTGGAGAGACATTGAAGGCCAACTGGTCAGTGGTGTTCAGCTTCAGTTGGGAAGCTGTCATTTCCCTGGTTCTAGGAAATCGACATGAGGGACCAGCTATGTCCTCAGAGTTTCTTTTAAGCTTAAGTGGTCTTTGCATGGTTTTTAGATCAGATTATAATGATGATAAAGTAGTTTGTAGTATCTCAATGTCTAAATCGGGTAGGAAAGATATTGACTAAAAAGATTCTGGTATCTCTTTGTCGTGATAACCACTCTCATAGTTGATGATCCCAGTCCCGTTTTGATGAAGCTGGTGTCCCTATTAAAATAATAATAGTTGTAGTAATGCTAATTTTTCAAATTGTTTGAGAATATACTTTTGTTATATCAAGGGACAAAAATGAAGACTTTGAACTTCCCATGTCCAAAGATGGACCCTCCAAGAAAGGAAGGGTTGAAATAGAAAGTTGGGAAAGCCCACTTTATCCATTCCTACTCTGTTGAGTGAAAACTGTTAGCAATTGAGCTATTACTCTGTTTATATCTGGAAACTTCCTTAGAATGCTGGCCTTAGCCAGGAATGGAGGAAAGAGCACAATCCTCTGATTTCTGATCATTTAGAAATTGCCATAACTCCGAACAGGATGTTAATAGTGAAGTGTAGTAAAACATTGAAAATTCTGTAGTCATAGGGATTTCTTTGCTTCAGGTGAGAAAGAACCCCACCAGTTCTGTGAATCAAAGATGATATGAAAGGACTTCCCTTCAGCCCAGTGGTTAAGATTCTGTGCTTCCAACACAGGGGGTACAGGTTTGATCCCTGGTCAGGGAACTAGGACCCCTCATGCTGTGTAGCATGGCCAAGAAAATAATAGAATCTTTTTTAAAAAAGGATGATATGGGGCTTTCCTGGTGGTCCAGTTGGTAAAGAGTCTGCTTTGCAGTGCAAGGCATCGGTTCAATCTCTGGACCAGGAGGATCCCAAGAGGTTTAGGCTCAGTTTTTTGTCAATTAATACATCTATAAACATTTGTTCGTATGACTGATTGCTGTGATAGGGTGCATTAGTCTTTTTCCTGGTCTTTCTTTTGTAAATCTTTTCTTTGATTTTAAGAGGTGGCTGTTTGTCTTCTTCACATTGAACATAATTTTCAGTAGTGCTCTGTGACTGGAGAGACATTGAAGGCCAACTGGTCAGTGGTGTTCAGCTTCAGTTGGGAAGCTGTCATTTCCCTGGTTCTAGGAAATCGACATGAGGGACCAGCTATGTCCTCAGAGTTTCTTTTAAGCTTAAGTGGTCTTTGCATGGTTTTTAGATCAGATTATAATGATGATAAAGTAGTTTGTAGTATCTCAATGTCTAAATCGGGTAGGAAAGATATTGACTAAAAAGATTCTGGTATCTCTTTGTCGTGATAACCACTCTCATAGTTGATGATCCCAGTCCCGTTTTGATGAAGCTGGTGTCCCTATTAAAATAATAATAGTTGTAGTAATGCTAATTTTTCAAATTGTTTGAGAATATACTTTTGTTATATCAAGGGACAAAAATGAAGACTTTGAACTTCCCATGTCCAAAGATGGACCCTCCAAGAAAGGAAGGGTTGAAATAGAAAGTTGGGAAAGCCCACTTTATCCATTCCTACTCTGTTGAGTGAAAACTGTTAGCAATTGAGCTATTACTCTGTTTATATCTGGAAACTTCCTTAGAATGCTGGCCTTAGCCAGGAATGGAGGAAAGAGCACAATCCTCTGATTTCTGATCATTTAGAAATTGCCATAACTCCGAACAGGATGTTAATAGTGAAGTGTAGTAAAACATTGAAAATTCTGTAGTCATAGGGATTTCTTTGCTTCAGGTGAGAAAGAACCCCACCAGTTCTGTGAATCAAAGATGATATGAAAGGACTTCCCTTCAGCCCAGTGGTTAAGATTCTGTGCTTCCAACACAGGGGGTACAGGTTTGATCCCTGGTCAGGGAACTAGGACCCCTCATGCTGTGTAGCATGGCCAAGAAAATAATAGAATCTTTTTTAAAAAAGGATGATATGGGGCTTTCCTGGTGGTCCAGTTGGTAAAGAGTCTGCTTTGCAGTGCAAGGGGCATCGGTTCAATCTCTGGACCAGGAGGATCCCACGTGCCATGGAGCGACTGGACCAATGTGTCCCAATTATAAGCCAGTGCTCTGGAGCACATGCGCCCAGCACCAGTACACTGCAACAAGAGAGGCCACTGCAATGGGAGGCCTCCACAGGCCAAAGAATAAAGATGGATGAAAATAAATAAGTAAAAAAACTACTAAAAGGGACCAAAACTTAAAAAAAAAAAAAAAAAGATGATATGAAGGGAATTGGTAGTGTGGTCAAGCCAAGCCTTACTTAGAACAACATCTGAACTTCAGTATAGACAAGTCCTCGGTGAAATCAAAGCCTGCCGCCCCTATGAGAAATGCCATAAAGATGTTCATAAGGCAGTGTGGATAGATGTGTGGTGAAGACAGACCAGAGAGATTTTGAATAGTAGCCAGGCTTGGACAAATTACCTAGCCTCTCTGAGCCTCACGTTGTCTTTAGGAGGGATTAAAATATAGCCCACTTCATACAGAGGTAAAGTGCAGTATCTGTCGGGTGCTTCGCACAGTGCCTGGCATACGGTGAAGCGGTCGATAAATAATGGCCCACAATTTTTAAGAAAGAAACCTTTCCTGGAGGGGAACACTCATTTCAGTATTTTATACACAGCCTGTAAGCAGTAAACTTTTGTTGGATATATATTGAATGAATGAAGTCATTTTTGTTTTATGGCTAAGGGTTTAAGCCTGCCTACATGCCTTTTCCCTCAAAAAAAAGTCCCATCTCAACTTGTTAATACGCTATGCGGAAGTTTGGTACAAGACTCAGTTTTAGTGGTTCCCTAATGGAGCCTATTGCGACGTAATTAAAGATTCTTCTTAGAATTATGCTAAATAAGTTCATTATACAGCCTTGCCGATGAAGTCTAATAAATTCTCTGTTGTATTAGAAACAATAGTAGCTCTGTGTTATTCTGTGTTTTAGAAACTCCTGATGTCATAGTGCTGGCTAAGAAAGGCAAATAATAGTAAACTATTTTTTCAGAAGTTTTACTAAATGACGTCTCTAAATGCAAGTTTTTGTTATGTACTGCCCTTCTAAGGTCAGACTGATAGTTCAGCTTGCAAAATTGAATAATTCTTTACTGTCTTTCACCTGACATTGACCAGCACTTGCCATCTGATGAGTTAGAGTATCAAAATCCATATTTATTTAGCTTTTCCTTTAATGTCAGAAGAGCAGCATAAATATTAGAAAATCTTTAGCTCCTCATATCTTTCATTTTTTTAGGAAAACAGTCATTTGGGCTCAGTTTGGATCTTTTGTCGCCTATTCATCTCAAGTTAAAAAAAAATACTAAAGTCACATCAGCGTAAAATTCTGCTAGCATATACGATAAACCTGTCCATCCTTTTTTTGTTATGCTTTTTCTCCACCTGTTCACTAACTCCCTTGTTTTGAGTTTCATTAATTTCTACCTCTCAAAATGTCAGTGTCTAAAATGCAGGACCCTTCTGCTTTATTCAGGAATACACTGTCTCCATCTTTTTGTCTGCTTCACGATAGAGTATAAATTCTCCCCCTTAGCTTTTAGAGTCCTCTGTAGATTGCTCTGGCATACCTGGGTGTGTGTGTTTCAGTTAAACTTTATTTACAAATATAAGCAACAGGCTGGCTGTACTTGCTCCAGGGCCCTCGTTTGCCCATTCCTACTCTAGAACGCTGGAGCACATGCGCCCAGAGCCAGTGCTCTGTGACATCAGAGGCCACTGCAATGAGGCCAGAGAACAAAGATGGATGAAAATAGATAAATGAAAAGACCAATAGAAGTGGTCCACCTGCCCCCCTCGGTCCCCAAACCCTCCCCCCCCCCCCCCAAAAAAGTCAAAAAAAAAAAAAAAAAGACATAGTCCCTGCGAACCAGCAACATCAGCATCATTCAGGAACTTATTAGAAATGCAGCTTCTTAGGTCCTACTCCAGACCTACTGAATTAGAAACTGGCTGTGGGGCCCAGGAATCTGTATTTAACAATCTGAATTAGTTTGGGTTTTTTTTTAAAGGTTTTTGGTGGGGGGCACTTATTGGTCTTTCATTTCCATCTTTGTTCTTTGGCCTGTGTGGGCCTCCTATTGCAGTGACCTCTCTTGCTGCAGAGCACCAGCTCTGGGCACACACACTCCAGAGCTCCAGCTTAGTAGTTGGACACATCGGTCCAGCCACTCCGTAGCACTTGGGATCTTCCCAGGCCAGGGATCGAACTGGCGCCGCTTGCACTGCAAGGCTATGTCCTTACCCACTGGGCCACCAGGGAAGCCTTGAATTACTTTTGTTTATTGATTGATCCAGACTTCCCAGGTGGCACCGTAGTAAAGAATCTCCCGGCTAAGCAGGAGACTCGGGTTGATCTGTGGGTCAAGAAGATCCCCTGGAGAAGGAAATGGCAATCCACTCCAGTATTCTTGCCTGGGAAATCCTGTGGACAGAGGAGCCTGGCAGACCATAGTCCATAGAGTCGCAAAAGTGTTGGACACAACTTAGCAGCTAAACAACAACAGTTGATTGATCTATGCTGCATCTCCTTTCACAAAAAGTGCTTTAAATAAATGGTCAGGTAGGTATATCAAGAGTAGAATACTTAACCCAGGACAAAAGACAGAAGAGAAGATTGGTGTGGGACTGGAAGTGGCGGTTGATGAATAAAGAAATCCTAGAGCAATGCTATAATAATTAAGGATTAAACTCGCCCAGAGCTTCCTAGGATTCAGGCCAAAAAAGAAAATGCATTGGATTACGTAGCTTGCATTGTTCAATAGTACAAAATGATTTATTTCCTGAACTGTCCAAGAAAATTCTTTTTAATCAAGAAGGGGAAGAAGTGTGGTGGTGGTCTTTAAATAAGTCAAAAGAATGTGATCAGTGGTCTTTAAATAAGTCAAAAGAATGTGATCAGTCCTGTTCTTGAAACCAGCTTGACTAAAACAATGTAGAAATATTCCTTATATTGTTATTTCTTAGGTAAATCTTATGTGTACCAAAGTCCCAGTGTTAAAGACAAAGTTTTATATTGGAACCAAATATGTAGTACTAAAGAGGGTTGAAGAATGAAAGCCAGGTCTTAACAAGGAGTTTAGTATGACCTCTAAAAAATTTTAAGAACGTACATATCTAGACCCTGCTCCCAGGAATTCTAGTTTACTCAGCCTAGAGTGAGGTCTACACAACCCCATTTGTTAAAAGTGCCATGAATGTGTCTAGTCCATAACCAAAGAAGCACAGCACCAAATGAGAGCCTTTGCCATTGACTGTCTCCTTTACATTTCTGTCATTGTTCTCAGGCTTTTGAAGGAAATAGTTGTCAGGAAATCCAAGAATGAGAGCCCTGTCTGAAAGCTGAAAAGTGGGCGTTTTCTGTTATCAATTGAAAAAAGACCCCAGAGCTGTAGATCCCTGATAGAAGATAGGTCTTCTCCCCTGTGCCAACCCTGATCAGTTGGAGCTGTTTGCCTGGAGGGTTGCAAGCAGAGGGTTACTCGCAAGGCATGTTCAGGGGCAATGTGATGGATTGATGACATCTGCCAGGTGTTTGGGATTAAGAGTGGCGGCAAGTATCGCATATATTTGTTGACTTTGCTCTCAGACTAGATATATAGATAACAAGAGTGACATTTTGTTGAAAATGTGAAGAAACTGACTTACTCTATCACATTGGATTTGTATTTCTAAACTTTATTTCTTTTTAAAAAAATGTTTACTGAGGTATGGTTGATATCAATATTATATGAGTTTTAGTTGTACAGCATTGTGAATCACAATATTTAAAGGTTATATTCCATTTATAATTATAAAATGTTTGCTATGTTCTCTTTGTTATACAGTATATCCTTGTAGTTTACCTATTCTGTACCTGTTAATCCCTTACTCCTGTCTTGTCCCTCCCTCCTTCCCTCTCCCCACTGGTAACTACTAGTTGGTTCTCTGCATCTGTGAGTCAGTCTTTTTTGTTATATTCGCTAGCTTTTTTTTTTTTATCATGTCTTTAATAGCTAAACCATCTTTAATGTCCCTATTCTCACTTTCTCAATCTTCCCCTCTAAATTTTAAACATGCTTTTCTGCCTGATGTTTTTTGAATGATGATCACTCTTTTGGTCAAAGTATTGTGTTTCTTAGTGCTCACATTCAGCAGCATTAATACTCAGCGTTCCCTACTCATACTCATTGTCCTGTGTTTCTTCAGACTCTGTGACTCACTTTCAGTTTTCCATTTATTTAATATATCCATGCTTGTTCTCCTATTTAAATCTACATGTCTGCTTTCAGTGTGCTCAGAAGAGACAAGATATGAAAAAAATACCATATAAAACATAACATTTTAATTTATAAATCAGTGAAAACATTGATCAAGGTCTTGAGTAAAGGTATAAATTGGATTTTTTTGTTGTTAGCATGTATAAGATGTATAAGAAGATAACCCCTTCCAGAGGAATTCTAAATGTTTCATGTGAGTCAACAATATTCCCTCCTTACACGTTAAAGAAAAATTCAATCAAAATGGGTCAAAGACCTATATGTGGGAATTCCCTGGTGCTCCAGGGGTTAGAACTCCACACATTCCCCCACAGGGAGGCACAGATTCCATTCCTAATTAGGGAACTAAACTCCTGCAAGCCATGGGGCACAGCCAAACAACAACAACAAAAACCTATGTGTAAGAACTAAAACTATAGAACTCTTATAAGAAAACATAAAGGTAAATCTTCATGGTCTGGGTTTGGCAATGAAATTTTATTTTATTTTATTTTATATTTTTAATATTTATTTATTTTGGGGGGGAATAGGGGGGAAGGAGGGGGTGGGGGGGCCACTTCTGTTGGTCTTTCATTTATCTAGTTTCATCCATCTTTGTTCTTTGGCCTACGTGGGCCTCCCATTGCAGTGGCCTCTGTTGTCGCAGAGCACCGGCTCTGGGTGCATGCGCTCCAGAGCTCCGGCTCGGTAATTGGACACATGGGTCCAGCCGCTCTGCAGCACGTGGGATCTTCCCAGGCCAGGGCTCGAACCGGCGCCCCTTGCACTGCAAGGCGGTGTCCTTACCCACTGGACCACCAGGGAAGCCCAGCAATGAAATTCTAAATGTGACACTAAAAATACAACAAAAGAAAGACTACATATATTGGACTTGTTAACATTAAAAACTTTAATATATCAAAATACACTGTCAAGAGAGTAAAAAGACAACCCACGAAATGAAAGAATATGTTTACACAGTACATACCTGATAAGGGTCTAGTATCCAGAATATATAAAGAACCCTTACAACTCAACAACAAAAAGACAAACCAGTTTTAAAAAGGACAAAAGACTTGAATAACCATTTCTCTGAAGACCCACAAATGACCAACAAACACAGGAAGAATGCTCAACATCGTTAGTCATTAAGGAGGTGCAAATCAAAACCACAGTAAGATATTACTTCACACCTATTAGTATGGCTATAATAAATAACACCTGTGGCCAGAGAGAAACTAGAACCTTCCTGTGTTGCTGGTGGGAGTGGAAGATGGATAGCCACTGTGGAAAATGAGTTTTGTAGTTCCTCAATAGGTTAAACACAGAATTACCATATGATCCAGTAATTCCACTTCTAAGCACATACCCGAAAGAACTGAAAATAGATATTTAAATAGGTACTTGTACATGGATGTTCACAGAAGCACTATTCACAATAGTCAAGGAGCAGAAGCCAAAATATCCATGGGTAGATGAATAGATGAACACAACATAGTGTATCCACACAATGGAACATTAAATTTTAAAAATATTTATAATACTTCATGAAGCTCCAATACTTTGGCCACCTGATGTGAAGAGCTGACTCATTGGAAAAGACCCTAACGCTAGGAAAGACTGAGGGCGGGAGGAGAGGGGGATGACAGAGGATGAGATGGTTGGATGGCATCATTGACTCAATGGACATGAGTCTGAGCAAACTCCAGAAGATAATGAAGGACAGGAAACCTGGCATGCTGTAGTCCATGGGGTCGAAGAGTCAGACACGACTGAACAACTGAACAGCAACAGCAAAGGACCTGTACCTGCCACAATATGAATGAACTCTTAAAACATTAGGTTGAGTGAAAGAAGGCGGTTCATATTTCCAACTCTGTGTGATTTCAGTCACTTTTGATATTTAAACCTGAAGACCACAAGCAACATGAGTCTTCTTACTCATTTATTTATATATGTACGTGCACTATTGCCACATAGCCAAATCAAAAGGAGAGAAGTCATTCTATCCTTCAGGCCGTCTTTCCCTTCTAGCTTCAATTCAAACTAAGAATAGAGTTAAGACTAAGAAAAAAAAATCAATAAAAGGGATGTCAAGGGAAAAAATCCTACTATTCTAGTATTATCTTGTATTTGTATATGACGATTGCATTTCTATGATTTTATCTGTCCATGTTTCCGTTCCAAAACAGTGAAGAAAGTGTTCTGTTAAGCTCTGTACAAGGATCTCAAGCCAGGTAAATAGGTTTTACCACATAGGTGTGTATATGTGTGTGTGTGAGAAAAAGAGAGTGGGGTTAGGGTGGAATGTCAGCTCCTGATCACCTGTTTTTCACAGCAGTAATGATCATGATCAACTCAAACATACTAAATTTCTCACCTCACTTGATTCATTTGTTAAGAGTAAGAGATTCTCTTGCCATTGTGGGGAGTAGAGAAAGGGGTCAGTGAGGTGGGCTTTTTGCCATTCTACATAAGAATTTGCCCCTTATTTTTTTAAAAGAACAAAAAAGGCTGAAGTCAAAGGTTTGACAAATAGAATATTTTTAGGACTTGTACAATAAAAAAAAATTATCCATGGGTAGATGAATAGATGAACACAACATAGTGTATCCACACAATGGAACATTAAATTTTAAAAATATTTATAATACTTCATGAAGCTCCAATACTTTGGCCACCTGATGTGAAGAGCTGACTCATTGGAAAAGACCCTAACGCTAGGAAAGACTGAGGGCGGGAGGAGAGGGGGATGACAGAGGATGAGATGGTTGGATGGCATCATTGACTCAATGGACATGAGTCTGAGCAAACTCCAGAAGATAATGAAGGACAGGAAACCTGGCATGCTGTAGTCCATGGGGTCGAAGAGTCAGACACGACTGAACAACTGAACAGCAACAGCAAAGGACCTGTACCTGCCACAATATGAATGAACTCTTAAAACATTAGGTTGAGTGAAAGAAGGCGGTTCATATTTCCAACTCTGTGTGATTTCAGTCACTTTTGATATTTAAACCTGAAGACCACAAGCAACATGAGTCTTCTTACTCATTTATTTATATATGTACGTGCACTATTGCCACATAGCCAAATCAAAAGGAGAGAAGTCATTCTATCCTTCAGGCCGCTTTCCTTCTAGCTTCAATTCAAACTAAGAATAGAGTTAAGACTAAGAAAAAAAAATCAATAAAAGGGATGTCAAGGGAAAAAATCCTACTATTCTAGTATTATCTTGTATTTGTATATGACGATTGCATTTCTATGATTTTATCTGTCCATGTTTCCGTTCCAAAACAGTGAAGAAAGTGTTCTGTTAAGCTCTGTACAAGGATCTCAAGCCAGGTAAATAGGTTTTACCACATAGGTGTGTATATGTGTGTGTGTGAGAAAAAGAGAGTGGGGTTAGGGTGGAATGTCAGCTCCTGATCACCTGTTTTTCACAGCAGTAATGATCATGATCAACTCAAACATACTAAATTTCTCACCTCACTTGATTCATTTGTTAAGAGTAAGAGATTCTCTTGCCATTGTGGGGAGTAGAGAAAGGGGTCAGTGAGGTGGGCTTTTTGCCATTCTACATAAGAATTTGCCCCTTATTTTTTTAAAAGAACAAAAAAGGCTGAAGTCAAAGGTTTGACAAATAGAATATTTTTAGGACTTTTTTTTTCCTGTTCACATAATTTGTAAAGAACAGAAAGTCATTCCAGTCAAGACCATGAAATCGCAACGTATTCCTCTGAAGCGATCTGGGATTTCTATAAGGGAACAACGTCCAGGAAATGTGGAGACTGCCTCCTGTCTCACTCTTGCCCAAATAATTACAAAAGCCTTTTTTGGGGCCCTGACATTTTAAATGTATATTAAAGTGTTACAGTGCCTTGTCACACACATTGGAATGCATTTTGGAGGACCCATTTAATTAATGAATTTTTTTTTTTGGACTGCAGAGATCACTGACTTAGGAGTTGGGAAACTTGGTTCATGGTTGCAGCTCTGTCAGTAATTAGCAGTGTGACCTGGATAATCTCCAACCTTGAATCCCTGCACCCTCGTTTGCTCATCTGTGCACTTACTCATAAGGTTCTGTTTCTTCTAAAGCTCCGGACCCCTGTTATTATAAATTTATACAAGACAACTGTATTTTCAAGCACAGTGATTCCTATGAACGAAAATTTCCTGAGCACCTGCATATGTAAGCCATTGCCTCATAAAATGGTGCATACACTGAGAACAATAAGAAACGACCTCCTCTTTAAAGAAGTTTACAGTCTCACAGGGAAGGAGGAACATGTAAGGAATCACCAGCCAATCCTAGAGCAGCAAAGCAGAAACATAAATGAGGGAAAAAGGTCAGGAAGGTAGGTGGCAGCCTCCATACAACCGGTCTTTTACCATGAGCCTGTGCTTACCATGTAGAAGTGGGGACTCAGGATGGCTTGATAGTCCAGGTTTAAAAAGAAGCTCGAGGTTCAACTGTTTATATGAAATACACCATTTAAAAAATTTTTTTTGTTGCAAACCAGTTCAGAAATGCTTAAAACAGTGTTTCACAAAACCAAAACATGTTTGCCAGCCACATAGGTCCTATGGTTCTCCCAATAGTGACTTCTGAATAAGGAAATAATTATCAATAGAATGTTATACATTCAGGAATAGAAATGTGTATAGTTCACAAAAGAGAACAGAAGGTGATTAACTCTGCCCATAATGATTTCAGAAAGGCTTTCTAATTACTTTCTAGTCACTTGTCAATAGTTTGCAGGCCTTTTTGTTTTTTTTTAGAATGAGCCATTCATTCAGCCCAGAGATCTCTGGACGATGCTGACCCGGCCCTTGTCTGTTAAGTAAATACGTGTTTGGTAAATTCCACAAGTGAGCCTTTGGAATGTGTTTTGACAGTTCTGCCCATTCAGGTTTTCTGCTGCTTCATCTCCTGGCTTTAAGTATATTAAAGTGTTACAGTGCCTTGCCCTTAGCAGAGCCCATTTAATTAATGAATTTTTTGGACTGCAGAGATCACTGACTTAGGAGTTGGGAAACTTGGTTCATGGTTGCAGCTCTGTCAGTAATTAGCAGTGTGACCTGGATAATCTCCAACCTTGAATCCCTGCACCCTCGTTTGCTCATCTGTGCACTTACTCATAAGGTTCTGTTTCTTCTAAAGCTCCGGACCCCTGTTATTATAAATTTATACAAGACAACTGTATTTTCAAGCACAGTGATTCCTATGAACGAAAATTTCCTGAGCACCTGCATATGTAAGCCATTGCCTCATAAAATGGTGCATACACTGAGAACAATAAGAAACGACCTCCTCTTTAAAGAAGTTTACAGTCTCACCGGGAAGGAGGAACATGTAAGGAATCACCAGCCAATCCTAGAGCAGCAAAGCAGAAACATAAATGAGGGAAAAAGGTCAGGAAGGTAGGTGGCAGCCTCCATACAACCGGTCTTTTACCATGAGCCTGTGCTTACCATGTAGAAGTGGGGACTCAGGATGGCTTGATAGTCCAGGTTTAAAAAGAAGCTCGAGGTTCAACTGTTTATATGAAATACACCATTTAAAAAATTTTTTTTGTTGCAAACCAGTTCAGAAATGCTTAAAACAGTGTTTCACAAAACCAAAACATGTTTGCCAGCCACATAGGTCCTATGGTTCTCCCAATAGTGACTTCTGAATAAGGAAATAATTATCAATAGAATGTTATACATTCAGGAATAGAAATGTGTATAGTTCACAAAAGAGAACAGAAGGTGATTAACTCTGCCCATAATGATTTCAGAAAGGCTTTCTAATTACTTTCTAGTCACTTGTCAATAGTTTGCAGGCCTTTTTGTTTTTTTTTAGAATGAGCCATTCATTCAGCCCAGAGATCTCTGGACGATGCTGACCCCGGCTCCCTTGTCTGTTAAGTAAATACGTGTTTGGTAAATTCCACAAGTGAGCCTTTGGAATGTGTTTTGACAGTTCTGCCCATTCAGGTTTTCTGCTGCTTCATCTCCTGGCTTTAACGTTCTTTATTGAATTGTGAAAACGGGATGTCCTTCCTGCCGCTCTGGTCTTACTTCATAGAATAGAACGGATTCATTCTCATTTCTGAATGGAGCTGTAATTAACATGGTTCCTTTTGTTTAACAACCTCAATTTACATAGTACCTGCTCATTCCAGAGCATCGTTATTGGAGGCACGGCTTCATTGACTGATGTCTGAGGGCTCTGGGAATAGCATTTGCTAATTATCTGCAGCAAACCAGGTAACTAAGGGGAGGTGCTGCTATGACTTTGATGGAAGTAGTGCCGATGATTCATTTTAATTGCTTAATGATAGATTTGATCATCCTAAAAGAAAATAGAATACATACTTACCTGCTGAGGAGGTAATGTTAAGTCATCATTGTTGAAAGAAAGAAAGAAAGGAATGAAAGAAATCTGGGGCCATATCCGTTCTTTTGCTGTGTATGCTACAAAGAATGCATAAGTTTACTTTCAGGTTATATACATATATAATTATTTCTGCAATAATATCATCATCAAAGAGCTTATATGTGTTTTATAATACACAGTAAATACAGATGTCCTCAGAGGCCAAGCAGGCTACTGCATAAACTAGTACAGTGGTAGATGTGGACATTCTGAGTCTATGACCCCACTTAAAATCATTTAAATTTGAATTGTCTATTATTTTTCAGCATTGTCTTGGGGGAGAGGGAAAGAGGATGGAATACTTTTTTGTGGGGGGGCGACGCGGGTTGGGGAGGGAGGGGCAGGCGGGCCACTTCTATTGGTCTTTCATTTATCTATTTTCATGTGTATAGTTCACAAAGAGAACAGAAGGTGATTAACTCTGCCCATAATGATTTCAGAAAGGCTTTCTAATTACTTTCTAGTCACTTGTCAATAGTTTGCAGGCCTTTTTGTTTTTTTTTAGAATGAGCCATTCATTCAGCCCAGAGATCTCTGGACGATGCTGACCCCGGCTCCCTTGTCTGTTAAGTAAATACGTGTTTGGTAAATTCCACAAGTGAGCCTTTGGAATGTGTTTTGACAGTTCTGCCCATTCAGGTTTTCTGCTGCTTCATCTCCTGGCTTTAACGTTCTTTATTGAATTGTGAAAACGGGATGTCCTTCCTGCCGCTCTGGTCTTACTTCATAGAATAGAACGGATTCATTCTCATTTCTGAATGGAGCTGTAATTAACATGGTTCCTTTTGTTTAACAACCTCAATTTACATAGTACCTGCTCATTCCAGAGCATCGTTATTGGAGGCACGGGTTCATTGACTGATGTCTGAGGGCTCTGGGAATAGCATTTGCTAATTATCTGCAGCAAACCAGGTAACTAAGGGGAGGTGCTGCTATGACTTTGATGGAAGTAGTGCCGATGATTCATTTTAATTGCTTAATGATAGATTTGATCATCCTAAAAGAAAATAGAATACATACTTACCTGCTGAGGAGGTAATGTTAAGTCATCATTGTTGAAAGAAAGAAAGAAAGGAATGAAAGAAATCTGGGGCCATATCCGTTCTTTTGCTGTGTATGCTACAAAGAATGCATAAGTTTACTTTCAGGTTATATACATATATAATTATTTCTGCAATAATATCATCATCAAAGAGCTTATATGTGTTTTATAATACACAGTAAATACAGATGTCCTCAGAGGCCAAGCAGGCTACTGCATAAACTAGTACAGTGGTAGATGTGGACATTCTGAGTCTATGACCCCACTTAAAATCATTTAAATTTGAATTGTCTATTATTTTTCAGCATTGTCTTGGGGGAGAGGGAAAGAGGATGGAATACTTTTTTGTGGGGGGGCGACGCGGGTTGGGGAGGGAGGGGGGCAGGCGGGCCACTTCTATTGGTCTTTCATTTATCTATTTTCATCCATCTTTGTTCTTTGGCCCATGTGGGCCTCCCATCACAGTGGCCTCTGTTGTCGCAGAGCACTGGCTCTGGGCGCATGCGCTCCAGAGCTCTGACTCAGTAATTGGACACATCAGTCCAGCCGCTCCGCAGCACGCGGGATCTTCCCAGGCCAGGGATCGGACTGGCGCCCCTTGCACTGCAAGGCGGTGTCCTTACCCACTGTACCAC
This sequence comes from Tragulus kanchil, assembly GCA_022376925.1. Classification (NCBI taxonomy): domain Eukaryota; kingdom Metazoa; phylum Chordata; class Mammalia; order Artiodactyla; family Tragulidae; genus Tragulus; species Tragulus kanchil. The sequence goes on along the minus strand of JAIOJX010000005.1, from coordinate 127,674,362 downwards.
CAGGGAAGCCCAGGATGGAATACTTATGTGGGTCTGATTTGGCCTGGTGCTCTAGTTGGCTTAAATGCTTCATAGAAAAAAAGAGGCATTAATTTATAGAGTCATTGAGTCCTAATATTTTAAAGCCAGAAGGGACACTAAAGATTATATAGTCCAATACTGTCATTTGACATTTAAGGACACTGAGGCCCAGAGAAAAGAAGTGTTTTACCTAAATGAAACCACAAGTAAGTATATCTGTTATTCCTTTTGTGCATGCATGCTAAGTCACTTCAGTCATGTCTGACTCTTTGGGACCCCATGGACTGTAGCCCCCAGGCTCCTCTGTCCATGGGATTCTCCAGGCAAGAATACTGGAGTCAGTTGCTGTGCCCTCCTCCAGCATCTCTTCCCCATCCGGGGATTGAACTTGCATCTCCTGTGTCTCCTGTATTGAAAGGTGGGTTCTTTACCACTAGCGCCACCTGGGAAGCCTGTTTTTTCTTTTAGAAGTGAAAGTCACTCAGTCATGTTCTACTTTTTGCAGCCCATGGACAAGCCATGGAATTCTCCAGGCAAGAGTGGGTAGCCATTCCTTCTCCAGGGCGGGAATTCCCAACCCAGGAATCAAGCCCAGGTCTCTTGCATTGCAGGTGGATTCTTTACGGTCTGAGCCACCAGAGCAGATGCTGTTTCTTTTAAGTGGGTCTTAAAGACAAGAGGATTTTGGAGGTCCTAAGACAGTATTCTTATATTCTCCAACACAGTGGTATTAGCCGCTTTTGACTGAGCCTTTGAAATGTGACTGGTGCTACCAACAAACTGAGCTGTTTTATGTCATGTTTATTAATTTTAAAGGTCAGCAAGTACCATATTAGACAAAGAATCTCAAGGACTACAGTTTTCATGCCTGACTTATCACAGTCTACCTGGAATAAATGTTATGCTACTTCGCATGAAACTTAAAAACCTGTCAACAGGGCTTCGCTGGTGATCCAGTGGGTAAGGACACCGCCTTGCAGTGCAAGCGGCGCCAGTTCGCCAGTCCCTGGCCTGGGAAGATCCCACGTGCCGCGGAGCGGCTGGACGGATGTGTCCAGCTACCGAGCAGGAGCTCTAGAGTGCATGTGCCTGGAGCCGGTGCTCTGTGAAGAGAGAGGCTGCTGCGATGGGAAGCCCACACAGGCCAAAGAACAAAGATAAATGAATGAAAGATCAACAGAAGTGGCAAAAAACAAACAAACAAACAAAAACCTGTCAACAGTATTTCTACTTCCTTCCTCTCTACCTTTTAGGATTTTCTTATATTTGACTTCTACATACATTGTTACATGGATCTAAATTCTGTAGAGAGAAATTTTCATCTAGTAGCATCTCCCTTCAGCCTGAAGAATTTTCTTTACATTTCCTATAACTCAAGGGAATTTTTCTTTTATTTTACTTTGTTTAGTATTTCATGGGATTCTCCAGGCAAGAATACTGGAGTCAGTTGCTGTGCCCTCCTCCAGCATCTCTTCCCCATCCGGGGATTGAACTTGCATCTCCTGTGTCTCCTGTATTGAAAGGTGGGTTCTTTACCACTAGCGCCACCTGGGAAGCCTGTTTTTTCTTTTAGAAGTGAAAGTCACTCAGTCATGTTCTACTTTTTGCAGCCCATGGACAAGCCATGGAATTCTCCAGGCAAGAGTGGGTAGCCATTCCTTCTCCAGGGCGGGAATTCCCAACCCAGGAATCAAGCCCAGGTCTCTTGCATTGCAGGTGGATTCTTTACGGTCTGAGCCACCAGAGCAGATGCTGTTTCTTTTAAGTGGGTCTTAAAGACAAGAGGATTTTGGAGGTCCTAAGACAGTATTCTTATATTCTCCAACACAGTGGTATTAGCCGCTTTTGACTGAGCCTTTGAAATGTGACTGGTGCTACCAACAAACTGAGCTGTTTTATGTCATGTTTATTAATTTTAAAGGTCAGCAAGTACCATATTAGACAAAGAATCTCAAGGACTACAGTTTTCATGCCTGACTTATCACAGTCTACCTGGAATAAATGTTATGCTACTTCGCATGAAACTTAAAAACCTGTCAACAGGGCTTCGCTGGTGATCCAGTGGGTAAGGACACCGCCTTGCAGTGCAAGCGGCGCCAGTTCGCCAGTCCCTGGCCTGGGAAGATCCCACGTGCCGCGGAGCGGCTGGACGGATGTGTCCAGCTACCGAGCAGGAGCTCTAGAGTGCATGTGCCTGGAGCCGGTGCTCTGTGAAGAGAGAGGCTGCTGCGATGGGAAGCCCACACAGGCCAAAGAACAAAGATAAATGAATGAAAGATCAACAGAAGTGGCAAAAAACAAACAAACAAACAAAAACCTGTCAACAGTATTTCTACTTCCTTCCTCTCTACCTTTTAGGATTTTCTTATATTTGACTTCTACATACATTGTTACATGGATCTAAATTCTGTAGAGAGAAATTTTCATCTAGTAGCATCTCCCTTCAGCCTGAAGAATTTTCTTTACATTTCCTATAACTCAAGTTTGCTTGATAATCCTCTCCTTTTCCAATTATGTAAAAATATGATGATTTTACTTTTATGTTTAAGATATTTTTCACTAGATATGGAATACCAAGATGACCTTTTATCCCCCCAGCACTTTGGGGTATTGTTACATTGTCCTCTCGCTTTGTTTCTGATGAAATTTCAATCCTCATTCTTATTAATTCTTTCCAGCATGTTTGGACTTAACTCTTAGAATGCAAGCACCACAAGAATATGCATAAATATGAGTTTTCTCTTTCGTAACCTGCCCCTTCTCCTCTGCCTCTTTCATGGCAGATTTGGAGACTGGGGAAGAATTATCAAACCAAACAATTTGCTTTTGTGTTCAGAGCTCTTCCAGATCTCATTCTGTTCTGTAAGCCTACATTTTTCACACGATGTTTGACTGGTTTCTCTTTATTCCTGAAAAGCCTCTCAGAGGGAGGCCTGAACTCAGACCAGGTGCTCACTATAGATACGAATGTTGCCACAGACCTTTGCTCGCCAGTGAGATGCTTCTTTCTCTCAAGAATTCATTCAAACGTCTCGGTATACACTAGATATCACCCAGAAAGAATGGTAATTATTTTGTCTGGATTTTGTTTATTTCTATGAGAGTGGACATTTATGTCTTTCTACATCTGAATTGGAAGCAGAAGTTCTTTACATGTCTTGAATTGTGAAATAACAAAAGATGGTAAAAGAACTGTCTTTTCCATATCCCCACCCATCCAGGGATCAAGAATTCAAAAAACTCTTCCTGCCTAAGTAGCATGGATGCTAAGGATAATGCATTTAGAGCATGATCCCACAGAGTCAGTGTCCAGGCAGAGGTGCTAAATGCCAAAGAATGGCTGACCCAGTCCCTCTGTGAGCAACTCTGTCCTGAGAAAGCTGTTATGTGAACGACTTTACTCTCCCAAAGCAATAAGTTTTTGCTTTTATTCGACTCAATACCTAGAATTTTCTGAACCATGTCCCAAATTCAGTACTCTGCATTGTTAGGAAAATATCACTTTATGCTTTGCATCTGTCTGGTTGGCATTCTGCAACATACCTATGAAAGCACATGTGTCAAAAATAGCTCTATTAGAGAGTTCTTTGGTGGTCCAGTGGTTAAGACTTTACCTTTCAACACAGGGGGTGCTGGTTCGATTCCTGTTCAGGGAGCTAAGATCCCACATGCCTCACAGCCAAAAAACCAAAACGTAAAACAGACACAATATTGTAGCAAATTCAATAAAGACTTTAAAGGTGGTCCACATCAAAAGCAATTTTTTAAAAAATAGCTCTTTTAAGTATTTCTGTTGCTTCCCAGGTGGCACGAGAGGTAAAGAACCCACCTATATAGGAGATGAAAGAGATGCTGGTTCTATCCCTCTCTAGAAAAGATCCCTTGGAGAAGGGAATGGCAACCCCACTCCAGTATTCTTGCCTGGGAAATCACATGGACAGAGTAGCCTAGTGGATCCATGGGATCACAGAGTCAGACACGACTGCACATGCATGCAAGTCACTTCCCACTTCACAGAAGTCCCCATACGCAAAGAGCAGCTGGGTAATTGTGAATGCCTTTCACCTGTTGCTAAAACTGTAAATGAAGTTTCTAAGTGGCAGAAAATCATCTTACCTTCTCTGAAGTCTTTCCAGAAGACTTAACTAACTGTCTTCACTTTGTCAATACTTTTCTGGAAACCTCATCGTTCATAAAGTTTGTAAAAAGAAAGTTAAATAAAAGTGTGCAAAGGACTGATTATTTTCTGCTTTGAATGCTTTGTAGCATAATGGCTAACATATTTTTAAAAGTATTTTATATGTATCGAATGGAACATTTTCTGATGAATTATATTGAGTCATGTAATCATATATTCCCTTTTGGCCATGTTTATATTATAATGTGATGTGGACTTCCATCAGTTCTGCCTTCTAACTGAAACTATTTCATCTCCAAAATACAAATTGAGTACTTTAAAAAAAACTAAGTTCATTCATACATCCTGATGGTTCAGGTGGCATTATTATTTTATGAATGGAGAGAAGTGATTCACTGGTAGAAGCTCCTCAGAGTAAGTGTTAGCTTTTGTGATGCCAGTCCAGTCCTTCAGGAAGTATTTGTCTAGATTTATAGCTCTCTGGTTCTTCTTCATGACTTTATGGGGCGCTGAGGCATTGAATGTCTATGGTATTATCTCCCATCCCCTGTAAAATATATTGAAAAGGAGAGGAAATGTTAGCCAAAATCTATTTTGTAGTTTGTGACCCTGTAAAACAGACCATCGATCAAGGATATGATGATTCATTCTGGGTAATTTTGAAAACAAAAGCTCCCTTTGTAAGTTTGAATACCATACTCCCAGGATGATTCTGAAGGCCCCTGTGGAAAGGATAGAAAAAGTGCAGGAAGAAACTTCTCTTTCCAGGAATTCATTCATCATGCTCATACTGACATGTAGAATTCCAGCGTATATTGATAGCATCAGTTTTTCTTTTCTTTTATGCTTCTCATTGTTTCTTAATCTCCAGAACATCCTCCCAGTCAGCAAGTGCAGTACTTATTAAGTTTATGATTTGTCAGATTATTTCAATAGTAGCAGTGTGGCAATTTCCGTTCTAAAGGTGCTGCAAAGAACTGAAAGTTCTAGACTCAGTATGTCTCATCTGCATGGGTTTATAGACTTTCTTATTTTCTTCATTGGTATTTTAGGTGAGTGCTTTTCTTAAGTTATTCAGGAAAAGTAAATCTAACAATGTAGTTATTTTTTTTAGTGAAGTAACCCCTGTCTATCCTATTTAATCAGAGTCTATTTTTAAAATCATCTTCTCTTTTTTTTTAAAAGATTTATTTATTTATTTATTTATTTATTATTGGTGGGGGGTGAGGTGGGGAGAGAGGGGAGCAGACGGGCCACTTCTATTGGTCTTTCATTTATCTATTTTCATCCATCTTTGTTCTTTGGCCCATGTGGGCCTCCCATCGCGGTGGCTTCTGTTGTTGCAGAGCACTGGCTCTGGGCGCATGGGCTCCAGAGCTCCGGCTCGGTAATTGGACACATCGGTCCAGCCACTCCACGGCAGGTGGAATCTTCCCAGGCCAGGGATCCAACTGGCACCCCTTGCACTGCAAGGCAGTGTCCTTACCCACTGGATTACCAGGGAAGCCCTAAAATTATCCTCTCTTAATTTGTTGTCTTGTTTTTTTTTTTTTTGATTGGGATAGGAAAACAGATAATGATAAAAACACACATAACTTCCTTTGCACGACTGTTTTTTTATTGTATGAGTGTCAACATTTCTAAGCTTTTCTTTAGTGGGTCATTCTCATATACTATATACAGTTACATGCATTTGTGTGGTACCGTATAGATTTCAAAAGATTTGAGATTGTTTCATTTGACTCTTAAGAACAATTTTATGAAAAAGATAGGACAGATTTTTATTCCAGTGAATGAAATTGCAGTTCAAGTGGACTATGGAAGACCTAGTTAGGAGGATGTCAGGGTCATAATAGTTCATTGGGGTTTTTTTGTTGTTGTTTTGTTTTTTACAGAAACTGCTCACTGAGCTTTATTTTGTGTGTGTGTTTAATTTTTATTGGAGTTGCTTTACGTGTTAGTTTTCAATGTACAGCAAAGTGAATCAACTATATATATACACATACACACACACACACACACACACACACACATATATACACACATACATATATTCCCTCTATTTTGGATTTCCTTCCCATTTATGTCACCACAGAGCACTGAGTAGGGTTCCCTGAGCTATACAGTAGGTTCTCGTCTTTAGTTTTTCATATTGATCCTGAGCATTCAATAAATTTTTCACCTGTTGTCCTTTTGGTACCTTCTGAAGGTTTTTCGTTTACAGCCAAAGTCATCTTTCATAACTCAAATTTTCTTGTCCATAGAGCAACTGGGCCAGGAGATGTTGGAAAACCTCAGTCACGACAGAGAAAAGATACAGAGAGCACGTGAAAGAGTAAGTAGAAATGCCATTATCTTTTCACCAATTCAGTAAAAGAAAAAATATAAGACAAAAAATAAAAGGTCTTAGGCAGATGCATAGGGTATAATGATTACATTGCTGTAATATCCCCTGGAGAAGGGAATGGGAACCTGCTCCAGTATCCTTGCCTAGAGAATTCCGTGGATAGAACAGCCTAGCAGGCTGCAGTCCACAAGGTCACAAAGAGTCAGGTATGACTGAGCAACTTTCACTTTCTAGCATGTGTAAAACTGGCTAGGGTGAATAAGGGATATAGAGCCTGGGGTAGGGGGCAGGAAAGTATGGGATGGGAAAAGATTAAGCTGACTCTTCCTCCATCCCAGAATTCCCCTGAGTAGATATTGTATTTAGCACTGTAGCTAAGAGGCTTCTCTGTTGGTTTACCTGGTAAGGATCATTTGACTCTTAAGATGGGTCATTCTCATATACTATATACAGTTACATGCATTTGTGTGGTACCGTATAGATTTCAAAAGATTTGAGATTGTTTCATTTGACTCTTAAGAACAATTTTATGAAAAAGATAGGACAGATTTTTATTCCAGTGAATGAAATTGCAGTTCAAGTGGACTATGGAAGACCTAGTTAGGAGGATGTCAGGGTCATAATAGTTCATTGGGGTTTTTTTGTTGTTGTTTTGTTTTTTACAGAAACTGCTCACTGAGCTTTATTTTGTGTGTGTGTTTAATTTTATTGAGTTGCTTTACGTGTTAGTTTTCAATGTACAGCAAAGTGAATCAACTATATATATACACATACACACACACACACACACACACACACACATATATACACACATACATATATTCCCTCTATTTTGGATTTCCTTCCCATTTATGTCACCACAGAGCACTGAGTAGGGTTCCCTGAGCTATACAGTAGGTTCTCGTCTTTAGTTTTTCATATTGATCCTGAGCATTCAATAAATTTTTCACCTGTTGTCCTTTTGGTACCTTCTGAAGGTTTTTCGTTTACAGCCAAAGTCATCTTTCATAACTCAAATTTTCTTGTCCATAGAGCAACTGGGCCAGGAGATGTTGGAAAACCTCAGTCACGACAGAGAAAAGATACAGAGAGCACGTGAAAGAGTAAGTAGAAATGCCATTATCTTTTCACCAATTCAGTAAAAGAAAAAATATAAGACAAAAAATAAAAGGTCTTAGGCAGATGCATAGGGTATAATGATTACATTGCTGTAATATCCCCTGGAGAAGGGAATGGGAACCTGCTCCAGTATCCTTGCCTAGAGAATTCCGTGGATAGAACAGCCTAGCAGGCTGCAGTCCACAAGGTCACAAAGAGTCAGGTATGACTGAGCAACTTTCACTTTCTAGCATGTGTAAAACTGGCTAGGGTGAATAAGGGATATAGAGCCTGGGGTAGGGGGCAGGAAAGTATGGGATGGGAAAAGATTAAGCTGACTCTTCCTCCATCCCAGAATTCCCCTGAGTAGATATTGTATTTAGCACTGTAGCTAAGAGGCTTCTCTGTTGGTTTACCTGGTAAGGAATCTGCCTGCAATGCAGGAGACTCTGATTTGATCCCTGGGTGAGGAAGATTCACTGGAGGAGGAAAATGGCAACCCACTCCAGTATTCTTGCCTAGAGAATCCCAGGGACAGAGAAGCCTGGTAGACTGTGGTCCAAAGGGTCGCAAGAGTCAGACATGACAGCGACTAAGCCCATATGCACATAACTAAGAAGAAGATCATTAATGGAGATTCTGGAAATTTTGTCAGCATGTCTTTTAGAGTGAAAGTAAATATATGAATCTCATCATCTCTCAATTCATTTTGCTTCTGTTTATATCTCCAGGACTGTGTGCCTTCATAAAGTGTAGATATTAATTATTGATCAGATATCTATTCAGCTTTGTCAGCTGTGAGACATCTGCTTTTGTATCCAGTTCATGTATCCAGTTTAAAGCTCCTGGGATTATCTGTTGCATGTAGTTTTCTAAATCTAAGAATTTTTATAGATCGTGTAAGCATCAAAAATGTATTTTAAAGTATTTAACTTTAATATGTATTGTATTTTCCATCATGAAACAAAAGTATTGCTTGCCGGCACACTTAATTAATGTGATGGCCCGAGGTTTCATTTTGTTCTGTGTTAATGCGGCTTTTTTCCTCCTAGCTTCGGGAAACAGATGCTAACTTGGGGAAGAGCTCAAGGGTTCTGACAGGGATGTTGCGAAGGTAAGATCCAGGTAGGGTCTTCTCTCTCTTCCTTTTTTTAAAGTGTGTTTTGCATCTTGTTGCAACTGGGCATTTTCCAGACGTACAGGCTTCTGCTCTTAGTACTCTGTGTCAAGACCCTTTTGAACTGACATTAACTCTTGTTTGGACAGGGACACACACACACTGAATAACTTAGATTAGAGAGAAGGTTTGAGCTAGGGGGGTTACCTCAAGCTATGGAAAAAATTAGGGTTGGACATGAAGTGTTTTTTCATAGCCTGAGGACGGCCCCATGGCAGGAGCAGACTGATTTTATTTTCTATTTTGATAGCCTTCTTGCTGTCGATGGAATGCTGGCTTGTAATATCAGGAGCATCCTTGGTATTAGCTTTGCCCTCTGTTGCCTTGTTTTCATTTCTTTTTTTTTTTTTAAAGATTTATTTATTTATTTGAGGGGGTGGGGTGGGAGGGAGGGAGCAGGCGGGCCACTTCTATTGGTCTTTCATTTGTCCATTTTCATCCATCTTTGTTCTTCGCCCATGTGGGCCTCCCAGGGAGCACGTGGCGTGGCCCAGAACTCTGGCTTGGTAGTTGGACACAGTTGGCTAAGATCATTAATGGAGATTCTGGAAATTTTGTCAGCATGTCTTTTAGAGTGAAAGTAAATATATGAATCTCATCATCTCTCAATTCATTTTGCTTCTGTTTATATCTCCAGGACTGTGTGCCTTCATAAAGTGTAGATATTAATTATTGATCAGATATCTATTCAGCTTTGTCAGCTGTGAGACATCTGCTTTTGTATCCAGTTCATGTATCCAGTTTAAAGCTCCTGGGATTATCTGTTGCATGTAGTTTTCTAAATCTAAGAATTTTTATAGATCGTGTAAGCATCAAAAATGTATTTTAAAGTATTTAACTTTAATATGTATTGTATTTTCCATCATGAAACAAAAGTATTGCTTGCCGGCACACTTAATTAATGTGATGGCCCGAGGTTTCATTTTGTTCTGTGTTAATGCGGCTTTTTTCCTCCTAGCTTCGGGAAACAGATGCTAACTTGGGGAAGAGCTCAAGGGTTCTGACAGGGATGTTGCGAAGGTAAGATCCAGGTAGGGTCTTCTCTCTCTTCCTTTTTTTAAAGTGTGTTTTGCATCTTGTTGCAACTGGGCATTTTCCAGACGTACAGGCTTCTGCTCTTAGTACTCTGTGTCAAGACCCTTTTGAACTGACATTAACTCTTGTTTGGACAGGGACACACACACACTGAATAACTTAGATTAGAGAGAAGGTTTGAGCTAGGGGGGTTACCTCAAGCTATGGAAAAAATTAGGGTTGGACATGAAGTGTTTTTTCATAGCCTGAGGACGGCCCCATGGCAGGAGCAGACTGATTTTATTTTCTATTTTGATAGCCTTCTTGCTGTCGATGGAATGCTGGCTTGTAATATCAGGAGCATCCTTGGTATTAGCTTTGCCCTCTGTTGCCTTGTTTTCATTTCTTTTTTTTTTTTTTTTAAGATTTATTTGTTTATTTGAGGGGGGTGGGGTGGGGAGGGAGGGGAGCAGGCGGGCCACTTCTATTGGTCTTTCATTTGTCCATTTTCATCCATCTTTGTTCTTCGGCCCATGTGGGCCTCCCACTGGGGCGGCCTCTGTTGTCGCAGAGCACCGACTCTGGGCGCATGCGCTCCAGAACTCTGGCTTGGTAGTTGGACACATCGGTCCAGCCGCTCCGCGGTACGTGGGATCTTCCCAGGCCAGGGATTGAACCGGCGCCCCTTGCACTGCAAGGCAGTGTCCTTACCCACTGGACCACCAGGGAAGCCCTTCATTTCTTTTTAAAGAGACTCTGTTTGGGGAAACATTGCGATGTTATGTCAACTTACAAATGAATCTTTAAAGCCTAAAGAATATCTGAGTAATCTGAATTCACTCATATGCAAACAAACAAATGTTTATGTTTTATGTGTGTAACTCGCCTTTGATTGATGGAAGATATTTGGGAGTGTATATGAAAATGAATGAATGAGTGTAGGTAGCAGTCTACATTCTGTATTTTTGGAAGGGAATGAGAAGTGTTTCCACTATTCTGAAAACTAGAGTCACTTTTGGTTGAGGTATCTTCAGCATGGAATTATTACATTCAGAATCTACCAACTAAGAGTATCATCTAGCATACATAACTTTGCATATGGAACTATGGATAGAAATGTGAGTGAGAAATGCTGAGAATCACCTCTGGAATAGCTGAATTGGAATTTTGAAGAGGAAAATCTTGTTTATCATTGATGCTATTGTGGCAGCTCTTTGAAAATAAGTAAAGTCTTCTCTAATCATGTACCCAAATGTAGTTATCTGCTAAAAGTATGCTTGCTGAGTTAGAGATTGATTGCATAAGAATCAATCAAAGGAATGGTCGCTTAGTCTTATGTAGGCCAGTGTGATCTATGTGATTTCTCTATCAGGCTGATCAGGAGCAAGGCTAAGTTACCAGGGCACTTGCAGCCCACAGTGACATAACTCCGCACACAGCTCCTTTCCCTCCACCCACAGTCCCAATTCAAAACCATAAACCACCAAATTGTCTGATTAAGGATAATATGTAAACAACCTAGAAGAATGCAAAATCCCAAAGAAGGGGCAATTGAAAGGAATGCTTCAGTGCCTATAAACAATAAAAAAGGGTGGGGGGGAAAGGGAAAAGTTCTCTATTGCTTCCCTGGGAGGGCCCCTGCGACATGAGCTGTAACGAATATTCTGCATATGTCTCCATTTTGTCAAATCTCATTAAAGAGTCTTCCCGCTTTATGTCAATTGAGCTGTCCAGAAATCATTCATCATTTTTAGTGTAAAAAAAATCATGTGGTTATTTAAATAATATCATATTAATGTTAAAGTTCAGCTGTCATTTAATGGTACAGCTTAATCAGATGTAGCATTTAGGAAAAATAGTTTATCTGGGCTCCACGTAGCTTTCAGGTTGGCAGATTCAAATCAGGATTTATGGGTTTCTAAACCAATGTATTTCTGTCCATGTTTCTGCTTGATGTACCTCACCCTTTTGTGCAGGACACTGCAGACAGTTATTTCAACAAATAAAGCACCTCCTCATATTGTGTTTGAATAAATTTGCAAGTCATTTAGAGAGGGGAAAGCACAAACAACTTCTGTAACCTTTGACTGGGCTTTCTGTAGAAAAAGCATACTAAACAGGGTCATTTCATAAACTTCCAAAAGAAAATTACTCTACTGAAATCTACTTGAGGTTCTCTTTGTGTGCAAATTCAGTCAATCACTGACTCATCTCCTTTTTGGACTATGTCTAGTCCAAATAACAATCCCCAGATGGACATCACCTTACTATGTCTAAGCCTAGGAAGTCCTAAAGTCTGCCTGTGCGCATTAGTGACTGTTTTCACTAAGCACAGCTGGGAACTTGGATTTGTGGCCAGTGTGATTTTATGTGATTTCCCAAATGTAGTTATCTGCTAAAAGTATGCTTGTGAGTTAGAGATTGATTGCATAAGAATCAATCAAAGGAATGGTCGCTTAGTCTTATGTAGGCCAGTGTGATCTATGTGATTTCTCTATCAGGCTGATCAGGAGCAAGGCTAAGTTACCAGGGCACTTGCAGCCCACAGTGACATAACTCCGCACACAGCTCCTTTCCCTCCACCCACAGTCCCAATTCAAAACCATAAACCACCAAATTGTCTGATTAAGGATAATATGTAAACAACCTAGAAGAATGCAAAATCCCAAAGAAGGGGCAATTGAAAGGAATGCTTCAGTGCCTATAAACAATAAAAAAGGGTGGGGGGGAAAGGGAAAAGTTCTCTATTGCTTCCCTGGGAGGGCCCCTGCGACATGAGCTGTAACGAATATTCTGCATATGTCTCCATTTTGTCAAATCTCATTAAAGAGTCTTCCCGCTTTATGTCAATTGAGCTGTCCAGAAATCATTCATCATTTTTAGTGTAAAAAAAATCATGTGGTTATTTAAATAATATCATATTAATGTTAAAGTTCAGCTGTCATTTAATGGTACAGCTTAATCAGATGTAGCATTTAGGAAAAATAGTTTATCTGGGCTCCACGTAGCTTTCAGGTTGGCAGATTCAAATCAGGATTTATGGGTTTCTAAACCAATGTATTTCTGTCCATGTTTCTGCTTGATGTACCTCACCCTTTTGTGCAGGACACTGCAGACAGTTATTTCAACAAATAAAGCACCTCCTCATATTGTGTTTGAATAAATTTGCAAGTCATTTAGAGAGGGGAAAGCACAAACAACTTCTGTAACCTTTGACTGGGCTTTCTGTAGAAAAAGCATACTAAACAGGGTCATTTCATAAACTTCCAAAAGAAAATTACTCTACTGAAATCTACTTGAGGTTCTCTTTGTGTGCAAATTCAGTCAATCACTGACTCATCTCCTTTTTGGACTATGTCTAGTCCAAATAACAATCCCCAGATGGACATCACCTTACTATGTCTAAGCCTAGGAAGTCCTAAAGTCTGCCTGTGCGCATTAGTGACTGTTTTTCACTAAGCACAGCTGGGAACTTGGTATCAGCCAAGGCATCCAAGTATTTTTAATCAATGCTGTAACCTAACTGGCTTCCCAGTTGGCTCAATGATAAAAAATCTGCCTGCCAGTACAGGAGACATAAGATGAAGGTTTGAATCCTGAGTCAAGAAGATCCCCTGGAGTAGAAAATGGCAGCCCACTCCAGTATTCTTGCCTGGAGGATTCCATGGACAGAGGAGCCTGGAGGGCTACAGTCCATGGGGTCACAAAGAATTGGACCTGACTGAGTGGCTGAGTGCACATGCATAACCTGAGTTTTGGAGAACCAAATGCAGGTGCTGGTTTCACTTTAGTTTGTAATTACTATCCCACTTGATAGACCATTTATATGTTTTGAACTTGGGAAAAGGCAAACGTATTTTACCAACTTTTTCACTTCATTGTTTATTATTCCCTAGAAAAGCAGTCTTTAGAGAAGTGGAACGAGGGTTTGTATTTCTAATAGGAAATCTTCTGTTTACTTCTCTGATTTTGCTCCTCTGTTACCTTCCTGCTATTCGCATGACATTCATTCCCAGCATTGGTGAGGTCTTATTTAAGAAAAAGAAGTCACAGTCTCTTACTAAAAGTACGCAGCTACATTGTGTGTCAACAGGTACTTCTGATTTAAGAAGAGTTATAATATTGAACAATGTGCTCATATTATGTATAAATGTAAATACCTTTAGGATTTTTTGATAGCATAAGCTTATTTGTTTTGAACCTTTCTATTCACCCTTTTGTGCAGGACACTGCAGACAGTTATTTCAACAAATAAAGCACCTCCTCATATTGTGTTTGAATAAATTTGCAAGTCATTTAGAGAGGGGAAAGCACAAACAACTTCTGTAACCTTTGACTGGGCTTTCTGTAGAAAAAGCATACTAAACAGGGTCATTTCATAAACTTCCAAAAGAAAATTACTCTACTGAAATCTACTTGAGGTTCTCTTTGTGTGCAAATTCAGTCAATCACTGACTCATCTCCTTTTTGGACTATGTCTAGTCCAAATAACAATCCCCAGATGGACATCACCTTACTATGTCTAAGCCTAGGAAGTCCTAAAGTCTGCCTGTGCGCATTAGTGACTGTTTTTCACTAAGCACAGCTGGGAACTTGGTATCAGCCAAGGCATCCAAGTATTTTTAATCAATGCTGTAACCTAACTGGCTTCCCAGTTGGCTCAATGATAAAAAATCTGCCTGCCAGTACAGGAGACATAAGATGAAGGTTTGAATCCTGAGTCAAGAAGATCCCCTGGAGTAGAAAATGGCAGCCCACTCCAGTATTCTTGCCTGGAGGATTCCATGGACAGAGGAGCCTGGAGGGCTACAGTCCATGGGGTCACAAAGAATTGGACCTGACTGAGTGGCTGAGTGCACATGCATAACCTGAGTTTTGGAGAACCAAATGCAGGTGCTGGTTTCACTTTAGTTTGTAATTACTATCCCACTTGATAGACCATTTATATGTTTTGAACTTGGGAAAAGGCAAACGTATTTTACCAACTTTTTCACTTCATTGTTTATTATTCCCTAGAAAAGCAGTCTTTAGAGAAGTGGAACGAGGGTTTGTATTTCTAATAGGAAATCTTCTGTTTACTTCTCTGATTTTGCTCCTCTGTTACCTTCCTGCTATTCGCATGACATTCATTCCCAGCATTGGTGAGGTCTTATTTAAGAAAAAGAAGTCACAGTCTCTTACTAAAAGTACGCAGCTACATTGTGTGTCAACAGGTACTTCTGATTTAAGAAGAGTTATAATATTGAACAATGTGCTCATATTATGTATAAATGTATACCAGAAATGAATGTCCTCTTTGTGAAGGGTAGGTGTTTACCTGTGTATAGCATAAGCTTATTTGTTTTCATATGGTAAACTCTTTATGACTAAGGATAGTTAAATATTCCACAGTATACCAAACCACTGATTCAACGGACATGAATTTGAGCCAACTCTGGGAGACAGTGAAGGGCATGAAAGCCTGGAGTGCTGCAGTCCATGGGGTCACAAAGAGTTGGACTCGATCTAGTGACTGAACAGCAATACCAAACCAAGGAATTATTTTTATTTAAAATAAAGATTGTTGGTTGTTTACAATTTTTAAAAACCTGTTTTTAAATTTGTCAGATGAACAGAAATGGCATATCGTGGTTCTTCATTTGAGTCACTTTGCTAATATTGATTAGTCTTTTGTGAGGACAAGTGAAACCAATGTTTAATCAGTGTGAAAGTTTATATGTAAATCCACCTGTTTTCTGTAAGAGTGACCAAAGGTAGCTAGGGAAATAAAAATGAGTAAGTGGCAGCCACTACCATTTATGCTTTTTTAAACTTTTATTAACTTCAAATGGAATAAAATAAAACACATTTCCTTCTTCCTGCCAACCCTCCCTTCCTTCCTTCTTTCTTTCTTTACTCACTTCCTCAGTGAGTATTTCATGCCTGAATACAAGGACTTGGGGCTCCTCAAATGAAACCAATTTGATCCTTGCCTTCAGAGTACTTCATTCAAGTAGAGGATATGTGCTTGTTGAGAGGTGTAGGAATTCATAAAATTACCTAATTCTTGAAGAAGCTATGGAAGATTCTATTCGAAAGTAGGAGGAAAAAAATGTTTTCTTTTGTTTTGAGAAAAAAGTTGGATAACGTTAAATCATTTGAGGGTTTGTATTTCTAATAGGAAATCTTCTGTTTACTTCTCTGATTTTGCTCCTCTGTTACCTTCCTGCTATTCGCATGACATTCATTCCCAGCATTGGTGAGGTCTTATTTAAGAAAAAGAAGTCACAGTCTCTTACTAAAAGTACGCAGCTACATTGTGTGTCAACAGGTACTTCTGATTTAAGAAGAGTTATAATATTGAACAATGTGCTCATATTATGTATAAATGTATACCAGAAATGAATGTCCTCTTTGTGAAGGGTAGGTGTTTACCTGTGTATAGCATAAGCTTATTTGTTTTCATATGGTAAACTCTTTATGACTAAGGATAGTTAAATATTCCACAGTATACCAAACCACTGATTCAACGGACATGAATTTGAGCCAACTCTGGGAGACAGTGAAGGGCATGAAAGCCTGGAGTGCTGCAGTCCATGGGGTCACAAAGAGTTGGACTCGATCTAGTGACTGAACAGCAATACCAAACCAAGGAATTATTTTTATTTAAAATAAAGATTGTTGGTTGTTTACAATTTTTAAAAACCTGTTTTTAAATTTGTCAGATGAACAGAAATGGCATATCGTGGTTCTTCATTTGAGTCACTTTGCTAATATTGATTAGTCTTTTGTGAGGACAAGTGAAACCAATGTTTAATCAGTGTGAAAGTTTATATGTAAATCCACCTGTTTTCTGTAAGAGTGACCAAAGGTAGCTAGGGAAATAAAAATGAGTAAGTGGCAGCCACTACCATTTATGCTTTTTAATCTTTTATTAACTTCAAATGGAATAAAAATAAAACACATTTCCTTCTTCCTGCCAACCCTCCCTTCCTTCCTTCTTTCTTTCTTTACTCACTTCCTCAGTGAGTATTTCATGCCTGAATACAAGGACTTGGGGCTCCTCAAATGAAACCAATTTGATCCTTGCCTTCAGAGTACTTCATTCAAGTAGAGGATATGTGCTTGTTGAGAGGTGTAGGAATTCATAAAATTACCTAATTCTTGAAGAAGCTATGGAAGATTCTATAACTCCAAGTAATTATTACTGGCTAATAAAGAGGGCTACAGGAAAACAAATAACCAATAGAAAAAATTATTTAAATGGCTATATGATTAGTAGATTTGAAAAATAGAGAAACAGAAGATAACTCATGGAATAACGTAAATTTTGAGAAAAACTAAAATTTGTAGAAAATATTGAGACATATCCAGTGAAATAACAACTGATTTGACCTAAATAAATATTCTTCATGTATCAATGCTGTATAACCAAAAGAAAGAAAACAAAAGCAAAGAAATGGTCCTCTCTAAATTGTATTAGTAAAATATCAGAGTGCAGATACAGCTGATTTTCTGGAAGGTAATTTTTCTTCTGTCTTGACATAAGATGAAAAGCTGCCTGGGGACAAACTGTTCATTTCCTGACTCTGTAGACAGAGTTTTAAATAACATGGTATTCAGATAATAATGAAAATGACCATGAAACAAATGACATTCATGTGCTGATGAGGGGGTTCAAAAAATTTTGGATTTTTCTTTGGCTTCCACCAAATTAGACTATACTAATTGGTTGTCATAAAGTCCCTCAAGGAGCACTCAGAGGCTTAAGTGTTACTCTTCATATATTTGCATGTGTGTGCATGTTTGTGTATGTATTTTTTTATATATATTTGACTAGAAGGCGTGATTACATCAGATAGTACCAGCAAGTCAGTGAACATGAAAATAGAAGTTTCTGATATTTTCAGCCAGAAAACAAAAGGCATCGTGATTTCTTATTGCCTCTGACTAGTGAATACTTTATCGGTAATTGTATGTTTGTTTCTAAGAGTATCACAGGATTCCTTAGAAATGTAAGAGTTATAAATTGAGATCTCTGTTGACATGAATTTGGCTCATTGACTGCATGTATATGCCAGCAAAGGTTTATGAAAGGAAGTGACATTTTGTAAAGTACCTTTTTCTGTATAATACCTTTTTTTTGTATGGAATCTTAATATCAAATATTTTTCTCTCTTTTGCACACTACCAGTGTTTTCCATTAGTATTAACACACACCCAGAAATATAGTTTGCACTTCCCAGGTGATGCTAGTGGTAAAGAACTTGCCTGCCAAATGCAGAGACAAAGAGATGTGGCTTTGATCCCTGGATCAGGAAGATCCCTGGAGAAGGAAATGGCAACGCGCTCCCAATATTCTTGCCTGGGAAATCCCATGGACAGAGGAGCCTGGTGGGCTACGGTCCATGGGATCACAAAGAGTTGGACAGGATGGAAGCAACTTAGCATATGCAACGTCAGAATGTCTCCTTGAAAAAGTGAATTCTGTTTATCCTTCCATCATTATGTAGTAACTTTCTTAAGTAGGTAGCTATGGAGAGGTATTTTGTAACTAATCTATATATAAATAAAGCAGATGGAATTAAATGCAGTTGATGTAGCTATCACTATTTATACATTTTTAATGGCAGTATAATTGATGTATTATATTAAAGGGGCACTATCTAGTGGTTCAGTATTTTAATGGTGTATGGAATGATTACCACAAATATAGTTACCATCAGTTACCAGATAAAATTATTATGATATTATTGACTATATTCCCCATGCTATATATTATCCCCACATGAATTTGATTTTATAATTGATTTTATAACTGGAGTAACTGAATCCTCTTACTATTTCATACTTGTATTTTTTTTTTTTTTGAACTTCTTCTGAGCCCATCTGGGGAATAATTGTCACCTATTATTGTTATCACATTTTACATTTTAAACATGGTTCTGTGACTTCGGTAGAATGACAGGTAAAACCATCTGGAAAACTAAAAAATGTACTGTCAGAATGATTCCTAGGGGTAAAGATATCAGAAACACCAATGCAGTTTCTTTAAAAGATAGAAATCATTTTTTTAATTAAATAAACTTATTCTTAAATATGCTCTGACTAAATTTTCCTAATCTTCTTTAAAAATTCATACCCACTCCCCATTTCACCCAGGAAATATTCTCTTATATTTTAGCTGTTGTTATTATAATGTCTGAAAATTCAGCATTTGAAGATTTTCAAAACCTGTGAGAAAAATATCCTTGAGAATTGACTCTCAAGTTGTATGCACTGAAAAATGCCTTGCATTTGTATTGTTCACTTTTTTCTGGTTTTTGCTTTTCTCTCTTTATGTCATTTCATTTTTTTTCTTGGCCTATTTTTACTAGCGATGAGCATGGGCCCTGGCCTGAAATTAGTACAGCAAAATCTTAACCTCTGGAATATTCTTCAGTTTTTAATCCAGTGCTTATTCTTTCAGAACAAAATGATTCAGTTTGCTGCAGATTCTTTAGATCTAACAAATTTAAGTTCTATGCTTAGAATAATGCTAAAAAGAGAAAAAAAAATTTTTTTTAAATCTTAGTCCTTTTTGTGTGAGTAAATTTATTACCATACACTTGACTCATTTCAAGAGTCAGACTCATCCTCTGACCCTTCAGGGCAGACATGCATGATGTTTTTGCTGAACTAGAAGAACAGCTTTGGATTTCTTTTGATATATTTCTTTTTTAATTGCATTCTCATAACTTTAAACGTAGATTGCCGGTCCTGTGTTAGACATTTGAATACAGCATGTATTGATACTCGACCAGCTGCCTTAGGTCTGAGTCTGAACCTAACCACACTTTACACACTTCAGATTTAATCCTTAAAAACCCTATGGTGGAAGCATCCTATCCCCGTTTTACAGGTGAGCATAACAGTGCTTAGTGAAGCAGGTGATCCATAGTCATGTACGGAATTAGAATATGAACTCAGCCCTCGCTTTTGAATACACTACAGAAAAGGTTCTCTGAGCCAGTTTTCACTAGACATATTCAAACAAAGTGATGGGTCTTCATTATGCAGGTCATTACTGTTAACGTGCGCTCTGTGTCATGATTCTATTTCTCCTGTAAAATAACTGTAGTAGTGAACCAAAATAATTGTGGCGGTGAACAATGTTGGATTGTTTTAACAAATGGAAAAGGAAATCCTTGGCAATCATACGTCAGTTTTCCAACCTTTCTCCTTCACCCCACACTTTACTGGTCTAGGAAACTTAGAATTTTAAGAGCCAGTATTCGACACCATGCTATATCGTATAACAACAAAAACAACAACAAAAATACTGCTACTTACATTCCCATTGATACCTCCTAGGTAGCAATCACTGTTCTGCACACTGTCTTGTTTTATCTTTCATCTTCATGACTTCTCTGTAAGGCAGATCTCCTTACTCCCATTTTAAGAAATAAAGAACTTCTGTTAAATATTATCCAGCTCTGTAGAAATGGCCTGCCCCAGAGCCTGCTTTTCCTACGCCCTATGGATAGACCCTCTGTCCCGACTAAAATGAACTACTTTCTATCTCCGAAGCCCACCTGGTTTTTCACTAATTCTATACCATTGATTTTTCTCCTACTTCCAGCTAGAATGGTCTCCCTTTCTCACCCATATTAGGTCAGGGTCTGGATGCAAGTGACAGAAACCCAGATCCAACTGCCTCTAAACAAAAGAGGGAAATAACTGTCTTGTGTCACTAAATAGTTCAAGGCCAGAAGCAGCTTCAAACACAGTGAAATCTAAGGGTTCCAGTACTCTAGGGGTCATAGCAGGGTTTTGCTCTTGCCATCTCTCCTCTCTGTGCCCTTGTGTGTGGTTGCATCCTTCCTCAGGGTGTCTCCTTGTGGAGACAAGCATTTTGCCAGCCCTTTCAGTGATACCCAGTGGCTCTAGCTATTTTGATCCCCCAAAACGTCACAGCGTGGAATCTTATTGGTTCTGGGTGGCTCTGATTGTGTCAAACCTGTTAATCTATGATTTGCTGTCTGAAACCTGGAACCTCTTTCAGGGGATGGCACATGGACAGAGAGCAGTCCCCTCAGAAAAATCCAGAGCTTGTACTAAAAAGGGGAATACATCCTAGGTGAGCAGAAACAACAGTTGCTATCTTCAGAATTCTCTCTACTCTGGATCTCGGGTGAAATACCACTCTCTTCATCACACCTCATCCGTCTCCCAGCCAGAAGTGATCTGTCTTTTCTCAGATCTCGGTAGCTTGTACTTCTCTCATGGGGTTGTATAGAGTCAGACACAACTTAGCCACAGAACAACCAACAAGACACTAACATCTTCTGGCGGTGACCTTACGTTTTTACTTTCTCCTTCACCCCACACTTTACTGGTCTAGGAAACTTAGAATTTTAAGAGCCAGTATTCGACACCATGCTATATCGTATAACAACAAAAACAACAACAAAAATACTGCTACTTACATTCCCATTGATACCTCCTAGGTAGCAATCACTGTTCTGCACACTGTCTTGTTTTATCTTTCATCTTCATGACTTCTCTGTAAGGCAGATCTCCTTACTCCCATTTTAAGAAATAAAGAACTTCTGTTAAATATTATCCAGCTCTGTAGAAATGGCCTGCCCCAGAGCCTGCTTTTCCTACGCCCTATGGATAGACCCTCTGTCCCGACTAAAATGAACTACTTTCTATCTCAAGCCCACCTGGTTTTTCACTTATTCTATACCACTGATTTTTCTCCTACTTCCAGCTAGAATGGTCTCCCTTTCTCACCCATATTAGGTCAGGGTCTGGATGCAAGTGACAGAAACCCAGATCCAACTGCCTCTAAACAAAAGAGGGAAATAACTGTCTTGTGTCACTAAATAGTTCAAGGCCAGAAGCAGCTTCAAACACAGTGAAATCTAAGGGTTCCAGTACTCTAGGGGTCATAGCAGGGTTTTGCTCTTGCCATCTCTCCTCTCTGTGCCCTTGTGTGTGGTTGCATCCTTCCTCAGGGTGTCTCCTTGTGGAGACAAGCATTTTGCCAGCCCTTTCAGTGATACCCAGTGGCTCTAGCTATTTTGATCCCCCAAAACGTCACAGCGTGGAATCTTATTGGTTCTGGGTGGCTCTGATTGTGTCAAACCTGTTAATCTATGATTTGCTGTCTGAAACCTGGAACCTCTTTCAGGGGATGGCACATGGACAGAGAGCAGTCCCCTCAGAAAAATCCAGAGCTTGTACTAAAAAGGGGAATACATCCTAGGTGAGCAGAAACAACAGTTGCTATCTTCAGAATTCTCTCTACTCTGGATCTCGGGTGAAATACCACTCTCTTCATCACACCCTCATCCGTCTCCCAGCCAGAAGTGATCTGTCTTTTCTCAGACTCTTCTGGGTAGCTTGTACTTCTCTCATGGGGTTGTATAGAGTCAGACACAACTTAGCCACAGAACAACCAACAAGACACTAACATCTTCTACTTTGCCTTGTGTATATTGTAGGTTTAATGATCATGTCTTCATTGTCTTCTAGATCTTTTTGATCCTCTCCTTCATCCCCCCTCAAGGGATTTTATATGTTTCCCCACAATATTGTGTAGCCAACCGTAATGAACAGCAGAGGATATCCAAGTAAGAAAGAAAACAGTCAGGAGTCCCTTTACTACCTGCAAAGCATGGACTTTTAAAAGATGCCTGTATAGATAACAAGCAGGTGGAAAATTTCCTACCTAAAAGCAAAGCAGGAGACACAGTCACAGGGTCCACAGTGCTGGGCAGAGAAAGAAGAACTTTTAGTTGAGGTGGGCCTTCCCTGGTGGTTCAGCTGATAAAGAATCCTCATGCAATGCAAGAGACCTGGGTTCAATCCCTGGGTTAGGCAGAGCCCCTGATGAAGGACATGGTAACCCAATTCAGTATTGCTGCCTGGAGAATTCTATGGACAGAGTAGCTTGGTGGGTTTCAGTCCATGGGTGTCAACATGTTGGACATGACTGAGCAACTGATGCTTGGTTGAGGTCAACCATAGCCTTTCAGACTGCTGAGACAGGCCTGGATAAACTGATTACTGCAGGGCAGGAGCTGTCGCTGGGAGGGTAACAGTTCTTACGTGCAGTCCCTTCCTGGCGGGGAATGAGGGGTTTCTATGTGACCAGTTGTCTTCGGGGGGCCTCAGGTCTGGACTGTAAGCCGCTGGCAGTCAGGACCCTCATTGCACTTACACGGGGCCACGCTCCCCGCGGCCTGGGCCAGGTCAATGAATAGTCTTTGGAAGAATGGCCTCGAATACTTTCAAAGTTGCCATCCAGGTTCTTGGATGTCATTTAGTTGAAACTCCGCAGGTTTTTATCTGTGGCACTTTGGCTACCATGTAAACATGTTCTTTCAAAGATAAAATAAGTAACTTCGCAATAACAGAATGTTTTTGTCCATTATTTAATCACAATGGAAAAGCATCTTATATTGATATTTTCCTTGGATGTGAGCCACAATTTGACCTAATTCACGAATTACCTTTCTTTTATGATTTTTTCCTTTTATCCCAGGAAGCATGCCATTCTTTAATGCAATGTAGAACATGAAGAGTGCACGTCACCTTCACCATCAGCGCTTTCTTTGAATGCAGCCTTGAGCTGTTAACTGGAAGCAGGGAGCCCTGGGCCTTCCTTATAAACAAGTAATGGAGCCCTCAGCCCCCCTTGTAAATGGCTATTTATTACATATACCATCACCAAACAGCATTTTTATAATTCCAAGCCCCCACACCATTACACCACCGTCTGCACCATTGTAAGCTGAGGAAGGCCTTTGGCCATCTGTTTCATTAAACGCCAGAGGCAGTGAACAATATCTGAACTTTTCTAAAGCGAGTGTCCCGGCTTCCTACTTCACACATCTCCCCCTTCCTCTTCTCCCACAGCCGCCACCGCCACCACTGCTGCCGCCACGGCCGTCGCCACCATATTTTTTTGTTTGAACGCTCACATTGTAAATTAGTGTATTCACACATCAATTTTAAAAGACTCGCTGTGTTGTAAGATGGGACAAAGCAAGCTCAGTAACAGCCTGCGCACAGTGCAGGTGGTCGAGCTAGCTGCTCCCCAGATCAAAAGTCAAACAACTGTGAATCTTCTTTTGAAAGTGCAGTTAGGGAGACAAGGCAAGGCTTATCTGCACAAACAAGAACGAGTTATAGATATACATCGCAAATGCAGAAGGACAAAAAGGGGTTTCAGAATCTAGCAGAAGAAAACCTTCTAATGCTGACAATTCTGAGGGCATCTCTGAAATATGTAGCTCCTTTTTTTTTCTTCTTTTTCTTTTTTTTTTTTTTTTTGTAAAATTAGTCTTTTATTGTGTGGCAATTGGTAATTATTATTTATGCTTTGGTGCTGTTCCTAAAGTAGCTAAGACATTTTTTTTAAGCTACCTTGGGAGCAGGAAATAGACCCTTTTCATGGTTTTATTTTACTTTTCAGCAGCATTTAAGGACAGACTGCTATTTATACCACACAAACAGTTTTGTCTATTGTAAACAAAGTAAATGGCTGGGAATTGTGCTTTCCTAGAAATATTTTCCAGGGAAGCCATAATAAGAAACAACTGTGTACATCTTGGGATTTTTGTCATCAAGGTATTAAGAAAGGATTCTTTGCATTCATGGAGGGGAAAAAAAAAGAAAGTGAGAAAGCACTGTTTATAAGGAAAGATATTCAACATCCAGAAGTGTAATTAAAATATTTCTTAAACTGCAAAAGTTAGCCAGCTTGCTAGTATTAATTGAAATTGTTTTCTTTTTCTTTTTTAATTATCCCAACATTTTTTGACATGATAGTAGCTGAAATGAAAGGAGGCATATTCCTTTTTTAACCTCAGTACCCTACTTAGAAAATTAACGACTTCTTTTGTAAAATTATGTTAAGGACTTGGAAACTAAAGTATGACTATCAATTGGAAATAATTTTATGAAAAATTTTAAAAGAGGGTTAAACAGGCTTGGAATTATGAAAGAACAGCATAGTTTCTTATAGAACTATAGTTTACATAGGGAAAAGCCACTCTATCTACTATCTTCTGGTATCTTAATGATTTAAGGTTTATCTTTATGATTAAAGAAAAAAAAGAACCTCCCAGCTTTTTAACTCTCAAATCAGTTAACAGCATCCCCAGGTACTTTCAGAAAAACTATTCTCTCTGTATATATGATAGTGGTTCCTATCCTGGAGAGGGTTTCACAGAGTCTCAACCACTGGAGTTTCCTGAAAATCTTTGTGTATCTATGTATATACATCCTTCCATACAATTTTTCTTAAAATTTTCCATAAAATTTTCTACAGAGTCACAGTGAACTCCAAAAGAGTTGAAAAATGAGACATGTTAACAGAACTGTGTACAATGTCTTAGGTAAATACCATTTATTTTTTGATATTCTGACTTATTTGAAAGGTAGTGGTCTACAAGAATCACTTATTTTGAATTTCCCATAAAGTTTAACAAGAAACTTATCAGGTATGCTTTTTTTTGGGAAATCAGATCATTTATCATAAGGCCATATAGACTGCAAGGCATATACGTTATTTCATTTAGTGTATTTTTCAGAAGAAGTCTGTGATTTGTCATTGTCATTATTATCCTTAGGTCAAGAATAATTGAGGCCTACAGAAGTGGACTCTTGCCCAAAGTCACATTCCACCAAAGTTGGACCAATACCTAGTGTTAGCCTCACAAACCGTGTTCTTTGCAGCCTCTTAGCGGCAACAGCCACAGCAGCATCTTCATCAACAGCAAACGTTCCTACTGTGTTTACTATGTCAAGGGGAATCGGTTAGTCATCAGAGATTCAACAAGCTGAGAACTCTACTCCTAGGTACCTTAATCTTTTTAAGAAACAACAGTGCAATGGACTTTCCCGGTAGCTCAGACGGTAAAGAATGTACCTGCAATGTGGGAGACAGGTTTGATCCCTGAGTTGGGAAGATCCCCTAGAAAAGGTTATGGCAGGCCACTCCAGTGTGCTTGCCTGGGAAGTCCCACTGCAGAGGAACCGGGCGGGCTACAGTCCACGAGGTTGCAAAGAGTGTGATACGGCTGAGCCAGTAACACTTCACTTTCAATGCTTGGTCACTTGTGTGGTGTGGTCAGTGAAAGAGAAAGACCGTAGGCTGGGACAGGAAGAAATCTCTTGCACCCATTGTCAGGTAAGATTTTGTAGAGGAAATGGCAGGTACACAGCCTACAAATTAACTGCCTAGTTCTTAACCCACACGTAGGGTATGCTGCTTCCCTTTTTATGGCAGCCTCATGTAATGGCTTTCAGCAGCAGAATTTGAATCAGGGGTGGGGAGGATGGTGTCAGGTCTATTTGTCCACAACTGTGTTGAGAGTATTTAGGAAGTTAACAACTTGTAACTGCATCTGCTCATAAAATAAATAGGATCCAAATTCTTCTTGAGAATTTTTTTTAATTGCAGTGGGGTTTAAGATTTTCTTCAAATAAATAAGAAAGGCTTGAAGTCACCTTAATATTTCTAATTATAAACAATTATGAAAAAACTTTTCACACACTTTATTTACCCCAATTTTAGAAACATAGTAAGAATTTTCATACCCTTCACTAAAATTATGTATTTATAAAATTTTCTGGCTTTTATACAGCATATTGACTGTACCTCAAAGAATATTGGCAAAGTACATGGGTTGTTTTATTGTGGCACGTTAATTAGTTGATAAGTGTATCACTTTAAAACATTGAATTTCTTCATATATTCTAGTGAAATCTCTGATCGAATGGGTTTATAGAAATTTAGTTAGTAGCAAGCTTGCCCAGCCAATAAAGAAAAGCATTCATTTTCTGTTCCATATGTGATCTGAAACCATAGCCTTTAGGTCCTTTAATCTGTCTGTTCAAGGCCAAGCTATTTATATGGATAATTTTTAAAGCTTCTGTATAAAGAAAACAAGAACATTTTATTTATTCACTGGGGTTTTTATGTGCCTTGAAATTGCATAGATAAAGTATTTTCTGGCTCATGGATCTGGAGAAGATAAAAGGTCTCTTATTTTATAGGGCTTTATGTAAGCTTTTCAAATGTACACTTTTCTCATGGCTGGAATTTTTTAAATAAAGCATTTTTTCACTATTATAATTGGAGTTTGATGTGGGCATCTTTTTCCTTCCCTGAATTACACATTAAATTATGTGCTTAAGATCGGGTTTATTGCATTTTTACCTTCTGGATTTTCAGTAGTTCTCATGTTGGAGAAATGAATTTACCAATCCTCATTTTTAGTATTGAGCAACTATTTAATATGCCTCATTTTGGTAATGGGGCAGGTACACAGCCTACAAATTAACTGCCTAGTTCTTAACCACACGTAGGGTATGCTGCTTCCTTTTATGGCAGCCTCATGTAATGGCTTTCAGCAGCAGAATTTGAATCAGGGGTGGGGAGGATGGTGTCAGGTCTATTTGTCCACAACTGTGTTGAGAGTATTTAGGAAGTTAACAACTTGTAACTGCATCTGCTCATAAAATAAATAGGATCCAAATTCTTCTTGAGAATTTTTTTTAATTGCAGTGGGGTTTAAGATTTTCTTCAAATAAATAAGAAAGGCTTGAAGTCACCTTAATATTTCTAATTATAAACAATTATGAAAAAACTTTTCACACACTTTATTTACCCCAATTTTAGAAACATAGTAAGAATTTTCATACCCTTCACTAAAATTATGTATTTATAAAATTTTCTGGCTTTTATACAGCATATTGACTGTACCTCAAAGAATATTGGCAAAGTACATGGGTTGTTTTATTGTGGCACGTTAATTAGTTGATAAGTGTATCACTTTAAAACATTGAATTTCTTCATATATTCTAGTGAAATCTCTGATCGAATGGGTTTATAGAAATTTAGTTAGTAGCAAGCTTGCCCAGCCAATAAAGAAAAGCATTCATTTTCTGTTCCGCATATGTGATCTGAAACCATAGCCTTTAGGTCCTTTAATCTGTCTGTTCAAGGCCAAGCTATTTATATGGATAATTTTTAAAGCTTCTGTATAAAGAAAACAAGAACATTTTATTTATTCACTGGGGTTTTTATGTGCCTTGAAATTGCATAGATAAAGTATTTTCTGGCTCATGGATCTGGAGAAGATAAAAGGTCTCTTATTTTATAGGGCTTTATGTAAGCTTTTCAAATGTACACTTTTCTCATGGCTGGAATTTTTTAAATAAAGCATTTTTTCACTATTATAATTGGAGTTTGATGTGGGCATCTTTTTCCTTCCCTGAATTACACATTAAATTATGTGCTTAAGATCGGGTTTATTGCATTTTTACCTTCTGGATTTTCAGTAGTTCTCATGTTGGAGAAATGAATTTACCAATCCTCATTTTTAGTATTGAGCAACTATTTAATATGCCTCAGGGTAGAAAACCCAAAAAATCAGATTTAAGAGGCAAAGTGAAAGGTATAACTTGCTTTTGTGGTATTATTGGTCTGCAGGATACAAAATTATATATATATACCTCCATAAAAATTTTTGCTAAGACTGATAAACTGAAGAAGGACAAGAAGAGACATTTTTGAACTCCAGAATAACTGGATTCAGCCCAGACTCTGGGTGAACATGAGCTGCTGTTAGCTCTGCCATGTCAGGGCCAAGAAACAGCTTTCCCTGGCTGGAGCATTCCCAAGCTATCACGGCCATCAGACAGGTGGGGAATAAATATTGTAGGATGGTGGGACATTTGAAGAGCAAGCTCCTCATCCCCAGGACTCAATTTGGACAAGCTTCAATTGGAGCAAACAGGTGTTCCTGGGAGGAACTGTCCTCAGGTGGCTGAAGAGGTGCCATTCTTTCACACACATTAAAAAGTTCCCTTTTCCTCTGCCCGCAGGAAAATTAGAATGAGCTACAGCTTTTTCTTTTGAAATGGAAAAAGAGAAATAAAAATATGGCACCAGGTTTTGGCTCTGACTGGATTTCCATGGAGCATGTAATCTATGATGAATGATGAGATTTCTGGAAGCAAAGCCTCCTTGCAGTTTTTAACACTGGAGATGCAGTAAAGCCTGAGTGAAGGCAAAGAATCTTTTTACCCACGACTGTACCTGTATAAGATGGAATAGTCATTCCCTCTGTTCTTATTTGTTCATTCACCAAATATTTCATGAACACTTGCACTTTTCTAAACACTAAGCTAAGTGCTGGGCATAGACGATAAGAAAACAAAAGGCCCTGCCGTCCAGGGACTTAGTCGGAGTTGTAGTAGTCGTCATTGGTTTGAACATGAAGGTGAACCTGAATAGTCTTTGGGAAACTGAATTAAAGGCAGTTGCTAACATCCACAAGATTCCTTTTTCTGTAATGCCATCAAATTGAAGGTACAACTAACACTTTATTTGAGAGGGTCGTTATCTTTTTTTTTTTTAAGATTTATTTTTGGGGGGGCGGGGGTCGGGTTGGGGAGGGAGGGGGGCGGTCGGGCCACTTCTATTGGTCCTTCATTTCTCTATTTTCATCTGTCTTTGTTCTTTGGCCTGTGTGGGCCTCCCATCGCGGTGGCGTCTGTCGTTGCAGAGCGCTGGCTCTGGGCGCATGCGCTCCAGAGCTCTGTCTCCGTAATTGGACACATCAGTCCAGCCGCTCCGGGGCACGTGGGATCTTCCCAGGCCAGGGCTCGAACCGGCGCCCCTTGCACTGTAAGGCGGTGTCCTTACCCACTGGACCACCAGGGGAAGCCCTATTTTTTTAAGTCAGTTTTTCCTATAAAACATAAAATAGAAACATTAAAGAAATGTTTTAAAAGGAAAAAGTTATTTGTAATCCCTCTTCCTTGAAACAGGCTACTCTGTTGATACAAGTATCTCCCTTTAGTCTTTCAGTCATGATCCATGTATAATGTTATATTGCTCTTCTCACTTAATATTGTATCATAAATGTGTTTCTAAATTGCCACATCTTCAGAGATACTTTTCCTAATTAAAAATTTTTTTCTAATGAAAAATTTTAAAAACCTCGAATTTTATATGTAAAAAAATAAGTATCAAGAGACAGGGAGAAAGTAAATCCATAACCACACTGGTGCCAGGTATCAGCTATTGAAGTCTGAGCATAGTTCATTGCAGTATTGTTTTCTGTGACTATCAGTTCCTCTACTGATTCTATGAAATCTCAGCTCTACCTCATCCATTGGTTCATATTTTACCCTTTTATCATTTTTAAATCTCACAGGCTTTCTGCCCTTCATTTTATAGAGTCTGTACTCTTACTGTTTTTATTGAGGAGACCAAGCGCTTTTCAAAAACACTTATGGGATTTCTTTCACACACAATTTTCAGAATTGGATTTTCCCTCTGACTCTTTAGGATGCCATTTTTCTTTCCCTGATTCTATAGGATGTTTCTTTTTTCCATCATCTTCATGTTGTTTTGCATTTTTATTTGGTTTGGTTAGTTTTTAAAACCTCTTACTGGATCTCCAAATGGATGGCAACTTTGTAAGATTAACTCTGTTGGAGGCAGCCCTCTGACTCCAGACTGTCTTCCTAGGAATGAAATGGGACTTCTTTCCCCTTGCTTGACACTGGTGTGAAGAGTGTCCAGCCGTTGGGTGCACACCTGTCATCCTCTTTACTTATGAAGACCATACTTCCCAGGATTCACCATACCTTGTCTGTCACTACGCAGCATTGATTTATTGTTCACCTAGGAACTGTGGCTTCTAACTAGCTATAGAAAAGAAATAAGGTGAGGAGGGTGGGAAGGGAGGAATGTCTCCTAAGTGGCAGTACCCACTCATAAGAAAGACAGGTGCTTGGTTTCTAGCAGTAACAGAACTCACATTTTTTTATCCTGTGGCAGACTTTGTGGGAGGCAGACTACTGCCTACATTTTTCAGCCCAACTCATTTTCTACAGTAATAGAAAATCCTTCCCGGTTCTGGCAATTGTGATGTCAGTTTTGGCGTCGTAAATTATCGTCATCTTTTTTTTTTTTTTTCGTTTCAATTTAAGGGATACTTTGATAAATGCAGCATCCAGAGCCATCAAGCAGGAGCCATTTTAAACTGGAAACCGTGGGTGATCTTTAAAATCGCCCTAGATAAGAGGACCATATGAACCACTTCTGTAGCTCAACCCTTGGGCCTGCATGCCTGGGTGGTCTTGTTTTAATGGTTACTGTTTAATTATTGATGACTTACTGACATAAGGCGTGGAAGCCTTCGGGGGAATGAAATCCCATGAGCCATTTTCTTTAGATGAATCTTCTTTGAGGTTTTAAGTGTCCCTGTAAGTAATATAGTGAGGCTGGATTTAGGAGGTCATTCCAAATACTGCCTGGCAAAGTCAGTTGTGCCATCTGTATTCACTGATGGAATCTACAGCTATATCTGGAAAGCGAGGCGTGTCTGCCCCGTGCTTCATCACGACAGCCTCATACAAGCCCACCTACTGTAGGCCAGGCCTCGCTACAGCATTCCCTACTCCCATTTCCTTTCTCTGTCCCTCCAGCGGGGGAAAAAAAAATGTCTAATCTCCAGCAATAAAAATGACTTTCCTATGGGAACTGAGTTCCCCTCTTAATGCTCCTATCCTGCAAGCATTTATTAGGAAAATGGTAATTCACTCCATGGGCTTCCCTGTTGGCTCAGTGATAAAAAACCACTTGCCAGTGCAGGAGATGTGGATGCTATCCCTGAGTCAGGAAGATCCCTTGGAGAAGGAGATGGTGACCCACTCCAGTATTCTTGCCCGGGAAATTCCATGGACAGAGGAGCCTGGCGGACTACAGTCCATGGGATCTCCAAGAGTCGGACATGACTTAGCAACAGTTCACTCCACACATATGTGCAAGGAACTTTTCTAGATGTGCAGGAGTGAAGGATGACTCTTGCCATCAGAAAACTCACATGCTAACCAAAGAGGGATGAGGGATGCAGAAGAAGCATGACCTCCATATGGAAGGTGATCAGAAACCCCATGCACAATACCAAGTGGAGATTATCGCCAGCATGGAGGAATTGGGTGGGGTAAGTTTCATGGACAGCAGAGCATTTGTAATGGCCCTTGAAGGAGGGATGTGATTTACCCAGGCAAAGTTAAGAGAATCAGGACTAAGAAAACAGCACAAAGAGAGAAGGAGCATCTTACAAGACAGGCATGTCAAATAATTCCGATCAGAGCCATCAAGGAGCCATTTTAAACTGGAAACCGTGGGTGATCTTTAAAATCGCCCTAGATAAGAGGACCATATGAACCACTTCTGTAGCTCAACCCTTGGGCCTGCATGCCTGGGTGGTCTTGTTTTAATGGTTACTGTTTAATTATTGATGACTTACTGACATAAGGCGTGGAAGCCTTCGGGGGAATGAAATCCCATGAGCCATTTTCTTTAGATGAATCTTCTTTGAGGTTTTAAGTGTCCCTGTAAGTAATATAGTGAGGCTGGATTTAGGAGGTCATTCCAAATACTGCCTGGCAAAGTCAGTTGTGCCATCTGTATTCACTGATGGAATCTACAGCTATATCTGGAAAGCGAGGCGTGTCTGCCCCGTGCTTCATCACGACAGCCTCATACAAGCCCACCTACTGTAGGCCAGGCCTCGCTACAGCATTCCCTACTCCCATTTCCTTTCTCTGTCCCTCCAGCGGGGGAAAAAAAAATGTCTAATCTCCAGCAATAAAAATGACTTTCCTATGGGAACTGAGTTCCCCTCTTAATGCTCCTATCCTGCAAGCATTTATTAGGAAAATGGTAATTCACTCCATGGGCTTCCCTGTTGGCTCAGTGATAAAGAAGCCACTTGCCAGTGCAGGAGATGTGGATGCTATCCCTGAGTCAGGAAGATCCCTTGGAGAAGGAGATGGTGACCCACTCCAGTATTCTTGCCCGGGAAATTCCATGGACAGAGGAGCCTGGCGGACTACAGTCCATGGGATCTCCAAGAGTCGGACATGACTTAGCAACAGTTCACTCCACACATATGTGCAAGGAACTTTTCTAGATGTGCAGGAGTGAAGGATGACTCTTGCCATCAGAAAACTCACATGCTAACCAAAGAGGGATGAGGGATGCAGAAGAAGCATGACCTCCATATGGAAGGTGATCAGAAACCCCATGCACAATACCAAGTGGAGATTATCGCCAGCATGGAGGAATTGGGTGGGGTAAGTTTCATGGACAGCAGAGCATTTGTAATGGCCCTTGAAGGAGGGATGTGATTTACCCAGGCAAAGTTAAGAGAATCAGGACTAAGAAAACAGCACAAAGAGAGAAGGAGCATCTTACAAGACAGGCATGTCAAATAATTCCGATCAGCTCTTTGTTGTCAGTTCTATGATCTTTGCCTTTCGTTTTCTGTGGCTCCCATTTAGACACTTGAGTGGATCACCTCTGAGCACGCTTCTGTTGTGCAGAACCGTTGTCTCCCTCCCAACGTGCCCGCCCCATCACTCACCCTATCACTGGGGAGATAAAAGCTTGACTGAGTGACAGAGGCCTGGAAATCTAGACTCCACTTGTTCTCGTCATTATTATTCCTTTATTGAGCACCTACTATGTTGTCTGGGCAGAATGAATTTTACTAAAGGATCCCGTTCTTTCACTGTTTTTATGTAGCCCATTGCTGTTTCTTTTTCTGCAAGTTCTTATTTCCTCTTGAACAGCACAGGTTTCAGGGTGTTTCTCTAAGGATTCTGAGAGACGTTGCACACCTAGGTGGTTATGGGTGTAGGCAGGATATATGTACACCGAAAGGTAGAATTTTTCTTTGGGGGCCCCATGCTGTTGAAAGTACCATCCTGAGCCAGGGCTCAGAATGTTTCCTTTAGAGCTCGTCCTCTTAATCAGCAGGCTTTGCTGTCCTTTAGTGGGCCTCTTATAACTTGTTGTCTCAGTTCTGCTGCATGTGACAGAATCTGAGAATAGGTTGGTCTGAGGGCAGAGGGGAGCTAGAGGATATTAGGAGGCCACGGATCAGAGAGTCTGGGTGGCCATGAATTCAACTTCACAACATTGACTGAAACTGGCTTGGGCCTACTACTAGCTCTCCCCCTCCTTTTTTTTTTTTTTTTTTTATGCAACAATTTGGCTTTAATGGGACTTGAAATTTTTAACCCAGTTTTGCTTTGGGGGAAAAAATGTATTCACCATGTGCCTTGTCAATATATCACTTTCTACAGGTTTCTTGATTGAACGTTCCCTCTCAGCACTGGGGTTCTTTCTAGATGCACACCTGCCTTGTTAATCAGGTTCTCTGGCTTTTATTATTTCCATTTGCAAATAGAAACACTTAGCAGACAGCCTTCGAAGGAGTGGCTGTCCTCATCAGCGTGACTGGAGCACTGATGAAACGTGTGTAGGTACCTGGCAGGGAACTACAAAATCCCCTGGCCTTTCAAATCCATGAAGAGAAGGAAGTGTGAGCAGTCCACACACATGGTAGCCGGTGGGTGGGAGACAGGTAAGCACAGCGTCCTGGCTGGTGACCCTGCCTGTGTCATTTCTGATTTGTATTTATTCTACAAATAGGGTTGTCAGCACAATAAAGGAACTGTTTTTAAAAGAAATTTCTTGTAGCACACCATGATCTTTTCCTCGGTATCTTCTGTCTCTATTTCAATGTTGATATTTTTCTTTAGGTGACTTTAGTACAGTGTTAAGTTCTGCCTTTTCCTTTTTAATGTAACATGGTATCTTTCACTACTATACATGGTGAATTTTGGTATTGTAGTTCATCTTCTCTAATCAGGTTATCATGGCGTTGATAGAGGTAGATGAAAACCTAGCAGCATGGGGTTGACGTTCGTTAATTTTCCGGAAAATTGAAGGGCTGACTCTAATGTGTCTCAGGCATCTGCTGCCTAATGGTTAAGAATATGGAGATTTGATAATTGGTCTTGAATATCGTTTAGAGCTCGTCCTCTTAATCAGCAGGCTTTGCTGTCCTTTAGTGGGCCTCTTATAACTTGTTGTCTCAGTTCTGCTGCATGTGACAGAATCTGAGAATAGGTTGGTCTGAGGGCAGAGGGGAGCTAGAGGATATTAGGAGGCCACGGATCAGAGAGTCTGGGTGGCCATGAATTCAACTTCACAACATTGACTGAAACTGGCTTGGGCCTACTACTAGCTCTCCCCCTCCTTTTTTTTTTTTTTTTTTTATGCAACAATTTGGCTTTAATGGGACTTGAAATTTTTAACCCAGTTTTGCTTTGGGGGAAAAAATGTATTCACCATGTGCCTTGTCAATATATCACTTTCTACAGGTTTCTTGATTGAACGTTCCCTCTCAGCACTGGGGTTCTTTCTAGATGCACACCTGCCTTGTTAATCAGGTTCTCTGGCTTTTATTATTTCCATTTGCAAATAGAAACACTTAGCAGACAGCCTTCGAAGGAGTGGCTGTCCTCATCAGCGTGACTGGAGCACTGATGAAACGTGTGTAGGTACCTGGCAGGGAACTACAAAATCCCCTGGCCTTTCAAATCCATGAAGAGAAGGAAGTGTGAGCAGTCCACACACATGGTAGCCGGTGGGTGGGAGACAGGTAAGCACAGCGTCCTGGCTGGTGACCCTGCCTGTGTCATTTCTGATTTGTATTTATTCTACAAATAGGGTTGTCAGCACAATAAAGGAACTGTTTTTAAAAGAAATTTCTTGTAGCACACCATGATCTTTTCCTCGGTATCTTCTGTCTCTATTTCAATGTTGATATTTTTCTTTAGGTGACTTTAGTACAGTGTTAAGTTCTGCCTTTTCCTTTTTAATGTAACATGGTATCTTTCACTACTATACATGGTGAATTTTGGTATTGTAGTTCATCTTCTCTAATCAGGTTATCATGGCGTTGATAGAGGTAGATGAAAACCTAGCAGCATGGGGTTGACGTTCGTTAATTTTCCGGAAAATTGAAGGGCTGACTCTAATGTGTCTCAGGCATCTGCTGCCTAATGGTTAAGAATATGGAGATTTGATAATTGGGTGCTGAGAGGTACGTGTACCATTCTATGTTATCCACACAGGTCCCTTGAATATACGAATCTTAGGGTGTTTCATCATCGTATTAGTAACAAAGAGTGTGTATAAACAAAGCAGGCGGGTCGCCCTGTGGAGGAGATAAATGGGGTGGGTTCGAGAAATAGCCCCATCCTCCCCTACCCCCAAATATCATGTCCCCTAATAGACTGAAAGGCAGTCATTGAACCTGGGTTAAGGATTCACACATTGCCGTTGTCAGTTGTCAGTACTTGATGATTCAATCCGCATCAGTCGTGGCACCTGCTCGGCGGTGTGTGAACCAGGTGAAGTTTGCCTCTGCCTTGCACAGAGCGCTGAGGGACGGCCTGGAAGGAGGTGCTGAGGCCACGAGGAGGGCTGACCACAGGGCGGTTTTGGAGCTGCCTCAGAAGAATGAGATGTGAGCAGGGTGCCCTGGTAGGAGGTGCTGAACAGCCAGGGGGCAGCATGGGAGCATGTTGCACCTGACAGAGGCAGAGAGAAGTAGAAGAAGGGCAATGAACACAAGCTTCCCCATCTTTCCCAAGCCCTGGATGATGGATGACTTGTCGTTGTTTGTATTTCCACTGGGGCAGCTGAATCGCAATCTCTCTATTGAGACCAGGGGCTGAAAACTGGAACTCTGTGGACCTTAAGCAACTTGCAGAAATTTTTTTTCTCAGCATGCACAGTTTGGGTTTGTTTTTAAAATTGAGATATTGTCTACATATAATAAAACTCACACATTTCAAGTGCAGATTTGATGAATTCTGGCCATGGGATGCAATTAGGTCACCCCCACAGTACATCTGGACAGAGACCGGTTCTCTCCCTAAAGTTCCCTCCAGACCCTTCACACTCAGTTCCCTTCCTCCACCCCTGTCTCAGGCAAACACTGGTCTGCTTTCTGCTGTTATTTTTTGCCTTTCCTAGAATTTCACATAAATTATACAGCACATGATCTTTTGTGTAAGACTTCTTTCGTTGAAGTGCATCCACATTGTTGAGTCTATTAGTAGTTCATTTCTTTTAATGGCTGAGTAATATTCCATAGTAGAGATATGCTGCCATTTGTGTCTCACTCCCCAGTCTATGAACCCGTAGGTTGCTTCCACTTTGGAGCTGTTATAAGGAATGGTGCTGTGAACATTTGTACACACACCTTTTTGTAGGTTTTCACTTTTCTTGAGTAAATATTTAGGGTAGGATTGCCAGTTCATAGGGTTTTTATCTGTTTCATTTTATAAGGACCTGCCAAACTGGTTCCAAAGTGGCTGAACCATTTTGTATTCCCATGGCAACGTGTAAGCTGAGTTACCAGGAGGGCTTGACCTGGTTAAGGATTCACATTGCCGTTGTCAGGTTTTGATGATTCAATCCGCATCAGTCGTGGCACCTGCTCGGTGTGAACCAGGTGAAGTTTGCCTCTGCCTTGCACAGAGCGCTGAGGGACGGCCTGGAAGGAGGTGCTGAGGCCACGAGGAGGGCTGACCACAGGGCGGTTTTGGAGCTGCCTCAGAAGAATGAGATGTGAGCAGGGTGCCCTGGTAGGAGGTGCTGAACAGCCAGGGGGCAGCATGGGAGCATGTTGCACCTGACAGAGGCAGAGAGAAGTAGAAGAAGGGCAATGAACACAAGCTTCCCCATCTTTCCCAAGCCCTGGATGATGGATGACTTGTCGTTGTTTGTATTTCCACTGGGGCAGCTGAATCGCAATCTCTATTGAGACCAGGGGCTGAAAACTGGAACTCTGTGGACCTTAAGCAACTTGCAGAAATTTTTTTTCTCAGCATGCACAGTTTGGGTTTGTTTTTAAAATTGAGATATTGTCTACATATAATAAAACTCACACATTTCAAGTGCAGATTTGATGAATTCTGGCCATGGGATGCAATTAGGTCACCCCCACAGTACATCTGGACAGAGACCGGTTCTCTCCCTAAAGTTCCCTCCAGACCCTTCACACTCAGTTCCCTTCCTCCACCCCTGTCTCAGGCAAACACTGGTCTGCTTTCTGCTGTTATTTTTTGCCTTTCCTAGAATTTCACATAAATTATACAGCACATGATCTTTTGTGTAAGACTTCTTTCGTTGAAGTGCATCCACATTGTTGAGTCTATTAGTAGTTCATTTCTTTTAATGGCTGAGTAATATTCCATAGTAGAGATATGCTGCCATTTGTGTCTCACTCCCCAGTCTATGAACCCGTAGGTTGCTTCCACTTTGGAGCTGTTATAAGGAATGGTGCTGTGAACATTTGTACACACACCTTTTTGTAGGTTTTCACTTTTCTTGAGTAAATATTTAGGGGTAGGATTGCCAGTTCATAGGGTTTTTATCTGTTTCATTTTATAAGGACCTGCCAAACTGGTTCCAAAGTGGCTGAACCATTTTGTATTCCCATGGCAACGTGTAGGAGTTCCAATTGCTCTGTGGAGTTATTCTTAAAACATTCAAAATAGCTGCCAGCAATCAAAATCCTTTAGCGGGGCACGTGGTCTCCAGTTCACTGCAGCTCCTGTGTGACCATCTTGATCATTTATATCATCCAGCTCACCACTGTGGTTTGTGACCGCTCCTTCAGAAATTCTGAGCAGTGTCTCATCCCATGATATGTGGCAGATACTGTGGCTGAGAACAGATACCATGGAGGAGGCGAATCGGGGTTGGATTCTGTCTTGTCGTATATAAGCTGTCCCGTTGGACAAGTTGCTTAACTTCTCTCAGCATGAGTTTCTTCATCTGTAAAATGCTGTGGATAGCTTTTTTTTAATGATTTGTGGTAAAAATGAAATAATCCAGAGCATTTCAAGCACCTAGGACGGGGCCAGGTCCAGAGAAAGTGTGCAGTGTGCGTGTGCATGCTAAGTTGCTTAGTCGCGTCTGACTGTTTGCAGCCCTATGAACTGCAGCTTGCCAGGGTTCTCTATCCATGGGATAGACACCATTGACACCAGGCAACTTGCAGGAAAAGTTCGTTCAAGTTCGATGTGAGCATATTCTAGCAACCAGAGTTAATTAACCTTCTGATTAAAAGTCACATGATAGACTCCTCGTTTAAGTAGATGTTGTGATCACTTAGTTGCTCAGTCGTGACCTACTCTTTGCAACCCCGTGGGACAGTCACCCACCAGGCGCCTCTGTCTGTGGGATTTCCCAGGCAAGAATACTGGAGTGGATTGCCATTTCCTCCTCCAGGGCATCTTCCCAACCCTGGGATCATACCCATGTCTCCTGCACTGACGAGTGGATTCTTTACCACTGAGCCACTAGGGAAGCCCTTAAGTGGGTGCACCCAAGACTAAAGAATCCTGAGTGGAGGGCTCCAATACAGGGGTAATAGCAGCTAGGGTCACTAGAAGCAGATGCCCTTCCCATGCAGGCTGAGAGTGCTGGTGGCGTTTCTAACCACATAGCCTCAGTACCATTTCTAACGTTCTCATTAATAAGTATTAGTTATGCTAATTAAGAGTGGAAAATTAATAAGATGAAGATAGCTGCCACACTTCAGGAGCTGCTTCTGGAAGGTGGCATTTCATTAGTCTCTTAGCTGTTGAACTAAGTACTGTATTCCCATTAGGCCACTTCAGTCATAAATCCACGGAATGTGGATTAAAACCAATGCACACATGTGTGTATGTCACACTATGTATATGGAAGTATTTTAAAGTTGGGCTTCCCTGGTGGTTCAATGGTAAGGAGTCCACTTGCCCATGGAGGAGATGCAGGTTCAATCCCTGGGTTGGGAAGATCCCCTGCAGGGGAAATGGCAAACCACTCCAGTATTCTTTCCTGGGAAATTCCATGGATGATGGAACCTGGCAGGCTACAGTCCATGAGGCTGCAGAGAGTCCAACATGACTTAGCAGCTAAGCAACAACATATTTTAATTAGAGATAATTTCTCATGTCCCGTGCAAACACAAGATTCAACAGTTCTACAAATGAAGGGTCTTAATGACTGTACTGCCTTCCAGCACGGCTTGTCATTTTTGAGCTCCTTCTTTCTGGAAATGCCTCTGACTCCCCCAGGCCATGGTAGTGCCCTTCCCTGACCTGTGTCCTCCTAGAACATAAACTGCCTCACAACAACTTATTTCAGTACAGGGAACATACAGGTAAGGATTCCAGACTTTGTAATGTGGCATCCTTTTTGACTTACCCACACTGAACTGCATTATTTCTCAAACTTCAGTGATCAGAGTAGTACATCACAGTATTTTTTTTTTTCCTGGTCTTTTCTGCCTAATTTCTCCACTAGTATTTTTCATTAAATTGGCACACTTTTGTTTTCAACTTAAAAATATTCTCCAGCTTTATCCCACAGAGTATTATCCATGGAATCATGATTCAAGTGTGTTAGTTTTTTCACATGTTAAATGCATAATTAAATATCTTTAATAAAATGTTGAATGTTTACAAATATTTAAGATTAAAAGTGATCCTCTCTGTGTTGACTAACATCAGTTCCCATCCCTCTGGTGGTCTGTACACAGCACCAGGGGACCGCCCACCACTCTGTATTTGT
Organism: Tragulus kanchil; assembly: GCA_022376925.1. NCBI lineage: Eukaryota > Metazoa > Chordata > Mammalia > Artiodactyla > Tragulidae > Tragulus > Tragulus kanchil. Next base: position 127,634,074 of record JAIOJX010000005.1, on the reverse strand, counting down.
GGAGTTCCTGCCTGTCTCCCGCTCTGACTGTGAGTCCCTGATAGGGAGGGCTGACTTTCATCTCTGGAGCACCATGTCTGCAAGGTGCTGGTACATTAGTCACCCTTAGCTGGTTTTGGAACTAAGTACTGTATTCCCATTAGGCCACTTCAGTCATAAATCCACGGAATGTGGATTAAAACCAATGCACACATGTGTGTATGTCACACTATGTATATGGAAGTATTTTAAAGTTGGGCTTCCCTGGTGGTTCAATGGTAAGGAGTCCACTTGCCCATGGAGGAGATGCAGGTTCAATCCCTGGGTTGGGAAGATCCCCTGCAGGGGAAATGGCAAACCACTCCAGTATTCTTTCCTGGGAAATTCCATGGATGATGGAACCTGGCAGGCTACAGTCCATGAGGCTGCAGAGAGTCCAACATGACTTAGCAGCTAAGCAACAACATATTTTAATTAGAGATAATTTCTCATGTCCGTGCAAACACAAGATTCAACAGTTCTACAAATGAAGGGTCTTAATGACTGTACTGCCTTCCAGCACGGCTTGTCATTTTTGAGCTCCTTCTTTCTGGAAATGCCTCTGACTCCCCCAGGCCATGGTAGTGCCCTTCCCTGACCTGTGTCCTCCTAGAACATAAACTGCCTCACAACAACTTATTTCAGTACAGGGAACATACAGGTAAGGATTCCAGACTTTGTAATGTGGCATCCTTTTTGACTTACCCACACTGAACTGCATTATTTCTCAAACTTCAGTGATCAGAGTAGTACATCACAGTATTTTTTTTTTTCCTGGTCTTTTCTGCCTAATTTCTCCACTAGTATTTTTCATTAAATTGGCACACTTTTGTTTTCAACTTAAAAATATTCTCCAGCTTTATCCCACAGAGTATTATCCATGGAATCATGATTCAAGTGTGTTAGTTTTTTCACATGTTAAATGCATAATTAAATATCTTTAATAAAATGTTGAATGTTTACAAATATTTAAGATTAAAAGTGATCCTCTCTGTGTTGACTAACATCAGTTCCCATCCCTCTGGTGGTCTGTACACAGCACCAGGGGACCGCCCACCACTCTGTATTTGTGGAGTTCCTGCCTGTCTCCCGCTCTGACTGTGAGTCCCTGATAGGGAGGGCTGACTTTCATCTCTGGAGCACCATGTCTGCAAGTCTGGTGCCTGGTACGTAATATACAGTCAATAAATGTTTGATGAATGAATGTCTGTCTCACTATCACAAGTGAAATGCCATTAGCAAATAGAAATGTTCGCTATTTTCTCTCACTTTGATTTCCAGCCTCTGATAACTTAAGCACTGAGACACAGCCTCAAAACATAACGAAGCCGCAAAACATGTAGAAGTGAAGCAATACGTGTTTCCCTACATCCTAAAACTTTTTAACATGACTATTTTTCATGTTATTCCCCTAACATTAAAGGTGGAACAGGGTGTGGGTCATTAAAAGTGGAACAGGAGGTGGGTAGGGTGTAAACTAAGTTTAAATTTACCTGACATGAGGCTCAAGGAAAGTATAAAGAACTTGAAGCAGGAGTTTCCAAGTAGGAAAAAAAAGAGAAAAAACTGCGATCAAATTATCATCTCCATTTCCCAGAGGAAGTACAAAAAAGTGAATTCAAAGGCCCTATTACTCTTTCTTGAGCCACACGCTTGGAGATGTAGAGGGTCCTTGTGGCCCGAGACTCTATACACATGCAGGGTCCTCTCAGGATCAGACGTGCTCTTCGGTCTCTGCCACACTGATAGGCTGGGCACCTCTGATTCCAAACATAAAATGCTTTATCCATTTTAATGTGGGCTGTCTCCTCCCTCTCAAACCGCACCCTCCTGGTTCTATGTCATAATTGCCTGCTTTATTCTGTCCTACTGAAAAACCTCTATGCTCCTTGAGGGCAAGGACTGACAACTCCTGCTTTAGGCTTCCTGTGCCTTGCTAGTTCCTTGGACAGAATGGACACGGAAGAAGTATTTGAATGAACGAATGAATGAGTGAGTGAGTTAATGAATGGACAAACAAATGATCAAAACACAGGTGAGCTACAGTGTTTTGGTTTATAATAAACTTTGCCCATGTAACCCTCTGTATTTTAGCAAAGATTTGGAAGGAAACGCATTTCAGAGAAAACTCTCTAATAACGATGCATGCTTGTAGGTGTGAGGGTTAGTGTCATTATTTTGAGCAAGTTTTCACTTCTCACCTCCTTTAAACAAAGTTTGATGATTCAGCCTTAAGAAGTAATCAATCTTAATCTCAGAAAGCAACCGTTCCAATGTAAACTAGTTGACTATAAGTTGTAAATCAATCTTCCACTGATTTCAGTTACATAGGAAATGTGACACTTGGAATGTTTCTGAGGTTTGTCTTTCCATTGGTTTCCAGAAATGAAGAGTTGGGGCTTAGTGCAATATTTATCTTAGCATAGTACCGTATTACCTTGAATTTTTCTACATGGTATTTGCTGATATAACTTCAGACTGAAGCATTAGCATTTAATTATGTTAAGTATTTTGAAAGTTCAAGCTGTCTGATTTGGGGGTTGCTGAATTCCTTAGGCACTGGTTAGATCTAGATTAAGTAGAAGAAAAGGGGCGTAAGTACTTACATTAACAACATCTGATTTTCTTAAGTCCTTCAAAATATACTTTTAAAATATTTAAAATTTAAAAAGTAAACGATTTTATTGGTTTATTTGCATTGGTTTTGCTTATTTCCACAATTGCTAAGGTTGTTTTGTTCACGGAAGAGAACATGGTGTCAACCTCACTCTCCCAGTCTTCATTTGGGACATGGCAGACGCTCTCTAGCTTACTTTAAGCACATATTTGCAAGTATGTTGCCAGTTATTATGAACGGTTCCTCCCTATACTCTTCAGAATCTTTGACAGGCTTATTCAAAGAAAGACACAGAGCTCAATGCAGAGGGAAAGAGTTCTGAGGATGCATTGTGTGCCCACCTGGCAGGCGTGTCCCCCACCCATAGCCTTGAGGTGGGAGGCCCGTGGTCATGAAGCTGAGGAAGCTTACTCCTTCAGCAGCCCTCTTGTTCCCTCACATGACTCATGTACTGAGCTTAATGATGGTCACTTAGGTAGAAAGCAAAAGAGACTCAAATTCTGTTTCTAATCATTTTTGCTGCCTACTGGAAAGTCTGATTAAAGTACAAAGTGTTATGCAAGATGCCTTCAGTACCATGTTACTCCTCCTAACACAGTAAAGTGTCCTGTTTATTCCGAAAGAGCCTCTTCCTTCTACTTGCCCCCAGTGAGTTTTCTTTATTGAGTATTTCGTGTCCCGAGAAAAGTGTAAGGTAAGGAAAATGATTGTGTATCCAAACAGGCACATCAAGGGAAAGTCAGATGTATGATCTCAAGATCAGTCTCCCCATCAGGGCTGTTTATCTTCCTCTGTTTTCTGTAAAATAAGGTGTGTTCATTGTTTATTTGGCTGAAGACTCGGGGCCTTCGGTTAAGTGGACTGAACAATCTCAGCTGGTTCTGAGCACTGCCCTCTGTGGTCTTTTCCTCCAACCCGTGACATTTAGGGATGTTTTATGATTTTTGTAGTACAGACATTTTTCCTGAGCCTGATTTACCTGCATTTGGAAACTAACCTCAGTGAAATAGCTTCTGATACCAGGGTGTGTTCAGTATCGACAGAAAATAAATGGCTTGCACTGTTGAAAATAAGCCACTGTAATAATGAAGAAACGTGAGCTTGCTGAATTTGTTCATCAGTAGATTTGTTTTGGTCAAAAATAAAACTATTGGGACTTCCCTGGCAGTCCAGCGATGAAGACTCTGAGCTTCCACTGCAGAGGGTGTAGGTTCTATCCCTGGTCGGCGAACCAAGATCCCACATGTGGCACAGCCCAGCCAGAAGATAAAACATAATGTAAAAATAAAACTACTAGCTGAAAACTAAGACAGCCTCTGCACAACCTTCCTCCTTAGTTTTCTTGGTCCAATTCTATTTCCTTAGTTTTCTTAATTTGGGCTGAGTCTCTAAGAAGGAAAAATTACCATCGCTTTGTCAGTGTGCATTCTGGAATTTGTTTTAAGTAGAGGTCACCGCACCCAGAAACTGTGCTTTCTTCTGCTGAGGAATTGTATTTTCTTGAGTTTGTACCAAACCGCATGAACAGATCATTAAGTGAAACAAGTGAAGGAGAAGAGAGAAGTATTCAATTGTTCCCTCACATGACTCAACTGAGCTTAATGATGGTCACTTAGGTAGAAAGCAAAAGAGACTCAAATTCTGTTTCTAATCATTTTTGCTGCCTACTGGAAAGTCTGATTAAAGTACAAAGTGTTATGCAAGATGCCTTCAGTACCATGTTACTCCTCCTAACACAGTAAAGTGTCCTGTTTATTCCGAAAGAGCCTCTTCCTTCTACTTGCCCCCAGTGAGTTTTCTTTATTGAGTATTTCGTGTCCCGAGAAAAGTGTAAGGTAAGGAAAATGATTGTGTATCCAAACAGGCACATCAAGGGAAAGTCAGATGTATGATCTCAAGATCAGTCTCCCCATCAGGGCTGTTTATCTTCCTCTGTTTTCTGTAAAATAAGGTGTGTTCATTGTTTATTTGGCTGAAGACTCGGGGCCTTCGGTTAAGTGGACTGAACAATCTCAGCTGGTTCTGAGCACTGCCCTCTGTGGTCTTTTCCTCCAACCCGTGACATTTAGGGATGTTTTATGATTTTTGTAGTACAGACATTTTTCCTGAGCCTGATTTACCTGCATTTGGAAACTAACCTCAGTGAAATAGCTTCTGATACCAGGGTGTGTTCAGTATCGACAGAAAATAAATGGCTTGCACTGTTGAAAATAAGCCACTGTAATAATGAAGAAACGTGAGCTTGCTGAATTTGTTCATCAGTAGATTTGTTTTGGTCAAAAATAAAACTATTGGGACTTCCCTGGCAGTCCAGCGATGAAGACTCTGAGCTTCCACTGCAGAGGGTGTAGGTTCTATCCCTGGTCGGCGAACCAAGATCCCACATGTGGCACAGCCCAGCCAGAAGATAAAACATAATGTAAAAATAAAACTACTAGCTGAAAACTAAGACAGCCTCTGCACAACCTTCCTCCTTAGTTTTCTTGGTCCAATTCTATTTCCTTAGTTTTCTTAATTTGGGCTGAGTCTCTAAGAAGGAAAAATTACCATCGCTTTGTCAGTGTGCATTCTGGAATTTGTTTTAAGTAGAGGTCACCGCACCCAGAAACTGTGCTTTCTTCTGCTGAGGAATTGTATTTTCTTGAGTTTGTACCAAACCGCATGAACAGATCATTAAGTGAAACAAGTGAAGGAGAAGAGAGAAGTATTCAAAACTTCTTTGACCTCTGCTGCAAGGGTGGCTGACAGTAGACACTCGCTTTAATTGTTTCTCTCACACCAGTTTTTGTTTCAGTAAAACATTCCATGATCTTGAGGCAAAAAGGTGATTAGGAAGGCAATATTTTGATTCTAATGGCTGTATCTATTATTTATTCAGAATGATCAAAAGTACTTTTGTAGGCACAATCAAATAGCATTTACACAGTTAGCATTCTACAGTTTAGCAGAATCATTTTAATTAGTACTGCTGAGGAAATAGAATTTAAACCCAAACCTGCAGATCTTTTGCTTTGTCTTTAAAATAACAATAATAATAATAATATCTGATGACATATCCACTCCCCAAAGAGAAATGAGTGGGTTTAAACTGGTTTGCTGGATTAATTTGTTTATTGCTTTGTTTCCTAACAAGAAAATAAACTAGCTACCTGAATTTTTTTTTGTCTGTACTAGTATATGTGTATCTGTTTTAAAGTCTTTTTTGTTTTTGTTTTTTTTTGCTCTACAGGCTTCGATAACAAACTCTGACTTTTTGTCTACTCTCATTCTTTTTAAAATTCCATCCAGGGTTGTGTATTTCCATTTTAAAATACAATGATTCATTTGCTGTAGAAAGGAAGTTTCCAGCATAGTAAATACATAAGCTCATATATTCTGCCAGTAATGTCAGAGAAACCTTAAAGCTGGTCTCTACCACATTTTACTCTCAGTATCTGTCTGAATCCCTGTCCTCTGGAGCAGTGTTCTAGATATTTTAAAATTGGAAAAAAAGACACCAGAATCCTAGTAGAAACATAGATGTAGAGAACAAATGTATGGATACCCTAAGGGGGATGGGTGGGAGGAATTGATAAAATGAAGTTGACACATGTATAGTAGTTGGTACTACGTATAAAACAGATGATTAATGAGAACCTACTGCAGAGCACAGGGAAATCTGCTCCATGCTCTATAATGACCTAAATGATAAGGAAATCTGAAAAAGAGGGGGTTGTATGTATACATATAATGGTGCCCTAGTTGTGGTAGTCACCCAAAATCAGTGATTGTGTGGTTAATCAAGCCTCGAGATTAGCATCTAATACACCACTGAATCTTCCAAACCCCAAACACTGTCTCAGCACAGCGAGCATGTCTTACCTTCGTCTGGCTGTCGCCTTCCTGCACAAGGAGGCTTACCCCAGTTTTTGCTTACTGTAGCAGAACACCACTGAGTTTATTGAAAACTACAGATGTAAATTCTTTGTAATGAAACCATGATGGGAAAAAAAATCTAACTTCAGTTTTTGGGGTTTTTTTCCTTAAGTTTAATAATTTTCTATGTTCAGTTAGGACAACACAGAACTATTGCTTAGCAACGCTGGATTAGGCAGAAAATAATTTAAGCTCCCAAATGAGAAACATTTGTAATCGAATATGCTCTAACACTTGCCTTACCACATGGCTTAACACCCTTTTGCTCACACATGGTTAAACACATGTTTGAACTGGTGTTTTAACACCCGTCTCACACATCTTTACGCCCTTTGTTCACATATGCTTAAACACATGCTTTGACACCCTCTGGGCTCTCACTGGTTGAACACAGGCAGAGTATTGTCTTAGGTTGTGTTTTCTAAAAGTTCCGTTGATTTGGAGCATCCAGCCAAAGACGGGTGTCCAGCAAAGTCAACAGCTCTTTCTACAAGATGACGTCTGCTGCTGTGTGCCTTCAGCCTGTCCGGAGCAGGGAATCCTCCCAGAGGTGACCACTGCCATGGCCCTTCTTGTCTGCCACACCCACAAGTGGTAGCCTTTTTTGAGTATTTCAGCCCAAGGGTATAACATGTCATGAGGGATTGTTTTTCGCCCTGGCCAGCCTACTTGTCTTTTCCGCAAATACCACTCTCTAAAGTCTCTTCAGGGCCAGATGTAGAAACATAGATGTAGAGAACAAATGTATGGATACCCTAAGGGGGATGGGTGGGAGGAATTGATAAAATGAAGTTGACACATGTATAGTAGTTGGTACTACGTATAAAACAGATGATTAATGAGAACCTACTGCAGAGCACAGGGAAATCTGCTCCATGCTCTATAATGACCTAAATGATAAGGAAATCTGAAAAAAGGGGTTGTATGTATACATATAATGGTGCCCTAGTTGTGGTAGTCACCCAAAATCAGTGATTGTGTGGTTAATCAAGCCTCGAGATTAGCATCTAATACACCACTGAATCTTCCAAACCCCAAACACTGTCTCAGCACAGCGAGCATGTCTTACCTTCGTCTGGCTGTCGCCTTCCTGCACAAGGAGGCTTACCCCAGTTTTTGCTTACTGTAGCAGAACACCACTGAGTTTATTGAAAACTACAGATGTAAATTCTTTGTAATGAAACCATGATGGGAAAAAAAATCTAACTTCATTTTTTGGGGTTTTTCCTTAAGTTTAATAATTTTCTATGTTCAGTTAGGACAACACAGAACTATTGCTTAGCAACGCTGGATTAGGCAGAAAATAATTTAAGCTCCCAAATGAGAAACATTTGTAATCGAATATGCTCTAACACTTGCCTTACCACATGGCTTAACACCCTTTTGCTCACACATGGTTAAACACATGTTTGAACTGGTGTTTTAACACCCGTCTCACACATCTTTACGCCCTTTGTTCACATATGCTTAAACACATGCTTTGACACCCTCTGGGCTCTCACTGGTTGAACACAGGCAGAGTATTGTCTTAGGTTGTGTTTTCTAAAAGTTCCGTTGATTTGGAGCATCCAGCCAAAGACGGGTGTCCAGCAAAGTCAACAGCTCTTTCTACAAGATGACGTCTGCTGCTGTGTGCCTTCAGCCTGTCCGGAGCAGGGAATCCTCCCAGAGGTGACCACTGCCATGGCCCTTCTTGTCTGCCACACCCACAAGTGGTAGCCTTTTTTGAGTATTTCAGCCCAAGGGTATAACATGTCATGAGGGATTGTTTTTCGCCCTGGCCAGCCTACTTGTATTTTCCGAAAATACCACTCTCTAAAGTCTATTCAGGGCCAGATGTAGAACTGAGCTGAGTTCTTTTTTTTTTTTCTCTTACATCTTACTTGGCAATTTCAGCAAAGCTGAAAATGTATGTACAGGAATGGGGCATTCGTATTGCAGAAATCTGAAGATAATTGGGGAAAACGTGGCCTTGCGTTGCTCACGTGAGTCCAATGGCTGTGACCCTCTCTCTTTTTTTGGTTTTGTGGCATCTGCCATCCTCTAGGCAAAGTGACTTCCTCCTCTTCAGTCTGACCCACTAGATGGTGCCATTGGTGGATTCACAAAAAGTTGGTTCCTTTCTTAAGGTGTTAGGATTCTATGTGTGACACTGGTTTAGAGTGCGGGCTTCTGAGCCAGACTGCCAGAGTTTGAGTCAGCTGGCTTCCTCATCTGAAAAATGAGAGTAATGACAGTGCCTACTTTATTGAGTTGTAAGGATTAAATGATACAACATTTATAAATCACTCAGTGTCCAGAATGTAGTAAATGCCCCCCAAATTACTATTTAATTGCTCTTCATTTAAGTAAAATAAAATAGTACCAATAACCTAAGTCTAAGCAGTACTCTGAGCTTCCCTAGTGGCTCAGTGGTAAAGAATCCACTTGTCAATGCAAGATGCAAGTTCAATTCCTGGGTCAGGAAAATGCCCTGGAGAAGGAAATGACAACCCACTGCAGTGTTCTTGCCTGGAGAAATTCATTGCAGGGGAGCCTGGTGGCCTACAGTCCATGGGATTGCAAAGACTGAGTCAGCCTACACTACCACTTTTTAGTAAATTGTCTCTCTTCATCTTTACAGCAACCAGTATGACAGATGAGGAAACTAAGGCCTAAAAAACATAATGAACATACCCAGAGTCAAAGAACTAATAAGTAACAGACTAGAATTTGAATGCAAGCCTGATTCCATATAAAACCCATACTTTTTAGTCATTTATATTGGCTTTCAACCAACAACAAAAAATGAGTTCACAGACAAACTACAGCTATAGTATAAATCAATTTTGGATGAAGTATATTCTTCCTCTAATAATTCCTGATTATGCTGCTGTGTGATTGTTTCTTTTTTAAAACATTATAGAATGGATAAACAGGGAAAAAAAGTCATGGCTGTTGTATGAAAGCATTTGTAAATCAAATCCACATTTAGTCTGTACTTGTACAGGTAACCTGTGCTAACAGTTATCTGAACATAGAAATCATTTAAATTCTGTGGCTTTCAGGTGTAAAGAAATGTGGATGGATGATAGATTATTTGAAAATAAGCTCTACTTCATTGACTGTATTCTTCTTGTTGCTGTCCAGTCGCTAAGTCTTGTCTGACTCTTTGCAACCCCATGGACTACAGCACACCGGGCTTCCCTTTCCTTCACTTTCTCCCCGAGTTTGCTCAGATTCATGTCCATTGAGTCAGTGATGCTATCTAATCATCTTATCCTCTGCTGCTCCTTTCTCGCTTTGCCTTCAGTGATTCCCAGCATTGGGGTCTTTTCCAGTGAGTTGTCTCTTCACATCAGGTGGCCAAAATATAGAAGCTTCAGCTTCAGCATCAGTCCTTCCAATGACTGGATCCTAGAAGATCAATATTTAGGAAATTGTATAAAGAATCCCAATCTTGACTTTAGTGAGCTGGAGGGAAGTTTTCACAGTTGTATGTTAATAACTCAAGCTATCTCCTTAGCTTGCTTCAAAGATAACTTGAAGACGACTGGAATCCTTGAACTAACTTTCCATGTTAAATTGGTTTGGACCCAGATGCAGAGAATAACGATCAGATCATTTAAACACAAAATAAGACCAGCCAGAAATAGTAACACTTGGATGCCTGACTCATAGATGTGAGCAAGAATCAGTGATTACTTTGAATGGTTAGAAGATCCCAGAGGAAAACTGGGGAGGCTCTTCATTCCCTTTTGCCCTGTACACGGAATTCTTAGTACAAATACCTGGCAACATCACAATACAGGTGCAGATTTGGAATATCTAAAGCCTCACTTTGGCTTCTTTGTGTTTTAACTGAATCTCATTCTATTGAGGTTCAAGATCAAATACTTGCATATTAATGTAACATTTGCCAAATTTCCAAACCTCTAAGCACAAAATCCTCAACTCTCCTTTCTTTGCTTGCCTGGAAATCTAGGTAGCCCGGAGCCAAGAGTAGAAGTTATGAAGTGAGATTACATTTGATTAGGAACCAAAAAAAGTCCTATGTCCAGAAATGCAGATGTGCACAGCAGTCCTAGGGGACTGTTGGTATTTGATCTCCTAGTCTTAGAGGTTCATGTTCCCAAGGTTAAGAGATGCAGAAAGCCAACTTTTATTTGTAACTAATGCTGAAATTACTCTGGAGATTCTAGTCATATTACATTACAAATCACTGAGCTTCAGAAATCCTACAGCTTGTGAATTACAGATATCACCATGTGCGAGAAAGGAGCACTAAGTGAAGGACAGCATTCATAAACTTTATTTATCCTGTAGCAGCATGATTGTGAATATACTGTATGAGAATTTTCTTCTCACTGAGAGAAGGCAACAGGAACCTGTGAAGTCCATGAGTCAAGACCCCAACTGAAAGAACCAGGAAGTAAAGACCTCCTTGTCTAGGGAATTTGAGTGGGGCAGAGGGACAGCAGTCACTTAGGCTACAATAGCCTCCTTTTTTCTAATATCTAATTTCATGACCCAAGGCAGGTTGCTTATTTATTGAGTAAGGCTTCCATTGGGGTGAAAGTTGAAGCCTAGGTATTTACAAAATAATATCCTTCAGCAAGCATGGCACCAATGGCCATCTCTGAAAGAGATACATATAGTAGTTCACCTCAGGAAGGGAGCTTTAGTAGAACCACATGTAGTATTAAAATCAAGAATAAAGACTTTCTTATGTCACACAGTTGCCTGGTTTTTTTTTAACCGTAATAAACTGTATTCCTGTAATAGGCACTTGACATTCTCTGGCATTAACTAATTGGACTTCCTTTCTGGCTAGACCTTTCTTATTTTAAACTAGATTGTGATCTAGTTCTTTGTATTTTCAATGACTTTAAGCCCAACAACAAAGAAAAGATGGGTAAGTCTGTGTCTTGGTTACAAAAGTAAGCTATTATAGGCAAAATTATACCTGTTACACTTTTCACGAATAGTATCTACAGTATTGGATGTGTGTGTGTGTGTGTGTGTGTTTTCTCATTGTGAGGTTAATCTGCCCTTGCCATGAAATGTTTTCCTTAATAATTAAATCCATTAAATCATCACACTTTGGGAAACACTTTTAGTGTGATTCTCACATGATCTTAAATATAGGGCTAGAATTTGGAATATAATGCATAATATATATAATCATATGGCTTTCCAGGTGGCACTAGTGGTAAAGAATTCACCTGCTAGTGCAGGAGACACAAGAGACACAGGTTCAATCCTTGGGTTGGGAAGATCCCCTCAAGGAGAAAATGGCAACCCACTCCAGTCTTCTTGCCTGGAGCATCTCATAGACAGAGGAGCCTGGCAGACTACGGTCCATGGAGCCGCTGAGTCAGATACCAGTTGAGCAACTGAGTGTATACATACACGTATATAATTAATGTACAACATGTAAATGCATATCACCCATCTCAACGGTAATAAATTCACATTCAGGTTGTACCATTTGAACAGCAACTACTTCACTCATCCTCACTAATGATATTTTTCAGATCTTGGAATTTGATAGATGCACTGTGGAATGTAGAAATAACCATCATTTAGGTAGCTGAAAAGTAGCTTGCCAAAACTGATATAATGAAAGCTATTCAAGATGTTCTGTCAAAATCCTTACCAATTAGTGTTGAGGTCTTGAAGGGCCAGACGTGACTTTTTATTACTGTGCTCAGTTTATTCATGTATATTTGACATATGCATAGCGTGACTATCTAAAACATTGCATGATATTGCGTAATTAATTTGTTATACCCCAGTCTATTCTCCAATCTTGTATAAAACTCCATATTACTTCATAGTTTCATAACTAATAACTCATTAGGAAGCTATGCCAGGTACTTAAGGTTACCTCTTAGGCAATGCATATTTAACAACAAGCTAGAGAAGTTCTTGACTACTTGACTGTCATTGACCTGTTTAAATATTTAAAGTTATCATCTGACCCTTTGTCTACCCACTTTTAGAATTTCAATGACTTTAAGCCCAACAACAAAGAAAAGATGGGTAAGTCTGTGTCTTGGTTACAAAAGTAAGCTATTATAGGCAAAATTATACCTGTTACACTTTTCACGAATAGTATCTACAGTATTGGATGTGTGTGTGTGTGTGTGTGTTTTCTCATTGTGAGGTTAATCTGCCCTTGCCATGAAATGTTTTCCTTAATAATTAAATCCATTAAATCATCACACTTTGGGAAACACTTTTAGTGTGATTCTCACATGATCTTAAATATAGGGCTAGAATTTGGAATATAATGCATAATATATATAATCATATGGCTTTCCAGGTGGCACTAGTGGTAAAGAATTCACCTGCTAGTGCAGGAGACACAAGAGACACAGGTTCAATCCTTGGGTTGGGAAGATCCCCTCAAGGAGAAAATGGCAACCCACTCCAGTCTTCTTGCCTGGAGCATCTCATAGACAGAGGAGCCTGGCAGACTACGGTCCATGGAGCCGCTGAGTCAGATACCAGTTGAGCAACTGAGTGTATACATACACGTATATAATTAATGTACAACATGTAAATGCATATCACCCATCTCAACGGTAATAAATTCACATTCAGGTTGTACCATTTGAACAGCAACTACTTCACTCATCCTCACTAATGATATTTTTCAGATCTTGGAATTTGATAGATGCACTGTGGAATGTAGAAATAACCATCATTTAGGTAGCTGAAAAGTAGCTTGCCAAAACTGATATAATGAAAGCTATTCAAGATGTTCTGTCAAAATCCTTACCAATTAGTGTTGAGGTCTTGAAGGGCCAGACGTGACTTTTTATTACTGTGCTCAGTTTATTCATGTATATTTGACATATGCATAGCGTGACTATCTAAAACATTGCATGATATTGCGTAATTAATTTGTTATACCCCAGTCTATTCTCCAATCTTGTATAAAACTCCATATTACTTCATAGTTTCATAACTAATAACTCATTAGGAAGCTATGCCAGGTACTTAAGGTTACCTCTTAGGCAATGCATATTTAACAACAAGCTAGAGAAGTTCTTGACTACTTGACTGTCATTGACCTGTTTAAATATTTAAAGTTATCATCTGACCCTTTGTCTAACCACTTTTAGAAAATGAAACGGTTTGTGTATGAAACATAGGAAGGGGAAGTCTTCACATAGTCGTTTCCAAAATGAAGAAAACTAACTATCCATAATCAAAAACTTAGATAATACATATATGTATATATACATATATGTATATATATACATGACACCATGCTGACTATGTGTTATTTTTAGAGATTAAAGGGACCATTTTTTCTTTTTATTTTTTCTTGTAATTTTTTTTGACAAGACATAGAAATTTAAGCATATCTTTCTTCAGTGATCAAATTCAGGTTCGTTGTCAATCACCTTAGTAATTTTACATTCCTAACTGTCTCTCCGTTATTTCTTAAAAAGACAGCTTTGGACTTGTTTCTGTTCCCCTCCAAAGGATGAGAAATTGAGCATAGTTAGAAAAAATAACAGTTCAACTCCTTCCCTATTGAGGTGTGCCTCACCTACATTATTTAGACCTTGTCTCACAATCTAAGTAGCTGAATGATAATTCAAAGTAATCCAGCACAATGCCGTGTTATAGTGGCGTGATTTAACTAATGTTTATTCAGTATCTGTAGGATAAAAATAGTACTAGGTGCAGTTGGGATGCAAACATGGGTGATGTGGAAGATACTTCACATGAGTCAATGAGATAATTAAGGTCTATTTTCTGATGCTGTCTTGGTTAGAGTTCTTAGATTCAGGAGAACAGAGTTTCTACCTAATTTAAAGGGAAAGAGATTTGTTAGAGTGTGTGTATAGTCCTTGGGGACAATGGTGGAGTTCTTTTGGATGTTACAGAGCAACAAGAGAACAATCAGACTCCCCTGGGACTGCTTCCTGCTGCAGTCTTATCCCGAGTGGCACCCAGGATACAGGAATCAGATTCCATAGTCCCTACCAGAGATTTCCCAGAAAAGCCAAATGCAACCCTTCCCCAACACACACACACACACTCTCTCTCTCTCTCTCTCCCCCCCCTACCCCTGCCCCCGCCACAGAAGTACCTGTTACCTCCCATGCAAGTTCCTCATATGGCTCACAGCCCTTTGCCTAATCTTGCACAAGCATCTGCCTTACCAGAACCTGGGTGATATCTGGAAATTGGTTGCAAGAGAATCTCAAAAATGTAGTACTTAAGTTTCTAGCTTCTGCAGTCAAAGAAAACTGTTAAAGGAGATCTGAAAAACGTACCCCCACAGACATGTTCTGAAATAGTGATTCTCAAATTGTGTCTCAAATTGCAAAATTTTGTTTATGCACCTGAAGGTTGCCAAGGAGGAAGAGAAGACTAGACAGGCAGGACTCTTATCTAGAGCAGCTCAACATTGATCTGGTCATCTGTTGTGGGTGTTCTATAATCCTTTGAAAAAAGTTTTCTCTGAACAAAACCTGTATGTGTGTGTGTGTGTGTGTGTGTTTTTCTTCTTTGAAGTTTTGAAATCACTGCTACCAGGCAAATAACAGGCAGACCTCAGAGTTGGTGCAGATTTATTTCTAGATCACTGCAGTAAAGACAGCCACGTGACTTGTTTGGTTTCCAAATACACGTAAAAATTATCTTCTCACTATTATGTAGTCTCCAGTGCGCAGTGTGCATTACGTCTTTTTTAAAAAGCACATACTTAATTTAAAACTACTTTATTGCCAAAACTTGCTAACCATCATCTGAGCCTTCAGTAAAGTCATAATAGTTAACCTCAAATAGATCACCTTAGCAAATATAATAATGAAAACATTTGAAATACCATAAAAATTACCAAAATGGGGCCCAGCAACATGAAGTGAGCAAATGCTGTTGAAAAATGGCCCTAAATACACTTGTTCGCCACAAATCTTCAAAATGTAAAAAAAAAAGACAGTATCTGTGAAGCCCCAAAATGAGGTCTGCTTGTATACCTCCAATCGTCTGTCCACTGCTTTTCTTGTTAGGCAAGGTGTTCCAAATATAGCCGAGCTATATTTCTCTCCATCACAATCTATGTAGCAGACTGTCTGTACTTTCTTAGGCAATATTTGAAAATAATTACAAATTATATTCTCCTCTCCTGTGTCTCATTAGGGAAAGGGCCGCTAGCAGGCCCGTTCATATTAGGCTTTAATGTGAAGTCACCACCCCCTGAGAGCATCTCAGAACACCTAGGTGGTGGAGGGCTCGTCAGCCCTGCACAGCCGTAGGGATGAAGAGACTGGACACATTTAATTACTCTTCAGCTACTTTGTCTCATTTGACTTCAAAAACAAAATTAGCAGTAACAGGAGACAGTGGATCCATGGGTTAAATTAATCAACGTGTGCTAATTAAATAACTGTTGAGCCTCTGCCGATCCCTGCCCATTTCAGTTGGTGGAGAGCTCTTAGTCTTACCGACTTTGGTCTCTGTTCTGTCAATATGGGGTTGTTTGAACTCAATTGCAGGAAGGCAATCTCTGGTTTAAGCAGCAGAGAGACAGACCTGTTACATCACATATATTGGTCCTTATGAAGGGATTCGTTTTTGGTTTTTTTTTTAATAAATGCATTTTATTTATTTATGTATATTTGGCTCTTTTGGGTTTTCACCACTGCCACAGGCTCTTCTCTAGTTGCAGGGAGTGGGGGCTACTCTCTGGTTGAGGTGAGCAGACTTCTTGTTGTGGTGACTTCTCTTGTTGTGGAACTCGGGCTCCAGGGCACATGAACTCCATAGTTGTGACTCCGAGGCTCTAGAGCACAGGCTCCATAGTTGTGGCTCACGGGCTTTGTTGCTCGCAGCTTGTGGGATCTTCCCAGATCAGGGATTGAACCTGTGTCTCCTGCATTGGCTGGCGAACTCTTTACCACTGAGTTACCAGAGAAGCCCAGGGATTCTTTTTTTTAATCATCTTTTTCTTTTTTAAAAAACAGTAGGTCCTTGTAGGTTATCTCTTTTAGATGTAGCAGTGTGTACATGTCAGTCCCAAACTTGGAAATGTGTCTCCTGCTTCCTTCCCTCCAGGACATTACCCCACCGGACTGCTGATACATTCAGCCTTTTCCACTCTGAATTGTAACTGTTTCCTTTAGAACTGATATGCCCTGAAGTAATCTGGACTTTTGCTACTACTTCTCCATCTTTCATGTGTTTTCAAAAGAGCCTAACTTCACCCAGGCCATACCATACCCAAACTTGCTCTTCAAAAGAGCCAATATTTGAAAATAATTAAAAACCCCCAGCCGCTAGGGTCATATTAGGCTTTAATGTGAAGTCACCACCCCCTGAGAGCATCTCAGAACACCTAGGTGGTGGAGGGCTCGTCAGCCCTGCACAGCCGTAGGGATGAAGAGACTGGACACATTTAATTACTCTTCAGCTACTTTGTCTCATTTGACTTCAAAAACAAAATTAGCAGTAACAGGAGACAGTGGATCCATGGGTTAAATTAATCAACGTGTGCTAATTAAATAACTGTTGAGCCTCTGCCGATCCCTGCCCATTTCAGTTGGTGGAGAGCTCTTAGTCTTACCGACTTTGGTCTCTGTTCTGTCAATATGGGGTTGTTTGAACTCAATTGCAGGAAGGCAATCTCTGGTTTAAGCAGCAGAGAGACAGACCTGTTACATCACATATATTGGTCCTTATGAAGGGATTCGTTTTTGGTTTTTTTTTTAATAAATGCATTTTATTTATTTATGTATATTTGGCTCTTTTGGGTTTTCACCACTGCCACAGGCTCTTCTCTAGTTGCAGGGAGTGGGGGCTACTCTCTGGTTGAGGTGAGCAGACTTCTTGTTGTGGTGACTTCTCTTGTTGTGGAACTCGGGCTCCAGGGCACATGAACTCCATAGTTGTGACTCCGAGGCTCTAGAGCACAGGCTCCATAGTTGTGGCTCACGGGCTTTGTTGCTCCGCAGCTTGTGGGATCTTCCCAGATCAGGGATTGAACCTGTGTCTCCTGCATTGGCTGGCGAACTCTTTACCACTGAGTTACCAGAGAAGCCCAGGGATTCTTTTTTTTAATCATCTTTTTCTTTTTTAAAAAACAGTAGGTCCTTGTAGGTTATCTCTTTTAGATGTAGCAGTGTGTACATGTCAGTCCCAAACTTGGAAATGTGTCTCCTGCTTCCTTCCCTCCAGGACATTACCCCACCGGACTGCTGATACATTCAGCCTTTTCCACTCTGAATTGTAACTGTTTCCTTTAGAACTGATATGCCCTGAAGTAATCTGGACTTTTGCTACTACTTCTCCATCTTTCATGTGTTTTCAAAAGAGCCTAACTTCACCCAGGCCATACCATACCCAAACTTGCTCTGCTGCCCCTGAAGCATAGCCCAGCAGCCCAGCGTTATTTAAAGTGACAGAGAATTTATGCTATACACAACACTGTTTGCTGGTTGTTCCCGCTTGCTTAAAGTACACTAAAGAAGATTTAGGTTTTGTTATCTTTCTGATACTTTTCTTATATTAAAAAAAAAATGGTGAGTTTACTGAAATATTCGTAACACAAAAACAGAGAAGAAACTACACATTTTAAAAATATTAATTTCATACTTGTTGAATATCTTGACACTTCCAAAAGGACAAAGTAAAACCCATCATCCACCAAACCACTGCCAACACTTGAGAATGCATTCTCCCTGCCTTTTTCTATGCATATTTTTGTTGTTATTGTGTTTAGTCTCTCAGTCTTGTCTGACTGTTTGCGAAGCCATTCTGTCCCAGGCAAGAGTACTGGAGTGGATTGCTATTTCCTTTTCCAGGGGATCTTCCCAACCCTGGGATTGAACCCATGTCTCCTATGTTAGCAGGTGGGTTCTTTACCACTGAGCCACCTGGGAAGCCCATACATATTTTACCTACAAACAATTGAATATATCATTGGCATTTCAAGTTTTATAAACCCATCTGTGGTTTACTTTTACTCCAAATAAAACATTTTAAGTTGTCGTCCTAATTTGGTAGATGATAAATTTTAACATAAAGAATATAAAGTCTGCCAGAATTGTATATCTGAGTTTAGCTTATAAAAGCCTGTTTGGCTCACATTTTTGCCTTTTCATTTGTCTTTCTACTGTTAGCTGTAAAACATCAGAGCAGAATAGCAGTTGTAATGCTGGCCGCACTTTATTAAGTGTATAATGGACTTTTTCTCCCCTGTTCCCAGAGAAGTTTATTTAGGTAAAAGGTTGATAACATTCGTTGCCCTAAAGAAAGTTGTTTTTTTCTTCCCCTTGAAGGCAGTTCTTTCCTGATAATGTTCAAGAGGTTAAACTTGAAGAACCATTTTCTCTCATATAAGAAGACCCATCCTTCGACTGTGTTAAGCTGGATTTATAAAATATGTACTCTAACATGCAAAGTGAAATAGTTCTGTAGTGTGTGTGTAGGGTAAGTGTCTTGCAGTGGGTTGCTTGACATATAAAATAATTTAGAAACATATGTATTTTTTAAAAGACTGGGCCTCCTCCGTACTCTGATGTGCCAGGTTCATAGTTTATGCTTGCACATGTTCAGGTAAGTCGGCAAGCCATAGATCTAGGTAAACAAGTTACATTGAAGAGTTAATGTGAGCTTGAGAATGTTTGTATTGATGCTTTCTTTGTTCAAGTAAGACCCTGTGCATTCCTTACAGAGGACTATTTTCCTGAAAGTGGTAAAGATGCAAACACTCCTCTCTAATGTCTATGTCATGTCAGCTACCTCTTCGATAGGATTCTTTGTTTTGCTTATTTTTCTTAGCAGAGATAAAATAAGATCTAAAAGATGTATTCTGCTTAATGATTGAAGCATTTCGCAGTACTTTTGCCAGGAAAGTCCCTGAATAGTCCCAGTAAGCAAGGTTTGTATGACATGGCATATTTAAAATATTTCCATCATTCAGTGGGCTAGTTTTTGATGGTGAAATATACCAATAAGTGCTGCTCATCATATTTATACAAAAACCATGTTGTGTGTGTATATATCTATATAGATAGATAGATAGATAGATAGATACACACACATATGTGCATGCTGAATCGCTTCAGTCATGTCCAACTCTTTGCTATAGCTCACAGGGCTCCTCTGTCCATGGGATTCTCTGGGCAAAAATACTGAAGACAATTGCCATGCCTTCCTCCAGGGGAACTCCCCGACCCTGGAGAGTCAACCCCACATCTCTTACCTTTTCATTTGTCTTTCTACTGTTAGCTGTAAAACATCAGAGCAGAATAGCAGTTGTAATGCTGGCCGCACTTTATTAAGTGTATAATGGACTTTTTCTCCCCTGTTCCCAGAGAAGTTTATTTAGGTAAAAGGTTGATAACATTCGTTGCCCTAAAGAAAGTTGTTTTTTTCTTCCCCTTGAAGGCAGTTCTTTCCTGATAATGTTCAAGAGGTTAAACTTGAAGAACCATTTTCTCTCATATAAGAAGACCCATCCTTCGACTGTGTTAAGCTGGATTTATAAAATATGTACTCTAACATGCAAAGTGAAATAGTTCTGTAGTGTGTGTGTAGGGTAAGTGTCTTGCAGTGGGTTGCTTGACATATAAAATAATTTAGAAACATATGTATTTTTTAAAAGACTGGGCCTCCTCCGTACTCTGATGTGCCAGGTTCATAGTTTATGCTTGCACATGTTCAGGTAAGTCGGCAAGCCATAGATCTAGGTAAACAAGTTACATTGAAGAGTTAATGTGAGCTTGAGAATGTTTGTATTGATGCTTTCTTTGTTCAAGTAAGACCCTGTGCATTCCTTACAGAGGACTATTTTCCTGAAAGTGGTAAAGATGCAAACACTCCTCTCTAATGTCTATGTCATGTCAGCTACCTCTTCGATAGGATTCTTTGTTTTGCTTATTTTTCTTAGCAGAGATAAAATAAGATCTAAAAGATGTATTCTGCTTAATGATTGAAGCATTTCGCAGTACTTTTGCCAGGAAAGTCCCTGAATAGTCCCAGTAAGCAAGGTTTGTATGACATGGCATATTTAAAATATTTCCATCATTCAGTGGGCTAGTTTTTGATGGTGAAATATACCAATAAGTGCTGCTCATCATATTTATACAAAAACCATGTTGTGTGTGTATATATCTATATAGATAGATAGATAGATAGATAGATACACACACATATGTGCATGCTGAATCGCTTCAGTCATGTCCAACTCTTTGCTATAGCTCACAGGGCTCCTCTGTCCATGGGATTCTCTGGGCAAAAATACTGAAGACAATTGCCATGCCTTCCTCCAGGGGAACTCCCCGACCCTGGAGAGTCAAACCCACATCTCTTACATCTTCTGCATTGGCAAGTGGGTTCTTTATCACTACCGCCAGCAGTTTACTGGGATTATTTCCCTTTGACATTAAATATTTCCCTAAGAGAATGTTTCTTACACAGTTTCTCTCATGGAAATGCAAAGAGCATTTCTTAGTTTGTGGGTAGAAACCCAGAACTAGCCAGTTGGTGTTGTCCCCATGATTTCTAAATCATGGGCTTTCTGGCCCTCAAATTTCTGTAGTAAGTTTTCTTTGAAATTAACCTTGGGGGAGAGGATCAGGCAGGTAACTGAGAGGAGCCTCCATCATGTTCTGGTGAAACCCTATGCATTTCATAAATGACTCTCAAAAGCAATGGACACAGTTAACCTGCACATAGAAGGTGCTTGGTAACCATAGTCCCATGAGGATTTTTTTTTTTAATTAATTGTGGGGTTTTTTGGCCACTTTTATCAGCCTTTCATTTATCTGTTTTCATCCATCTTTGTTCTCTGGCCTGTGTGGGCCTCCCATCGCAGTGGCCTCTCTCGCCACAGAGCACCAGCTCCGGGAGCATGCACTCCAGAGCTCTGGCTCGGTAGTTGGACACATCAGTCCAGCCACTCCGTGGCACGTGGGATCTTCCCAGGCCAAGGATCGAACTGGCGCCCCTTGCACTGCAAGGCGGTGTCCTTACCTACTGGGCCACCAGGGAAGCCCCCCATGAGGATTCTTAAACCTCTGACTTGAAAACTTATCAGTCCTTTCCCAGTTAATGTCTTTAAATTGTATTTATTTAGTGATATTGTGAAGTAAGCTTGGAAATCACCAGTGGATTATATAAAAGCACAGCATGACCTACTTGGGATATGTCTTTATTTTTTTTTTTAAAGATTTATTTATTTATTTATTTTGGTGGGAGTGAGGTGGGGAGGGAGGGGAGCAGGCGGGCCACTTCTATTGGTCTTTCATTTGTCCATTTTCATCCATCTTTGTTCTTTGGCCCGTGTGGGCCTCCCATCGCAGTGGCCTCTGTTGTCGCAGAGCACTGGCTCTGGGCGCATGCGCTCCAGAGCTCCGGCTCAGTAATTGGACACATCAGTCCAGCCTCTCCGCGGCACGTGGGATCTTCCCAGGCCAGGGATCGAACCGGCGCCCCTTGCACTGCAAGGTAGTGTCCTTACGCACTGGACCACCAGAGAAGCCCTAAGGTATGTCTTTAAACATGCTTAGAGAGAGGCCAGTTCCAAGTAGAGGTTTGCTCTCAGTTCCTGCCATTGCCTGTTGATTATCTTTTTCCAAGTCAGTAGCATAACTTACCTTGGAGAGCCTTGAGCCCTGCACCTTAGCTTTGTTTCCAGACCCTTTCTCAACTTTGTTAAGTCAGTCCGCATTGTTGTTCTTTTGTGTGTCTGAGCACAGGGACCTTGGTTTTGGAATACGATTACATTGCAAATCAAATTCTGCCTCAAAAGAACTCTTCCACAATTTTCTGCATTCCTGAACAGGTTACAAAATGTCACAATTCAGTACGGCCAATTATTAGATTTTCATTTAATGGGCAGTTTTAATGTTCTCAGAGAATCTGAATAGTAATAGCATTTTAAACTACTGCATTCCATTTAAAGAGTCACAACCAGTTCTTCTCTCTTTGAGTGTACCTTGTTATATTTTTGGGAATCATTTAAATTCAAGCTCCCAATCCGTAGGAAAAATCAATGAGTTAATGAATAACCTCATTTTTAAAACTTTTCAAATATTTTATTCTAATTATAAGGCATATCTAGTGACATTAATTTGATGAAATCCCAAATCATCAGATTGTGCAGAATAGCCCTGACCAAGGGGTAATTTACAGCATTTTCAGTGTAACAAATGTGCTGCTTTTTAGGACTAGATCACGGCTTTGCTTACTGTGAGAAAAACTTCGTACTTGTTAAGGTTTGGGGTCCATGTCAGTGTAGGTCAAACTTTGTGGGGTTTTTTTTCCCATAGTTATGTTTGTTTACCATTTTTATTTAACCTATTAAATGAAAAGCATTCCTGCTATAAATAATAACCACCCTTGGTGTTTCTATAGCAGATTCTTGGTAAATCACTCACACATGCACTATTACCAGTTTAGTGAGCTTCAAGGTGACTCTCAGGCATACAATGAGCAAATGGCAAAGCTAAGCCCAAGACCAGTGACCTTCCCACGACTGGTGTGGTTCATGTAAGCCACCTCATATCCCGTGGGGAACAAGATGGAATAAGCCAGCAAAGTGATGACTGTTGAAGTCCATTGTTTTCTACCATGTTGTTCACAGCTCATAGGCTGTCTTCTGGGACAAAAGCAGAAAATGAACTCTCCAGAGATGGAGCCTCCAGTTGGCGAGAAACCCGCATAGTGGGCGTCATCTCAGTCCTTCCTACTACCCAGAGGCCTGTGTGGTTCTGTTTTAATCCTTGTCCCGCTTCCTCCTCATCAATTCTCTGCCCATTCTCCAGCTGAAGACATCTGATATTTACTCTCAGGGAAGTAGATATGACTTGTAAACCTTGCTTGATTAATCCTTTCAGCTGCCCAGTAAGGTCAGTCCAGAGTAGGGAACACGAGCCCCTCACTAGTCCTTCAACATTTGAATGAGTCACCAAATTAGTAATCAAACCTCTTTCTCCTGGCTCTCAGGCTGCTTCTCTATTCTTGACCTACCACCAGCCAGAAAGTGGTGGGTATCATATTATATTCACCTGATTGGTCAGTAACTTCAGTGTATTTTCACATATTTCCTTTGATGGAACCAATACAGAAAAATACATATATTTTTGATAAAAGCACATTGATTATAGAGGGCTTCCCAGGTGACTCGGTGGTAAAGAATTTACCTGCCAAGCAGAAGCACAGGAGACAAGAGTCAGGAAGATCCCCTGGAGTAGGAAACAACCCACTCCAGTATCCTTGCTTGGGAAATCCAATGGATAGAGGAACCTGGAGGGCTACAGTCCTTGGGGTCACAAAAGAGTTGGACACAACTAAAGCGATGGAGCACCCATACAATGAACTGTTTTGGAAGTTACAAAAATCAAAGTCTTCCGTGGGTAAAACCAAAAAAAGTATCCAAAATACAGTAAATAATAACCACCCTTGGTGTTTCTATAGCAGATTCTTGGTAAATCACTCACACATGCACTATTACCAGTTTAGTGAGCTTCAAGGTGACTCTCAGGCATACAATGAGCAAATGGCAAAGCTAAGCCCAAGACCAGTGACCTTCCCACGACTGGTGTGGTTCATGTAAGCCACCTCATATCCCGTGGGGAACAAGATGGAATAAGCCAGCAAAGTGATGACTGTTGAAGTCCATTGTTTTCTACCATGTTGTTCACAGCTCATAGGCTGTCTTCTGGGACAAAAGCAGAAAATGAACTCTCCAGAGATGGAGCCTCCAGTTGGCGAGAAACCCGCATAGTGGGCGTCATCTCAGTCCTTCCTACTACCCAGAGGCCTGTGTGGTTCTGTTTTAATCCTTGTCCCGCTTCCTCCTCATCAATTCTCTGCCCATTCTCCAGCTGAAGACATCTGATATTTACTCTCAGGGAAGTAGATATGACTTGTAAACCTTGCTTGATTAATCCTTTCAGCTGCCCAGTAAGGTCAGTCCAGAGTAGGGAACACGAGCCCCTCACTAGTCCTTCAACATTTGAATGAGTCACCAAATTAGTAATCAAACCTCTTTCTCCTGGCTCTCAGGCTGCTTCTCTATTCTTGACCTACCACCAGCCAGAAAGTGGTGGGTATCATATTATATTCACCTGATTGGTCAGTAACTTCAGTGTATTTTCACATATTTCCTTTGATGGAACCAATACAGAAAAATACATATATTTTTGATAAAAGCACATTGATTATAGAGGGCTTCCCAGGTGACTCGGTGGTAAAGAATTTACCTGCCAAGCAGAAGCACAGGAGACAAGAGTCAGGAAGATCCCCTGGAGTAGGAAACAACCCACTCCAGTATCCTTGCTTGGGAAATCCAATGGACAGAGGAGCCTGGTGGGCTACAGTTCATGGGATCACAAAGAGTTGGACACAACTAAAGCGATGGAGCACCCATACATGAACTGTGGAGTTACAAAAATCAAAGTCTTCCTGGAAATGTTCATCTTAATGATTTATCTGCTAGAACTACAATAGGACTCAGTATCCGTGGGTAAAATGCTATAATCACATAAATGGTATAAACCCAACTAAAGATACAGTCCAGAGGGGAAGAAAGGAAGAAGAATAAATTGGGGGAAATGTGAAACTGAGCAGACAGGCACTTCCCCTCCTAAAGAGGCTGTGCTTCATGCAACACCTGGCCTATCGATGGAATCTGGCATTGTGACAGACTTGCCCCACCCCAGTTTTCCACTCACGTTTCACTTCCACCTCCCCCACCCCAAAACATGAACCAGTGCTTCTGCTGCTAATGGAGGCAGGTGCCGGGTCAGGGGATTGTGATCACACAGCATCTCATTGTGTTGCATGCAGACTGAGTGGATTCAGACCATTAGGATGTGCTCTGCTGGTGGTTTTAAGTTTGCAGTGACAGATGTGGAGCACCTTTAAAATTCAGTGGAGTAATAGGTGCATCTAAGATTAAGAGATCTCTACAAATGCGATCCAGATTGTGACGGACACACTCCAGGCAACTCAGGAGTCCCACTGAATGCCTATCTCCTATTCCTGATACAGGACCCATGTCCAGGAGCCTCCTTCCATGTTTCCATGTCTACCTGACTTCACCTGTTGGGGCCCCCACTTCCTGTCCCATCCAGAACCCTCTGGGTTTGGAGGCTGGGCTCGTGGTCCACATGGATGACCCCTCCCTCCTGAGCTCCTGTCTCTCTCTGACCACTGCGCTGTGCTCACCAGCCAACAGAGCAATAGTACTCACTTACTACTTAAGCCTCGTAAGACTCGAGAAACCTCACCTTCTCAGTTTCAGACCTGGAGAACCTTGGGTATGATTTCTTAATCATCGTTATTGTCATGATTGTTATTGTCATCATAATTGCCATTTATTCAAGAGCACTGTGATGCTAAGTGCAGTATAATCATTGTCTCATTTCATTTCATTTCATTTCACCCTCAGAGCAGACCTATAAGGGAGGCATTATTATTTTCTTTTACAGATGAGGAAGCTGAGACTTAGCAAAGTTCAGTCACTTGCTCAAAGCCACACAGCTATCAAGTCTCAGCCAGGATTGCAACCAGTCACGTCCATCAGCCTTAAGAGCTCAGCTCTCCTTGTCTGAAACCTGACACCAGCTGGGTTCTCATCCTGCAGTCAGCCTCCAAGGAACCTAAGTAACTATATGTGGTCAAAGTGAAATGTCTGTGTACAGATCAGACTATGCTTCTATTGATATGTTTCATGTAGAGTATCAGTGATGTTTCCAGCTATAGGCTAAGAGTCAGAGTTTTGGGGGAAAAAAAGAATCTAAGCCTGTTTACCACCTCCTTTCACCTTAAATGGGGAGTAAAAATGCTACCGTGGCCCTGAACAACTCATGTTTATATGCCAAGGTTGGCGTACAAAGTAATTTCCCAAGAGGTTGCTACCAAGACCCAAGGCAAAATGGTGGAAGAGGTCTTTGGTGCTCTGCACATCCCTTGGCGCCCAGCTCTCTCCCTCCATTCCTTCTTACCCCAGCACTTGTGGTCACTTCCAATGGTCTTAATTCTCCTCACTATAACCCCACCTGGGCCCGTCTCCAGACATGGAACAGCCCTTGAGAGATAGTCTCCAGGCAAAGCAGTCTGAGAAAGGTAAATCACACCAGACTTCATCTTGGGGACATGACTAAGTTTTATAAGAGCAGAAATGGAGACAAGTAGTAGTATGATATATTTTTTTTTCTTGGACGTACCATGTGGCAGGTAGACTCTTACTTCCTTGACTAGGTATTGAACCCGTGTCCCCTGCGTTGAGAGTACAGAGTTTTAACCACTAGACCACTAGAGACAAGTAATATGATGAACTCTAGACTCTCCCTGCTGCTCAGGACAGCCCACTGTTTCTCATGCTGTGTTAGATCTCTGCCCAAACACATCATCACTCTGTGCCTTTCCCTGCTTCATTCCTCTTGGTAGCACCTATCAGCTCTGAAACTGCATCATCTACTTCATGGTTTATTAGTGTCTGCTTGCATCTACAGGAAGTAGGTTCTGTGAGAGCAGGAACTTTGCTTTGCTTGCTGCTGTAACACTGCAAGAAAGCCTGGCACATAATAACAACTAAATTATCAAATGAAAGGATTGGCCCCTTGTCATACCTCTTCTTTCCTTTTTTGTTTTTAATGGAAGGATCATTGCTTTACAGAAATGTTTGGTTTTCTGCCAGCCATCAACATGACTCAGCCATAGTTGTACCTATGTAGCTTTTACTTTTTAACCCAGTTTTCATCCAAAAGAACAAATTTAAGTAACCATCAAGCTCATGATTTTAACTGTGATTATTGCTTGAGAAGAGGTGAATTTTTTTTCTTTAAGAGGCCAATTTCAACTTGACATAAAGAAAACAGTTAAGTAAATACTGGCGTAGGTGGTGCTCAGGTGCAGTGTAGTCAGGAAAGTGGTATCTGAGTGTCCGGCAAGCACTTTGAGATCAGAAAACACCGGCTCAACCACATTCACTATTATATTAGTGGATACCCTTCCTGTGAGTGAAAAAAAAAAGATTGTATTGATCTACACAGTTCATCTTGAAATAATTATGAGCCAACTTTTTCAGTCTCACATGATCTGCACTGTGTACATGGTTCTCTTAGAATTATCTTCGGTGTTGGGAATTATAAGTAACATGTATAAAATTAAATCCAAAGCACATCTACATTTGAGTCCAAATGTTTACTCTTTTAAGATGTACCCATGACTTTAAAGTTAGGGTTAAACCACAGGCATGTGTTTTTTTATAATTTTGTTTTACTTTTTTGGGTTCAATGATACCTGGTAATTTAGCATGTAATGATGGGGTAGGATCAAGAATATTCAAGAACAAATTGTACCATATTGTTAAGTTCTCCCTAATCTTACAAAAATGAACAACCACGAATTACTGAATTTTTAATGTCTCCTGAATCTCCCAGAAAAAAAGAAGGAAGATATATACTAATGACTAATTTAAACACTACAAAGGCAGGGAGGGCTTAAAAGATAATACCAAGTAAGTCAAATGAGCCTACCTCTCATTATGATCATTTTTTAAAGTATAACATTTTATGGAAAATGTGTCTTCTTGGTGCCAGGTTTCAGGGAGCTTCTATGTGAAAATCTTTGTAAATGAAGTTATAAAATTGGAGCTCATGGATCAGGCAGGTGATTGGACAGGAAGACAATAAACAATAGGGTTGAAACCCTGTTGTTAAGAAGAATATTGGTTTCCACATTTTAAAAAAGAAAATATCTCCTGCCCTCCGTCCAGAGCCCGCGTACTTCTGCCTCCCCGCCAGATACTTGTTCCTGGCTGGAAGACATTTTATGATATTTGTTTGATGACACACACCTGCTGGGTAGATGAAAAGCTACCGCTCCTGAGGATGACCTACTTCAAGGGCACAGCAAGCTCCTGAGGACTTTGGCAGGTTGTCCTTGAATCATTTGCACACATCTTGCTATCACCTGTTGAACACATCTAAGATGAGTATGTCTGCACTTGTTGGAGGCAGCGTTGCTAGCCCCAGGGAAGAGATTTCCGAGCCAGTAATGGCTTTGTGAGTGTGCCGAGACAGGGCAGACACACGGGTTTTTACAAAACCCGCCTCTAACGTGTGAAGTGCTGCTCATGATGGGAACTGGCCCAGGCACCTATCACCATGGAGTGCACCATCTGGAAAGGGGATCTTACAGGAATCCCTGTGAGTGTGGTCCAAGGTACACAGATGGCCAGATGGGAGATAGGGAGAATGACGGTCCAAGGTGAGGGAAAGGGCCATGGAAGAAATTCGGATGAAGTATTTTCCTGGAAGTTCACAGGACAGAGAGATTTCCAGCTGAGATCAGGAAAGAATATGGGATGTTTGAAAGGCATGGCAACATTGTCACCAAATAAATCCCTTGAAGCCAACCTGTCTTTACACATTCATCTCCACAAACATTTATTGAGCATCAGCTACTGTGAGAAGGCAAGCCTAAGGCAGTAAAAATACAAATACTAAGTTAAGTTATATCTATTTCTTAATGTAGTGAGATAACATACCTAAACAGGAATATAGTTATGAATGTAAATAGAACAATAAAGGTACACAGGAATTCTTTCTCTGTTGGGCTTCCCAGAATTGGTGATCCTTGCCCCGAGTTCAGCAGAGTGAGGGTGGGTTAACCTAGGAAGAGAAAACAGGGACTTGGAGGCATTAAAATGACATATTGTGCTCAGAAATGACAAACTGTCCTGTTTTATTGACTAGTGTAAAAGGCAAAGGATCAGTGGGTGCCTTGGAGGCGTTACAGCTTCCTTACCACCTCATGGACCTCTTTCCACTACTGCCCGAATAAGTGGACAGCCCTTGCCACATACATGCAGCTTCAGAGAAAGTCCCCTTCTGCCCCTGGCTGCCCTAAACTCCTCCGTGTGGAAAATCCAGAGTCCATGAAAGGGGCTCATCAGCCTACTCCTGAGGTGCTTAAACTCTTGAGTCATGAGCAAGTTGAGGTATTACTTGGTTAGAGTTAGAAGGAATCTTTTTCCGTTACTTTTATCTGAGTTGTCAAGAGGTTATGGTTTGAAATCCTGGCTCCAAATGACCCGTGCCCTCGGTATTATTTATGATGTGAGTCTCCTTTCAGGCCTCCTGCCCTCCTCTTCCTGTTATCTGTTACTGTGTAATATGAATCATACCAAAATGTAATGACTTAGAGCAGCAGTTGTCATCTCTCAGGATTTCCACGGATCAGGAATTGAGGAGCAGTTTGTCTAGGTGTTCTGGCTTGGGATCTCCAGGGAGGTTGTTTGCAGATGGAGCCTAAAGCTGAAACCGTTGAGAAGGGAGGATTCAGGAGTAGCTGGAGACTGGTGAGGACTTTCTTCTGTTATCTCTTTATTCATCTCAAGGTTTTTACATGTAGACTCTCTCCATGAGCTAGTCTGGACTTCCCTTACAGCATGGCAGCCTCAGGCTTGCCAGCTCAGACCCCCAAAGATGAGTTCCAAGAGCAAGAGCAGAAACTTCATGGCCTTTTTTATTTTTTCACCCCAGCCTAGGAAAGTGACGCAGTGCTAAAAAACACGCCTGTCAATACATAAGACACCGGTTCAGTACCTGGGTCAGGAGGATTCCCTGGAGGAGGAAATGGCAACCTCCAGTATCCTTGCCTGGAAAATTCCATGGACAGGGGACACTGGTGGGCTAAAGTCCAGGGGGTCACAGAGTCAGACACAGCTGGATGACTGAGAACTCACTCATGGAGAAAGTCACACAGTATCACCTCTGCTGCATTTTAATCCTCGAGATAGTCACAAGGGGACACCAAGTTTCAATGGGAAGGGACATAGACCCCCCCAGCCCAATGCAGGAGTGGTGTGGTTGTAGAAAAATGAGTGAGATGGGAATATTTTGTGGTCAGTGTTAGAAAATATAATGTACCACACACCCTTCAAAAGCATTTCCTTGGGCTTCCCTGGTGGTCCAGTGGGTAAGGACACCACCTTGCAGTGCAAGGCGCGGTTCAATCCTGGCCTGGGAAGATCCCACGTGCCGCAGAGCAGCTGGACGAATGTTTCCAACTACCGAGCCAGAGCTCTGGCGCATGAGCCCAGAGCCGGTGCTCAGCAACACTGTGCATGGGAGAACCCGTTACTTTTATCTGAGTTGTCAAGAGGTTATGGTTTGAAATCCTGGCTCCAAATGACCCGTGCCCTCGGTATTATTTATGATGTGAGTCTCCTTTCAGGCCTCCTGCCCTCCTCTTCCTGTTATCTGTTACTGTGTAATATGAATCATACCAAAATGTAATGACTTAGAGCAGCAGTTGTCATCTCTCAGGATTTCCACGGATCAGGAATTGAGGAGCAGTTTGTCTAGGTGTTCTGGCTTGGGATCTCCAGGGAGGTTGTTTGCAGATGGAGCCTAAAGCTGAAACCGTTGAGAAGGGAGGATTCAGGAGTAGCTGGAGACTGGTGAGGACTTTCTTCTGTTATCTCTTTATTCATCTCAAGGTTTTTACATGTAGACTCTCTCCATGAGCTAGTCTGGACTTCCCTTACAGCATGGCAGCCTCAGGCTTGCCAGCTCAGACCCCCAAAGATGAGTTCCAAGAGCAAGAGCAGAAACTTCATGGCCTTTTTTATTTTTTCACCCCAGCCTAGGAAAGTGACGCAGTGCTAAAAAACACGCCTGTCAATACATAAGACACCGGTTCAGTACCTGGGTCAGGAGGATTCCCTGGAGGAGGAAATGGCAACCTCCAGTATCCTTGCCTGGAAAATTCCATGGACAGGGGACACTGGTGGGCTAAAGTCCAGGGGGTCACAGAGTCAGACACAGCTGGATGACTGAGAACTCACTCATGGAGAAAGTCACACAGTATCACCTCTGCTGCATTTTAATCCTCGAGATAGTCACAAGGGGACACCAAGTTTCAATGGGAAGGGACATAGACCCCCCCAGCCCAATGCAGGAGTGGTGTGGTTGTAGAAAAATGAGTGAGATGGGAATATTTTGTGGTCAGTGTTAGAAAATATAATGTACCACACACCCTTCAAAAGCATTTCCCTTGGGCTTCCCTGGTGGTCCAGTGGGTAAGGACACCACCTTGCAGTGCAAGGGGCGCCGGTTCAATCCCTGGCCTGGGAAGATCCCACGTGCCGCAGAGCAGCTGGACGAATGTTTCCAACTACCGAGCCAGAGCTCTGGAGCGCATGAGCCCAGAGC
The DNA here is from genome assembly GCA_022376925.1 of Tragulus kanchil. NCBI lineage: Eukaryota > Metazoa > Chordata > Mammalia > Artiodactyla > Tragulidae > Tragulus > Tragulus kanchil. Next base: position 127,602,343 of record JAIOJX010000005.1, on the reverse strand, counting down.
CGGTGCTCAGCAACAACAGAGGCTGCTGCGATGGGAGAACAAAGATGGATGAAAATAGATAAATGAAAGACCAATAGAAGTGGCCCATGCACCCCCTCTCTCCCTCCCCAACCCCACCACCACCAAAAAAAAAGCCTACAAAAAGAAAAAAAAACCTTCCCCTCTGCTTACGCCATCCTTTAAATTACTTAAATATTAGTTCACGCATTCTACTTTTGCCAGAAAGCTTTCTTGTTCCCTTTCCACACTAAGATTGAAGGCATCAGTGCACATACAGGAACCAAAACACTTCCATTATCTGCATGAGAGTCAGTCACTCTAGTGTGTGGCGTTCCTCTCAGGAGAATAACACTTTATAAGCAAATATCCTGTCACCCTGTCTTCAAGGAAGCTCTAGTTCAATTGGGCACTGTTTTTTTAAGTTTATTTCTTATTGAAGTATAGTTTATTTATAATGTATTAGTTTCTTGTGTACAAAGAAGTTATTCAACTATATACATAGATTGTTTTCATATTCCTTTCCATTATGGTATTATATGGTATTGAATATAGTTCCCTGTGCTATTCAGCAGAACCTTGTTGTTTATCCACCTTCTGTATAATAGTTTGCATCTGCTAATCCCAAACTTACAGTCCACCCTTCCCCGACCTCGCCACCCACCTTGGCAACCGCAAGTCCATTCTCTATGTCTGTATGTCTGTTTCCATTTCATAAATAGTTCATTTGTGTCGTATGCTAGATTCCACATGTAAGTGACATCAAATGGTCTTTGTCTTTCTCTTTCAGACTTCACTGCACTTAGTATGATCATTTCTAGGACTATGTTGCTCAAATGCCCCGTCATTCTTGGTTTTTAGTGAGAGGCTCATTTATGTACCACACACCCTTCAAAAGCATTTCCTTGGGCTTCCCTGGTGGTCCAGTGGGTAAGGACACCACCTTGCAGTGCAAGGGGCGCCGGTTCAATCCCTGGCCTGGGAAGATCCCACGTGCCGCAGAGCAGCTGGACGAATGTTTCCAACTACCGAGCCAGAGCTCTGGAGCGCATGAGCCCAGAGCCGGTGCTCAGCAACAACAGAGGCTGCTGCGATGGGAGAACAAAGATGGATGAAAATAGATAAATGAAAGACCAATAGAAGTGGCCCATGCACCCCCTCTCTCCCTCCCCAACCCCACCACCACCAAAAAAAAAAACCTACAAAAAGAAAAAAAAACCTTCCCCTCTGCTTACGCCATCCTTTAAATTACTTAAATATTAGTTCACGCATTCTACTTTTGCCAGAAAGCTTTCTTGTTCCCTTTCCACACTAAGATTGAAGGCATCAGTGCACATACAGGAACCAAAACACTTCCATTATCTGCATGAGAGTCAGTCACTCTAGTGTGTGGCGTTCCTCTCAGGAGAATAACACTTTATAAGCAAATATCCTGTCACCCTGTCTTCAAGGAAGCTCTAGTTCAATTGGGCACTGTTTTTTTAAGTTTATTTCTTATTGAAGTATAGTTTATTTATAATGTATTAGTTTCTTGTGTACAAAGAAGTTATTCAACTATATACATAGATTGTTTTCATATTCCTTTCCATTATGGTATTATATGGTATTGAATATAGTTCCCTGTGCTATTCAGCAGAACCTTGTTGTTTATCCACCTTCTGTATAATAGTTTGCATCTGCTAATCCCAAACTTACAGTCCACCCTTCCCCGACCTCGCCACCCACCTTGGCAACCGCAAGTCCATTCTCTATGTCTGTATGTCTGTTTCCATTTCATAAATAGTTCATTTGTGTCGTATGCTAGATTCCACATGTAAGTGACATCAAATGGTCTTTGTCTTTCTCTTTCAGACTTCACTGCACTTAGTATGATCATTTCTAGGACTATGTTGCTCAAATGCCGTCACGTCATTCTTTTCAACCAGGGACAGTTCAATCCAAATACTGCTCATGTCTTTCCCTGAGAGGCTCATTTTTATGTAACCACAGCAAACTAGAGCCTCAGGAGTGAATGATCTCCAATCACTCCTTACTTGCTATTCCCTGGGTGGACTGACAGTGCTCGTAAGAGGGTTGGTCAGTAGCATTTGGTGAAGTGCTGGATATTTCAGGGAGTGAAAAAAAGAAAAACGTTTTTTAAAAAGATTCACCTTTGGGCTTAAAGAAATTTAAAAAGCATTAACATGTTCTTGTAGGAAATCTTCTGGGATAAAGTTGAACTATTGATGTAAATTTTATATTTTTAAATAAGTACCATTGCAACTATGTTATCTTAATGAGGACTTTTAGTTTTTACACATATATAGTGAACGATAGGGTTTCCCTGGTGGCTCAGTGGCAATGAATCCACCTGCAGTGCAAGAAATTCAGGTTTGGTCCCTGGGTGGGGAAGATCCCCTGGAGAAGGAAATGGCACCCACTGCAGTATTCTTGCCTGAGGAGCCTGGCAGGCTACAGACCAAGGGGTTGCAAAGAGTCGGACACAACTTAGTGGCTAAACAAGTGAACAGAAGTTGAGTTCTTCAGATATTTTCTGTTAAAAACATATGAGCACTGGATTAGAGAGTCTGGGTTTTTTCACCCTTGGATGACCTAGAAAAGAATATAGCTTGAGTTTAGAACTCCTTCCAGTTCAAGAGTTATCCAAGCACATAGTGTTGACCAAGGTGTTGAATGCACCAGTAATAATAATACTAGCCTTTCATGAAGCTAAGTAATCAGAAATAATGCTGAAAATAAGAAGACAGTCATTTATTTATGCTGTTTGGTATTGTTAGTACTAATAATGCATTTCAACACAGTGGAATTGCTAGATAATGCTTTTGTGACTTTTATGCAGGTTATTGTTATTTAAATGAACAGTCGACTGCACTGTAATGAAGAAATGCATGCTTTCCCAATTCAGTTATCAACCATGATTCTAGGAAAATGAGAATTTGTGTCTGCCTTCATTCACAGAGCAAACTGGAGGTCACTGTTTTCAATATGAACCTTTTTTTAGCTTTTCAACAGTGAATAATTAGGAGCTGCTGCTTCTGAAATTACCTGTATTCACTGTAGAGAAGGGAAGACTTTTATCTTCCACGATGAAATACATTTTCTCATTCAAATTTCATCATTCTTTTTAAATGGCATTTTACACGAGTCAATCCTGTGTAGCATAAAATAAAAGAACTACATTTTGTGTGCTGCTATAGCCTTGTTTATTCAACTTACTTTCTTAAATTTCAGCTCCTCCTTGAAAAGTGATCCAAATGCAAAAATGGGTTTAAAGCAGTTGAACATATAAAGCAATTATCCACATAGAATGCTATTATTCAAATGCACGTGTTCTTTGCACTTTAATTTAAATTCAATTGATCCTTGATCCTTATAATTTAGTGCTTATGGGCTCCTTTTGACCCTGGAAATGACAGCAGTATTCTTGCCTGAGGAGCCTGGCAAGGCCTACAGATCCAAGGGGTTTGGTCCCTGGGTGGGGAAGATCCCCTGGAGAAGGAAATGGCACCCACTGCAGTATTCTTGCCTGAGGAGCCTGGCAGGCTACAGACCAAGGGGTTGCAAAGAGTCGGACACAACTTAGTGGCTAAACAAGTGAACAGAAGTTGAGTTCTTCAGATATTTTCTGTTAAAAACATATGAGCACTGGATTAGAGAGTCTGGGTTTTTTCACCCTTGGATGACCTAGAAAAGAATATAGCTTGAGTTTAGAACTCCTTCCAGTTCAAGAGTTATCCAAGCACATAGTGTTGACCAAGGTGTTGAATGCACCAGTAATAATAATACTAGCCTTTCATGAAGCTAAGTAATCAGAAATAATGCTGAAAATAAGAAGACAGTCATTTATTTATGCTGTTTGGTATTGTTAGTACTAATAATGCATTTCAACACAGTGGAATTGCTAGATAATGCTTTTGTGACTTTTATGCAGGTTATTGTTATTTAAATGAACAGTCGACTGCACTGTAATGAAGAAATGCATGCTTTCCCAATTCAGTTATCAACCATGATTCTAGGAAAATGAGAATTTGTGTCTGCCTTCATTCACAGAGCAAACTGGAGGTCACTGTTTTCAATATGAACCTTTTTCTAGCTTTTCAACAGTGAATAATTAGGAGCTGCTGCTTCTGAAATTACCTGTATTCACTGTAGAGAAGGGAAGACTTTTATCTTCCACGATGAAATACATTTTCTCATTCAAATTTCATCATTCTTTTTTTAAATGGCATTTTACACCGCCGAGTCAATCCTGTGTAGCATAAAATAAAAGAACTACATTTTGTGTGCTGCTATAGCCTTGTTTATTCAACTTACTTTCTTAAATTTCAGCTCCTCCTTGAAAAGTGATCCAAATGCAAAAATGGGTTTAAAGCAGTTGAACATATAAAGCAATTATCCACATAGAATGCTATTATTCAAATGCACGTGTTCTTTGCACTTTAATTTAAATTCAATTGATCCTTGATCCTTATAATTTAGTGCTTATGGGCTCCTTTTGAGTTTTTAACAGCTTTATTAAGATACAGTTTACATAGTCTACAATTCACCCATTTAAAGTGTATGATTGAGTGGTTTTTAGGAACTTCACCAAGTTATGCAGCCATCACTGCAGGCAGTTTTAGAACATTTTCGTCACCCCCAAAAGAAATCTGGTGCCCATTAGCAGCCACTCCTCAATTCCCACTAGCCCCTGACAACCACTAATCAACTTTCTATCTCTGTGACTATGCCTACTCTAGACATTTCATATAAATGAAATCATGTACCATGCACTCTTTTGTTCCTGGCTTCTTTCACGTGGCGTTAGGTCTGCAGGTTTCATCTGTGTGGTAGCCTGCATCAGTACTTCATCTCTTGTTGCCCACTAACCTTCCATTGTATGGAGATTCCAGATTGTATTTATCCATTTCATGTGTGGGTATTTAGGTTGTTTCTATGTTTGGGGTTCTTATGATTAATGCTGCTGTAAATATCACATAAAGTTTTTGTGTGGATGCATGTTTTCATTTCTCTTGGCTGTGTACTGAGGAGTAGAATTGCTGGGTCAAACGGTAATTCTGTGCTTAACTCTTGAAGAAGTGCCAAACTGTTTTCTAAAGTGACTGGACTGTTGTATGTTTCTACCCACAACATATAGGGGTTTCTTAGCATCCTCGCCAACACTTGTTATTGTCTGTCTTTTTGATTATGGTTATCCTAATGGATGTGAGATACTATCTCACTGTGGTTTTGATTTGCATTTCCCAATAGGGCTAAGATGCTGAGCATCTTTTTATATGCTTATTGGCCATTTGTATTTCTTCTTTGGAGAAATGTCTGTTTTTATTGAGTTTTTTAAAAATTCTGTTCCTTCACCTTAGGAGTGTCTCTAGCAGAACCAAGTTGGATACAACTATATCATCCTACAGGGAATAATTTTCAAAACAGATTTAAAATTGAAGATACTGTTTTTACAACTGTAGTATCTTTGGGTTATACAAAAATTGACTTGCTCCCAGGAAACCTGTTTACTTCTGAAACTGTTTTCAGTCTGGTTAGCAGTATGTCAGATCTTGATAGTTCCAGAGTCACACCTAAGAAAATGGCTTAAAGATCAATTTTTCCAGTTAATTCATTTTACAGATTAGGAAACTGAGAGCCTAAGAAGTGAAATCTGTGGGTCACACAGAATTAATGATGGTCTTAGAACTCTTTTCAGGTGGAATCCAGAGAACTGAACATCTCTACTTAATGTAGAGAGAAAATAATGCACTTTTTAAGTGGGTTCTCACTGATTTAAAAATAATGATGAAGTACTCTGCAGTTAGAATCCACAATATTTATTGCTGGATAACAATAAACACATACAATTTTATTTTAACCTCATAGTAGCACTTGTAAGATGGATATTATGTTTCTGTCCTATTGTGTGTAAGGGAGCAGGTTACCTAATTTGTTTAATGGTGCCTACATATTAAGCAGCAGACTCTAACCCAGACCTTCTGATTCCAAGTTCGTAGTTTTGTTTCCTCCGGTCTTTACAAGAAGACAACATGAGTACATCATTACCCATGCCATCTTGCATCTTTTATTTCTGGTCACTGAATCACTGACACAAGTAACCGACAGGTGGCATCAGGGAGCATCATTTACCATCATCACCGTGGTTATTTAGCAGCACTAATATACCTAACTTTGGAAATAAAATCTAAGTTTCAAGTGACAGGAGAATTATTTGAATATAAAAATATAGTACCTTAAAGGATCTGCTAATATAGTAACATATTTCTGGAGTCCTCTGCAATTAGGGCTCCCAAGTGGCACAGTGGTTAAGAATTCACCTGTCAATACAGGAGACACGGGTTCAATCTCTGGATCAGGAAGATCTAGAGTAGTAAATGACAACCCACTCCAATATTCTTGCCTGGGAAATCCCATGGACAGAGAGCTGGGCAGGCTACAGTCCATGTGGTCGCGAAGAGTCAGACAGTGACTGAGCGAGCATCTGAGCACAATACACGCATTTTACAGAACACTTGACTTACACTTTTGATTTGACGTTTATGCAGTTAGGTTTTTCATTCTCTTTGTTTTTGCGGATTTGTGATATTTATGATGAGACTTAGGCTTGAAGGACTGCGTAGTGGCTGTAGTCATCATGTCTCACTCAGAACTGCATATCAAATGCAAGTCTCTTGCCTCCTCTGTAGGCCTGTGTTCTCTCCAGTGTACCATGCTCCGCCTTAATGATGTGCTGAAGGACACTCATTTGAAAGAAAGAGGAGACTTTATGCCATTATTCCAGACAACAACAGAGCTCTGAACAAGTAGAAGTTCTAGGGAGGCAATTTTGAGGCCATATAAAGAAGACTTGATCTGCCCAACAATGAAATGTGTTGTCTTATGAAGGAGTGAGGTCTCTTGTCATTGAACTGTTCAAGCTAGAGCTGGATGACCATCTGGGAGGATGCTCTAAGGGGGAGCTCTGCATTGTGTGTGTGTGTGTGTGTGTGTGTGTGTGTGTGTGTGTGTGTGATTGTTGTCAAGAGAAATAAGAAGGCACTTACGGTCCCTTACAACTGGAAAGAGAGATTGTGGATCTTTGTTCTTAGTTAAGAGAATAAGCTGGTTTAAGGAGTCTTCTGTAGCCTTAGTGAAGAAAGAGACTGACTGTGAGAAACTCCTCTGTCTTGCACAGTTAAAGGTATAGGGCTTTCTGTTTTAAAAAGCGTAACCAAATTTTATCAGCTCGAATTACTAGTTTCCAAATGGTGAGAACAGGAGTTCCCATTTGTTTATAGACAGTCTGGACAACAAAGTTCCCATATTCCAATAAGTTTAAATATGAGCCTTTAATGTGTCATTGTCCTTTGTGACTATCAAAAAGGGAGAGAAAGTGTGGAGCAGAGTTGATTGTATTTTTTATTTTTGCAAAGCCCTTCAGAAGCAGGTCTGTCCGTCTCACCCAGTGGTTCTCAGCCCTGGTCACACATAAGAATCATCTGGGGAGTTGTTTAAACACACTGATGACCAGGCTCCACTCCCAACCTCATGAATCCAAATCTCTTAAGGGTGAGTTTCCAGTGTCAGTATTTTTTAACAACCCTCCAGATGATTACTCTATGAAACCAGGGTTAAGATGAACTACGCTAATATAAACATAAACTCAGGCAAACTTTGGCCATTTGCTTTGTCATTTTGGTCACTCCTTGGAACTCAGATTCATCCATTCAGAACCAGAGTTCCTAAGTGTGGTTAGAGGCAGCATCTCACAGCAGTTCCCACTGCTGCTCCAGAACCAGAAAGCCTGGCTTGTCCTCTTCCTAGTTCTGTGACTTTGGTCAGGTTATTTTCATCTCTCTGGACCTCAGTTCTGAATTTGTAAATGGACACGATAATGCTACATGTAAATGGACATGATAATAAAAGCAAAGGTAAAGGCATGAAAGAAAATAAAAGCCTGACATATTATGACCTTACAATCATCATCATCGTCGTCGTTGTTCTGTGGCTGTTGGTAGCCCTAGCTGTAGCAGTAGTGTTCCTGGCATAAGAGCAGAGCACCTACTGAGAAACGGTCTGTTCTATGTGAGGCTGCAGATAGGACTGATCTTAGCTAAAAACCGAAGACTCTTTTCAGCCACTTTAGCAGCAGTATACCCTGTCCGATTTAAAACTTTCCAATGAAGTGAAATTCTTTTTTTAAATTTTGGCCTCTTTTATTGATTTTATTTTTTAATTTTCATCCATCTTCATTCTTCAGCTTGTGTGGGCCTCCCGTTGCAGTGGCCTCTCCTGTAGCAGAGCACCAGCTCTGGGCACATGCACTCTAGAGCGCTGGCTCGTACAGTAATTGAACACACCGGTCCAGCCGCTCCATGGCACGTGGGATCTTCCCGGGCCTGGGATCGAACCAGTGCCCCTTGCACTGCAAGGCAGACTCTTTATCCATTTGCCCACCAGGGAAGCCCAAGTGGGATGTTTTGCATCAAGTTTTTTTGGAAGAAGCTGAGGCTTAAGCCAGGCAACGTCCCGCGGTTCTTTCCAGCTCTTTATTCTGCATGAAGAACAGGCTGGAGCTCTGCCAGCCAGTGGCCTGAACTGAAGGGGGAAAGTGAGTTTCTGTTGGATACCTGGGAAGGGCATGATGCGCTGTGTATGGCAGGCTGACCTCCCAAATCCTCAGGATAATCTCCGTTTCCCGCTGCCCACCCTGCTCTCCCGTGGGAGCTGGGGTTCAGAGAGCACAGTTGCTATTCAGTAGGAAGCAGTGGCTCCGAACTCCAGCGTCCGTGGCTAATCGTGCAAGAAAGTAAATACAATGAGGGTGTGTGGGATCGCCTCAGAGAAAAAGTAAAGTGCACAATTAGGAATAGTTTCTGTTTTAATTTTCAGTTGAAGAAATCACTGAGTGGACTCTAGTCACCAGGGGTACAGTCACAAGACTCCCTGACTTCTCTGGGGTTTAGGGCAAGTGTGGACATTTCCTGGGTATTACAGGTTCTCTGGCACACAGTTTCCATCAAGACAGCCTCCAACTGCAATTGTGAAAATTGGTGCAATATTCCTAGGAGGAGCTCAAAGGATTGTAAGGCTGAATAACATCTTTGTCTCAAGAACTTATGTGAGAAACTGGCTTTTCCCCCCCTTTTCTTCTATAAGCATTTTGTGGCTCACCACTGCAGACACGGCATATCTTTGTAGCCCACAAAGTCCCCATGTTAATAGTTGTTTGCTAGTTGTGGTCATTTAATTGAAAAAAGCTGGCATGGAGATATTACAGGTCCCCATAGGTCATTTTTGTATCAAGTATGGTGTTATTACCCTTGACTAAACCCCCTCCAAATCCAAATTTATTACCGTTCTTTAAATACATTAATAACATATAAGAGGATAGGCAGAGAGCTGGAGAAAAGATGTGTGTGGCCTCAGATATGCCAGTCACTTACAGTTCTGAGGGTTGCTTGCCATGGCATAGTGCCAGTGGTGGATTACAGAATTCCAGAGGGCAAAGTTCCATTGGTACTTGCTTTGGATTTGCTCTGGGAATGAGGTGAAAGAGGATGCTAAGCCCCGGCTGGAGTCCTCTTCCTTGCCTCTCCCAGAGTAGATTCTGGAAGCCTCCATCCCTTCCCACCAATCAGACAGCTGCCCCAGCCTCTCTGGGGGATTGTGGACTCAGCACAGTGGCTCCCTCCCCATGAGTTCCCAAGCATCTAGTTCCCCAGTATTGCAGAGGCCAGGAAGATTGAACTCCCCTCCGTGACCTGTGCTTGGCCTCCTCCAGCCCTAGGGCTCAGGCAATTGTGATTTCAGAGACTCGATAGATAAGGGTTGTGTTTTTCATCAGCCTGCCTGTCCTAACTTGTTTTATTTTCTGTGAGATTTTTTTCTCTTTAAAATAACAAACAACAAAATAAAACAAAAAAAACCTTTTTCACAGAAATTTATATAACACATACAGAAAAAAAGACACTTTAGGGAACCCCCATCTCCCAACATACAGTTTTCAAAATTACTAACATTTAGCTATTTTTGTTTTCTTTGCTTTTTCTTTTGTTTTCTCAGAACATTTTAAAGCAAATTCGAGATATCTGATTTTGAGAGGGTACTCTGCTGTCAGCGACCTTTCCCTTGCTAACTATGTAAGAATTGTGGCCCTATCAGTCTTTTTCTTGCCTCTGGCAGTGGTCGGATCTGAAGGCCTCTTTCACTGTTTTCCTGTAGTTCCACCTGTTCAAGCACTAAAAGGCCCGCCCTGGTCATTAATCCAGTTACCTTTTTTCTGGGTGGAGCTGTTCCCTCCCTCTGGTTTCACCTGAAGCCAAACTATGGTAGGGGTAATTGCGACCCTCTCCAAAAGGACCTATTCCCACATGCTGTATCAGCAGTGTCCCTGACCCCGCTGCAGGCCACCGTAGACCCCCGCCACCGCCAGAGACCTCCAGACACTCAGAGGTGAGTCTGGCTCAGTCTCATGTCGAGTCACTGTACCTTCCTCCAGGCTGGTGTGCAAAGAGTCTATTTCCCCAGTCCTGCTTGGCAGCTCTATGATCTGGTTAAAGACAACCTCCTTCAAGAGGAATTAAGTGCAATGCGGTCTTTCTGAGAACGGCTCTAGGGCACTTGTAACCCAAGGAGGCATTTGGACCCTCAAAAGCAGGTCTGCCTCAGTCTCTTGTAGGGGTCAATGCTCCTTTCCCAGGTCTTGGTTGTGTAAGAGATTTTGTGTGCTTGGCCCACCCAGTCTTTCTGACGGGTTTGAAGTTTGGTTTTTAAAAGCGCAATTGCGGCCCTCCTACCATCTTCTTTCAGCTTCTCCTTTGCTCTTGGGTGTGGGGTATCTTTTCTGTGGTCAGATCCAACCTCCTCCTGTCGATGGTTCTTCAGCAGCTAGTTGCAACTCTGGCGTTTTCACAGGAACAGATCAGTGCATGTCCTCCTACTCCGCCGTCTTGGTCTCTCTCTGAGATATCCAATTTTAACTGTACATATTTTATTAGCAGTGCCTAGCTTTCATACACACAGCACAACTTTTCAGAAACCTAACGGCAATACCCTTATCACAACTAACAGATTAAATGATGACATGCTCTGTCCAGATTAAGTTTTCCCTAATTGTTTTGCAAACATCCACAAACAACCGGGCAGTTTGAATCAGGATCCAAACAAGATGTACTTTGTTGCATTGAGGGGACCCAACCTTATGCCTCTTTTAATTGATTACAGATCTTGCTCCTGTTTTTAGAGTGTTTATTTGTTGAAGAAACCAGATCACTGCCCTGGAAAAATGTCCACATTATATATTTGGCCTATTGTATCTTCATTGTGCTGTTTGATGTGTTCCCGTCTCCTCCATACTTCCTGTAAATTAACGGTTAACGCTGAAAACTTGCTGAGATTCAGGTTCAAATGTATCACATCAGGAGGCATAACCACTTTTACTGATGTCAAGATTGATAGTGGTTCAGACATGGCCAGCCTGATTCAACCATTATGAAGTTGTCTATCTACCTGTAAACAGTTTTAGTTATATAATAATCACTGTCTGTATCCATTGGAGGTTTCAAAATGGAGATTCTCAATTCTGCTGTTTTTCCTTCATTTATTAGCTACTATTTTATATATTAATAGAAGAACCGATCGACTATTGGCTCACTCTGAAATACAGTTCATACAAGAAAAGCAGGCATAAGAGCCTCTTTTCATTGATTTATCAGTTTTCAGAATATTGAATTGCTCTGGCAACCTCCACAAGTGACCAATGAGGTTTATTTGTTGTTGAATATTATTAAAAACACTTAAGATTTTATCTGTTTCATATGAGTCTAATCCACTGGAGTCATACTCTTTTCTGATATTCAAAGAACCCATCTTTCATCAGTGGGAACCTCTTCTAGATGCCTCTGGTCACCTTTGAATGTAATTCCTCTAGTATTTCCTGGCCTAAATCTGGAATCCACTGTTTCTATCAGGAATCCTAGTTCCTTTCTATGTATGTTAAGGCTGCAGTCTGGGCACTAGGAGTCGATTCCTTCTTAAAATGGTTATGTTTGCATTGGAATGGCAACCCCATCTTGCTAGACATCTCCTTGTCTGGCCACTCCCTGCCCCCCACATACTTAGAGCAGCCAGTGTACCCCTCTCCTCCTCCCAGGCCCGACGTCCTCTGTCAGTCCATCCATCCTTCCCTTCTAAGTCACGTCCTTCACTCATCTTTGAGCTTCTAAGATGCCAACGTGGAGAACACTCCCCTACAGCTGAAGAAGAGTTGTATTCATTTTTTTTTTTTTTTCACAGACCATTCTTTTTTAATTTCGTGAAGAGAGTTAACCTGATGTTGCTATCCAAGCCTTTGGTAGATGAATCTTGTCTCTTTCTTAGCCCAGAACAGCAGCGCTCTGAAACACCGTGGAAGTTGTCAGCGCAGTCATCAGGTCAGGGAAGGCTTCATGAAAACAAATACCCCTCAGGTGTGTGTGTTTCCCTGGGAATCCCAGGTAGATACATGTTGACATTTTTAACAAAAGTTGCTGGGTAATGAAAAAATGTTGCAAAGTTAGTTTATCAGAACCATTTTTCCATATACCAATGGGTATGTCTGCATACCCGTTCGAATGTAAGATAAAAATTAGGGTCCTTCTCTCTTGAAAAATGCATACATAACATTTTATAGACAATTTCATGGTCTTCAAGGATTTCAGACTGTCTTGGAGTTGAATTTGTTTGCACAGACTAGGTCCTGCTTTGTCTGGTGTGTAGGAGGCAGCAGGATATGCAGGTGGGCCATGAGTCTGGACCGAAAAGCACAAAACAGGAATCAGGGGACCAGTTTTCAGTTGCTTCCCTGGATATTTTTCGTGCTTTGGTCTAGAGCTCCTCCTGATGCCAGTCCATAAACTGTTCGCTATTATCCTATGATGTTGTAAGTGCAGAAATCAAGATTAAGCCTTTGAAAACATAGTGATTTGCCATGGCCACAACATCCAAACACACAGTCGGTCGACTGGTCTCATTGAACAGGGCATCAACCATTTGCAGTGCTGTTGAGTGTACATGGTAAGTTGCATGTGGCTTCTCATATAAATAGGACTCCGTATTAGTCCTCAAAAGTTTGGGAATGAAACGTCAAAGCAAAAATTGGTCCTTCATCTGGGATAGTCGGAGAAGCATCCACAGTAAAACTCAAAATGCCTTTGCTCAGCCTGCTCTTGTGTTGTTTGAGCCTGTCTTCCTCCATCATCTACCTCCACCAAGCTCACCTAGAACAAGGCACACAGTAGGCCTTCAGTAAATCTTTGCTGAAAGGAAACAGAATCAAACTGCTCTTCCAAGAGAGAAGCAGCATTCTTTCCCTAATGGTACCCCGCAGAAAAAAAATTCTGATGATCCCTAAGGAGTGGGAGTTGTGTACATAAAAAGAAGAAAAAGATATTAAAGCAATTATAAGCAGTTATTCTTCACTGGATGTCTCCTAGAACATGGGATAGGGAGAGTAAAGTTGAGTAGCTGGTTCTAACTGGAACTCATGAGCTTTGGGGTAGTTTGTATTTCAGTGTTTAAGACCACACTGACCCTTTCAGTGGTGCTTAGACAAGTCATAGTAGCAAACCGGTGTGTGTTTCCTGGGAATCCCAGGTAGATACATGTTGACATTTTTAACAAAAGTTGCTGGGTAATGAAAAAATGTTGCAAAGTTAGTTTATCAGAACCATTTTTCCATATACCAATGGGTATGTCTGCATACCCGTTCGAATGTAAGATAAAAATTAGGGTCCTTCTCTCTTGAAAAATGCATACATAACATTTTATAGACAATTTCATGGTCTTCAAGGATTTCAGACTGTCTTGGAGTTGAATTTGTTTGCACAGACTAGGTCCTGCTTTGTCTGGTGTGTAGGAGGCAGCAGGATATGCAGGTGGGCCATGAGTCTGGACCGAAAAGCACAAAACAGGAATCAGGGGACCAGTTTTCAGTTGCTTCCCTGGATATTTTTCGTGCTTTGGTCTAGAGCTCCTCCTGATGCCAGTCCATAAACTGTTCGCTATTATCCTATGATGTTGTAAGTGCAGAAATCAAGATTAAGCCTTTGAAAACATAGTGATTTGCCATGGCCACAACATCCAAACACACAGTCGGTCGACTGGTCTCATTGAACAGGGCATCAACCATTTGCAGTGCTGTTGAGTGTACATGGTAAGTTGCATGTGGCTTCTCATATAAATAGGACTCCGTATTAGTCCTCAAAAGTTTGGGAATGAAACGTCAAAGCAAAAATTGGTCCTTCATCTGGGATAGTCGGAGAAGCATCCACAGTAAAACTCAAAATGCCTTTGCTCAGCCTGCTCTTGTGTTGTTTGAGCCTGTCTTCCTCCATCATCTACCTCCACCAAGCTCACCTAGAACAAGGCACACAGTAGGCCTTCAGTAAATCTTTGCTGAAAGGAAACAGAATCAAACTGCTCTTCCAAGAGAGAAGCAGCATTCTTTCCCTAATGGTACCCCGCAGAAAAAAAATTCTGATGATCCCTAAGGAGTGGGAGTTGTGTACATAAAAAGAAGAAAAAGATATTAAAGCAATTATAAGCAGTTATTCTTCACTGGATGTCTCCTAGAACATGGGATAGGGAGAGTAAAGTTGAGTAGCTGGTTCTAACTGGAACTCATGAGCTTTGGGGTAGTTTGTATTTCAGTGTTTAAGACCACACTGACCCTTTCAGTGGTGCTTAGACAAGTCATAGTAGCAAACGCGGTCCATGCTCAAGGCAGAAAAACCACTCTGCAATCGAGCGGTCTCAAGTTTAATAATACTAACAGTGAAAAGAAAATTAATCTTCAGAATAAGATTTTATAAACAAAAGAAAAAAAAAGATACAATAGTATAGTCTGTGCCTGATTTTTTTCCAGGATCCAGGAGTAGTAAAATCCACTCTTTGAAGGAATCCAAAATCTTATCTTTAAAAAGTAGGCTTCTGAAAGGTCATCTTTAGCTCTCAGGACTCCTGGAAGTCTGAAGACGGACCAACCTCAGTAGGACCCCGCCCTCGCCCACCCCCTGCCTTATTCCCATCTTCTTGCCCCACTCCCAGCATGCCTTGCTGCTGCCCTGATGCTGCGCAGCACGTGTGTGACACAAACTGACTGCTCAGGGGACAGTGGGACTCCAAGTCACCAGCTGTCTCACTTGCCAGGGAAAGGGATTTAGCTCAGGACAACTTCTCAGATTCTCGGAGCCAGTCCTTGCATAAGCCTCTCTTCCTCTCTCCCTCCCTCCTTCCTTTCTCCCTTGCTTCCTTCTTTCTTTCCCTCTTTGTCTCTTTCTTTCTTTCGTCTTTTTTAAATTGAGTAGAATCAGAAATATTACCCGCCAATAGCAAAAGAAGAAGAAACATTATGAATGCCTCACACAGCTGATGAAATCAGCAGTAGATGGTGCAGGGGGACTGTGTGACAGAGTGACACCTGGTTTGTGTTTATCCTCAACGGGTAAGTAAACTAGAAATTTCTGGAAATAATTTTACTTTTTAACTTCCTTTCAGAATAACATAAGCTGTTTACTCCATCTCATGAAAAGACAGACAAAATAATAATAATTGTTCTCCTTGCCATGCATGGGGCTACGGGAATAAAGGAGCTTCCCATAGTATGTGAGCCCAGAAAATACACAGTTGCTAAAGTCTGATAGGACCTTTGTCTCCACAAATAAAAAGACTGATAACCCCAGGTGCCACCACCACATTTTTTAAACATATATATCACAAAGAGCTCAGCTTAGTGACTATATTCTAGTACAAACGAATTTCCTGAAATGGAAGAAAAGAAATAGAATCATACCATGTACATGCAAAAAGGGTGAGAATTGGGGGTCAGTGGGGCTTTGGTTACCCCTGGTGTTCTCCGTCAGTGTCTATCAATAACCATCCCCTGCACCAAGGCCCTGACTCCTCTGTGGGAGTTTTATGGTCACTGATAGCAGCTTGATTATGGTAACTGGTTGTAGAGCACTTCCATGGACCAGGCATGGGCTAAACCCTTTATATTAGGGGATTTTTAAAAACCTCATGCAATAGCCCTAAGAGATAAGTGTTTTTATTATTCCATCTTGTAAGTAAGGAAACAGCTTACTCGGATCACGTCCCTCCTAAGTGGTCAAACTTGTCTGGGAACTGGGTCTAACTTACCAGCTTTGACAATCACACTGGCCTTCAAGGGTTTGTTTGTTTGTTTGTTTACTTTTACTTTTGTCTTAAAGTTTCAGAAGAGAGGCTCTTTTGCTCCTTGGCTAGAAAGGTTTCAAACCACTTCTTAAACTCACATAAGCCATTAGAGAGAACAGAAATGGGCCCCAGCACTATCACTAAAGGGTAATAATTAATGAAAAAGGTGTCATTTAAAGAGGTCAGTGACTCCCTGCGTATGTTTCTCTTGGATTAACTTTTCTAACATTCTTTAAATAATGTGTTGCTATCAGCACAGACCAAAAAGAATGCAAACAGACCTGAACAGTTTAAACCTCTGGGAAGAAAAATATGAAGTGAAGCTGTTTTCTAGCCTTAAACAACTGCTTGTGCTTCTTTTTCTGCGATAATAATTGTGATAATGACTGCTTATTGTGGGACTTTGTGTGTGTGTGCCAAGCAGTGCGCTTATCTTTAATCCCCAAAGTTGGAATTGTGTCAGTTTTACAACTGAAGAGGTTCTATCACTGTACAGAATCTTAGGAAAACTTTATTTCCGTGAAATTGAGTGTATTCAAAATATGCAACAGAGGAATTCCCTGGCAGTCCACGGGTTAGGACTCCAGGCTTCCACTGCCAGGAGCCTGGGGTTCGATCCCTGGTTGGGAAACTAAGATCCAGCAAGCCACGAGGTGCAGCCCAGAATGAAATAAACAAAACACAAAATACACAACAGAAGCATCAGGAGAAACAACACAAATGGATGCACACTTCCAAGGGATCTATACAAAAATATCTTCCAAGAAGGGATAGACAGTGGAGAAGCAGCATCCTTTCTTGTGTGGTACATTGTCGTTGATGGGGACGCCATTGGTCCCCATGTGAGACACAGCCAGCTCTGCACTCCATTTGAAAGCTGACTAATCGTGGACACCCTTGGTGTAACCAGTAAAATACTCTGTACAAAGACTTAGAAAGCGGACTTGTACATTCTCAGGACTCCAATGGGACTGCCAAGGGTCATGCCTGGCTGTGATTCTGGAGAGTTCTTTCAACCCTCTTTCTGGGTAGCAAACCTGATATTCCCCAGTTCAGGGACCAAAGGTTGGGTGCACTGACCTCTAATCCGGGAACCCCACTGTCTGGATGTCTCTCCCAGGCAGCTTTGCCTGGGATGAGTTATGTAGCTTCTCCAGACCTGGGTCTCACCACCATAGTTCTCAGCACAACAAGAAACCCAGCACTATCACTAAAGGGTAATAATTAATGAAAAAGGTGTCATTTAAAGAGGTCAGTGACTCCCTGCGTATGTTTCTCTTGGATTAACTTTTCTAACATTCTTTAAATAATGTGTTGCTATCAGCACAGACCAAAAAGAATGCAAACAGACCTGAACAGTTTAAACCTCTGGGAAGAAAAATATGAAGTGAAGCTGTTTTCTAGCCTTAAACAACTGCTTGTGCTTCTTTTTCTGCGATAATAATTGTGATAATGACTGCTTATTGTGGGACTTTGTGTGTGTGTGCCAAGCAGTGCGCTTATCTTTAATCCCCAAAGTTGGAATTGTGTCAGTTTTACAACTGAAGAGGTTCTATCACTGTACAGAATCTTAGGAAAACTTTATTTCCGTGAAATTGAGTGTATTCAAAATATGCAACAGAGGAATTCCCTGGCAGTCCACGGGTTAGGACTCCAGGCTTCCACTGCCAGGAGCCTGGGGTTCGATCCCTGGTTGGGAAACTAAGATCCAGCAAGCCACGAGGTGCAGCCCAGAATGAAATAAACAAAACACAAAATACACAACAGAAGCATCAGGAGAAACAACACAAATGGATGCACACTTCCAAGGGATCTATACAAAAATATCTTCCAAGAAGGGATAGACAGTGGAGAAGCAGCATCCTTTCTTGTGTGGTACATTGTCGTTGATGGGGACGCCATTGGTCCCCATGTGAGACACAGCCAGCTCTGCACTCCATTTGAAAGCTGACTAATCGTGGACACCCTTGGTGTAACCAGTAAAATACTCTGTACAAAGACTTAGAAAGCGGACTTGTACATTCTCAGGACTCCAATGGGACTGCCAAGGGTCATGCCTGGCTGTGATTCTGGAGAGTTCTTTCAACCCTCTTTCTGGGTAGCAAACCTGATATTCCCCAGTTCAGGGACCAAAGGTTGGGTGCACTGACCTCTAATCCGGGAACCCCACTGTCTGGATGTCTCTCCCAGGCAGCTTTGCCTGGGATGAGTTATGTAGCTTCTCCAGACCTGGGTCTCACCACCATAGTTCTCAGCAAAATGACATGAAAATAACGCTAGCCATTTGTGCAAATGACACTGAGTTCCTTAGAGGATCCCATGAACTAGCTGGTTATTTTAAAGGGGGAAATGGACTTGGTACAGGCCAGAGTATGGCCACAGGTAAACTGTAAGTTTTCTCCATTCTGTGACCCTTATTTCCCTGCAAAGACTTTGCTAGAACTTGAGGCGCTTTTTATTTCTCTACTGAGAATTCTTCTGTCGGAGTTTATTGATAATTCCTCACACGTTTGTAAAGCAGAGAGCAGGCCCTTCCAATTGAGTCACCTTGCAGCTCAAATGGTCAATCTAAAGAGCAACTGTAAGAGGTACCTTTAAATTCATTTAGAGGGAGAGCTGATGCAGAGCTGTGTGCCTGCCATCACTTCCTGCCAGGACACCAATACATGGAGCCCCTGTGACAGGTGACCTGTTGACATTGGCAGTTCACTTCTTATCAGTCTCTGAGACTAAGCATTTCTCCTTCCTGTTGATCACAACCCATACCTTTAGGATTTTCTTAAACATCTTCCTCTGTTTCCTGAACATTCTTTCTTGCCTCTTTTTCCTCCTTCTTTTTAATTCTCCCCTCTTTTCTCACTCTTTCCCTCCCCACTTTTTGTCTCAGTGTTTTATTCAACCGCTAGGTCAATAAATCCAAAAAGTGACCATAAGAAGGCCACCTGCAAGTTGGCAGTTCAGCCTCAGCTTGAAAAACACCAGGGAAAACGAACTGAAATCATTAAAGACTTCAGAAGAGATACTAGAAACATGGGATTTCACGTGAGATGTATTTTACAATGAAAATTCTGCTATAAAGAAGACTTTTTTTTCTCTGATATGGTCAGAATAATATATACCAAATGCTAAGAAATTATATGTAATTAGTCTGAGTAATGTGTAATTTCCACTTGATTATATATATTAAAGCGATTAAGCAACTTCAGTTTTTCACTAGTAAGTATCTGCCTTCTTTGTTCCAGTCTGAGTCTGTAATGACTGTTTGTATCAAGTGTAGGCCTTGTTCAGAACCCATGGGAGCAAACGTTTGAATGCCTTCACCCAGCCCTGTTGACTGATGTCTGTGAATCTGGGAGATAGTATGAAGTTAGCTATTTAGCAGGAAAAAACTGAAGGGAGATTTACATCCCTTCTAAATGCATTATGTAATTTTTGTATGGCTTCCAGTAAGAAAATTGCGCAAAGCGGCATGGATGGAAAGAAAGCTCTTCAGCAAAGAATTTGACATCACCAATATTGTTAATTTTGCTTTAAAGAAATTGACATTTCCGTTTGCCTAAACTTGAGGCTTTGCTAGAACTTGAGGCGCTTTTTATTTCTCTACTGAGAATTCTTCTGTCGGAGTTTATTGATAATTCCTCACACGTTTGTAAAGCAGAGAGCAGGCCCTTCCAATTGAGTCACCTTGCAGCTCAAATGGTCAATCTAAAGAGCAACTGTAAGAGGTACCTTTAAATTCATTTAGAGGGAGAGCTGATGCAGAGCTGTGTGCCTGCCATCACTTCCTGCCAGGACACCAATACATGGAGCCCCTGTGACAGGTGACCTGTTGACATTGGCAGTTCACTTCTTATCAGTCTCTGAGACTAAGCATTTCTCCTTCCTGTTGATCACAACCCATACCTTTAGGATTTTCTTAAACATCTTCCTCTGTTTCCTGAACATTCTTTCTTGCCTCTTTTTCCTCCTTCTTTTTAATTCTCCCCTCTTTTCTCACTCTTTCCCTCCCCACTTTTTGTCTCAGTGTTTTATTCAACCGCTAGGTCAATAAATCCAAAAAGTGACCATAAGAAGGCCACCTGCAAGTTGGCAGTTCAGCCTCAGCTTGAAAAACACCAGGGAAAACGAACTGAAATCATTAAAGACTTCAGAAGAGATACTAGAAACATGGGATTTCACGTGAGATGTATTTTACAATGAAAATTCTGCTATAAAGAAGACTTTTTTTTCTCTGATATGGTCAGAATAATATATACCAAATGCTAAGAAATTATATGTAATTAGTCTGAGTAATGTGTAATTTCCACTTGATTATATATATTAAAGCGATTAAGCAACTTCAGTTTTTCACTAGTAAGTATCTGCCTTCTTTGTTCCAGTCTGAGTCTGTAATGACTGTTTGTATCAAGTGTAGGCCTTGTTCAGAACCCATGGGAGCAAACGTTTGAATGCCTTCACCCAGCCCTGTTGACTGATGTCTGTGAATCTGGGAGATAGTATGAAGTTAGCTATTTAGCAGGAAAAAACTGAAGGGAGATTTACATCCCTTCTAAATGCATTATGTAATTTTTGTATGGCTTCCAGTAAGAAAATTGCGCAAAGCGGCATGGATGGAAAGAAAGCTCTTCAGCAAAGAATTTGACATCACCAATATTGTTAATTTTGCTTAGAATAAAATGAAATTTTTGACATTTCCGTTTTTAATTAATGACTACTATTTACTTTTTGTACAGTCCTTCTATTATATATTTATTACCACTTATTTATAGCAGTTTCTCTTTTTCCAATTAGAGGATAGATTTCATCCTTTATCTTTGCAGGTAGCTGATCCAAGACATTTTTATGTAAATGCATTAATTAATTGGTAGCCTTCATTTGAAACTTAAAAGGAATGTAATCCTTTTTGAGAGGCATTAACTGTTTTTTCATAAACAATTCTTAAGCACCTTGTCACACAATTAGAAACTGGCTGACAGCGGTAATCATAATAAAATGCATTACCCCTTACCACATCACCTTTTTTTCAAGGTGATTAAAAGAACCCATTCATTAAAGGCTGCATAGCAACTTTGCTTGTAAAAATCACGTTTGGGGGAAACTTAAGGATATGTATTGACGAAACTTTTGAACAAATGACATCACACTTGAAATTTCCTATACAACTTTTATAAGTAGGCATCTAGCTACAAAAATGTATTGAACTGGGGGGAAGGCAGCTACACCTGGCTTTGAAAACCCTTAAGCCCCCGTTGCCTTCCAGCCCTATGATTTATGCAAATCAGAAGACTCTGGCGGTCTCCACTTCCTGGCGGGGCCAGCATAATCCACTTCCTTTGGGTTCATGTGACCATGCAAATTTGAGCCCTCCTGAATAGTCCCAGAGGGGCTGTGCCTCTCATTATTCCTGCCCCATTCTCTGCGCAGTGCAAGCATTCAGACTATGAATGGACAAGGGTTTAATTACTCACCACATCTGTCAGATCAGATTCAACTTGAGAATGAAGAGAATCCCAGACAAGCCTGGTCGTTTCTTTGCAGTGTTCTTCATGGCCGAGGTCATCCAGCTCTGTCTTCTAGGGAATATTTTCCACTCCTGGTTTCATGACCCTTCTGGAAAACAAGGACTCCAGCTTTTGGAGATCCATTACTGGGCCTTTCACATTGTGTGTGGCCTTTACAAATGTTAATTAATCTTCCTGATGATGCACTGAGCCTCAGGGAGCCCTTTATTCCCCCTGGGGCTACTGATGACCAATATGAATGCCAGAAAGTTTTCCTTACTGTTTCCTGACCTACATGCTCCTCTCTCTGTGTGCTCTGCTTCCTCCCCCTCCCCCAAATATGTCTCCCACATGACAGATTGACTCCTCACGTTACCAGGTCAGCCAGAGTTTGACACAGTAAAGGCAGATGAACCAAGGAGAGAATGTACCTAAGGAACAAGGTTTTTGTGAACTGAACACTCTCAAAGCCAGCAGCCCAGGCCCTCCAAGGAAAATGTGCATGATCACAGGTTGGAAGGAGGGTGTCCACTGGGAACTGAATCAGCGACTGCCCTCAAAGAATGGGCACTAGCATTTCCTTTCTTTTTGTTCCTACTCTTTGGGTTTAAGAGGAGGCTCTGGGCATGTGCAGCTCTGGAATATAAGGTTCCGTGAACTGCCATGGTGTTTGGGGAATTTTGTTTTGTTTTTCCTTTTATCTTTTTTTTCAATTGAAGTACAATGCACAGAACATAAAAGTAACCATTTTTAAGGACTTCCCTGGTGGTCCAGTGGTTAAGACTCTGTTTTCCCAATGCAGGGGGCCTGGGTTCAATCCCTGGTCAGGGAACTAGATCCCACATACCATAGCTAAGACCCAACACAGCCAAATAAATAAATAATAATAATAATTTTTTAAAATAATTAACCATTTTTAAGAGCCTCAGTTAGTGTCATTCAGCACATTCACAATGCTGGGCAACCATCACCTCTTCTAGTTCCAGACATTTGCATCACTCAAAAACAAATTCCTGAGCTTCCCTGGTAGCTCAGTGGTAAAGAGTTCACCTGCCAATGTAGGAGACAGGGCTTCGATCCCTGATCCAGGAAGATCCCACATGCTGCGGAGCAGAAGCCCGTGAGCCACAACTATGGAGCCTGTGCTCTAGAGCCTCAGAGCCGCAACTGTTGAGCCCATGTACCCTAAAGTTCCACAAGAGAAGTCACTGTAACAAGAAGCCTGCTCACCTCAACTAAAAAGTAGTCCCCACTCCCTACAACTAGAGAAGAGCCTGCAGCAGCAGCAAAAACCCAGAATAGCCAAAAATAAATAAATAAATAAATTCCTGAACCCCTTAAGTAGTCATTCCCCAGGCCCCCTAGGCTTTATCTTTGTGGGTTTATCTATTTTGGATATCTCATAAAAATATTATCATATTATATGTGACCTTTGACGGCTGCCTTCTTTCATTTAGCTTAATGGTTTTGAAGTTTGCTGCAGTGTTTTTTGTTGTTATTGTTTTGCCTCTAAGTCATTGTTTATCTTTCATCCATCTTTATTCTTTGGCCTATGTGGGCCTCCCATCGCAATGGCCTCTGTTGCAGAGCACCAGCTCTGGGCTCATGCACTCCAGAGCACTGGCTTGGTAGTTGGACACATCGGTCTAGCCGCTCCGTGGCACGTGGGATCTTCCCAGGCCAGGGGTCGAACCAGTGCCCCTTGC
Organism: Tragulus kanchil; assembly: GCA_022376925.1. Taxonomy (NCBI): domain Eukaryota; kingdom Metazoa; phylum Chordata; class Mammalia; order Artiodactyla; family Tragulidae; genus Tragulus; species Tragulus kanchil. The sequence goes on along the minus strand of JAIOJX010000005.1, from coordinate 127,578,942 downwards.
ACTGCAAGGTGAACTCTTTACCCACTGGACCACCAGAGAAGCCCTGCTGTAGTGTTTTACTGTGGTGTTTTCTGAGTGTGTTTATCATTCTCACCCCATCAGAAGTGTACTTCATGTGTTCTCTGTCTTGGATAATGGCACGAACATCTAAGGAAGCCAGAGAATCAGCTTGGACCACCCTCCTCTCACGCCTATAGTCTTAAGGCATGTTCTTTAGGGTCTATTGATTGCATCGCTGAAACACCTCAAGTCACTTCTCATTTATGTTCTTAACTATTCCTGCCCCTTTCCACAGACCAGTCATTCCCCAGCTGGTGTTTCTCAAGCACAGATACCTGATCCTATCACCACCCAGCCCAGTGCTCCTCACGGGCTCCTCCCCATTTTCAGAAGAGGGCAAGCTCCTTTCTGTACTGTCCCAGGCTGTCTGCAAACTGTTCTCCCCTCCCTCCGACCTCAGTTCCACCCCTTCCTGATGTACCACATCTGTCCAACCACACTAGACTGTCTCAGGCCTCTGACCAGGGTCAGAGGAGACAAGGTTCCATCCTTGGGTTGGGAGCCGCAACTGTTGAGCCCATGTACCCTAAAGTTCCACAAGAGAAGTCACTGTAACAAGAAGCCTGCTCACCTCAACTAAAAAGTAGTCCCCACTCCCTACAACTAGAGAAGAGCCTGCAGCAGCAGCAAAAACCCAGAATAGCCAAAAATAAATAAATAAATAAATTCCTGAACCCCTTAAGTAGTCATTCCCCAGGCCCCCTAGGCTTTATCTTTGTGGGTTTATCTATTTTGGATATCTCATAAAAATATTATCATATTATATGTGACCTTTGACGGCTGCCTTCTTTCATTTAGCTTAATGGTTTTGAAGTTTGCTGCAGTGTTTTTTGTTGTTATTGTTTTGCCTCTAAGTCATTGTTTATCTTTCATCCATCTTTATTCTTTGGCCTATGTGGGCCTCCCATCGCAATGGCCTCTCTCGCTGCAGAGCACCAGCTCTGGGCTCATGCACTCCAGAGCACTGGCTTGGTAGTTGGACACATCGGTCTAGCCGCTCCGTGGCACGTGGGATCTTCCCAGGCCAGGGGTCGAACCAGTGCCCCTTGCACTGCAAGGTGAACTCTTTACCCACTGGACCACCAGAGAAGCCCTGCTGTAGTGTTTTACTGTGGTGTTTTCTGAGTGTGTTTATCATTCTCACCCCATCAGAAGTGTACTTCATGTGTTCTCTGTCTTGGATAATGGCACGAACATCTAAGGAAGCCAGAGAATCAGCTTGGACCACCCTCCTCTCACGCCTATAGTCTTAAGGCATGTTCTTTAGGGTCTATTGATTGCATCGCTGAAACACCTCAAGTCACTTCTCATTTATGTTCTTAACTATTCCTGCCCCTTTCCACAGACCAGTCATTCCCCAGCTGGTGTTTCTCAAGCACAGATACCTGATCCTATCACCACCCAGCCCAGTGCTCCTCACGGGCTCCTCCCCATTTTCAGAAGAGGGCAAGCTCCTTTCTGTACTGTCCCAGGCTGTCTGCAAACTGTTCTCCCCTCCCTCCGACCTCAGTTCCACCCCTTCCTGATGTACCACATCTGTCCAACCACACTAGACTGTCTCAGGCCTCTGACCAGGGTCAGAGGAGACAAGGTTCCATCCTTGGGTTGGGAAGATCCCCTGGAAAAGGAAATGGCAACCCACTCCAGTTTTCTTGCCTGAAAAATCCCATGGACAGAGGAGCCTGGGGGGCTACAGTCCAGGGGGTCACAAAGAGTTGGCCATGACTGAGCGACCAACACTAGCACTAACTCCACATAGATCCTCAGTCAATGTTTTGTTGAATGATTTCAGTTTTCCTCTCCAAAGGAAAAAGTATGGATCTGTAACAACCCCTAAGATATGGAGAGAACCAGTCTGATGCAAAGTAACAAGGACAAACATTTAGAATTATTTTAATTTTCTATTGAAATTAGAGTTAAACTAGTTTACCAGTTTCAATTAGCAGAAAATGCAACTTTGTTTTTTTCTTTTCCTCCTCAGATTATGGGTTTTTTTTGGGGGGGAGCACTTCTCTTGGTCTTTCACTTATCTATTTTCATCCATCTTTTTTCTTTGGCCTGTGTGGGCCTCCCATTGCTGTGGCCTCTCCTGCTGCAGAGCTCCAGCTCAGTAGTTGGACACATCGGTCCAGCTGCTCTATGGCATGTGGGATCTTCCCGGGCCAGGGATCGAACTGACTCCCCTTGCACTGCAAGGCAGTGTCCTTACCCACTGGACCACCAGGGAAGCCCAGATTATGTTGTTCATTACACATCTCATGAGGTTTTTTTAATCACAAGTTTTCTTAGTTTGCTTTTTTTACTTTTACGGAGTTTTGTTGTTTACAGATATGTATAATTCAAGATTAGTCATATGTACATCTCATCCCCCCCAAGCCGTTGCATAGCCCCCATGTACGATCCCTTGGTCCCACAGTACATTAACAATAGGTATCTCTTTTACATAAGATAGTATAGGGCTCCATGTTGCTCTTGCCATATCTCACCCACTCTTCGCTTTCCCCAATGTCCATAAGCCTGTTCTCTATGACTGTTTTTCCATTGATGCTCATCTCATGAGTCTTATATGTAGTTGCCAAAAATCTTTTCGACAAATTGCACAGAAGGCATTTTGGGATTGTGTGATAGAGTTGATTGAATTTAGGCCAAGTTCTGTACCTTGGTATTTTTCAAAACTAAAATACAGATGTAGGGCTACTCAAAAATTTAAATATTTTATCCCAACCCTCCAAATTCGTTGTCTTTAAGAATAATCAGTTGGATTCTTTTAAAATTAAATGCCAAGTAAGTGATGCAAATAAAACAGTTTTGTTTGCTGAGAAGTAATTGAAAATCTGCAACTAATTACAGATTGGCAAGCTCTGAACCCCAAAGAGCTGAAACCCTTGCTGATGCATTGTTTACAGCTGGATTCAAAACTGGTTTCTTTACACCAGCCATCCACAAGTTATTAATCCATACGTTGCCAAGTTCTATACCTCACCTTCAAAAAATGATCATAAACATTTAATTTTCAATATGGGCTTCATAAATAAAGCTTTTAAAAATTAGCAGAAAATGCAACTTTGTTTTTTCTTTTCCTCCTCAGATTATGGGTTTTTTTTGGGGGGGAGCACTTCTCTTGGTCTTTCACTTATCTATTTTCATCCATCTTTTTTCTTTGGCCTGTGTGGGCCTCCCATTGCTGTGGCCTCTCCTGCTGCAGAGCTCCAGCTCAGTAGTTGGACACATCGGTCCAGCTGCTCTATGGCATGTGGGATCTTCCCGGGCCAGGGATCGAACTGACTCCCCTTGCACTGCAAGGCAGTGTCCTTACCCACTGGACCACCAGGGAAGCCCAGATTATGTTGTTCATTACACATCTCATGAGGTTTTTTTAATCACAAGTTTTCTTAGTTTGCTTTTTTTACTTTTACGGAGTTTTGTTGTTTACAGATATGTATAATTCAAGATTAGTCATATGTACATCTCATCCCCCCCAAGCCGTTGCATAGCCCCCATGTACGATCCCTTGGTCCCACAGTACATTAACAATAGGTATCTCTTTTACATAAGATAGTATAGGGCTCCATGTTGCTCTTGCCATATCTCACCCACTCTTCGCTTTCCCCAATGTCCATAAGCCTGTTCTCTATGACTGTTTTTCCATTGATGCTCATCTCATGAGTCTTATATGTAGTTGCCAAAATCTTTTCGACAAATTGCACAGAAGGCATTTTGGGATTGTGTGATAGAGTTGATTGAATTTAGGCCAAGTTCTGTACCTTGGTATTTTTCAAAACTAAAATACAGATGTAGGGCTACTCAAAAATTTAAATATTTTATCCCAACCCTCCAAATTCGTTGTCTTTAAGAATAATCAGTTGGATTCTTTTAAAATTAAATGCCAAGTAAGTGATGCAAATAAAACAGTTTTGTTTGCTGAGAAGTAATTGAAAATCTGCAACTAATTACAGATTGGCAAGCTCTGAACCCCAAAGAGCTGAAACCCTTGCTGATGCATTGTTTACAGCTGGATTCAAAACTGGTTTCTTTACACCAGCCATCCACAAGTTATTAATCCATACGTTGCCAAGTTCTATACCTCACCTTCAAAAAATGATCATAAACATTTAATTTTCAATATGGGCTTCATAAATAAAGCTTTTAAAAACTAGCAGAGGAGGTGTAATTGGTTAGTGTTCTTTGTGTGTTCACAAAGCCTGTTCTTGAGTTAATGTGAGTCGCCTTCGGGTTTACATACCCTGTTCTTCCTTGACTGCTCAGGAATCCTGCAACTCGGTTGAAATTAATATTCTGCCAGTCTGGTCATTGAGTCCCCTGTAGCATTCCACTGATACATTACAAGACCTTTTTAATTGAAATTCTGGAGAAAAGCAACATATTTATGGGCCACAGAGACACAGGGATCAACTCATTTGAATTGCTATTTCTGCAAGCAGGTAAAGCTGAATTTACAAGTGACTCTGTTTCTGAGTGGTAGTTTCAATACCCACACACATGCACGCACACACCTTCTAATGCTTCCATACCTCTCAGACTCCATCTCCAGCAGTTCGTCTCTCCCAGCTGACCTACATTCACTCTTAACGCTGTCTCTGCCCTTGCTGTTCTGTTCCTGAAATGTTTTCCCTCTGAAGAATCCCTTGGGGGCTTCCCTGGTGGTCTAGTGGGTAAAGAGTCTGCCTTGCAGTGCAGGGGGCACCGGTTCGATCCCTGGCCCAGGAAGATCCCACATGCCATGGAGCAGGTGGACCAGTGTGTCCAATTACGAGCCTGGAGCGCATGCGCCCAGAGCCGGTGCTTTGCAATGAGGAAGGCCACAGCAATGGGAGGCCCACACAGGCCAAAGAACAAAGATGGATGAAAATGGATTAAGGAAAAAAAAAAAAAAAACAATAAAAGAGGCCAAAATTTAAAAATAAATAAATAAAAGGAATAATTAAAGAGTCCCTTGGTTAGTTCCTTCTTTTCCTTCAGGTTTCAGGTTAATGCCAGTCCTCAGAGAGGCTCTCCCTCTCTACATTACCTGGTGTCATATACTTTATTTTCTTTCTTCATTTATTTACTTGATTATTATGAGTTGTCTCTCCTGGGCTGTAAGCTATGGAAGGACAGACACCTTGTTTGTCTAGTTCACTAGTCTAGTCCTGGCTTCACACATGATAAGTTCTCACTAAGTATTGGTGAATGGATAGATGAGTGGGTGGGAAAATGAGTGGATGGCTAGATTAGAGCAGGGAATGAAGGCATAGTTATGCTGATTGGAACAAGAAGCAGAGTTAAGACAAAAATTGAATGCTAGGAAGTACATAACTCTAAAAAGCATTGTCTTTGGTAAGAAAACAAAACCTCTTGTGAATTCCAAAATTAGAGACTTCTTTCCAAGCTGGGGTGCCTTCAGATGTAAGAGATAGTGAAAAACACTGCATAGTGAATTCTCTTCAACTCTCACAAGGGCAGTTCTGTAGGAAAAATCATTAGATCTACTTCTGTGGCACCAAAGGCTTCAACTGGGACTACTGGCTGGAGATTACCAGGATGCATATCGAGGCTTAAGGTGAGAGCCCTGCCTCACAGAGAGCATGGCCCCGAATGTAAAATAAGTAGCGAGATGGTGCTGGTGGAAGAATTGGTACACACAGTGCCTGGTTGCTTAGTAAGGAGACCTATCACAGGGGGGAGGCATCGGATGTGTTGTGGTTCTAAACAGCTCGTCTGGGCTCTTACTACTCTGAAGCTCTGTGGTTCTGTGTAACGATCAAAGGAGGAGCTTGTCAATAGCTGACAATTTTTAAAAGGAGAAATTCCAATGAGATTTGGATTATTCATTTTGTCCCATAAGGAGATAACTAAAAAAAAAAAAAAAGTAAAAAAATGAACTGAAAGAAAATGTTCCTAGCAAAATGATAAGGAGGTTGAATTCTGAAAGTCGCTTCCCCATCTTCTGTTCCCTGGGTTGCCCGAGGTAGGGCATGCGGTATTTTAGGTACATTGTGAGCGAAGAGCCTGCATTCCCAGGGGGTGGCAGTGACAGCCTGCAAGGTCTTAATCCAGCTCTGTGATCTTGAGGCAAAGCCTCAGTGTGAAGCGCAGTGGTACCTCCAAAATAGAACAAGAGCACTCCATCCATGTGAAGATGACTGTCAAGGTCACTGAGACCTACAGTGATCTGGCAAATTAAAGCTATCTGAGGCTACCTTTCCTTTCAGGACATACTTCTGGGGATCAAAAAAGACGTTTTTTTGAAATTGATGCTTTTCTGTTGCTGAGTCATTTTTCTTGCAGATCCTTTCGCTTTTCCTGTTTGTTATTGTTTTGATACCTGAACTGTAGGTAGCATTGTTGCCTTCCAGGGAGTGTGAGGGAGAGAGCCGAAGAGGCAGGTCTGTGCCCCCGGTGGTTGAATCTAGGCACGGCCATGAGGCCCTCCTGCAAGTCCACAGACATCTAGAGGTCAGGCTGAATGTTCTGTCAGGCTAATCAAGTTTGGGTCTGTCACCACGCTCCAGTTGCTTGCCTTGCCAATTCCTGGGGTGAATGGAATACTGAGAGTGGAGTACGGGAAAGGAGTTTAGGTTTCTCACTTGGTTTCTAGTCAGGCTGATTCATTGTCCTACAGTCAGGCCACGTGCAAAGCTGAGTGGTCACTGGCAGAGCTTCTGGGGTGTTCTCTCTGCTGCACCTCCCTCTCCCCAGAAACAGCTCACTCACCTTGCGAGGCCCAGCTTCAGTCTTACCTTCTCTGAGGAGCTCTCCCAAGCTCTCAGGCAAAATAGTCATACTTCCCTCTGGGCTTCCTCACTGTCCTCCATCTCCCCTTCATCATTTCATGGTATAAGCTATTCTGTGCCAACTTGACTCTTGTCTAAGACCCCGAGACCCTTGAGGGCAGACATTGTGTTTCCTTTTTTCTTTATATCTCCAGAACGCAGTGCCTTTCCTGGCACATATGAGGTCCTCAATGAATGCCTGATATATTGGGAGGAAATGACTAAGATACCTGAAGTATTGAGGAATTAATATTTTGTGAATGGAGAGTAATGCAGACACATGAAGTTCAATGTGAAACTCATCTTGTCTCCCCGGTACAATCTGATTCAGTACTGTTTCTTCCTCTCTTGAGGCACCTGAGTCTTAAAGACTTTGTTCTTACGAGGCTCTTGAGTTTACAAGATGACACAACTGTGTTTACCTTGGACTTGGAGCTGTGTCTATGAAGACGCTTTCAGCAGAGCCTGGGAGTCAAGTTATAGCATCACAGGCAAAAGGCCAGTGGGGAAACCCTGCAGGGAAATCCCTCCTGGATAAGAAATGCTTTGTCATTTGGTCCCTGAGTCTTAGAAACTTGAGCGGGAACCTAGCTGAGTGATCCCACAGGGAGCCCCCAATACGTTCCAAGAGCTGAGCATGCTCTGAATGGGCTCCGGATTCCCAGTGGTGCATCCAGCCCCTCAGGGTCTGGGACCATCCTGCTGCCAGACAGCACGGGTGACTTGTTGCACAGCTGCTCCTCTGGTTGCATTTCCCAACACCTCTCTATCCCACGATGATTGGCCTTTGGCATGCTGTATCCACCACCTTGTCATCTCAATGACTTGTCCGAGGTCTCAGTGGCTGTGCGTGTGGAGAGCCTGTCCACGTCCCTTTTTTCTCAGGACAAGTTTAGCTTCCTTTCCTCTGGTCTTATCAAACCCCTTGTTTCCAAAACTGTTACTCAGCCACTTGGGACATCGAACTCAACTTCTCCTCCTGACATCCTCTCAGCTGAGAGTAACTAGAAAAACAGTGACCATGGTGAGGTGTCCATCTTATCCATTCTCCCCATCTACCGTAACTTACGGGATAAGCCCAGGAATTTTAGTGCATTCGGGCTGCAAGGTTTGGGTTGCTTGGAGCTAAGAAACATCAGCTGTCCTCCATCTCCCTTCATCATTTCATGGTATAAGCTATTCTGTGCCAACTTGACTCTTGTCTAAGACCCCGAGACCCTTGAGGGCAGACATTGTGTTTCCTTTTTTCTTTATATCTCCAGAACGCAGTGCCTTTCCTGGCACATATGAGGTCCTCAATGAATGCCTGATATATTGGGAGGAAATGACTAAGATACCTGAAGTATTGAGGAATTAATATTTTGTGAATGGAGAGTAATGCAGACACATGAAGTTCAATGTGAAACTCATCTTGTCTCCCCGGTACAATCTGATTCAGTACTGTTTCTTCCTCTCTTGAGGCACCTGAGTCTTAAAGACTTTGTTCTTACGAGGCTCTTGAGTTTACAAGATGACACAACTGTGTTTACCTTGGACTTGGAGCTGTGTCTATGAAGACGCTTTCAGCAGAGCCTGGGAGTCAAGTTATAGCATCACAGGCAAAAGGCCAGTGGGGAAACCCTGCAGGGAAATCCCTCCTGGATAAGAAATGCTTTGTCATTTGGTCCCTGAGTCTTAGAAACTTGAGCGGGAACCTAGCTGAGTGATCCCACAGGGAGCCCCCAATACGTTCCAAGAGCTGAGCATGCTCTGAATGGGCTCCGGATTCCCAGTGGTGCATCCAGCCCCTCAGGGTCTGGGACCATCCTGCTGCCAGACAGCACGGGTGACTTGTTGCACAGCTGCTCCTCTGGTTGCATTTCCCAACACCTCTCTATCCCACGATGATTGGCCTTTGGCATGCTGTATCCACCACCTTGTCATCTCAATGACTTGTCCGAGGTCTCAGTGGCTGTGCGTGTGGAGAGCCTGTCCACGTCCCTTTTTTCTCAGGACAAGTTTAGCTTCCTTTCCTCTGGTCTTATCAAACCCCTTGTTTCCAAAACTGTTACTCAGCCACTTGGGACATCGAACTCAACTTCTCCCTCCTGACATCCTCTCAGCTGAGAGTAACTAGAAAAACAGTGACCATGGTGAGGTGTCCATCTTATCCATTCTCCCCCATCTACCGTAACTTACCGGGATAAGCCCAGGGAATTTTGTCAGCTGCATTTCGGGCTGCAAGTGTTTGCTTGGCCGTCTCTGCTTTGAGGCCAGCTTAAAGAAACATACGGCCCCAGATTCTTCAGCGTTACTGATATGGAACTTTCCCATGTTAAGAGAATTAACAGATGAAATATGGTTTTCTGTACCTCTTTTCATTGACCATCAAGATAACAAGTGATGTCCTGTCTTTCAACAGAGACGCTCTTTTTACTCAGTTATTCAATGAAGAATGTGCCATTGTCCTTGCTGTAGATTTTTATTTTATTTGTAAATTGTGCGTGCTGCATGCTACGGAATACTGAAAAGCCATGCACCCTGGCTTGTTAGCTGACACACAGTATGTGTGATTACAAATTGTTTGAATAACAGTGGACTATTGAACTGCCATCCAGATGTGTGTGGAGTTAACTGTGGGAATGTCCACAAAGGAGGATTATCTTTCTGGTTGCTGGGTCCAGGCCCCCTAGAAAGTGGAAATATACGCATGGAAGCTACTCAAATAGAACAGGAACTACAAATGACTCTTCCAAGGCAAAGTTAATCATTTTTTAAAAATTACACATTACAGCTAAGACCGAATTTGTTCCCTAAAGTAAATCAGGCGAAGGAAGTGCCAAACAGCACCAAAGAAGTCATGGCTTTGAAAGGCTACTGCAAGTTTTGTGTTTTCAATGTTGACACATTCAGAACACTGTAGACTGGAGGTAACTGACATCCAGTCATGGCGAACGCTGCTCGGTTGCATTTCCCAACCCCTCTCTATCCCACGATGATTGGCCTTTGGCATGCTGTATCCACCACCTTGTCATCTCAATGACTTGTCCGAGGTCTCAGTGGCTGTGCGTGTGGAGAGCCTGTCCACGTCCCTTTTTTCTCAGGACAAGTTTAGCTTCCTTTCCTCTGGTCTTATCAAACCCCTTGTTTCCAAAACTGTTACTCAGCCACTTGGGACATCGAACTCAACTTCTCCTCCTGACATCCTCTCAGCTGAGAGTAACTAGAAAAACAGTGACCATGGTGAGGTGTCCATCTTATCCATTCTCCCCATCTACCGTAACTTACCGGGATAAGCCCAGGAATTTTGTCAGCTGCATTTCGGGCTGCAAGTGTTTGCTTGGCCGTCTCTGCTTTGAGGCCAGCTTAAAGAAACATACGGCCCCAGATTCTTCAGCGTTACTGATATGGAACTTTCCCATGTTAAGAGAATTAACAGATGAAATATGGTTTTCTGTACCTCTTTTCATTGACCATCAAGATAACAAGTGATGTCCTGTCTTTCAACAGAGACGCTCTTTTACTCAGTTATTCAATGAAGAATGTGCCATTGTCCTTGCTGTAGATTTTTATTTTATTTGTAAATTGTGCGTGCTGCATGCTACGGAATACTGAAAAGCCATGCACCCTGGCTTGTTAGCTGACACACAGTATGTGTGATTACAAATTGTTTGAATAACAGTGGACTATTGAACTGCCATCCAGATGTGTGTGGAGTTAACTGTGGGAATGTCCACAAAGGAGGATTATCTTTCTGGTTGCTGGGTCCAGGCCCCCTAGAAAGTGGAAATATACGCATGGAAGCTACTCAAATAGAACAGGAACTACAAATGACTCTTCCAAGGCAAAGTTAATCATTTTTTAAAAATTACACATTACAGCTAAGACCGAATTTGTTCCCCTAAAGTAAATCAGGCGAAGGAAGTGCCAAACAGCACCAAAGAAGTCATGGCTTTGAAAGGCTACTGCAAGTTTTGTGTTTTCCAATGTTGACACATTCAGAACACTGTAGACTGGAGGTAAGACTGTGACAATCCCGAGTCACTGAGCGAACGTCTTGTCTGCTTTGTCTGTGTTTCAGCACTTCTTTCCATCTCTCTCACTGCACGGGGCACTACAGTCGTACAGAGGTTAGTGCTCATAGGACTGGCCAGGAGAAAACCAGACAGAAGTCCCATGCGAGCATTTCCTTTAAAATATTGGAACCACAGTGAGATACCGTAGGATGGCTAAAATAAAAAAGATAATGACAAGTGTCGGCAAAGATGTGGAGACACCGAAACCTTCACCCACCACTTACGAGAAAGTAAAACAGCATAGCCACTTTGTCAGACAGTTGGATAGTTCCTTAAAATGTTCAACATGGAGCTGCCGTACCACCTAACATTTCCACTTCTGGGTGTACACATCCAAGAGGAAGGACAGTGCACATTCACATAAAAACTTGCTCGTGAATGTTCAGAGCAGCATTATTCAGAATAGTCAAACAGCAGAAACAACCCCCTGTCCATCAACTGATGAATGGATGAATAAAATACAGTATATTATTTGGTCATAAAAAGGAATGAAATACTAATACAACCTGGATGAACCTTGAAAACATGCTCTGTGAAAGAAGCCAGACACAAAAGACTGTGTATTATATGAATCCATTTGTATGAAATGACCAGAATAGGCAGATCTATAGAGACAGAAAGTAGATTAGTGGTTGCCTAGAGCTGGAAGGGTTAAGGGGAAATGGAAGGTGATTTATGAACTGTGCAAATTGTTTGAATAACAGTGGACTATTGAACTGCCATCCAGATGTGTGTGGAGTTAACTGTGGGAATGTCCACAAAGGAGGATTATCTTTCTGGTTGCTGGGTCCAGGCCCCCTAGAAAGTGGAAATATACGCATGGAAGCTACTCAAATAGAACAGGAACTACAAATGACTCTTCCAAGGCAAAGTTAATCATTTTTTAAAAATTACACATTACAGCTAAGACCGAATTTGTTCCCCTAAAGTAAATCAGGCGAAGGAAGTGCCAAACAGCACCAAAGAAGTCATGGCTTTGAAAGGCTACTGCAAGTTTTGTGTTTTCCAATGTTGACACATTCAGAACACTGTAGACTGGAGGTAAGACTGTGACAATCCCGAGTCACTGAGCGAACGTCTTGTCTGCTTTGTCTGTGTTTCAGCACTTCTTTCCATCTCTCTCACTGCACGGGGCACTACAGTCGTACAGAGGTTAGTGCTCATAGGACTGGCCAGGAGAAAACCAGACAGAAGTCCCATGCGAGCATTTCCTTTAAAATATTGGAACCACAGTGAGATACCGTAGGATGGCTAAAATAAAAAAGATAATGACAAGTGTCGGCAAAGATGTGGAGACACCGAAACCTTCACCCACCACTTACGAGAAAGTAAAACAGCATAGCCACTTTGTCAGACAGTTGGATAGTTCCTTAAAATGTTCAACATGGAGCTGCCGTACCACCTAACATTTCCACTTCTGGGTGTACACATCCAAGAGGAAGGACAGTGCACATTCACATAAAAACTTGCTCGTGAATGTTCAGAGCAGCATTATTCAGAATAGTCAAACAGCAGAAACAACCCCCTGTCCATCAACTGATGAATGGATGAATAAAATACAGTATATTATTTGGTCATAAAAAGGAATGAAATACTAATACAACCTGGATGAACCTTGAAAACATGCTCTGTGAAAGAAGCCAGACACAAAAGACTGTGTATTATATGAATCCATTTGTATGAAATGACCAGAATAGGCAGATCTATAGAGACAGAAAGTAGATTAGTGGTTGCCTAGAGCTGGAAGGGTTAAGGGGAAATGGAAGGTGACTGCTAATGGATATGGGGTTTCTTTTTGGAGTGATGAAAATTTTCTAAAATTGATAGTGATGATGGTCGTACGACTTGGTAAATATACTAAAAACCATTGAATTTTATGCCTTAAATGGGTAAATTGCATGGCATATGAATTATACCTCAATTATGCTGTTTAAAAATGAAGGCAAAATAAAGATAGTTTCAAGTAAAAAATTTTAAAGGTATTTCAAGGTGATTTTTTTTTTTCAGTGAATCATGCCTCAAATTAGGATGTCTTCAAAAACCGCATATCTGGACTTTTTTTGGCAGTATGAAAAAAAGAGGAAATGGTTTTAAATTTAGTATCTTGTGTCCTTTTTCTTTCCCCCTGGAATGAAAGATCTGTTACTTGTTCAGCAGTGTCAGTGCTTTCTGTCGCCACTTGGAATCGACAGCAGTAGTTGGCATCCAGCCATCAAATACCTAGATCTACCTTTGTGCGATAAAACTCCCTTTAGCAATGCGTATTGAAATGCAGCATTTTGAACCTATTTTGAATTCTGTAGCAAGCAAGTCAAAAAAATTTTAAATCATGAAACATCAACCAAGTCAGAAGACAAAGAAACGAATAGGAAGCCCTCTCTAGACTCTGCTCACGCTCCACTATCTATAGTTTAAAGAAAAATGTGGAATTTCCTGCAGAGTGATTAATAGGCCAGTGTGGTGACATACGGGAACTCTGAGCTTGACCTTGCAGGTAAAGGCTAACTGGTATGTTAAGTTGATTACACAATTTCCTCTAAATAAGTTGACAAGTGGTTTGCAGTTGCCTTGACTTTTGCCCTTATAAATGCACACTTATAAATGACTTGCTTTTTCAGCTAAAGCAATCCTTATTTTAGATGTGACATGTGTTAAGTAAACAGCCTGATAGGGAACCCCAGCTTCCGAGCCTTCATAGCTAGGTCAGATTCGCAGAGTTGCCAGGGCACATGAGTTGGGGCAGCCTGAAACTTGGCTTTGAGGTACGGTTTATATTCATAGGACTTGAGAAACCCTAAATGGGTTTCCTCCTTCCAATATGCTAAAATAGACTGGTGGATTTGAGAAGGTAATTCCACCGATGGCTTGAAATATTCCAGGAGTAGAGGCTGCTAAATGGTTTGCAGTAAATGACAGTAGGTTTATCTCTCATGTTTTGTACAGGTATCCTTTCAGGATGTCAAGTCTGTAAGAAAACACAGCCTCTGGTGTTTTGTCAAAAAATGTCATGGAGTAAAGGTTTCTGGTCAGCATTTCTGTTGTATGATCATTTTCACAGGAGAAAATGTGATCCTTGTATAGTCGAGAGGACACAGTTTGTTGAGGTATTTTTATTTACAGATGTACTACTTCTTTCTACTTAAAGGGAAAGTTACAAAAAGCTACTATAAAAGAACAGGAAATGTTGCTTCAGATGATAAATCAAAATGCTGTTTAAGAAAAGAATTGGTTATTTGTAGATTTATAAGTCAAGCACCTTTATTGAACTTAATATATCCTGATTTGATCAGCAAAAAGAGCTTTTCTATAACATTGTTGATTTAGCTGGAATCTATTGTGTGTGTGTGTGTGTGTGTGTGTGTGCACGTGCATGTCTTCCTGAATGAGTTAAACATTTGGAAAATGAATTGATTTTTATTTGAATATACAGAGATAATACCATTTAAGCTTTCCAGGTCTAGAATATGACAAGCCTTGAGCTCATCTGGAAAACAGAACATTATTAGGACTCAGAGGTTAAATTTACCATCCCACCATTAAATCCACGAATGTTCCTCTAAAACAATGTGCAGACCCATGATAAATCATCTTCCCTCACATTAACTCTTATGTAAGATGAAACTCGCCAGCCAGAAAATGTTTACTGCTTGCCACAGATGACTCACTGAGAAATCGTTTTGTTTTTTTCATTATTCCATCCAGTCATCATAAGTATTTGTAACAAAAATTTGCTCTCCACCTTCCGGCTCGCTGTGCACTTGTGCCAAGGCCTGGGGCTAGTATGTCCTGCCCTGTGACTTCTCCTTGAAAACTGTCACTACTCAGTAGCCGTTAACCGTTAGCATCCTAAAGGCATGTTTCTGAGCCATGTCCCTTCTGCTGGCCACTGTTAGATGCACTCATGAGGCAAGACATGGTTTTGCACATTCAGTCCTCTCTGCTTGTGGAAATTTAGGAACTCCTGAAGTTTGGCTTTCAACCTTGCATGGCAAGCCCAAGAATCATGAATTTCCCATGACAATGAACCAGTCAGAAGTTTCTGTGGTGTCTCAACTTTCTCTCTCAAGAGAAAGAGAAAGGATAGTCTCAAGAGACTATCCTTGGGGACTTCCCTGGTGGTTCAGTTGTTGAGACTTTAACTTCTAATGCAGGGTGTGCAGGTTTGATGCCTGGTCAGAGAGCTAAGATCTCACAGCAACCAAAACCCCAGAATATATTTTTTAAAAATGAAAAACAGAAGCAATGTTGTAACTAATTCAGTAAAGATTTTTAAAATTGTTAGCATCAAAAAACTCTTTAAGGGCTTCCCTGGTGGTCCGGTGGGTAGAGGGTCTGCCTTTTGGCGCAGGGGGCACCAGTTTGGTCCCTGGCCCAGGAAGATCCCATGTGCTGTGAAGCAGCTGGACCAGTGTGTCCATCTGCAAGCCGATGCTCTGGAGCGCATGTACCTTGAGCAGTGCTCTGCAGTGAGAAAGGCCACTGCAGTGGGAGGCCCACACAGGGCAAGGAGTGAAGATGGATGAAAATAAATGAATTAAAAAACCCAATAAAACAGATCAAAATTTAAAAAAAAAACTCTAAAAAGAGTATCTTTTAAAAATAAAGGATAAATTCCTCTATTGTGTGCATTGTAATCAACTATTTTAGAAATAAAAAATAAGACAGAATAAGTGAACACTCTTCATAATCAATGAGCACCTTTCTTCCCAGCACCGCCTAAGAATGAATAACTTACAAATACAAATGAATCCCCTGTTCCACCTCAGGAGAAGTTCCACCTCAGAAGAAGACCAAGTATACAGTATTCTTGAAGAAATATAGTTGAAATATTAGGAGCTGCCCTGTGATAGGAAGAGAGATGACATGCTTCTGGAGGAAAAAAATGTACTTCTCTTTTGTTGGTTTGAGTTTGTTTTTATATTCCAAATATTTAAACCATAAGAAATTGCCAAAAGGGGACCGTTTTATATGCTCAGTCTCAGAGCAGAGGCAGATACCCATTCCACATTAGAGAAGAAACCAAAAACCCAGGTCACATCTTTTCTTGTCTAGATCATTAGCTTGGACTCAGAATTGGCTTTCCTGCTTGTATTTTAGTGCTTACATGCTCAGGTGCTCAGCCAGTCATGTCCGACTCTTCATAGGCTTATGGACTGTAGCCCACCAGTGCATTGGATTCTTCAGGCAAGAATGCTGGAGTGGATTGCCATGGCCCCCTTCAGGGGATCTTCCCCACCCAGGGATCAAACCTATGTTATATCCTGTGTCCCCTGCACTGCAGTGGATTCTTTACCACTGAGCCACCAGGGAAGCCCACCCCTTCCAATTCAGCGTGTACACTCTTGCCACAAGCATACATATATCACGTGAAGAGTCAAGACAGGGCTGCTGTCTCAATTATATACATAGTTGAATTCTTATTACAAGCCAGCTAGCTTGCAAAGGCTGCACATTACATTACTCATCTCATTGTATCCTCACAGGAAGCTTTGAGACCTCCAGGGGCCAATTCAAGTTTTGTGAGATGCAAGATTAAATTCAAAATTAGTTAGGAAAGTTAATATTTGTTTAGGTTAAAAAAAAAGGACAACAAAATTTGAGAAGCAAGTAAGTACTGCAGATACCACATAGTCCAGAAAAATCACATCATTTTATTCATTAGTCACTTGACATACATCTGTAATACTTTATTCCCCTATATTTTTGACGGCATATTCTTTGGTCATTGCTTCACCTAACAAAAATTTCATAATATCATTTTCTATGGAGAGAACAGAATGATACTCAGTCTTTCCTCGAAGATGGTTGAGTAAGCTTTTTTTTTTAATTATGGAGAGTACTTTTATAACTTCTTTTTGCTTCATAGTCCAATATTAGGCAAAAGAAGAGGGCTGCAGAGGCCAAGACGATTAGAGAGCATCACTGACTCAATAGACATTAATTTGAGCAAACTCCAGGAGACTGTAAAGGACAGGGAAGCCTAGTGTGCTGCAGTCTGTGGGGTTCCAGAGTCGGACAAAACTGAGCGACTGAACACAGCGGAACGGTACCCAACACAAGGGAGCGTCAGGGTGGAAAGAGACTGCAGTCCTAATGGATTACAGTTAATACCTTTTGTGTTTACAAGTCGTACAAGATACTTCACCAAGTGAACATGTTTCCAGGGCCACTCCCAGAGCCTTGGAAGGAGCCCGCACACTTGAGGGGCTGACCCTGAAGCCTGGAATGGAGCTGAGTAGCTGCATTCATTTCTGAAAACTTTGCTCGAGGTCCCTGGGGTAGCAAGTGACAGAGCTGGGATTTGAACCCGGTTTGTGGAGGCTATGCTCTTATCTACTAAATTATGTTAACGCACGTCTTATTTCACATCGATCTTTCCCTTCCTCCCCCACCCCATCTTAGCACCCAGCATTTCCCCATTGGTCATCATTTGCTTCCCCCAAAATTGGGCATTCGAATCTCGAAACAGATTGGCTGTAGTGCTGCACACCACTGGACCAGCTTTCTTGAGGACTCTGGAATTCAGCCTCTGTTTGAAACACATTTTATCATGACATAGGATTTCCAACAGCTCTGTATTAAAAATTCACTGCTTCTCCTCCACCCACATTCTAAAATTCGTGTTGCTTCCTCATCCAGCTAGGAAGATTCCTCAGGCTGCCCCAAGGGTTGATAAATATAGTACAGTCCTCTGGCGTTTATTCTGGGGCTCCTAAGAGCCATATTTTGGAAGTGGTGGGACAGCCTTCCTTAGAAGGGGGACGGCCAGCAGGGCCCCTGCTCTCGATGGCCTGACACCTGCAGAAGAAAGGGTTTTCCTGATAAACCCTTCAATATCTGGAACCCAAGGCTGCACACACAGGCGGAACTCCCTCTCACAGAACAAGTATGTTTGCCAAATCAGAGGCTGAAGTATCTTGCAAGTCCACTTGTTCCAGAAGAAAGACAGGATAAGGGAAGTGGAAGGAGCCGTGATAGGAAAGGAGTTTTTCGCACTAACACGTGTGAGCTGATAAACCCGACCTGTAAGGCAAATGTTGAGGGGTCCTGAGTACACCTCTCAGGCCAGAATGAGCTGAGCAAATTTGATTTGGCTTCTCCATTTCATAGTAGGGGAAAAAAAGTCTTCAGAAGAAAGAAAACTCACAGTGTATTGCTGTCATGAATGACAGATGTGACTGCTTATCTGCTAGATTTTTCTACTAAATAAGTCAATGGAATCACTTTCTAATACGTCTGAATGGTAGGTTGACATGATAAGAAATATAGTAATAATAATATTTGAGTCCTTACTACATTGCCCACCCCTGGGCTGAGTGTGTTTACATTGCTTATTTCATTTGATCCTCATAAGAATCCTATGAGGCTGTTTCAAATTACAGATGAAGAAAATGAGGCTTAGAGAGATCCAGTACTTTACCCAACTCAGCCACACAGCCAGCAGGCAGTGGAGGCGAGGTCTGAACCAATAGCAGTCTTGGGAGCCTGCACACTCATCTGCTTTCATGCATGGAGGGTCCATTTACATCCTGTTCCTGTCTCCCTGCTCTGGGATCACCCTCCCTCTGAACAGTTCCCATAGTTTGAGAAACTGTCTGAATGTTATTCAAAACATGTGTAAAGCAAACCAAGATTATTATTATTATCTACCACAAGTACCCCTATCAGCTAATTTTTTTTTTCTCTTAAGATGTCTAGAAGAAAACCTAAGATTGGTAAATGTGTACATGCTAAATTCAGTCATGTCCATTTCTGTGCAACTCCATGGACTGTAGCCCACCAAGTTCCTCTGTCTATGAGATTCTCCAGGCAGGACTATTAAAGTAGATTGCCATTTCCTCCTCCAGGGCATCTCCTGTATTGGCAGGCAGATTGTTTACCACTAGCACCATC
This sequence comes from Tragulus kanchil, assembly GCA_022376925.1. Lineage (NCBI taxonomy): Eukaryota > Metazoa > Chordata > Mammalia > Artiodactyla > Tragulidae > Tragulus > Tragulus kanchil. The sequence goes on along the minus strand of JAIOJX010000005.1, from coordinate 127,560,161 downwards.
TGAGAAGCCCCAAGATTGGAGGTTGGTAAGGGGGCAAAATAAATATTTATTGAGCTCTGAACGGCTTGGGTTGGGAAAATCCCCTGGAGAAGGGCATGGCTACCCACTCCAGTATTCTTGCCTGGAGAATTCCATGGACAGAGGCTACAGTCCATGGGGTTCCAGAGTCAGACACAACTGAGGGACGAACACTTTCACTTCTGAAAGGCTTGATAGATGCTTAGTTCTTCTCCACCCCTATTCGAAGGCCCAGCTTGTGTCAAAGGAAGCTCTCAGCAAGGTTTTCTTTAATTTATTTATTTTTATTTATTTATTTTGGTGGGGGTGGGCTAGGGAGGGAGGGGAGCAGGCAGGCCACTTATTGGTCTTTCATTTGTCCATTTTCATCCATCTTTGTTCCTTGGCCCGTGTGGGCCTCCCATCGCGGTGACCTCTATTGTCACAGAGCACCGGCTCTGGGCACACGCACTCCAGAGCTCCGGCTCGGTAATTGGACACATCCGTCCAGCCGCTCCGTGGCACGTGGGATCTTCCCAGGCCAGGGATCGAACCGGCGCCCCTTGCACTGCAAGGCGGTGTCCTTACCCACTGGACCACCAGGGAAACCCCCTCAGCAAGGTTTAAGGAGAGTGTGGCTGCTTCCTTCTGGCAAAGTCAGAGTCCTGTGAAATGTCTGGGGCAGGGTGTTACTTCTTGGAGGCTGACCTGGGTTCCCGGTGTCTTTACTCGTTTGTACCTAAAAACTCCACCAGGAAGTTTTTAAAAAGCTCTCCGGGGGCGCGGCCATGTTCCCCTGGTCCAGGGGTAGAGTACAGTGACAATTCGGTGCCAGACAGAGGGTCCCGGGGCAGCACCAGCTGTTGGAGGAGAAGGCCATGTTGGAGGAGTCAAGGCCAAGATGATGAGAGGGAGCCATATGAGGGTGTGTCCCAGCCACTCATTTCACAGGAAACACTGAGGCTCAGGGAGCGGAAGTGACCCCCTGCTGGTCACAATGGAGCCAGCACCAGGCTTCCTGCTTCCAGGATAGGCTGCTGACATGCTCACCCCCAGGACAGCGTCTCGCAAGTACACAGGGACCTCCCAAATCCTTCGTGGCAGCTTTGTCATCCAGGGATGCAGTTTGAGGTTCCATTTCAGAACTGTGCTAAGGAGAACGACTTCCAAGAGAGGCTATGCCCTTTTTTCTCAAATGGTATTCTTGCCTGGAGAATTCCATGGACAGAGGCTACAGTCCATGGGGTTCCAGAGTCAGACACAACTGAGGGACAACACTTTCACTTCTGAAAGGCTTGATAGATGCTTAGTTCTTCTCCACCCCTATTCGAAGGCCCAGCTTGTGTCAAAGGAAGCTCTCAGCAAGGTTTTCTTTAATTTATTTATTTTTATTTATTTATTTTGGTGGGGGTGGGCTAGGGAGGGAGGGGAGCAGGCAGGCCACTTATTGGTCTTTCATTTGTCCATTTTCATCCATCTTTGTTCCTTGGCCCGTGTGGGCCTCCCATCGCGGTGACCTCTATTGTCACAGAGCACCGGCTCTGGGCACACGCACTCCAGAGCTCCGGCTCGGTAATTGGACACATCCGTCCAGCCGCTCCGTGGCACGTGGGATCTTCCCAGGCCAGGGATCGAACCGGCGCCCCTTGCACTGCAAGGCGGTGTCCTTACCCACTGGACCACCAGGGAAACCCCCTCAGCAAGGTTTAAGGAGAGTGTGGCTGCTTCCTTCTGGCAAAGTCAGAGTCCTGTGAAATGTCTGGGGCAGGGTGTTACTTCTTGGAGGCTGACCTGGGTTCCCGGTGTCTTTACTCGTTTGTACCTAAAAACTCCACCAGGAAGTTTTTAAAAAGCTCTCCGGGGGCGCGGCCATGTTCCCCTGGTCCAGGGGTAGAGTACAGTGACAATTCGGTGCCAGACAGAGGGTCCCGGGGCAGCACCAGCTGTTGGAGGAGAAGGCCATGTTGGAGGAGTCAAGGCCAAGATGATGAGAGGGAGCCATATGAGGGTGTGTCCCAGCCACTCATTTCACAGGAAACACTGAGGCTCAGGGAGCGGAAGTGACCCCCTGCTGGTCACAATGGAGCCAGCACCAGGCTTCCTGCTTCCAGGATAGGCTGCTGACATGCTCACCCCCAGGACAGCGTCTCGCAAGTACACAGGGACCTCCCAAATCCTTCGTGGCAGCTTTGTCATCCAGGGATGCAGTTTGAGGTTCCATTTCAGAACTGTGCTAAGGAGAACGACTTCCAAGAGAGGCTATGCCCTTTTTTTCTCAGATGGTTAGATTCTCTGTCAATAGCAATAAAAGACCTGTTTAAACCAACTCTATCTTATGCCTACATTTGGTGACTCATCTACAGTATTATGTGCTATTGTAGTACCTGAACCAGTCACGTTTTCTCCAGACTCATATTCTTCAACAGAAATTGCCCAACAAGTTCATTACTGCTTGTTCCAAAAGCAGGAAGTGCCCTGAGTGACTATACACACGTACAAGTATTTCACACAGATGACCCCTCTTTGTCTTTCTGAAGTACCTTTTTTTAACCAAATAGACTTGAAAAGAGTTGGGGAAAGTCAAACTGTTGTTCACATTGGTCCATCTTTGCCACTGGAATATGTTGGAAGAAAACAGTTCTACCTGAAATATACCTCTGTTCTTCTCAAAACGTTAAAGCAACAGCTGAGTTTCTTCACACTGTGGAAACATCCCCTGCAGAGCCCCGTTGGCAAAGCCAGTCTTCACTATCCAACAAAACAACCCAAGTGGACTCGTTTTTCTGATAGAACAAGTCTGACTTCATTTTTTCCATGTAAACGGATGTGTTAGTACCCGTCTCTGGGATAACCACGGCACTCTGAATTCTAGTTCAGAAGTAGGTGGGGAGTGAGGAGGGAAGAGGGTGTACAGGGCAGAGAGAGCTTTTCAAGCCTCTCTGTGAACATATCGCAGGTGGGGCGTGAGGCACCGCCACCATCAGTCTATCCTACAGACACACTCTGCTTTGTCTGCATAAGACGCTCGGAAGCTGAAGTCTTTCAAAATGAATTAGGAGATGGAAAAGGTGAAGTCACTACACTTTCAGTGAACAAAAACTGTCAAAAGTCACACTATAAAAAAAAGAAAAAAAGTCACACTATTCCACTGTACAGTAAGTCTGAATTCAGACCATCCTAGTACCTGCTGGGCCCCACCCAGCACCCTTAACAGGGATGTGTCTAAAACAGGGAGGAGACTCAACACTCCAGCTTGGACCTGTGGTCCTCGATGAAAGGAGCAGCTGTGAACAGCAGTCATGCCTATTGGCCTTGGCTCTTTCCTTGGTACTGTGGAGGTTTTTACACCCAGGATAAAGCACCATGGTGAACTGGGGCTAGGACCTGAGGAAACACAGTGGTGAAAGAATGCCACCATTCTTTGATGTGATGGTTGGATCACAGGCACAGGCTCAGACAATCGGCCTCAACAAATAATACATAGGGAAGTCACGGATCTGGAAATTGATGCTCTTAAATTTGTGTGCGTGCATGCTCAGGTGCTTCAGTTGTATTCAGCTCTTTGCAAGCCCATGAACTGTAGCCTGCTGGGCTCCTCTGTCCATGGGATTTTCTAGGCAAGAATACTGGGGTGAGATCTTCCCAACCCAGAGATCAGACCCACATCTCTTATGTCTTCTGCATTGGCAGATGGGTTCTTTACCACTAGTGCCACTTAGCCCAAATTTAGCTATACTGCAATTTAAAGGTTTTTATGAGAAATCCTTACAGATATGAACAGAAGGATGTATCAGGATGTATGACGTATCAGGATGTTCACTGCAACGTTGAAACAGCAGAAATTTAGACACAACGTAAATTTAGATTCATTCATAGGGGGAACGTCTATACAACAGAATACTATAGGCAATTAAATTACATAAAGGAGTCATACATATGTATCTTTGAACTATTACGTGAATCAAAAGATAATTTTCAAAGTGCTGCTTAGAGCATATTATGTTAAAAAAATAGTATACTTGTTTATAGATACATGTATGTAGTTAAAGAATAAAAACATGGGCGAAAGCATAAGCTACTGGGGAAGGTGTTTCAACTTTGTAACATGTTAGCCTTTCAAAAGAGCAGCTCAACCTTCCATGCTATTAAACTGATGATTGTATTTCCAGAGGAAACAAAGAGATTGATTTTTAAATATGTATCCTGTGCATCAGTCCAGTGGGAAAGGGGCTTGAGAGCTCCCACTTTGACTTTTGTGGGAGGACAAAGCAAGTGAAGTGACCTTTCACCTTGGCCACTCCAACAGCACCCAAATACAGGTTTAAGAGACTTTCCATATTGGGAGGGGCTGACTCTCTAAAGGAGCAGCTGTGAACAGCAGTCATGCCGATTGGCCCTGGCCCTCTCCTTGGTACTGTGGAGGTTTTTACACCCAGGATAAAGCACCATGGTGAACTGGGGCTAGGACCTGAGGAAACACAGTGGTGAAAGAATGCCACCATTCTTTGATGTGATGGTTGGATCACAGGCACAGGCTCAGACAATCGGCCTCAACAAATAATACATAGGGAAGTCACGGATCTGGAAATTGATGCTCTTAAATTTGTGTGCGTGCATGCTCAGGTGCTTCAGTTGTATTCAGCTCTTTGCAAGCCCATGAACTGTAGCCTGCTGGGCTCCTCTGTCCATGGGATTTTCTAGGCAAGAATACTGGGGTGAGATCTTCCCAACCCAGAGATCAGACCCACATCTCTTATGTCTTCTGCATTGGCAGATGGGTTCTTTACCACTAGTGCCACTTAGCCCAAATTTAGCTATACTGCAATTTAAAGGTTTTTATGAGAAATCCTTACAGATATGAACAGAAGGATGTATCAGGATGTATGACGTATCAGGATGTTCACTGCAACGTTGAAACAGCAGAAATTTAGACACAACGTAAATTTAGATTCATTCATAGGGGGAACGTCTATACAACAGAATACTATAGGCAATTAAATTACATAAAGGAGTCATACATATGTATCTTTGAACTATTACGTGAATCAAAAGATAATTTTCAAAGTGCTGCTTAGAGCATATTATGTTAAAAAAATAGTATACTTGTTTATAGATACATGTATGTAGTTAAAGAATAAAAACATGGGCGAAAGCATAAGCTACTGGGGAAGGTGTTTCAACTTTGTAACATGTTAGCCTTTCAAAAGAGCAGCTCAACCTTCCATGCTATTAAACTGATGATTGTATTTCCAGAGGAAACAAAGAGATTGATTTTTAAATATGTATCCTGTGCATCAGTCCAGTGGGAAAGGGGCTTGAGAGCTCCCACTTTGACTTTTGTGGGAGGACAAAGCAAGTGAAGTGACCTTTCACCTTGGCCACTCCAACAGCACCCAAATACAGGTTTAAGAGACTTTCCATCTTGGGAGGGGCTGAGTCTGGTTAGACTGCGGATCCCAGAGTCATTCCTGATTTTTTGTTTTTAATGAAATTTGACAAATAATGTATGTGCATGAAGGCTCCTGTAGAATGGCCTTAATTTGAGTTTAGGAATGCTTAATTTTATCAGGGTCTCTGTAATTAGATATTGTGCAATAGAATAAAAAGCAAATACTGCTCGTTCCATGGCAACAAGGGCCTTTAGTACCTCACTATCTTTGCGATAACGAAGGTTTCCATACACACACATATTACATGGGATTTTTCAAAATAGACATCCAAGAAGAAAATGAAAATTTCCCAGTTGGTTTTCCCCCGACTTTAAGGGCGAGTATATGAACGTGTGTTTTGTTTTCTTCTTCTGTTGACTCCTAGATGTGAGTTGTTTTCCCCCACTCCTTTGTCTGTCTGAATTTTAAATGTGATTGCTACAGGTTTCATAGTCCCATAGAATAATGTCAGTGCTTCTGCCAGTGTTTAGTGTAAGGCACTTATCTTTGGAAGAGAAAGAAAAGAATTAAGATTGCGGTCACTTTCTTTGTAGACTGAGGAAAGGTTTCGTGGGATGGTGGTCTGTGTTTTAGCAGAGAGAGTGCTGACAGGCCAAGATATGGACTACAGAGCAAGCTTCTAGAAGGCAGGTAGCAACTAACCTCTGTGACTCTAGCATCTAGCATTGTAGGCACACAGTAGGTGCTCAATACTTAACTCCCTGCTGGTTAACTAATCATTGAGAGAGAAGATAGCAGTGTTGAATAATACCTAAGGAATGCCCCAGCAAGGTGCACTTTTGCTTCTAGGCAGGTCAGATAACCTGAGTGAGCAGGTGGGTCACATTAATAGGTCAGATGGGGCTGTCTGAAGGTTACACAATGGGACGTGGAAGGCCTGGGGTGAACCAAGGTGTGCATGGCCAATCTTAAAACATTCAAGCTTTTTCAAACATCAACTAAGCCAAACAAAACACCCTAATTTGCATTTCTGCCTAGACTTAGAGGAAAGCTAATTCTATTAATAGTACAGGGACATACCCAACAGCACCCAAATACAGGTTTAAGAGACTTTCCATCTTGGGAGGGGCTGAGTCTGGTTAGACTGCGGATCCCAGAGTCATTCCTGATTTTTTGTTTTTAATGAAATTTGACAAATAATGTATGTGCATGAAGGCTCCTGTAGAATGGCCTTAATTTGAGTTTAGGAATGCTTAATTTTATCAGGGTCTCTGTAATTAGATATTGTGCAATAGAATAAAAAGCAAATACTGCTCGTTCCATGGCAACAAGGGCCTTTAGTACCTCACTATCTTTGCGATAACGAAGGTTTCCATACACACACATATTACATGGGATTTTTCAAAATAGACATCCAAGAAGAAAATGAAAATTTCCCAGTTGGTTTTCCCCCGACTTTAAGGGCGAGTATATGAACGTGTGTTTTGTTTTCTTCTTCTGTTGACTCCTAGATGTGAGTTGTTTTCCCCCACTCCTTTGTCTGTCTGAATTTTAAATGTGATTGCTACAGGTTTCATAGTCCCATAGAATAATGTCAGTGCTTCTGCCAGTGTTTAGTGTAAGGCACTTATCTTTGGAAGAGAAAGAAAAGAATTAAGATTGCGGTCACTTTCTTTGTAGACTGAGGAAAGGTTTCGTGGGATGGTGGTCTGTGTTTTAGCAGAGAGAGTGCTGACAGGCCAAGATATGGACTACAGAGCAAGCTTCTAGAAGGCAGGTAGCAACTAACCTCTGTGACTCTAGCATCTAGCATTGTAGGCACACAGTAGGTGCTCAATACTTAACTCCCTGCTGGTTAACTAATCATTGAGAGAGAAGATAGCAGTGTTGAATAATACCTAAGGAATGCCCCAGCAAGGTGCACTTTTGCTTCTAGGCAGGTCAGATAACCTGAGTGAGCAGGTGGGTCACATTAATAGGTCAGATGGGGCTGTCTGAAGGTTACACAATGGGACGTGGAAGGCCTGGGGTGAACCAAGGTGTGCATGGCCAATCTTAAAACATTCAAGCTTTTTCAAACATCAACTAAGCCAAACAAAACACCCTAATTTGCATTTCTGCCTAGACTTAGAGGAAAGCTAATTCTATTAATAGTACAGGGACATTTCCAGTGAGAGATGGCCAAGTCCCAAATAGATTAAGGACTATTCCTAGCAAGTGCCAAGATTAAGCAGGTAACTATGTGAGGGTATTGCTCTTTCCTCAGTAGTAAGATTTCGGGCCAGATCCGCTCTGTGCAGGCACAGTTTTGGAAGCACCAGGCTCTCTTTTTCTTGCTTTGGAATATGGTTGAAATTCACCTGTGGTGTTCACCAAGGGCAGCCTAGAAAAAGAGACTACCCAGCAACATATCCTGCACCTTAAGAGGAAAGATCAGCAGGCATGAGAAACAAGCCCACGTGTTTGTGGTCTGCTAGCACACACATGTGTGTTAGTCATGTCTGACTCTTTGCAACTCCATGGACTATAGCTCTCCAGACTCCTCTGTCCACGGAATTCCCCAGGCAAGAATACTGGAGTGTCCAAAATCAACAAGCAACTCCGACAACTCAACACTGGAAAAACGAACAGCCCAATCAAAAAATGGGAAAAGGACCTAAACAGACACCTCTCCAACGACGACATACAGATGGCCCAAAAGCACATGAAACAATGCTCAACCTCGCTTATTGTTAGAGAAATGCAAATCAAAACTACAATGAGATATCACCTCACACCCCTCAGAATGGCCATCATCCACAAATCAACAGACAATAAATGCTGGAGAGGGTGCGGAGAAAAGGGAACACTCCTGCATTGCTAGTGGGAATGTAGATTGATACAGCCTCTGTGAAAGACAGTATGGAGATTTCTTAAAAAACTAAAAATAGAAGCACCATACGACCCAGCAATCCCAGTCTTAGGCTTATACCCTGATGAAATCAAATCTGAAAGAAGCACCTGTACCCCAATGTTCATTGCAGCTCTCTATACAATAGCTAGAATATGGAAGGAACCTAGATGCCCATCAATGAATGAATGGATCCAAAAGCTCTGGTACATATATACAATGGAATACTACACAGCTGTAAAGAGAAATGCAGAAGAATCAGACCTAATGAGGTGGCTGGATCTAGAACATATCATAAAAAGTGAAGTCAGTCAGAAAGAGTAGGACAAATACAGTATATTAACACATATATATGGAATCTAGTAGGATGGTGATGATGGCACACGCAGTGAAGCAATGGAAAGACAGACATGGACAGTGGACATATGGACATTGTGGGGAAGGAACAGAAGGTGGGAGGCATAAAGGAAGTAACATGAAGGCCTGTACTATCATAAGTGAAGAAAATAGCTCTAGTCATTGCTCTGTGAGAAAAGGGGATCCTTTGGGGGTGCTTTGGTGTGATGGTTGGGAGGGGTGGGAAGCGGGGAGGATATACGTACAACTAATCTGGGAACATACATATCTGTAAACAACAAAACTCTGTAAAAGTTAAAAGCAAAATAAAGGTTTAAAAAAAAATAATACTGGAGTGGGTTGCCATTCCTTTCTTCAAGGGATCTTCCCAACCCAGGGATTGAACCCAGGTCTTCCACACTACAGGCAGATTCTTTACCATCTGAGCCACCAGAGAAGCTAGCACACACGTAACCTTCAGATCATCATTTAAACACTAGCTAATCAACCACTGCCTGTGTCCAACCTGCTGCCTCCCTGGGGTGATCGCCTAGAGTCTGATTAACCATACCCCCCAATAAAGGCTGATTGATTGTACATAAACATTTCCAGTACAGAACTTCTTAGCCACAGAATTTTTGCTTTAAGAGCCACTAGCACAAATCCCTCCTGTTGGAGCACATGACTTCAAGTATCTGTAGGTGTTCTGCTTGAGACAGGTGAAAGTCTGGTGTATCTTGCAGATATATTCATTTCATTAAGAGATTTCGTTAATTCCATTTAATAGTGTGATTGCAATTGTTAGGGCAAAGCTCTTGGCAATTTCAATAACATTAAGCAGCTTTATGTGTGACAGTAACATGTGCACCTTGAGAGACTATTGAGCACATCTTAAGAAATAGAGAGATTGCTGTGTAGCAAGATGGTAGAGAAACACCTGTTAATTATCCCTGCAAATCGTAAGTGTCTTTGTAGAATCATAGAAATCATGCCATTTTTCCCCTTGGTAATGGAATACTACACAGCTGTAAAGAGAAATGCAGAAGAATCAGACCTAATGAGGTGGCTGGATCTAGAACATATCATAAAAAGTGAAGTCAGTCAGAAAGAGTAGGACAAATACAGTATATTAACACATATATATGGAATCTAGTAGGATGGTGATGATGGCACACGCAGTGAAGCAATGGAAAGACAGACATGGACAGTGGACATATGGACATTGTGGGGAAGGAACAGAAGGTGGGAGGCATAAAGGAAGTAACATGAAGGCCTGTACTATCATAAGTGAAGAAAATAGCTCTAGTCATTGCTCTGTGAGAAAAGGGGATCCTTTGGGGGTGCTTTGGTGTGATGGTTGGGAGGGGTGGGAAGCGGGGAGGATATACGTACAACTAATCTGGGAACATACATATCTGTAAACAACAAAACTCTGTAAAAGTTAAAAGCAAAATAAAGGTTTAAAAAAAAATAATACTGGAGTGGGTTGCCATTCCTTTCTTCAAGGGATCTTCCCAACCCAGGGATTGAACCCAGGTCTTCCACACTACAGGCAGATTCTTTACCATCTGAGCCACCAGAGAAGCTAGCACACACGTAACCTTCAGATCATCATTTAAACACTAGCTAATCAACCACTGCCTGTGTCCAACCTGCTGCCTCCCTGGGGTGATCGCCTAGAGTCTGATTAACCATACCCCAATAAAGGCTGATTGATTGTACATAAACATTTCCAGTACAGAACTTCTTAGCCACAGAATTTTTGCTTTAAGAGCCACTAGCACAAATCCCTCCTGTTGGAGCACATGACTTCAAGTATCTGTAGGTGTTCTGCTTGAGACAGGTGAAAGTCTGGTGTATCTTGCAGATATATTCATTTCATTAAGAGATTTCGTTAATTCCATTTAATAGTGTGATTGCAATTGTTAGGGCAAAGCTCTTGGCAATTTCAATAACATTAAGCAGCTTTATGTGTGACAGTAACATGTGCACCTTGAGAGACTATTGAGCACATCTTAAGAAATAGAGAGATTGCTGTGTAGCAAGATGGTAGAGAAACACCTGTTAATTATCCCTGTGAATCCCGTAAGTGTCTTTGTAGAATCATAGAAATCATGCCATTCCTTGGGTGTAGAACACAGTCTCTTCCCAGTGACTGAAGGAGAAGTTGGAAGTGTTGTCTTCACATGATCCTGAGAGATAGCTAGGAACGATTGTATAACAAACAATTCAGACCCATTAGGCATCATGGGAAGCCTTTAAAATACCGTTGCAAGTTGTTCATTTCTTCTAAAATTTATGGTCTCATTAGAAGCAGTTATAGTCACTTTTTATAAATAGGATCAATAAAAGCACTAAAATTGTCCATCTCTCCATTAAAACAAAGAACTGGAATAAGAGTCTGAGACCCCCCCATGTGGCAGCCTAGAGACTATGCATTTTATTTTATTTTGACTTATTTGACTGTGCTGCTTCTTAGTTGCAGCATGTGGAATCTTCGATTTTCATTGCAGTGTGCGAACTCTTAGTTGCCGCATGTGAGACCTAGTTCTCTGACCAGAGATCGAGTCCAGGCCCCCTGCATTGGGAGTGCAGAGACTTAGCCACTAGATCACCAGGGAAATTCCCAGACTGTGCATTTTAGAATGGTGCAAAAAGCAAAACCCCGGAAAGGATGATTTTAATACCACGTACCTGCAAAGGTAGGGAGTTGGTCTCTACCCTGATTGGTTTAGACAGTCACTTTGAGGTATTTCAATGCTTGCAGGCGGCAGCCCATGATTCCTTTGTTCAGCGATGAGTTTTCATGACAGTAGAGTAGCAGAGGTCAGACAGCACTCTCTAATGGCTACAGTATACTGATCTTATCTAATCAGGTGCCAGGTATATCTCCTTAACTACAAGTAAAGAGTTCCTTTAATTTAGAATTCAGAGAGAAGGCAGGTCTCTCTTCAGTCACAAGGAACCAAAGTCATAGTATAGGCATGACTATGCATAGGTCACATAAAGAAGTGGAAACTGGGAACAGATATAGAGAGACCATAATATCTATTCATGAGGAGCTTGCAGGCGATGATTATCAGGTCCTTCCCTCCACTGAGCTGTGGTGAAACCCGTGGTCAGAAGCTCCCGTGCTTCTCCCATGGTCTGAAACCAACCCAGTGCTGGCTCCAGCCAGTGCCACCTCCTTCATCGTCACGCCCATGTTCTGTTTAATCCTCTGATCCCCTGTGTCCCTTCCTGGTTTGTGCTATCTGAATTGCGCTGTCAACTGCGCTGGGACAGAGTTAATATCCTAATTGCAGAGGAGTGTCCATTTCAGCAGGCTCCATTCCCAAAAGAATACATCCCAGATGTCACTGCATTTCGGTGGCTCTAGCAGTTTCTGACCTTTGCACTCACTTGAGAAACCTCTGGAAATGCTGAAGGTATCATTTTCCCTCAATGGACATAGTCTTTGGAAACATTCCCACTAGCACTGTATTGCCTCCCCTGCTGTGATAACCAGGGTTCATCAGGCCTGCTTGCTTTAGGTGAAGAACAGCTTTCAGACTGAACGTCTCCTTCACAAAGTAAGCCACGGATGGTTTTCTGAATCAAACAGTTGGATCAGTCTTTTGGAGAGAAAGACTCATGGTGCCTACTTATGTCTGCTATTTATCGCCTTAAATTTCATGGCCTAGGGGCTCTGGTGGTTTGGCAGGGGCTTCCCTGGTAGCTCAGCTGGTAAAGAGTCTGCCTGCAAGGCAGGAGACTGCAGTTCGATTCCTGGGTCGGGATCCCTGAAGGGGTAGACTACCCACTCCAGTATTCTTAGTCTCCCCGAATCTGCCAGCAATGCAGGAGACCTGGGTTCGATCCCTGGGTCAGGAAGATCCCCTGGAGAAGGGAATGGCAACCTACTCCAGTATTCTTACCTGGAAAATCCCATGACTCATCTGTGGGTCACAGACAGTGAGACACAACTGAGCGACTTTCACTCACTCACAACCTTCAGGTACAGCACAGGCTTATTTTATCCTTCATTTCACTTATTTGGACAGTCTTTCCCTCCGCCACTGTTTTTTTGATACAGGTCTCTAGTTTGTGGACTCAGAAACCGTCTTTTACAAATTAATAGGACATGTGACCTGAAAAAATGACTTTTTCCCCTGATTTGTGCATGTACTTCTCAGAAAGTTTCTTAAGGTTAAATCAGATTTTCTATACATTGGCAGAGGGCATGGGGTAGAAATCACCTTTTAAAAATACAAGATTATGTAATATAGACACTGCCCTAAGAAGATGAAAATATTTGAAGAGTCTGCCTCTAACGTATATAGAGTGAAATGTATTATCAACTGTTAGACAACTTTTTTTGCCAAAGAAAAAAAGAATTCCTTCTCTAGGTTTATTTACAAGAGAGAAAAACTCAAGAAGCTTCACTTTTAAAAATATATATTTTTTAATGTAATTAATTTATTTTTTAGCTATTCTGGGTTTTCACTGCTGCCGCAGGCTCTCCTCTAGTTGCAGGGAGTGGGGGCTACTCTCTAGTTGAGGTGAGCAGGCTTCTTGTTGCAGTGACGTCTCTTGTTGTGGAACTCGGGCTCTAGTAGATTAAATAGCTGTGTCATGTGGGCTCAATAGTTGCAGCTCCGAGGCTCTAGAGCACAGGCTCAGTAGTTGTGGCTCACAGGCTCAGTTGCTCTGCAGCATTTGGGATCTTCCTGGATCAGGGATCAAACCGGTATCTCCTGCATTGGCAGGCAAACTCTATCACTGAGCTCAGTGAATCTCTTTAAAAATATATTGATAAGACTTCCCTAGAGGCCCAGTGGTTAAGAATCCTCCTTCCTATGCCAGGGGATGCAGGTTTGATCTTTGGTCAGGCAACAAATGTTGCAGATGCCATGGGGCCACTAAGCCCAAGTGCCTCAACTAGAGAAGGCCATGCACTGCAACAAAGACCCAGCACAGGTAAAATAAAATAAAATGATAATAGAACCCTCAAACCCGTAACCAGAAAGAACTAATATCTCCAAGCCACTTTTCTCTACTTTGAAAGGAGAATGAGTTATATTTCTTTTTTCAGAGTTAATATTCTGGGAATAGTAGACAGTGTGCAAATCCTAGAAAGAATTTATTCTGCTTAAGATATGAGCATTTTCCCTCCAGATTAACTGTGCTGTTGAAGCCAAATCTGTAATTACTGTTATCTAATAGTTTTTTTTTTTTTTTTAATTTATTTACTTTGGGCAGGGGTCAGGTTGGGGAGGGAGGGGAGCGGGCAGGCCATTTCTATTGGTCTTTCATTTCTCTATTTTCATCCGTCTTTGTTCTTCGGCTCTTGTGGGCCTCCCATCACGGTGGCGTCTGTCCTCGCAGAGTGCCGGCCCTGGACGCATGCGCTCCAGAGCTCCGGCTCGGTGATTGGACACATCAGTCCAGCCGCTCTGAGGCACGTGGGATCTTCCCAGGCCAGGGATCGAACCGGCGCCCCTTGCACTGCAAGGCGATGTCCTTACCCACTGGACCACCAGGGGAAGCCCTATCTAATAGTTTTATTTTATTTTATGTTTGGCTATTCTAGGTGTTTGTTGCTGCTGCAGGCTCTTTGGTAGTTGCAGGGAGTGGGAGTCACTCTCTAGTTGAGGTGAACAGGCTTCTTGTTGCGGTAACTTTTTCCTGTTGTGGAACTTGGGCTCTAGTGCACGCGGGTTTCAGTAGTTGCTGCACATGGGCTCAGTAGCTGCGGCTCTGAGGCTCTAGAGCACAGGCTCAGTAGTTGTGGCTCACAGGCTTAGCCTCTCTGCAGCATGCGGGAGCTTCCTGAATCAGGGATCAAACCTGGGTCTCCTGCATTGGCAGGCAAACTCTCCACCACTGAGCTACCAGGGAAGCCCATATCTAATAGTTGTACAGAATGCCATGCACCATTTGCAGGGAATATTTTCAGTCTTCATTGGGAAATTCAATTCAATTTGATGAAAATTATCTCTCTCCTCTTGATATGGGAAAAGAGACCTTTCCTCCAGATTTGTGTTCTCTACCCAGACATGAAGTAGCCAGGAACAGAGAATGGTCGTTCTCTGTGAATCTATTATATGAAAAGAATTTGATTTTTTTAATGAGTGGGAAAGCCTCACTTTCAGTTTATGATAAAAGACCCAGCACAGGTAAAATAAAATAAAATGATAATAGAACCCTCAAACCCGTAACCAGAAAGAACTAATATCTCCAAGCCACTTTTCTCTACTTTGAAAGGAGAATGAGTTATATTTCTTTTTTCAGAGTTAATATTCTGGGAATAGTAGACAGTGTGCAAATCCTAGAAAGAATTTATTCTGCTTAAGATATGAGCATTTTCCCTCCAGATTAACTGTGCTGTTGAAGCCAAATCTGTAATTACTGTTATCTAATAGTTTTTTTTTTTTTTTTAATTTATTTACTTTGGGCAGGGGTCAGGTTGGGGAGGGAGGGGAGCGGGCAGGCCATTTCTATTGGTCTTTCATTTCTCTATTTTCATCCGTCTTTGTTCTTCGGCTCTTGTGGGCCTCCCATCACGGTGGCGTCTGTCCTCGCAGAGTGCCGGCCCTGGACGCATGCGCTCCAGAGCTCCGGCTCGGTGATTGGACACATCAGTCCAGCCGCTCTGAGGCACGTGGGATCTTCCCAGGCCAGGGATCGAACCGGCGCCCCTTGCACTGCAAGGCGATGTCCTTACCCACTGGACCACCAGGGGAAGCCCTATCTAATAGTTTTATTTTATTTTATGTTTGGCTATTCTAGGTGTTTGTTGCTGCTGCAGGCTCTTTGGTAGTTGCAGGGAGTGGGAGTCACTCTCTAGTTGAGGTGAACAGGCTTCTTGTTGCGGTAACTTTTTCCTGTTGTGGAACTTGGGCTCTAGTGCACGCGGGTTTCAGTAGTTGCTGCACATGGGCTCAGTAGCTGCGGCTCTGAGGCTCTAGAGCACAGGCTCAGTAGTTGTGGCTCACAGGCTTAGCCTCTCTGCAGCATGCGGGAGCTTCCTGAATCAGGGATCAAACCTGGGTCTCCTGCATTGGCAGGCAAACTCTCCACCACTGAGCTACCAGGGAAGCCCATATCTAATAGTTGTACAGAATGCCATGCACCATTTGCAGGGAATATTTTCAGTCTTCATTGGGAAATTCAATTCAATTTGATGAAAATTATCTCTCTCCTCTTGATATGGGAAAAGAGACCTTTCCCTCCAGATTTGTGTTCTCTCTACCCAGACATGAAGTAGCCAGGAACAGAGAATGGTCGTTCTCTGTGAATCTATTATATGAAAAGAATTTGATTTTTTTAATGAGTGGGAAAGCCTCAGTTTCAGTTTATGTCCATGACCTCATGGGGATTGTAAATGTGGGAGAAAACCCAGGAAAAAAAAACCCTTTAGGTCAGAGTGAATCAATGTTAAAGAATTTTCATCCATCCTTTTTAGGGTCAAGTCTAAAGCTATAACAAGAAGAATTCTACATGCAGCACAGGTAGGAATCTAGGATCCAGGGAGAGAGGGGAGCACATTTCTTCCTGTAATTTGATGTAGCCCCTGTTATATGGGACTTCCCAGGTGACTCAGTGGTAAAGGGTCCATCTGCCAGTTCAGGAGATGTGGTTTCCATCCCTGTGTCAGGAAGATCCCCTGGAGAAGGAAATGGCAACCCATTCCAGTATTCTTGCCTGGGAAATCCCATGGACAGAGGAGTCTAGTGGGCTAGGTTCCATAGGGTTGCAAACAGTCAGACCTGACTTAGTGAGTAAACCACCACCACCACTTGCTGTTACATGAATGTGCAAGCTGGACCACCAGAACAAATGGGGTTGATATTTTGTCTGGGCCCCTGTGTTTCTGTGTAGATAAAGGAAGTCTTGGGAAAAAGCTGAGCCCAAAGCAAAAAGGTAGACATTCCTTAGGAGGAGACAATCAAGGGAGGGACGGTACAACTTACTTCTCAGCAAGTTATGAAAAAGCTGAGCCCAAAGCAAAAAGGTAGACATTCCTTAGGAGGAGACAATCAAGGGAGGGACGGTACAACTTACTTCTCAGGAACTTACTTCTCAGTCATATTTTTGTTATTTCTTGAGTTAACACCCCAGGAAGTTAGCCCAAGCCAACTGTGGTTCTGAGACCACCCTGCACATTAAGATTCCCCTCCACCCCCTTGGATTCAGACCCCCTTTCACCATTACTGGATGTCGCCTGGCCTGTTGTCCCTAAGTTGACTCTTTGTGCTTCAGGAATGTGCCTATAGCCTGCTCCCAAGAAGTTTCTTTTTAATGGCAATATTATATACCTACAAAAATAAAAATTCACTATAGAAAGTCTGGGAAATCCTGAAAAGTACAAATTAAAAATATAAGGCCCAGTAGTTCTATCACCTATACATTGTGCCACTGTTAACACATTAGTCATTGTGGAAAAAAAAACAAAAACCACTTTTTTTCTTCTTTTAAGCAATCGAAGTAATCCTGAAGATATCAGGTGTGGAGGTGTCCAGAACCTTCCCTTGAGGGCAAAGGTCATATCTTCTCTATCTCAGTGCCCTGCTAGCTGGCCCAGCACCCAGCATGCCGGAGGCACACTGGTTTTTCAGAGAAAGACTCTAGAATGGGCCCAGGAAAGAAATGTGTTGGTACTTTTTCCTCAAGTAGCAACTATAAAATATATTTCTCCATTATGGCCTTTTTCTGAAATTGTCTAGAAATGTCAAACACATGTTCCTAAATGATTTGGGGCCTAAGGATTGATGAGAACGTAAGATGTCTCTAGGACTCCTCTCAGAAGATAAGATTTCTTAAATTTTTGTAGCATTTCTTCTGCACCCAAGCAGGATGATGCCTGCTTGGGACAGTGGACTCCCAGTGGGTGAGCTGAGCCCTCGTGCTGCTTGAGAAGGGGCGGGGATCTGTCTCCGCTGGGGCCTCTCCTCCCACCTGCAGAATCTGATTCCAGGTGGGTGTGGTTTGAAGGGGGCTGGGGTGGGGCCAGTCTGGTTGGTATCCAGGTCCCATCACCCACCAGGGCCTCCGCATGGACCATAGGTCCCTGCAGGGAGCAGCGCCCAAAAATAGATTACAGAGCTGCCATTCGTTAATCCCAAAACAGTTTTCTGTCATTTAATTAGAAAATTCATCTTATTTTGCCTCCAGACCTTGTAGCCTTATTGCATTTGCACATATTTCAAAATGTTTCAAGTACTGACCAGATAACATTAATGAATATATTAGATGGGCAAACGCTTTTAAACAAAAAGTAATAAACATGCTTGTGTGTGTGTATATATTTTTTTTAAAAAATGTTAATTCCGTCTGGAGCCAAACAGGTAATTTTCCCTTCAGCGTTTTTTTGTTTTTATTTTTTTCCCAGTCAGCTAAGACAGGTTGGCCTAAGAGTGCAGTCAGACTGTCTGCACACTCCGGCTCGACTTGCATACCAGGGTCAGAGTTTTTTCAGAAGCAGACAGAGAGATGATCTGATTGGCTCCGGTCCAAAGCATGGTCACAAGGGCTTCTTTGATGAAAGGGTCCTTGGTAAGTCCTGTACCAAAAGCAGCCTGCCACCCTCCTTTCAAAGATATCTATTTAGAGTAATTCCAAGAAAGGGGGGGAAAAAAAAAGAAGAAACAGCGAGGAAAAGAGAGACGGAAAGGGGAGGGAGAGAGAGAGGAGTTACCGCAAGAATAATTATGCTCCCTGGCATAGAGAAAGGGGGAAAAGTTATTACAAGTGAACTGCTGGATGTTGAAGTAGCTGGTTGGCAACTCTGCAAAAACATAAGGAATGTGCAATTAAACTCATTAAAACATCATCATTACGCTTATCAATCTTTTTCCAAAAGGGGTGGGGTGGAGCCATGTGTTAAGGCATGACTGCTTTTGCAGATAAAGATCCAGGACTACCTAGATGCTTCTCTCAGCAAATAGAATCAGCTCATCCATTCCACAAGGTACTTACAGGTACATGCACACGGCGGTGTTGGGTGCCCCCTGGGAGCGGCATCTTAGGAGACTGGCTCCTCTCGGCTGATACGTGCTCCCCTGTGATAGGATCCCCATCAGACACACAGGTCTTGAGGAGCACCTGCTGTATGCCCAACACTGGTGTTCAGGAAATTTATATAGGACGGGAGCCCAGCCCTCCAAGCACGTTAGCTTAGCTAGGGAGGTGAGGCCTAAGTCATTCATTCATTACGTAGACAAGATGTATTGCAAGGTAGCCCCACGCAGGCACCCTTCTGGGTGTTGTGGGTGCCAGGAGGACCAAGGGGGTTACGACCCCCACCCTCACTGTCCAGCAGAGAGTCAGGCCCAAGTTCAGGGATGCAGATTGCTACATGACCAGTGCTGGGAGGGGAAGGTCAAGGTTCAGTGGGAGCCCAGGGAGGAGTAACTATGCCCCACACAGCTTACTCATTGTCCACATTCAGTTTTAAGCTCCTTGAGGGACTCTTTTGTCTCTCTTTTGCTATCTCATTTTCTTGGCCGCTATTATTTTCTAATGGCATTCTTTAAAATGAAAATGGTTTATAATGAAAATCAGTCACAGAGAACTATAAAAAGAAAATTAAACATGATCCATAATCTGAACACCCAAATGGACCCATTCTGACCTTTAGACATAGTCATTTCCCATCTTTTATTGCTAATTTTGTTTTTTACAAAATCACTAAAAGAGAATGACTTTTCCATTTGACATAATGTGAGCATCTTCCATACCATTGAATATGCTTCAAACCATTGTTTAGACTATCTGCACAGCTTAACTAACCTTGTACTGCTGGACATTTTGTCTACAGTTCTTCACTACTAGAGAGAATGTTGCCTTGAACATCTTTGAATGAAACAGTTGTCACTTATTTCACATACTGACAGTTATTTCCAGATATTGTTAAGGTTAACTGCACGACATCCCGCTTATCAATCTTTCCAAAAGGTGGGGTGGAGCCATGTGTTAAGGCATGACTGCTTTTGCAAAGATCCAGGACTACCTAGATGCTTCTCTCAGCAAATAGAATCAGCTCATCCATTCCACAAGGTACTTACAGGTACATGCACACGGCGGTGTTGGGTGCCCCCTGGGAGCGGCATCTTAGGAGACTGGCTCCTCTCGGCTGATACGTGCTCCCCTGTGATAGGATCCCCATCAGACACACAGGTCTTGAGGAGCACCTGCTGTATGCCCAACACTGGTGTTCAGGAAATTTATATAGGACGGGAGCCCAGCCCTCCAAGCACGTTAGCTTAGCTAGGGAGGTGAGGCCTAAGTCATTCATTCATTACGTAGACAAGATGTATTGCAAGGTAGCCCCACGCAGGCACCCTTCTGGGTGTTGTGGGTGCCAGGAGGACCAAGGGGGTTACGACCCCCACCCTCACTGTCCAGCAGAGAGTCAGGCCCAAGTTCAGGGATGCAGATTGCTACATGACCAGTGCTGGGAGGGGAAGGTCAAGGTTCAGTGGGAGCCCAGGGAGGAGTAACTATGCCCCACACAGCTTACTCATTGTCCACATTCAGTTTTAAGCTCCTTGAGGGACTCTTTTGTCTCTCTTTTGCTATCTCATTTTCTTGGCCGCTATTATTTTCTAATGGCATTCTTTAAAATGAAAATGGTTTATAATGAAAATCAGTCACAGAGAACTATAAAAAGAAAATTAAACATGATCCATAATCTGAACACCCAAATGGACCCATTCTGACCTTTAGACATAGTCATTTCCCATCTTTTATTGCTAATTTTGTTTTTTACAAAATCACTAAAAGAGAATGACTTTTCCATTTGACATAATGTGAGCATCTTCCATACCATTGAATATGCTTCAAACCATTGTTTAGACTATCTGCACAGCTTAACTAACCTTGTACTGCTGGACATTTTGTCTACAGTTCTTCACTACTAGAGAGAATGTTGCCTTGAACATCTTTGAATGAAACAGTTGTCACTTATTTCACATACTGACAGTTATTTCCAGATATTGTTTATACAGTGCCCACCTGTAACGTCAAGCTGCATAAGACCAAACAGAGAATAACTTTGGGCCCCACATTAGAGCTGAATAAATCGAAAATAGGTTATTCACTGGGGATTGACACAAACAGGAAGGCTCATAGAGAAGGTGCTACTTGAACTAGGGTGGTCGCATTTTAGAAGGAGCACCCCATTTTCTCCACCAGCTCAGTCCTGGCAGACCCATGTCTCCACTACTTCCCCGGTTCCGTAGTCCACAAACATTTCTCTGCTTCCGAATCACCCCAGGGGCATAAAGAGTGATTCCTGGCCCCCATCCCACACCTGGTAAATCAAAACCTGTGGAGTGGGGTCTGGGAATCTGCACTTTTTAAAATGCACACAAAGGCAATTCCAATGCAAAGGGTCCATGACCTAATGAGGCAGGAGGTAGTGCTGGCTGCAGGGTGTGTATGATGCTGGATACACAGTGGTCAAGAGGAAGGGTTCCAGCGAAGAGGTGTGGACTCAGCCCCTGAACCTGCTGTTCACCACCTTTGAGCTGGTCGCTTCATCTGTAAAAGGAAGATACTAATCGAGATTCCCCCTAAGAGTAGTTGTGGGGATGATATGAAGTGCTTAAGATGCTGACCCAGAGCCAGTTTCTCATGAACATTTTTGGTAGCTGTTATTTTTCATACGTGGGCTTCCCAGGTGCTGCTTGTGGTAAAGAATCTGCCTGCCAGTGCAGGAGATGTACAGACAGGTTGATCCTGATCTGGAAGATCTCCGGGGGGGGATTTTGGGGAATCCCATGCACAGAGAAACACCCAAATGGACCCATTCTGACCTTTAGACATAGTCATTTCCCATCTTTTATTGCTAATTTTGTTTTTTACAAAATCACTAAAAGAGAATGACTTTTCCATTTGACATAATGTGAGCATCTTCCATACCATTGAATATGCTTCAAACCATTGTTTAGACTATCTGCACAGCTTAACTAACCTTGTACTGCTGGACATTTTGTCTACAGTTCTTCACTACTAGAGAGAATGTTGCCTTGAACATCTTTGAATGAAACAGTTGTCACTTATTTCACATACTGACAGTTATTTCCAGATATTGTTTATACAGTGCCCACCTGTAACGTCAAGCTGCATAAGACCAAACAGAGAATAACTTTGGGCCCCACATTAGAGCTGAATAAATCGAAAATAGGTTATTCACTGGGGATTGACACAAACAGGAAGGCTCATAGAGAAGGTGCTACTTGAACTAGGGTGGTCGCATTTTTAGAAGGAGCACCCCATTTTCTCCACCAGCTCAGTCCTGGCAGACCCATGTCTCCACTACTTCCCCGGTTCCGTAGTCCACAAACATTTCTCTGCTTCCGAATCACCCCAGGGGCATAAAGAGTGATTCCTGGCCCCCATCCCACACCTGGTAAATCAAAACCTGTGGAGTGGGGTCTGGGAATCTGCACTTTTTAAAATGCACACAAAGGCAATTCCAATGCAAAGGGTCCATGACCTAATGAGGCAGGAGGTAGTGCTGGCTGCAGGGTGTGTATGATGCTGGATACACAGTGGTCAAGAGGAAGGGTTCCAGCGAAGAGGTGTGGACTCAGCCCCTGAACCTGCTGTTCACCACCTTTGAGCTGGTCGCTTCATCTGTAAAAGGAAGATACTAATACGAGATTCCCCCTAAGAGTAGTTGTGGGGATGATATGAAGTGCTTAAGATGCTGACCCAGAGCCAGTTTCTCATGAACATTTTTGGTAGCTGTTATTTTTCATACGTGGGCTTCCCAGGTGCTGCTTGTGGTAAAGAATCTGCCTGCCAGTGCAGGAGATGTAACAGACACGGGTTTGATCCCTGGATCTGGAAGATCTCCTGGAGAAGGGCATGGCAACCCACTCCAGTATTCCTGCCTGGGAAATCCCATGCACAGAGAAGCCTGGCGGGCTGCAGTCCATGGGGTCACAAAGAATGGGACATGACTAAAGCAGCTTAGCATGCTGGTTGCACATTTTTCATATGTATCCTTTCTCTTTAAAGCCTGAGCAGCACATAGACTTCCTGGCTTAGCCTTTAGTCTTTCTTGACTGGAGCTGAGCTCACCCAGGAGACCGTGTTTGTAAGAGTGGCCTCAGAGATCAGTGACCCTCCTGCGCCAGGCTCCCGCAGAAGCGCTGGTGCCCACTCCACTTCCCTGGGCCTCCTGGGCTACAGCAAGTGAGCTGGGGCATCTGATTGGTAGGCATGCATCCTTGGTTGGGAGCCAAGTTAAGCTAAGGTGGGAGGGAAAGATAAGCCTAAGGAAATGCTGATGCGGAGAGGTGTGACTGGAGAAATACCAGTCCCCTTCAGGACCCGGGAGAGCCAGCTTGAACTTTAATTCCTGGTTTGATCAAGGTGGTGTAAAAATGGACCCCAAAGGTCTTCAGATGGAAAACTGGGTTTTAGGTTTCACATATTCGCTGTAGTTAAAGCCAAATGTTCATTCCACTCAGACTGTGTGGGTGGGTCACTTTCCTCCTGCTGTTGAAGTATCATGTTTTTAGCTGCTAATAAACTTAATAAAATCCATTTCGTATTTCTCCTAGTGTATTAAGTCTGTTCGCATGCACTGCTGAACCAACGCTTAGTGACACTGTGTTAGAAAGTATTTTTGTTGGAAACAGACAACGGACACAGTTCAGCTGCAAAACACTTCTCAAAAAGCCTTCTTTTCTCCAGACCCAAGCTTGCAAAGAGTCGTATGAATTCAGGGAATCCTCCCAGTCAACCAGAACACCTACACAAACTGTGAAAGAATTTTGTTTTATTGATTCAAGAAGCAGATTCAAAGGAATTGCATGCTTCTCTACCCTCAAGAAGCACCCACCTGTCCATTTCCCACCCCCATCCCCAAATTCTCAGCACCACTAATGGCCCCGAGTTTCCTCACTGTCCCTACACTCTGAGGCCACCCAGGTCAAAAGAGTCAGGGTGCATTTCCAGGGCCCAGCCAGCCCCACCTCTACTCTGAGTGTTTGGTGATTGAGGGCGGGTGCCGTAATCAAGCCAGAGAAGCGGACATGGAGAGCAGAGTGGGGAGTACTGGAGTCATCTAAGCCCAGGTTGAAAAGAACCAGAAATAAAGAAGGGGGTCCGTGAAGCTCTAGATAGAGACAGGTAGGGTTCCCCCCAAAAGAGCTTAGTGCCCTTTGACGCTGAGCTCACCCAGGAGACCGTGTTTGTAAGAGTGGCCTCAGAGATCAGTGACCCTCCTGCGCCAGGCTCCCGCAGAAGCGCTGGTGCCCACTCCACTTCCCTGGGCCTCCTGGGCTACAGCAAGTGAGCTGGGGCATCTGATTGGTAGGCATGCATCCTTGGTTGGGAGCCAAGTTAAGCTAAGGTGGGAGGGAAAGATAAGCCTAAGGAAATGCTGATGCGGAGAGGTGTGACTGGAGAAATACCAGTCCCCTTCAGGACCCGGGAGAGCCAGCTTGAACTTTAATTCCTGGTTTGATCAAGGTGGTGTAAAAATGGACCCCAAAGGTCTTCAGATGGAAAACTGGGTTTTAGGTTTCACATATTCGCTGTAGTTAAAGCCAAATGTTCATTCCACTCAGACTGTGTGGGTGGGTCACTTTCCTCCTGCTGTTGAAGTATCATGTTTTTAGCTGCTAATAAACTTAATAAAATCCATTTCGTATTTCTCCTAGTGTATTAAGTCTGTTCGCATGCACTGCTGAACCAACGCTTAGTGACACTGTGTTAGAAAGTATTTTTGTTGGAAACAGACAACGGACACAGTTCAGCTGCAAAACACTTCTCAAAAAGCCTTCTTTTCTCCAGACCCAAGCTTGCAAAGAGTCGTATGAATTCAGGGAATCCTCCCAGTCAACCAGAACACCTACACAAACTGTGAAAGAATTTTGTTTTATTGATTCAAGAAGCAGATTCAAAGGAATTGCATGCTTCTCTACCCTCAAGAAGCACCCACCTGTCCATTTCCCACCCCCATCCCCAAATTCTCAGCACCACTAATGGCCCCGAGTTTCCTCACTGTCCCTACACTCTGAGGCCACCCAGGTCAAAAGAGTCAGGGTGCATTTCCAGGGCCCAGCCAGCCCCACCTCTACTCTGAGTGTTTGGTGATTGAGGGCGGGTGCCGTAATCAAGCCAGAGAAGCGGACATGGAGAGCAGAGTGGGGAGTACTGGAGTCATCTAAGCCCAGGTTGAAAAGAACCAGAAATAAAGAAGGGGGTCCGTGAAGCTCTAGATAGAGACAAGGGAAATATGCAGAAGTTCACATGGAGACATAGAATCTAAGGAGGTAGACATAGATGTTTGACAGTTTCAGTCATTCTGTTCTAAAGTTTCAAAACGTGGTATCAAGACCACCATGAAGCATTATGTTTGTGGTGTGTCGGTTATTCATATGTGCACATTAGGACACGGGCAGAAATGAGATTTTAAGAAAAATCCGCAAAGTTGGGAGTAATCGGATGTTTGTCAATCTGAATGCAAAAGTAGGACAAAACGTCCTTCCTTATCAGTGCTGCTCACCTTTGGTCACAAGTAACCCATTTTAAGGGCTTCTGTGGTGGCTCAGTAGCAACGAATCCACCTGCCAGTGGAGGAGAGTGGGTTTGATCCCTGCATCTAGAAGATTCCCTGGAGAAGGAAATGGCAACCCACTCCAGTATTCTTGCCTGGGAAATCCCATGGACAGAGAAGTCTGGCAGGCAATATAGTCCACAGCGTCACTAAGGGTTGGATACAACTTAGAGACTAAACAACAACAACAGAAAGTCATTTTACTTGTAAGCATAAATTTTTCTTTAAGTTTAAAAAAAAAAAAACATAAAGCCAATCTCATACCCAGGCTTATGCATACCAGGACTATAAGTCTTGAGGAATCTGCTTCTTTTTTACTAAGTGATTTTGAGATCTTTGCTATTCTGTAAGAAAAGAACTAGAAAATTACAATGCCATGCCCATGTCTGCTGAAGTGATCACCCCTTGATTTTGTGAGGCTTATTTCCTGGTATAATCAGCATGGCCCTCTTATACAGAGGGGTCCACGGGTCTTAAAAACCCGGATCTACCAGTAAGATCTGTTTTAATTTCGGTCTAACAGATTTAGGATTACCCCTCAAGACTATATTTTCAGACTTTTATACAAACAAGGAGATTACACAAAACTCCCATTATAGTGGTGGCTTGAGGGCGGGAGGGAAGCCTTGTTTGGTTGATTGAGTTATGATTGTATGGGGGAACAAATAAAGGCTTTCTTTCCTTTAAACATAACGGTCATGTCTTACTCTCCCTAATAATGCCACGTATTCTTTGGAAAAATATTTACACAGCCTGACTTTATCCTTAATGTCAGTGCAGCATGTTAACCTCTAGGTTGAAATCCAGTTTTGATCCTATAAGCTAGAAAAATAAGTTCAGTTCTGCACAGTTGAGTTTTGAAGCTGTTGATTCTGTTGCTATATTTATTACCATTGATGGTTGGTTGGTCTCTCTTCTCCCTCTCCCTTCCTGTCCCTCTTCCCCCTCTCTCTTCCCTTCTCCCACTTCCTCTTCATCCTTCTTCTTTTCTCTCTCTCCATGAATTAAATTGATTACATGTATGTATATGTATATAGCTCTCTACAAGTGTGTATCTGCACACATGTAACAGTTTCATTCATGCGGCAAGAAACTTACTTCCTTCTCTGGGAATCTGCTCTGTGATCTCAATAAACCTTTTTACTAATGAACTGATTTACTGCAGATCTGGACAGTATTTATACTTTCTCCTGTCTTCCTCCCCAAAGAAAAATTTAAAACAAAAAATCACTAAGGGTTGGATACAACTTAGAGACTAAACAACAACAACAGAAAGTCATTTTACTTGTAAGCATAAATTTTTCTTTAAGTTTAAAAAAAAACATAAAGCCAATCTCATACCCAGGCTTATGCATACCAGGACTATAAGTCTTGAGGAATCTGCTTCTTTTTTACTAAGTGATTTTGAGATCTTTGCTATTCTGTAAGAAAAGAACTAGAAAATTACAATGCCATGCCCATGTCTGCTGAAGTGATCACCCCTTGATTTTGTGAGGCTTATTTCCTGGTATAATCAGCATGGCCCTCTTATACAGAGGGGTCCACGGGTCTTAAAAACCCGGATCTACCAGTAAGATCTGTTTTAATTTCGGTCTAACAGATTTAGGATTACCCCTCAAGACTATATTTTCAGACTTTTATACAAACAAGGAGATTACACAAAACTCCCATTATAGTGGTGGCTTGAGGGCGGGAGGGAAGCCTTGTTTGGTTGATTGAGTTATGATTGTATGGGGGAACAAATAAAGGCTTTCTTTCCTTTAAACATAACGGTCATGTCTTACTCTCCCTAATAATGCCACGTATTCTTTGGAAAAATATTTACACAGCCTGACTTTATCCTTAATGTCAGTGCAGCATGTTAACCTCTAGGTTGAAATCCAGTTTTGATCCTATAAGCTAGAAAAATAAGTTCAGTTCTGCACAGTTGAGTTTTGAAGCTGTTGATTCTGTTGCTATATTTATTACCATTGATGGTTGGTTGGTCTCTCTTCTCCCTCTCCCTTCCTGTCCCTCTTCCCCCTCTCTCTTCCCTTCTCCCACTTCCTCTTCATCCTTCTTCTTTTCTCTCTCTCTCCATGAATTAAATTGATTACATGTATGTATATGTATATAGCTCTCTACAAGTGTGTATCTGCACACATGTAACAGTTTCATTCATGCGGCAAGAAACTTACTTCCTTCTCTGGGAATCTGCTCTGTGATCTCAATAAACCTTTTTACTAATGAACTGATTTACTGCAGATCTGGACAGTATTTATACTTTCTCCTGTCTTCCTCCCCAAAGAAGTTAAAACAGCTTTCCTTTGACAGTTGTTACCATAGATACATTAAAGTTTCATTGACCAGATTTTACTTATAGTCTCTTATAAATAAAAAGGACTGGAAAGTTTGGGTGCTAGGTAGTTTATGTGACTTCAGCTGACAGGTAGGCAACCCCTGCTAGTGTGGATGGAGCGGGGTTCAGCTTACATAACTTTAAGGTCTGCGGGCACATTCTCTGTAGCTGTGCTCACAAGGGCACTAGAGCCGAGCGTACAGCAGCCAGTGATCCAGATGCCGGTGATCAGGGTGCAATGGGAGAGGCCGAAAAAGAACCAAGAAGTGAAAGCAGAGGTGAAATTAGACAAAACTAGGCTGAGAGTTGTTTTTGTTTTGTTTTTGTTTTCGTTTTCTCGGAAATGGAAAGCAGATAGCAATCCAGAAACAGTTGAGCAGAGAGATTCCTAAGAAATGGAATAGGAGCCATAGAGAAAGCTTTTAAAAGTGAATTTGCATTACACTACAATAGGTGAAGTAGATAGCCAATGGGAATTTGCTGTATGACTCAGAAAACTCAAATCAGGGCTCTGTAACCATCTGGAGAGGCGGGATGGGGAAGGAGGTGGGCAGGAGGTTCAAGAGGAAAGGGACATATGTATACCTATAGCTGATTCATGTTGATATATAGCAGAAACCAACACAATTCTATAAAGTAATTATCCTTCAATTAAAAAAAAAAAGTGAATTTGCAGTGACTTTGGCTCTGGATCAGGCTCTGACTGCTGTTTGTCTTCTGTAAATCCATCTT
The DNA here is from genome assembly GCA_022376925.1 of Tragulus kanchil. Lineage (NCBI taxonomy): Eukaryota > Metazoa > Chordata > Mammalia > Artiodactyla > Tragulidae > Tragulus > Tragulus kanchil. The sequence continues at coordinate 127,531,917 of JAIOJX010000005.1, read as the reverse complement.
TAAACATAGTTCTGCGACTGTATATGGGCAGGAGATTTGAATTGGGATATTGTAACTTCCACACACTAATTTTAATCAGCTAATTTGGCATTTCGAAAGCACTTCAGGTCATTGTAATTATGCAAAGAATATGCAGTCATTAGTGCTCAATATATCAGCTTCTCATTAATATCTACCTGGTATCAAGTTGATGAATATGAGGCTATTGTTGCTGGAAATACTCGCTTGGTAGTGTGACTTCTTTCCACTCCCGGCTGTTCCCAGTATTGATATGAGTGCCGCACCTAGAAAACAGGGCCCTTTAGTTTTTGGAATCAGGCCTCACACACATGAAGTAGATTGAGACGTTTAAATACCACCCATCCAGTTTATCACAACCAAGCAATCTGGGGGAAGGGTAGTTGAAACAAAAATTAAGGGTCACAGCTGGAGGGCGCTTTGCATAGGCTCCCACCCTCGGGTGCCTCAAACTCAGACCCAGACAACCCCTGCCACTTGGCACCAGATTCGAAAACCCATTAGCGGTGGCTCTTTGGTTAGTAGAGAGTGAATAACTGAGCTTGTAGACTTTAAATGTACCACTGGCCTTAGCTCCAAGCCTCACACCTGAGCATAATTTTACACGCTCCACCTGCGCTAAGGGGATAAGGTCAAACTGCGTTCTTGCTTCTTTTCTTATCTGTTTATATTGATACTAAGAGCAGGTTTCCCCGCTTCGTAGTTTCAAGAAGTGAATGGAATGACCCACTTGGCAGGTAGGATGCTGCTTCACCAAGTAATGGAACTTTAGAGCTCTGTGATTGAGAATTTTGTGACTTGTGTTGATATAAGTTGTCTTTATTAACAACCTATCTTAAGCATAAAGCTCATCTCAGTTCAGCTCTCAGTCGTTGTTTCATGACAATATGCCACAAGGTCATTGTGTTTCAGCCTTTAACCTCCAGCCTTCTGTTTTTACTCTCAATCCTGCGTGCGTGCTAAGTCTGTTGGGTCGTGTCTTACTCTTTGCAACCCTATGGATGTAGCCCTCTGTCCATGAGATTCTCCAGGGAAGAAGAGTGGAGTGGGTTGCCATGCCCTTCTCCAAGGGATCTTACATCTCCAGCACCGGCGAGTGGATTCCTTACCACTGGCGCCACATGGGAAGCCCTTTACTCTCAGTACCTCCAGCCGAATGACACCAAGAACGTGTAGTGCACCGGGTGCCAATCAGACACCTGGGCAATGACCTTGATAACCCTCTCCATGGTTTATTCATCCGATTCACACCATAGCACTCTTTCTGGAAAACAGCATTCCAGGAATGTGTATGGTTCCAGGGAGAGACAAAGGGAAAGATGGAAGGAAAGGGTTTTGTTTTGTTTTGTTTTTTAAACATTTTTATTTTATTTATTTATCTTTTGAGGTTTGGGGTGGGGAGGGAGGGGAACAGGCGGGCCACTTCTGTTGGTCTTTCATTTCTCTATTTTCATCCGTCTTTGTTCTTTGGCTCCTGTGGGCCTCCCATCACGGTGGCCTCTGTCGTCGTAGAGCGCCGACTCTCGGCGCATGCGCGCCAGAGCTCCGGCTCGGTAATTGGACACATCAGTCCAGCCGCTCTGCGGCATGTGGGATCTTTCCAGGCCAGGGATCGAACCGGCGCCCCTTGCACTGCAAGGCAGTGTCCTTACCCACTGGACCACCAGGGAAGCCCCGGAAAGGTTTTTTTTAAAGCTGCAGTGATGCCTGCCAGTGACGGTGTCTGCAGCATCCCTGGGAGTTACTGACTCGTTCCCTGTAGACCGATGCCCATCCTGCAGCATTGGGGATACACATGGCACCCTCAGGAGTTCTTAGTGGAGGTTAGAACCCTGTCCTCTGCAGTGCCTGAAATTCTTGGATGCAGTTTGCAAGCACACTGTCAGTCCCCAGCTACTTAATCCATAGGCACTGCCCATATAACTTGATGTGTGGGTCATCGTGGCCAGCTGCAGGCAATTCTCAGTTGGACTGGAGAAGACTTGAGGCATGGTTGATCCAAAACAGTGAAAAATGCAAAAGCATCCTGTTTTGAGAATTATCTTTAGTTGGTTTTGTTTTTATAAAACTTCTTTACCTTCCCAGCTCTGTTTTGCTGAAGTTAAACTTGGTGTTTAAAATGTTATATTCTATGTGTTTATATTATATAGAGTAATATACTAGAAAAGATGGAAAATTATAGGTGGCTTTAAATCACACCTTGAGTAACCTATTGCCAAGTAACGTCTTGGCAGTTTTCTCCTGCTACAAACACATGCAGGTAATTTTTTGGTTTTTTTTTTTTTTGGCTGCACTGGGTCTTTGTTGTGACACAGGTTCGGTAGTCACGGCATGTGGGCTTAGTTGCCACGTTGCATGTGGAATCTTCGTTCCCTGACCAGGGATCGAACCTGTGTCCTCTGCTTTGGAAGGTAGATTCTTAACCATTGCACCACCAGGGAAGTTCCCTATAGGTAATTTTTAATTAACTGAAACTATTTTCACTCTCCTGGAGATGGGGATCACTGTTCTGTATCAGTGAATTCATCCACATCACTATTTTTGTGGGTTGTATGGTATTTGGTGTTAAGAATATACCATAGTTTGTTTATACACATAGCCCTTGGTGGATTTTGGCATTATTTTGAAATTACAGTTACTAACACATTTGTATATACTGCTTTTGTTGTTTGGTCGCTAAGTCATGTCCAGCTCTTTGCAGCCCCATGGACTGTAGCCATCCAGGCCCCTCCATCCATGAGAATTCCCAGGCAAGAATCCTGGAATGGATTGCCACTTCCTTCTCCAAGGTATCTTTCCTACCCAGGGGTTGGATCTGTGTCTTCTGCTTTGGCAGGTGGATTCTTTACCACTGGGTTACCAGGGGAGCTAGTATATATTATATTAAAGTATTTAGCATTTGAGGGTGTTCACTCCCCTTGTTCCAGGATGCTCCTCATTGTTATGATTCATGCCTCTCTATCTTCAGGACTAGGACAACATATGAGAACAGGTTCTCTGTTGTGCTTTTAATCTGATGATAGCTTTTACTTTGTACTCAGCACTGAAGAATTTACTTTCTTTTAGAAATTAAGTGTGCAGTTAGGGTTTGCTGCCCTCAAATAAAGATGGGACTTGGAGAGGCAGGATAGCTCAATGGTTAAGGGTATGGACTCTGTGCCCAGACCATCTGGATTCAAATTCCAGTTTAGATATTCAGCTCGGGGGACCTGCCTTTCTTCCTGCCTTCTTTCCTTTCAGTTTCTGTGTATTCTCCCGATTTTCTTAGTTGCAATGAAAAAATAATAATTAAAAAATAAATTGAAGGGCTTCCCTGGTAGTCCAGTGGGTAAAGTCTGCCTTGCAGTGCAAGGCACCGGTTCGATCCCTGGCCTGGGAAGATCCCACATGCCATGGAGGAGCCAGTGCTCCAGAGCACATGCCCAAAGGTCGGTAGTCACGGCATGTGGAAGTTGCATGTGGAATCTTCGTTCCTGACCAGGGATCGAACCTGTGTCCTCTGCTTTGGAAGGTAGATTCTTAACCATTGCACCACCAGGGAAGTTCCCTATAGGTAATTTTTAATTAACTGAAACTATTTTCACTCTCCTGGAGATGGGGATCACTGTTCTGTATCAGTGAATTCATCCACATCACTATTTTTGTGGGTTGTATGGTATTTGGTGTTAAGAATATACCATAGTTTGTTTATACACATAGCCCTTGGTGGATTTTGGCATTATTTTGAAATTACAGTTACTAACACATTTGTATATACTGCTTTTGTTGTTTGGTCGCTAAGTCATGTCCAGCTCTTTGCAGCCCCATGGACTGTAGCCATCCAGGCCCCTCCATCCATGAGAATTCCCAGGCAAGAATCCTGGAATGGATTGCCACTTCCTTCTCCAAGGTATCTTTCCTACCCAGGGGTTGGATCTGTGTCTTCTGCTTTGGCAGGTGGATTCTTTACCACTGGGTTACCAGGGGAGCTAGTATATATTATATTAAAGTATTTAGCATTTGAGGGTGTTCACTCCCCTTGTTCCAGGATGCTCCTCATTGTTATGATTCATGCCTCTCTATCTTCAGGACTAGGACAACATATGAGAACAGGTTCTCTGTTGTGCTTTTAATCTGATGATAGCTTTTACTTTGTACTCAGCACTGAAGAATTTACTTTCTTTTAGAAATTAAGTGTGCAGTTAGGGTTTGCTGCCCTCAAATAAAGATGGGACTTGGAGAGGCAGGATAGCTCAATGGTTAAGGGTATGGACTCTGTGCCCAGACCATCTGGATTCAAATTCCAGTTTAGATATTCAGCTCGGGGGACCTGCCTTTCTTCCTGCCTTCTTTCCTTTCAGTTTCTGTGTATTCTCCCGATTTTCTTAGTTGCAATGAAAAAATAATAATTAAAAAATAAATTGAAGGGCTTCCCTGGTAGTCCAGTGGGTAAAGTCTGCCTTGCAGTGCAAGGGGCACCGGTTCGATCCCTGGCCTGGGAAGATCCCACATGCCATGGAGGGAGCCAGTGCTCCAGAGCACATGCACCCAGAGCCAGTGCTCTGCAAAGGTGGATGAAAATTAAAAAAATAAAATAAATGTTTAAAAATAAATTAATTAATTATCAATGGGACATTTAACCAGCTTGTTTTTAAACCCTGACTCCATACAAGACAATACAACACCTAACACCATAAAATAGAGAATATTCTGGGCACCCAACCCCTTCCCAAGACCCCTCGTGTCACCAGGCACCTTGAGGAGTGACTCAAGGTGTCTGGGTGACTATTTTTCTCTTTTTTGCTGAATCCAGCAGAGCAGTGGTGCTTTGGGAAGCTGTAGAATGTCAGACGCAATGAGGTATCTTTTGGGGTGCTGCTCTCCCCTAGATGCCCATGCTTTGTGTTGTGAGCCGTGAGAGCCTTGTGTCACAGAAGTGTGTCACCTGTCACTTTCCTGCTTGCATCCTGGTGACTTTCCTGGGCCCAGCCTCCTCCTCCACCCCACACTTACATGATGGGTGACCTCAAGGACAAACCAGGCCTGGCTCAGCCCCTCTCTGCCCCGACCCACTGTCTTCTGCGTCCTATTTTGACCTGCAGTGGCTTGCACCCCCTGCAGATATTTGAAAAGAGAATGAAGTGATTTACATAATTAAAACAAATTGCTTGCCGAGTGTGAGAATCCATTGTTGTGCTATAATGGAATGATTTAGATGCTTTGTGAGACCTGGGGGTTTGGTAGTGGGGGCTGCTCTCCCACCCTGGAAATGTAATTACAGCTCCACAAAGCTCTTTCTGAAGAGACGCTGGGTGATTAGAGAAGGACTCAGCAGTTATCTCTGGGGAAAAGCATAAGACCAAAACAGAAGACTCTTAACTTTACAGGTCTGCCTTCTTAACTTTAAGCGTAAGATGTAATTCCTGGAGTCTCTGCTGAAGCCAGAGGGGACCTTTGTATTCCCCCACTGACCAGCTACAAGCTTTCCACCTTGGCGGGGGATTTTTTTTTTTTTTTTTTTTTGCATGTGTTCACCCTCTACCGCTATCTTCTTCGGTTTCTCTGGTACCACGGAGAAAACCACTTCAAAATCACTTTAGGATTTCAGATTTCTTGTGTCCTCATGCTCAGTTGTGTCCGACTCTTTGTGAACCTTAGGACTGTAGCCTACCAGGCTCCTCTAACCATGAGATTTTTCAGGCAAGAATACTGAGGTGGGTTGTCATTTTCTCCTCCAGGGGATCTTCCCAACCCAGGGATTGAACCTGTGTCTCCTTTTTCTCCTACAAAGCAGATTCTTTATCTGCTGAGCTTCAGCTTAAAGGCGGACAAAGGGACGTGTAGACTAGATGATTAAATTCAGTGTGGTATCTTTGACTGAATTCAGAACAGGGCTGGTGGTGGAATGGGGGGAATATGTAAAGAACATTATTAGGACAAGGGGCAGAATTGGTGTGCACACTGTGGATTTGCTGTTAGTATTATGTTGTCATTAAGCTTCCTGATTTGGGTAAATGTGTTATGGTAACAGTGTAAAGTGACATCATGTCTGCAACTGACTCTCAGATGGTTTCCAATAAAATAGGCATTTAGACTGGGAGAAAGAGAATGGAAAACGTATAGGGCAGAATAATACAATCGGTAAATCGAGGGGCTTCCCTGGTGGCTCAAACAGTGAAGAATCTGCCTGCAATGCAGGAGTCTTGGGTTCAATCCCTGGATCCTCTGGCGAAGGGAATGGCTACCCACTCCAGTATTCCTGCCTGGAGAATCCCATGGACAGAGGAGCCTGGCCGGCTAGAGTCCATGGAGTCGCAGAGTCGGACACGACTGCACAACACATAACAACAGAAAAATATCGGTAAAGGATTCAAGGCTTCATATTATTCTTGCAACTTTTCTCTTAAGTTTGGAATTATTTCCAGATGAAAAGTTAAAAAAAAAAGGCCAGTCATGTTAGGAAGTAATTCTGGCCTTACAAAATTATCAGAACTAACAATTATTCGTTTCTTAAAAGGAAAACTGGGAGCAATAGGGAAAAAAATGCATCAGTTCAGTCGCTCAGTTGTATCCGACTCTTTGCAGCCCCATGGACTGCAGCACACCAGGCTTCCCTGTCCTTCACCATCTCCCCGAGTTTGCTCAAACTCCTGCCCATTGAATCAGTGATGACATCCAACCATCTCATCCTCTATCGTCCCCTTCTTCTGCCTTCTATTTTTCCTAGCATCAGGGCCTTTGCTAATGAGTCAGCTTTTCACTTCAGGTAGCCAAAGTACTGGAACTTCAGCTTCAGCATCAGACCTTCCAATGAATATTCAAGGTTGATCTCCTTGTGGTCCAAGGGACTCTCAAGAGTATTCTCCAGTATCACAGTTCAAAGGATCAGTTCTTCAGCGCTCAGTCTTCTTTATGGTCCAAATCTCACATCCATACATGACTACTGGAAAAACCATAGCTTTGACCATAAAGTTGTATGGTTCAAATAATTTCTGTGTGAATTCTAGAGAGCTGAAATTTGCAATTAATTATATCCACAAATTAGATGAAAATCCAGATCACTGCTGACTTTAAAACATGGAGCAAGCCTTACCTGTGGCTCGTGCAAGGTGCAGCCATCGTGGTTGGGGTCCTCAGTATAAAAAGTTATCACTAACCAAAGTGACATCATGTCTGCAACTGACTCTCAGATGGTTTCCAATAAAATAGGCATTTAGACTGGGAGAAAGAGAATGGAAACGATAGGGCAGAATAATACAATCGGTAAATCGAGGGGCTTCCCTGGTGGCTCAAACAGTGAAGAATCTGCCTGCAATGCAGGAGTCTTGGGTTCAATCCCTGGATCCTCTGGCGAAGGGAATGGCTACCCACTCCAGTATTCCTGCCTGGAGAATCCCATGGACAGAGGAGCCTGGCCGGCTAGAGTCCATGGAGTCGCAGAGTCGGACACGACTGCACAACACATAACAACAGAAAAATATCGGTAAAGGATTCAAGGCTTCATATTATTCTTGCAACTTTTCTCTTAAGTTTGGAATTATTTCCAGATGAAAAGTTAAAAAAAAAAGGCCAGTCATGTTAGGAAGTAATTCTGGCCTTACAAAATTATCAGAACTAACAATTATTCGTTTCTTAAAAGGAAAACTGGGAGCAATAGGGAAAAAAATGCATCAGTTCAGTCGCTCAGTTGTATCCGACTCTTTGCAGCCCCATGGACTGCAGCACACCAGGCTTCCCTGTCCTTCACCATCTCCCCGAGTTTGCTCAAACTCCTGCCCATTGAATCAGTGATGACATCCAACCATCTCATCCTCTATCGTCCCCTTCTTCTGCCTTCTATTTTTCCTAGCATCAGGGCCTTTGCTAATGAGTCAGCTTTTCACTTCAGGTAGCCAAAGTACTGGAACTTCAGCTTCAGCATCAGACCTTCCAATGAATATTCAAGGTTGATCTCCTTGTGGTCCAAGGGACTCTCAAGAGTATTCTCCAGTATCACAGTTCAAAGGATCAGTTCTTCAGCGCTCAGTCTTCTTTATGGTCCAAATCTCACATCCATACATGACTACTGGAAAAACCATAGCTTTGACCATAAAGTTGTATGGTTCAAATAATTTCTGTGTGAATTCTAGAGAGCTGAAATTTGCAATTAATTATATCCACAAATTAGATGAAAATCCAGATCACTGCTGACTTTAAAACATGGAACGCAAGCCTTACCTGTGGCTCGTGCAAGGTGCAGCCATCGTGGTTGGGGTCCTCAGTATAAGGTTATCACTAACCAGGAAGAGAGCCCTTCATGTGCTTGGTAGGACTTGCACATCCTCTGATGGTGTCAGGGAGGCTGTGTCACTTTATTTGTAAGGTCAGTTTGTCTCCCATTCTCATAAGGAAGAAAATCAACTGATTTGGAGTCGAGGTACATTTGGAATGTAGATAAAATCATGGAATATCTGCGTCTAAGTCTTTAGCACTCTAGTCTTAACAACAACAGCCTCCTATCCATGAGTTGGAGGTCTTGGGCAAGGTAGAGCAGTGGTTGGGGCTAAAGGTCCTCCAGCTGTCTCCCTTGGGTTCTGCTGCAGGCATCGTGTTGAGTGGGGAAACCTAAGTGTTGTTCACGGGGCTTCTTCTTGCCTAGTGACGTTGGCACTGATCTTCACATTCTGTAACTCTGCCTGGTATTTGGAAATGTCTCTGGCCAGGTCCAGGTGGATCACTCTTCTTTTACTTTCCCCTTGGAACACAATAAAGCTTAGGGCGTACCTGTGAGAGCAAGTAGGAACCTGGGAAACAAACAAGTTCGAAGGGGGCAGACTCAGATGCCCATGGGGACCAGTAGGCACCAGAGCTGAATGAAATAAGCCTGGTGCGTGCGTGTTAAGTTGCTTTACTCATGACCAAGTCCTTGTGACCCCATGGACTGCAGCCTGCCTGGATTCTCCAAGCAAGAATAGTGGACTGGGTTGTCATGCCCTCCTCCAGAGAATCTTCCCAACTCAGGGAATGAATTCACAACTTACAGCTTCTGTATTGGCAGGCAGTTCTTTACCACTAGTGCCAGCTGGGAAGCCTAAACAAGCCAGGTGGTGAAGGTAAAAACTGGAGCGTGAGTGCCCTATCACAGAAGCTTCTCCGAACCTGCTACACTGCTTTTGTAGGGGAGGATGGGCCTGCTGAGGTCACCCCTTCCAACTCTTCCAGAATGCCTGAATGCTAGACTACACATCTCCCTGTTTGTTAATATTGGCAAGAAATTGTTTTGAAAAATTAAAAAAACAGCGTATTTGGTAGGTGCTATCTGGGCACGGACTGCCAGTTGGCAACTCTGATTGGTCCAACACACTACTATTACATGCCGGGTAATTATATTCCACAGTAATTGGACTCCGAAGGGGTGCTGCCACCCCGAGAGGGCAGTGATGGGCCTTCAGTCCCACCGCCAGCTGATGACAGCGGCGAGTGCTGCATCAGGGCCTTCACGTTGTGTAGCCAGTGCTCCAGTTTGACATGAAAACATGGCTAAAAAATGCAGCCTCCTGAACAGGAGTAATTAATTCTGAATGTTTATTTAAAAAAAAAAAAAACTTGGGGACCCTCTTTTATTGTTTTGTTATGTATTTATTTTCATCCATCTTTATTCTTCGGCCTGTGTGGGCCTCCCATTGCAGTGGCCTCTCTGGTTGCAGAGCATGGGCGCATGCACGCCAGAGCCCTGGCTCATAATTGGACACACTGGCCCACCCGCCCCAGGGCACGTGGTATCTTCCCAGGCCAGGGATGGAACCGGTGCCCCTTGCACTGCAAGGCAGACTCTTTACCCACTGCACTACCAGGGAAGCCCTAATTCTGAATGTTTATTTATTTATTTTGGGCACTTCTATTGGTCTTTCATTTATCTCTTTTCATCCATCTTTGTTCTTTGGCCTGTGTGAGCCTCCCATCGCGGTGGCGTCTGTCACTGCAGAGCACCAGCTCTGGGTGCACGCACTCCAGAGCTCCAGCTTGGCAGTTGGACACATCGGTCCAGCCGCTCCGCAGCACGTGGGATCCCCCCAGGCCGGGGATTGAACCGGTGCCCCCTGCACTGAAAGGTGGTGCCCTTACCTACTGGACCACCAGGGAAGCCCTGAATGTTTATTTTTAATAAAATTAATTCCTTCATTAAATGTCATAACATCCTACTTCTGTCACAAGTTTATAGAAATACCTCCTTAAAACCCACTGAGTGTATTTCTTCCTAACCACAAATAAACTGATTTTTCAGAAACAAATAATTGTAAAGATGGAGTTCAACATGTCAGCTACCACAGCTGGGTGCAGGGGGGAAGCAAGCTCTACCCCACACCACCACCCTCCATTTAAAATGATTTGCTTTAGAAATAAACAGAATGGATAGGATAGCTTCTGGCTCTCCCCAGGAACATTCTGGAATGAAGAAGGGAGAGGGCTTCTGGATTCCCCGGCCCCAGGGGGAGGGGGGCTCCATGACACACACTGGCCCCCTTTCCAATGCCGCATCCCACGTTCTGATGTCACTCAGGCTCACAGTGCCCAGATAATGGCATCCGATGACCTTGGCTTCAAATCCAGGACTTGTCACTTATTAGCTGTGTGATTTTGGACGACTTACCTAATTTCCTTCTGTTTCTTCATGTCTGCTTTTTGGCCATGCTGCGCAGCATGCGGGATCTTAGTTCCCGGACCAGGGGTGGAACCCTCACCCACTATGGTCGTAGCTTGAAGTCCTAACCATTGGACTCACAGGGAAGTCCCTCTTCATGTTTCAGTGGAGATAAAAATGGTACCTGGGGTTCCCTGGTGGCTCAGTAGTAAAGAACCCGCCTGCCAATGCAGAAGACACAGAGCAATCCCTGGGTGGAAAAGATCCCCTCGAGAAGGGTATGGCAGCCCAGTCCAGTATTCTTGCCTGGGAAATCCCATGGAGAGAGCAGCCTGATGGGGTCATAAAATTGTTAGATACAACTTAGAGACTGAACAGCATAGAATGATGCCTGTCTTGGACAGGAGTTTTAAGAACTGAGTGAGAGAGGTTCTCCCGAACCCTTAACACAGCCCGGGACGTGCAGTTCTCATTCCCATTGCTCCTTCTCTGACAAATGGAGCACGCAGACTGTGACAGGGGCAGCTGGGTAAGGAGTGGGGGGGCGGGGGAGTTTGCCCACCACACAGCAAAGCCACGCCCCAGGAGCGGCTCCTAAAGCAGTCCTGGTCTGAGTTGTTGGGGGGACGGGGGTTGGAGCAAAGTTGTATATAGATGTAATTCACGTGCCCTTCAGGTCACCCATTTAAAGTACATAATTTAATGGTTTTCAGAGTCTTCACAGATACGTGCAAACATCATCACAGTAGATTTTAGAACATCGTCATCACCTCAAGAAGATACCCCAGAACTTTTAGTCTACCCACACCACCACCCTCCATTTAAAATGATTTGCTTTAGAAATAAACAGAATGGATAGGATAGCTTCTGGCTCTCCCAGGAACATTCTGGAATGAAGAAGGGAGAGGGCTTCTGGATTCCCCGGCCCCAGGGGGAGGGGGGCTCCATGACACACACTGGCCCCCTTTCCAATGCCGCATCCCACGTTCTGATGTCACTCAGGCTCACAGTGCCCAGATAATGGCATCCGATGACCTTGGCTTCAAATCCAGGACTTGTCACTTATTAGCTGTGTGATTTTGGACGACTTACCTAATTTCCTTCTGTTTCTTCATGTCTGCTTTTTGGCCATGCTGCGCAGCATGCGGGATCTTAGTTCCCGGACCAGGGGTGGAACCCTCACCCACTATGGTCGTAGCTTGAAGTCCTAACCATTGGACTCACAGGGAAGTCCCTCTTCATGTTTCAGTGGAGATAAAAATGGTACCTGGGGTTCCCTGGTGGCTCAGTAGTAAAGAACCCGCCTGCCAATGCAGAAGACACAGAGCAATCCCTGGGTGGAAAAGATCCCCTCGAGAAGGGTATGGCAGCCCAGTCCAGTATTCTTGCCTGGGAAATCCCATGGAGAGAGCAGCCTGATGGGGTCATAAAATTGTTAGATACAACTTAGAGACTGAACAGCATAGAATGATGCCTGTCTTGGACAGGAGTTTTAAGAACTGAGTGAGAGAGGTTCTCCCGAACCCTTAACACAGCCCGGGACGTGCAGTTCTCATTCCCATTGCTCCTTCTCTGACAAATGGAGCACGCAGACTGTGACAGGGGCAGCTGGGTAAGGAGTGGGGGGGCGGGGGAGTTTGCCCACCACACAGCAAAGCCACGCCCCAGGAGCGGCTCCTAAAGCAGTCCTGGTCTGAGTTGTTGGGGGGACGGGGGTTGGAGCAAAGTTGTATATAGATGTAATTCACGTGCCCTTCAGGTCACCCATTTAAAGTACATAATTTAATGGTTTTCAGAGTCTTCACAGATACGTGCAAACATCATCACAGTAGATTTTAGAACATCGTCATCACCTCAAGAAGATACCCCAGAACTTTTAGCGAATCTTCCCATCCCCTCAGCTTCAGCCACCTCTCATCCACTCTCTCTATAGGCTTACCACTCTGGACATTTCATATAAATGGAAACATATAATGCGTGAGCTTTTGTGGCTGGCTTGTTTCACTTAGAATAGTGTTTTCAAGGTTTATCCAGCTTGTAGTATGTATCAGAATGCCATTCCTTTTTATGGACAAATAGCATACCACATTTTATTTAGCCATACATCAGTGGGTGGGCATGTGGGTTGTTTCCACATTTTAGCTGTTGTGGATAGTGCTGCTGTGAACATTTATGTTCAAGCTTCTGTGTGGACATATGTTTTCATTTCTCTTGGGTATAAACCTAGGAGCAGAATGATTGAGTCAAATGGTAACGCCATGTTTAACTTAACTGTCAAACTGTTTTCTGAAGCAGCTGTACCATGTTCTGGTCCCACCAGCAGTGTTTAAGGGTTTTGATTTCTCCACATTCTCATCAGCACTAATTTTTATCTGACGTTTTGCTTCTAGCTGTACTCATGAGTATGACGTGGCATCTCACTGTGGTTTTGATTTGCATTTCCCTGATAACTGATGATGTTGAGCCTCTTCTTCTGTACTTATTAGCTTATATCTTCTTTGGAGAAATGTCTACTCAGATCCTTTGCCCATTTTTCAGTTGTGTTGTCCTTTTCTTACAGAATTGTAAGCATTCTCTGTAAGCTCTAGGTACAAGTTTCCTATCAACAATATAATTTGCATTTTTTCCGCTTCTTGGGTTGTCTTTTTCTTTTCTTGATCATGTCCTTTGTAGCAGAGTGTTTTTAATTTTGATGATGTTCAGTGTATCTACTTTCTTTGTTGCTTGTGCCTTTGGTGTCATAGTCAAGCATCTCATGTGAAACCCAAGGTCACAAAGATTAATGCCTGGGTTTTCTTTTAAGAGTTTTAGAGTTTTGGCTCTGGCATTTAGATCTCGATCCATTTTGAGCTAATGTTTATATGTGATGTTAGGTAAGGACCCAACTCTTTTTGCATGTGGATATTCAGTTATACAAGCATGTTTAAAGGAACAGAAAGAACTGCGAAGGGATGTGGCCATCCACTAAGACATACCTCAGCCCAGTCCACATTGGAAACCCTGTAGCTAATCGGAGCAGAAAGGGAAGGGTCAACTTCCACAATGAGAGAGCCCCTTCAGTTCCTAGAAGCTTTAGTCTTCAAGTCATGGGGACTCTAAGGCTCATCAAGTATGCCTATTAAGTGATTTAATCACCATAACTTGTACCTGTCTCTTAACTGCCTGCTGTCTCTGAGCCTTTGGGGCAGGAGTGTAGTAGAAATAGAATGGACCTTTTTGTTAAAAGAGTAGGAGCTGAGTCTTGGCCACCCTTGTGACCTTAGCTGAGTCATTAACCTCTGTGAGCCTTAGTTTTCTCATCTCTACCAAGTTCCCAGTGTTACTGAATGAGTTCAAGAAAGTGTTCCCAGATGAGGAAAGCACATGCTACCTGGTGTCCAGTTGCCACACAGAGTATGAGTGTTCACTCTTATCACACTTGTAACCTCTCTTGCACTCTTGTTCTTACTATGTGTTAAGCTATGTGTCTGCTCATATTGTTTAGTTGCTGAGTCATGCCCGACTCTTTTGAAACCCCATGGACTGAAGCCCACCAGGCGTCTCATTCCATGGGATTTCCCAGGCAAAAATAATGGAAAGGGTTGCCATTTACTTCTCCAGGGATCTTCCTGACCCAGGGATCAAACCACATCTCCTGTATTGGCAGGCAGATTCTTTACCACTGAGCCACCAGGGAAGCCCACATGTCTCCTACGCCAGATCATACAGGTCAGAATCCTAGAATCTCATATAATAACCAATTCCAGAGACACAAACACACCCATAAAGTGTCCCATTCTATCCTGGCTCATCTTCCAAGACACTAACCCCAGTAAGTTCTTAAAACTACTCGGCTCAACCCATCTCAGTGTCATGAGTAGCACCCGGGTTTCTTTATAGTCTTTGGTCTTCTGGGTTTTCTTTTAAGAGTTTAGTTTTCTCGTTTTCCATTTTGAGCTAATGTTTATATGTGATGTTAGGTAAGGACCCAACTCTTTTTGCATGTGGATATTCAGTTATACAAGCATGTTTAAAGGAACAGAAAGAACTGCGAAGGGATGTGGCCATCCACTAAGACATACCTCAGCCCAGTCCACATTGGAAACCCTGTAGCTAATCGGAGCAGAAAGGGAAGGGTCAACTTCCACAATGAGAGAGCCCCTTCAGTTCCTAGAAGCTTTAGTCTTCAAGTCATGGGGACTCTAAGGCTCATCAAGTATGCCTATTAAGTGATTTAATCACCATAACTTGTACCTGTCTCTTAACTGCCTGCTGTCTCTGAGCCTTTGGGGCAGGAGTGTAGTAGAAATAGAATGGACCTTTTTGTTAAAAGAGTAGGAGCTGAGTCTTGGCCACCCTTGTGACCTTAGCTGAGTCATTAACCTCTGTGAGCCTTAGTTTTCTCATCTCTACCAAGTTCCCAGTGTTACTGAATGAGTTCAAGAAAGTGTTCCCAGATGAGGGAAAGCACATGCTACCTGGTGTCCAGTTGCCACACAGAGTATGAGTGTTCACTCTTATCACACTTGTAACCTCTCTTGCACTCTTGTTCTTACTATGTGTTAAGCTATGTGTCTGCTCATATTGTTTAGTTGCTGAGTCATGCCCGACTCTTTTGAAACCCCATGGACTGAAGCCCACCAGGCGTCTCATTCCATGGGATTTCCCAGGCAAAAATAATGGAAAGGGTTGCCATTTACTTCTCCAGGGATCTTCCTGACCCAGGGATCAAACCACATCTCCTGTATTGGCAGGCAGATTCTTTACCACTGAGCCACCAGGGAAGCCCACATGTCTCCTACGCCAGATCATACAGGTCAGAATCCTAGAATCTCATATAATAACCAATTCCAGAGACACAAACACACCCATAAAGTGTCCCATTCTATCCTGGCTCATCTTCCAAGACACTAACCCCAGTAAGTTCTTAGAAAAGGGTCACGCTTGGACACACCTCAACTCAGCTGAGGCTGTGCTTGGAAGGTGCTCGGGCTCAACCCATCTCAGTGTCATGAGTAGCACCCCTGGTGCCTGGTAAGAGGCGGCTGATCAGAAAGAAAATTTGCAGCCAGAGGATTGCAAATGAGTGCCTCATCCAGCAGGGCCTAAATACTGCGAAAGAGGGCCAGGAGGCATCTTCAGAGTGTGAACTCTGAAGACTTTTTCCCTGGGTGTGAAATGTCTTCTAGTAGTGCCCCACCCTTGGGTGAAGGCACAGTATCATGATCAGTATCTAATCTCTTACCTGGCGTGGGTCACAGAGAGCTGGTGGGTGTGAAGACACTAGAGCAGCAAGAAGGGCTATGTCAACAGGACAAGGCGCCATCACCCAGGAGGAGCCACTGGCTTAAGTCACAGGACGTGAGAGCTGAGGAGAAGGGCCCTTAGACATCGTCTGTCCAACTCCCTCGTTTGGCTCAAGAAGACAACTAAATCTCAGAGACACTGAGCGAGGAGGTGGAGGCGAGGCAGTACATAGCAGCAACGCTTGGTACCTAACACACCTGCTGTTGGGTCCTGAGGCCCTGGAGCCTGGAACTCAAACATTTTGATGTGGAGAGTGTTGGAGAAGGTATCTCAAGAATGAAACTGCGTGTTCAGGTCTGGAGTGGAGAGCATCAGAGGAGCAGTTCAGGAGCTATTTCGTGGTGGTGGGGTGGAGGGGAAAGAAGTGGAAATAGGGCTTGAGGCAGAGGTGCAGAAGCTGGAAGAAGTTCCTCCTCTTCTCTGTTTTGTCAGAGGTCCTTGGCATACATATGTTCTATTTCAGCTGAAAACTCAGTTGCCAGAAAAAGATGCTGGGACATCTGTGACCCAGGCCTGCCTCTGCCACCGACTATCGGAGCTGGGCTTCCCAGGACCACCCCCCACCCCATCTGCACCTCCATCTGCTCGTGAGATGGGAGTTAAGTAGGTGAACCCTGGAGGCCCGTGCTTCTGACAGCCTCCTCGTTTAAGGCCAAGTCATGCTCGGGGTGGCGAATTAATGAACAACTTTACAGGAGCACACTTAGAAATAAGTTTGGGGTGATGATTTTAAGTTCGACCATTTTTTTTATGCCCAAATTCAAGTGATACATTTGACCTGACTAATAGAAAGTGCACCAGCCTAATGTATAATATTAGGAGATAATTGCAATGGATGAAAGTCTCTTGAGTCAATTAACTCTTATTACCTGGAAACCATTTATAAGAGGCAATAAATTATTGGGACAACACAATTAGCAGTCCCACAATAAAACGGGTTTCACGTGTATGCCTGTAGGCGCCCCCGCTCCTGAGGGCCTGTCAAGTTCAGGGGTCTGTGGTGGAGGGGATTGCTGTGCCCTTTTGTGTTCACAGGAGGGTGTTAACAGGCAGCAGGGCTGACATATCCCAGGCTAGACCGGAGCAATGAAATAAGCTTTCCACGCCCGGGAACAATGATGCCTGTGTCACGGCCAGTCAATGGCTGTCTCAGTGCCTTGTACCTAATAGACTCTCACCAAGCGTTGGCCAATCTGCTGAGTAATATTGGAGGCTGGATCTTGTGGTTCTGTTTAAAGACCGCTTCTAACACGCTCATCCTTCAATTTAAAAAACTGAAATTGCTTAACATTTAGATAGAGTTTCTCTCTCTTCCTCTCATCAGGCTACAGGTTCTATGTAGTGTCGACAGAGTTAGGACCAAAGGAAGGTTTTATATAAGGATGCTAGAAAGTACCACTCCGTACAGTAGCCAATCAGTGTCTAAAACATTTCGGTGGTGGGGTGGAGGGGAAAGAAGTGGAAATAGGGCTTGAGGCAGAGGTGCAGAAGCTGGAAGAAGTTCCTCCTCTTCTCTGTTTTGTCAGAGGTCCTTGGCATACATATGTTCTATTTCAGCTGAAAACTCAGTTGCCAGAAAAAGATGCTGGGACATCTGTGACCCAGGCCTGCCTCTGCCACCGACTATCGGAGCTGGGCTTCCCAGGACCACCCCCCACCCCATCTGCACCTCCATCTGCTCGTGAGATGGGAGTTAAGTAGGTGAACCCTGGAGGCCCGTGCTTCTGACAGCCTCCTCGTTTAAGGCCAAGTCATGCTCGGGGTGGCGAATTAATGAACAACTTTACAGGAGCACACTTAGAAATAAGTTTGGGGTGATGATTTTAAGTTCGACCATTTTTTTTATGCCCAAATTCAAGTGATACATTTGACCTGACTAATAGAAAGTGCACCAGCCTAATGTATAATATTAGGAGATAATTGCAATGGATGAAAGTCTCTTGAGTCAATTAACTCTTATTACCTGGAAACCATTTATAAGAGGCAATAAATTATTGGGACAACACAATTAGCAGTCCCACAATAAAACGGGTTTCACGTGTATGCCTGTAGGCGCCCCCGCTCCTGAGGGCCTGTCAAGTTCAGGGGTCTGTGGTGGAGGGGATTGCTGTGCCCTTTTGTGTTCACAGGAGGGTGTTAACAGGCAGCAGGGCTGACATATCCCAGGCTAGACCGGAGCAATGAAATAAGCTTTCCACGCCCGGGAACAATGATGCCTGTGTCACGGCCAGTCAATGGCTGTCTCAGTGCCTTGTACCTAATAGACTCTCACCAAGCGTTGGCCAATCTGCTGAGTAATATTGGAGGCTGGATCTTGTGGTTCTGTTTAAAGACCGCTTCTAACACGCTCATCCTTCAATTTAAAAAACTGAAATTGCTTAACATTTAGATAGAGTTTCTCTCTCTTCCTCTCATCAGGCTACAGGTTCTATGTAGTGTCGACAGAGTTAGGACCAAAGGAAGGTTTTATATAAGGATGCTAGAAAGTACCACTCCGTACAGTAGCCAATCAGTGTCTAAAAACCACATTCCTCTCTTACATTTTTTTTACTCTGTGGAAGACGACGGTCTTGCCCCTGCGCTGGCCCACACTTAGGACGATGGGTCTCAGAACAGTAGGGTTCCTTCCCACTGAATCTTAACATTTTTGCTTATTAAGTAGAGAGAACTATTCTAGAATTCTTTCACAATGATCTGAAATCACCTGACATTCACTTTGACCAACATAGTGTTTCTATCACCTGAAGCATTTTTTTCCTCCACTGTGGCATTACAAGCAGGATTCAAATTCCTAACAGCAGAGGAGAAAAAACCTCTACCAATCGCAGAGGACCCCAATGTTAATGATCAGCGTTTGATTTTTGACCGTGTTGACTGTTTCAACCACAAGCTTAAAGAATTATCGAGGCCAACGGCAGGAGTCCAAACAAGTGGAAATGATAGACTGACCAGAACCAGGGCTAGGAAGGCAAATTTATAAGTCGGGTAATTGGAAATATAATCAAGAAGGAAGCAAGCCACCGTAGAATGTGGGCCTCTCTTCTGTGTGTACATCCAAATTTGTGGGTTTTTTTAAAAATATCCCCAGATCACTTTATGATAGCCTGTCTGTGACTTCTTCAGCGATGATAAATGTGCCATCTAATCTTTCAGAAGAATAAACAGCTCCTTGTTAATTAATTTATACAGCTGTCAGTGCAGCGTTTTCTCTCTTTGCACTCGAAGTGTTTCCCTGCCATAGATTTTCTTGCCGTTCCTGGCAAACCTCCAGTGAGCGCCTGGGATTTATTAGGCTGACTTGGTGCAAAGTCTATTGATTGTGGCCCCGAGGGTAATAACTAAATAGAGCCAGAGCAACAAGTCAATAAGAGCATTGTTGCTGCAGCCGGCCTTCGCCCGAGGAGTAAGATTGTTTTACAGCAGTCGAGGGTAATCGCGGACAGATCAGCGTGTTCAGCACGCGCCGCGCGCACCGTGTGAGAAGCAAGGACTGCTTGCGCGTTTTTCAGGGGAGCCGCAGGAGAATCAGGGTGGGGTCCGGGGATTCTGAGCCCCGTGAACGCCTTCCTTACAGCTTAAAGGTTTCCGCGTTAGTTTTTAACATCTGCTGCAACCTCCAGGAGCCCAGGGGGCAGGGCTGGGTGAGGGAGGGCCTCAGCGCTGAGTGTGCTCTGTTCTGGGCTGGGTCCCAGAAACAAGATGGTTAGGAGCCAGGAGATGCTGTCACAGCTGCTGTCTGCTGTCCATCCATGCATCTGCGGGGCCGCCCATCTGCCTGAGGTGCTAGCCAGTGGCACCCTCCCCGGCTTCTCATAACCCAGAATATGTTCAATATCCACCACCCAACCAGGAGCTGTTACTATCCCAGAGGAAGTCATATTTTTGTCGTTTTCTCACTTCCAGATCTTGAATTGCACTGACTTAATTTTTTAAACCATTTTCTTAAGGCTTAAGACCAATTGTGTCTTTCAGAGCTCTTCTTTCCTCGCTGGTAGAAGTTCAGAACTCTTGACATTCTTATATCTGATGGCTGGTGTTTTAATTACAGAAAGTAAAATCAAAGTCCACATCAGTGCCGTTCTTTCCTTTCCCTTTTGAAGAATCCTTGCCGTGTCTCATGGTAGAAACCCGTTTCTGTGCACAGAGGACTAGAAAGGCACAAGCCAGCTTCCTGGATGTATCTCCCATCCCCCCAGACTGATCGTGTCTGGTGTGGGAATCACTGGGTGGGGTGAATCTCTCAGGCTCGCTAATAAGTAGTGCCTTCTTTTCCTGTGGGAGGGGCAGCCCTTTCTTATATAGAAGTCTGTCCCTTGAGTCTTTGACACAGAGTAGTGTAGTGAACAGGCCGTCTCTAGGGCTGTAACGTTAAACATCACGACTTCATCGAGAGGATTTTATTCTGAATGTAAACTGCATGGTCAGACACCTTCCCCAGGAGTCCTTGGGGACTACCACGTTTCAGTTCTGTGCCTTAGGGTCATCCATCAGAGACAAAACTCACCTGCAGGGAAGGGGACCATCCTGGCCCCCAGATCACAGGCACACTGACATTTCCACCCAGTGCCCACAGGTCTCAGTTTTTTGGACATGGTGGCATTTGTCTTCTTGGCCCCTTCCCAAGAAGTGCTGCCGTTAAGTTAGATGATGCCTGTATTGTCATTTAACTTACAGAAAGAATGCTGGTGGAGACAAACTGAAAATATGGTTGAGAACCAGTCCCATAACCTTGTTGCTCATATTATGCTGGGAAAGTGACCTTTCAGATCCATGACTTGGAAGTACCAGTCAGTTGGATCAGCACCATCTCATTTTCTTCAGTGAGTTTTATTTATTTATTTTTAGTTTTTTAACGCCAAAAACAGTTTGTACTGGGGTATAGCCAATTAACAATGTTGTGCAGTTTCAGGTGAACAGTGAAGGGACTCAGCCACGCACATACCTATTTCCAGCCTCCCCCAAGCCCTCCTCCCACCCATGCTGCCACAGAACCTCGAGCAGCATTCCCTGTGCTATACTGTAGGTCCTTGTTGGTTATCTGTTTTAATTAACTAACAGTATACCAAGGCTGTCATTTCCAAGTTGTTGAATTGAAGAACCTCGGAATGGCTCCATGAAGGCCAGGCGCCTCTGAGTTCGGTTCTTCTGCTGAAGCCAAGAGCCCTTCTTAACCCACGGTCATCCTCCCGAAGGGGGAAAGGCAGCTGGCGGGAGCTATGCGCAGATGTGCCTGCGTGAACCAGTGACCCACAAAGAACCCCAAACCCTCACAGGACCCAATCCGAACTGAAGACAGATCTTTCACAGAATCTTCTTTTTTCAAATCAATTTCATTGTGCTGTACAGAACCGAGGTTTTTCTGGGTTTTTTTTTTTTTCCTGTTCACCCCTGTGTTAGTGAAAGAAGCCTTGGCAAATCGATGGCATAAAGTAAAACTCCGGAGAGTCTTTAAAAATTTCCTGTGGGATGACTCACGTTAATGAAAAGTTCAGAAGCAGGAGTAATTCCAGCAGGTAGCGGTCTTTTAAAAAACTTTTGAGAGTTTAGTCAATACTAACGTACAACTTCTGAGCAAAGGTGAACCCTAACTTCCTCTGTTAGGAGACCCAATTGACTTGTTCATCAAACATTTTTTTGGTCCGAATGAAGAAATTTCTGTCTGATCCGCTTAAGTTCAGTCCTGGGATACAAAGCAGTTTTTGACAAATTGAGATGACCTAAGAGTGGAAAAGAGTTGGCACAGAAAAGAAGTAGGCTAAGGGGAAAAAAATAAGGATACCCTAAGATGATTTTTAGAATACTTTCAAATTCTCAAAGAAGAGGTTTTGGTTTGGGTCGCTGGAGCCTTATCACAGCTTGAAAAGGGGAAAGAGAGCACACCAAGAGTGCACACATTCAAGCTGGTTTGGATGGTCCTACCAGGATCTCAGCTCAAGGTTTTCCAGGGTGGAGGCCAGATATGTTTGGTATTATATGCTCTTCTCAGCGTCAGGGGTAGTCAGAACCATCTCAGATTCATAAACAGCTGAAATAATAAATGTGTGTATTTGCTCACTGCTGAGAAGTCACAAGCAGTTGTGTGTGAACTTGTAAAACCGTGGTGGCAGGGTTTGTCTTCTTAAGAGGAGGCTGAATTCTGACCCAGAGACGAGCATGGCAGGAGTGGTACCCTTGTGAAATGACCAGGGGTGTTTCTGTCACCAGTCCAACAAGTCTGTTGTGAATACGTCTTCATAAGAGAGCGTGTCCTTTTTTTTCTCATAGGGCATGTTATTCCAAATTCATATGCACTCACGAGGCCAGTCATTCAGGAGTGGCCTAGATGCTAGTTGGACCCAATTTTCAGGCATTTCGGATAATCTGGACCCAGTTTTAGAGAATATCCATTAAGCTCTTGGCCTGTGCTTACTCACCTTTCAAAGAAAAAAAACCATCTAGGAAAATATATTTCTTTTTTTTAGTATTTTATTTTACTTTTTACCTTTAATGTTTTGTCATTTCTAGGTATGTATAATCCCAGTTAGTCCTATGTATATCCCTGGCTCCCACCCCTCCTATGCCCCCCTCCTAGTCCCCATCCCCACCCCACCCCACCCCACCCCACCCCATCCCATCCCTCCAGGCCATCTCACAGCACCCCTGCAGGATCCCCTATTCCCACAGCACAATGACGATAGGTATCTTGAAAAAAATATTTCTTTAACAATCAGATCATCTTCAGCAGCTACAGCCAGTGTCCACTTTGCATCACTTTATGCTCTTGTGTTTCCTGCATTTGATGATGTGGAATAATCTGAAAATAGGTATCTGAAGGGTCACTCACCTAAACAGGTGAGATTGGAAAGAGACAAATACCTATATTTTCAACATGACCGTGGAAATCCATGGACAGAGGAGCCTGGTGGGCCACAGTCCGTGGGGTCTCAGAGAGCCGGACACGACTGAGCGACTACACCGCCACCACCAGAGAGACTTGTGCTCTGGACTGCAGCCAAATCTCCTCCCATCGCCCTGCTCCGGGCTTGCTGGGCCCTGGTGCCCAGGGCTGCTTCACTGACCTCAGCCAGTTGAGCGTCGAGACGGTGGAGGCCAGATAGTTTGGTATTATATGCTCTTCTCAGCGTCAGGGGTAGTCAGAACCATCTCAGATTCATAAACAGCTGAAATAATAAATGTGTGTATTTGCTCACTGCTGAGAAGTCACAAGCAGTTGTGTGTGAACTTGTAAAACCGTGGTGGCAGGGTTTGTCTTCTTAAGAGGAGGCTGAATTCTGACCCAGAGACGAGCATGGCAGGAGTGGTACCCTTGTGAAATGACCAGGGGTGTTTCTGTCACCAGTCCAACAAGTCTGTTGTGAATACGTCTTCATAAGAGAGCGTGTCCTTTTTTCTCATAGGGCATGTTATTCCAAATTCATATGCACTCACGAGGCCAGTCATTCAGGAGTGGCCTAGATGCTAGTTGGACCCAATTTTCAGGCATTTCGGATAATCTGGACCCAGTTTTAGAGAATATCCATTAAGCTCTTGGCCTGTGCTTACTCACCTTTCAAAGAAAAAACCATCTAGGAAAATATATTTCTTTTTTTTAGTATTTTATTTTACTTTTTACCTTTAATGTTTTGTCATTTCTAGGTATGTATAATCCCAGTTAGTCCTATGTATATCCCTGGCTCCCACCCCTCCTATGCCCCCCTCCTAGTCCCCATCCCACCCCACCCCACCCCACCCCACCCCATCCCATCCCTCCAGGCCATCTCACAGCACCCCTGCAGGATCCCCTATTCCCACAGCACAATGACGATAGGTATCTTGAAAAAAATATTTCTTTAACAATCAGATCATCTTCAGCAGCTACAGCCAGTGTCCACTTTGCATCACTTTATGCTCTTGTGTTTCCTGCATTTGATGATGTGGAATAATCTGAAAATAGGTATCTGAAGGGTCACTCACCTAAACAGGTGAGATTGGAAAGAGACAAATACCTATATTTTCAACATGACCGTGGGAAATCCCATGGACAGAGGAGCCTGGTGGGCCACAGTCCGTGGGGTCTCAGAGAGCCGGACACGACTGAGCGACTACACCGCCACCACCAGAGAGACTTGTGCTCTGGACTGCAGCCAAATCTCCTCCCATCGCCCTGCTCCGGGCTTGCTGGGCCCTGGTGCCCAGGGCTGCTTCACTGACCTCAGCCAGTTGAGCGTCGAGACGGTCGCAGCCGCCCCGGGATCACGACGCAGAGACCTGACGTCGACTTGGAAAGCTCACCAGAAAAGAGTGTAGCGATGAGCCCCACGTCAGGCTGGTCCCTGTGTGAAAGCCCTTTGGCGTCTTTTTACCTGCACAGAGGTGCACGCGCGTCCTTTCTCCTTGAGGAGGAGATAGGACGTTCGTGTTTGCAAGACCTTCTGAGTGAAAACATCTGTATCTGATTTTGTCCGTCGCAGCGTATTAGCGAAGGCCTGCTAAAGAGCAGCGCGTAGTTGACAAGACTCATCAGAAGGTGTCACTGCCATCAGCTGGAATTACAGTGGGGCTGTGAGAGCCGGTGCCCTAGCCAGATGCCAGGCCGGGTAATTACATTTGGTCTCCCTATATTCCCTCCGGACTTCTCCTTGGACGCATATTCTTCATCTCTGCCCTGACCTGCTAAGCAATGTTTGCTAAGAACCTTTCAGCTGCTGCCATAGTTCATTCCAAAAGTGGATGCATTCCTGAAGGACCACTTGTCGAGGGGTTTTGTCAGGGGGATTCCTGCTTGGGAGAGGGACTGACTTGGCTAGATGGCCCCTCAGGTCCCTTCTGCTTCCATCTCTTTTCTTTCTACTTTTATTATTATTATTGGAGTCTCCTTCCATTTTGGATTCGGTGATTCAGGGATTGTCACCCTCAAAATATAGCATGCACGGAACTACTGAGAGCCTTGTAAATGGAAATACAGCCAGATCAAAGGGGGAGGACATAGGAGGAAAGATGTTTAAATGTACACACACACACACACACACTCACCAAACAGACCTTGGTATCCCTAGGACCCAGAAACAATCACAGTTATATTTTATCTCTCGAGTTTTTTTTGAAGCCATAATTAAGCAAAGACAAAAACCTATATACGTTGAATGAAAGACGTGTAATCTTTGGGATAATTCTGATGTAATTAACACAGCAGAGCTGCATTAAGGCCAACAGGCAGAATGGAATTTTCCAGCATTGATTAAGCTGGACTCGAAGAGAAGTGAGCCTTTGTCTGCCAAATGAAAACAACTTTGAGATATTTAAATTCAGGTTGGAAATTGGTTGGAGTAAGGGATATTTAAAGCACAGCTGTTCAAGGGCTAAAAACACATGAGTGTGTGTGCATGCTCGCGTGCGTGTACACACACACACACACACACAGAGACACTCTACCTCCTCTAAAAACAAGTTAGCCAAAGGTGTACATTCCTTCTAAGTTCTCATGATCAACAGATGTAAATGTTCACGGTGTTCGGATGAATTATGGACCCTAATGAGATTTCAATACTAGGCAAACAATAAAAATTTATGCATTGCATAGTTGCTGTGGCCTTTGGCTCCGTGGCTAGTGTTCCACCCTTTCAACAGCTTCAGTAATATAATATCCAGCTGGCCCTGGAGGTAAGGAAAATTCGAGGGGTGAATTGCAATTGTGAGAAATTATTTGATGGATTACTTTGTCAGAGTAATGCATGGCCTTGGCATAATTACCGTGTCCACCTTAACCCCCGAGGCAGGTGGTGACAAAGGCCTGTAGGGCCTAGGTGCCAAGCCGGTCCCCCCACCTGCTCCTCGCTCTCCTCCTCCCCAGTGTTCGTGGGGTCCAGGATCTCACGAACATATGCCGAACAAGCACATTCCTGTCCTAGTATGGTTAGCAATCGGGGACAGCCGAAGGGCGGTGGAGAACCGTTGTCTGTGTCAGGGTGAGAAGAGCCAAACAAAGTCAGACCGACCTTGAAATAAAATGGGGCGAAGACAGGGAAGGACACTGGCTAGCTTTAAAGCCACGCTCAGTTTAAGCACAAGGGCAGAGGCAGGCACATTAATTTCTCTGTCTCTCATTTGATCAGTTCAGACCTTGAACTCGATGGCTGTCTGCCTTGTCCCTTATAATGTTCAAGTCTTAACTTGTGATTAATGGCAGAATCGCCGTGTGTACGTGTCAGAGACCACATCTGTAGCAGATCTTCCAGCGTATTTCTTAACGCTAGTTTTAGTTTGGAGCCAGAAAGTAATTCCCATTTTGTGAATGAGAATCAACCTCTTATGCACTAATATAGCTACACCCTGCATCCGCTCTGGGGGAAAGAAGTTGGCCTATAGGCGAGGGCAGCTCGCATTTCAGCATTCCGAAGTGCTCGTCAGCGCGGCCTTAACAAGCGAGAAACCGCTCCCGCCCATTGCATGGGTTTATTACGATAGCAGAAATATATTTGCAGCATGTTGACAAACTCACTTGGAGTACAGAGTCGTCTTAATTGTAAGTTCTAATGTTTTAAGGCTAAATCGGGCGATAAGTCAATGTTTCAGTTTGGCACAGCAAACCACATGTTCTCCAAAAATAGCCTTTGACACTTTTTAAAGCAAATTGTTGGTGTACTTAGCCTGTTCACAATAGGCTTCATTCTTGTCTACAAATGGCAAGCCTCCCCTTCATGCCAAGCAGGCCCAACTCCAGCAAGGTTGGAGAAAAATAGACCCTTCCCCTGTAGCAAGACCTTTCTCCAACTGTGACTCTCGTCAAAAATGAACAATTTTGAACTACATGGAGAAAGCCTGCCCAGGAAAAGCTATCTTGATTTTCAGTTTGATGGATTACCAGAGTAATGCATGGCCTTGGCATAATTACCGTGTCCACCTTAACCCCCGAGGCAGGTGGTGACAAAGGCCTGTAGGGCCTAGGTGCCAAGCCGGTCCCCCCACCTGCTCCTCGCTCTCCTCCTCCCCAGTGTTCGTGGGGTCCAGGATCTCACGAACATATGCCGAACAAGCACATTCCTGTCCTAGTATGGTTAGCAATCGGGGACAGCCGAAGGGCGGTGGAGAACCGTTGTCTGTGTCAGGGTGAGAAGAGCCAAACAAAGTCAGACCGACCTTGAAATAAAATGGGGCGAAGACAGGGAAGGACACTGGCTAGCTTTAAAGCCACGCTCAGTTTAAGCACAAGGGCAGAGGCAGGCACATTAATTTCTCTGTCTCTCATTTGATCAGTTCAGACCTTGAACTCGATGGCTGTCTGCCTTGTCCCTTATAATGTTCAAGTCTTAACTTGTGATTAATGGCAGAATCGCCGTGTGTACGTGTCAGAGACCACATCTGTAGCAGATCTTCCAGCGTATTTCTTAACGCTAGTTTTAGTTTGGAGCCAGAAAGTAATTCCCATTTTGTGAATGAGAATCAACCTCTTATGCACTAATATAGCTACACCCTGCATCCGCTCTGGGGGAAAGAAGTTGGCCTATAGGCGAGGGCAGCTCGCATTTCAGCATTCCGAAGTGCTCGTCAGCGCGGCCTTAACAAGCGAGAAACCGCTCCCGCCCATTGCATGGGTTTATTACGATAGCAGAAATATATTTGCAGCATGTTGACAAACTCACTTGGAGTACAGAGTCGTCTTAATTGTAAGTTCTAATGTTTTAAGGCTAAATCGGGCGATAAGTCAATGTTTCAGTTTGGCACAGCAAACCACATGTTCTCCAAAAATAGCCTTTGACACTTTTTAAAGCAAATTGTTGGTGTACTTAGCCTGTTCACAATAGGCTTCATTCTTGTCTACAAATGGCAAGCCTCCCCTTCATGCCAAGCAGGCCCAACTCCAGCAAGGTTGGAGAAAAATAGACCCTTCCCCTGTAGCAAGACCTTTCTCCAACTGTGACTCTCGTCAAAAATGAACAATTTTGAACTACATGGAGAAAGCCTGCCCAGGAAAAGCTATCTTGATTTTCAGTTAACACACCCACCCCCTGAGGTTTGGTGTTTTTTTTTTTTTTTTTTTTTTAATGGTCTGTATTTCTTGCATAGCTGAAAACATAGATTCCACCCTGGAGAGATCTCCAGGCTGTTCATATTACATTCTGAAGCCATGTGTTTTCACATCGTGGCAAAACCCAAGATGTAGTCAGATCCCTTGGCCCCTGTTGGCTTTGGATTTTAGTCTTTTCATTGTTCTCCACTGTAAACTTATACAGCAAAAGATCTCTGCACCCCTGAATATTAGCACAGCCAGTAATGTTTTCCCACAGATGCCAACGATGTAGCTCAGCAAGACCAGGGAGTCGTGGGAAAGGGGGAGGAAGAGGGGCAGGGGTCCACGAGTGCCGTGGCTGGGAAGGAAGGGCCAGCCAGGGGTCCCATGGGCCCTCCTGGAGTTGCCACTTCCCTTGGGGGTCTTTGTCAGCACGATCACCATGACGGCTGAGGAGAAGAAGGCCTTCCCCAACGCAAGGGGCCTCAGAGCTTCTAAGAAGCTTCTAAGCTTCTTAGCCATACGAGGGGGTGACCACAAAAGTAATAATATCATCCCTTTACTTTTATATGGGCTTCCCTGGTGACTCAGCCAGTTAAGAAACCGCCTGCAATGCAGCAGCCCTGGGTTAGATCCCTGGGTCAGGAAGATCTTCTAGAGAAGGGAATGGCAACCCACTCCGGTATTCTTGCCTGGAAAATTGCATGGACAGAGTAGCCTGGCAGGCTAACGTCCATGGGCTTGAAAAGAGTCAGACAGGACTGAGCGACTAACACTTTCACTTTAATGTTTGGCTTCACAGGGGACAGCTGGAGTCCCATATGCCTCTGCATTCACCTGTTGTGATGTGACACGCCTAGTAGCTTTTGGAAAACTCCACTGAAAGAAGGGAAGTGGGAAGGCAGATAACATCTTATTATTATTATAAAAATAGATTTGACTTCATGAATCTCCTTAAAGGATCCTGGACCACATGTGAGAAACATGCCCTAAAACAGGGTTGGTATTTAAAACCATGGGCTTCCCTGGTGGCTCACAGCAGTTAAGAATCTGCCTGCCAGTGCAGGAGACCCCTGGGTTGGGAAGATCTCCTGGAGAAGGAAATGGCAACCTATTTCAGTATGCTTGCCTGGAAAATCCCATGGATAGAGGAGCCTGGTGGACTCCAGTCCATGGGGTCGCAAAAGAGTCAGGCATGACTTAGTGACTAAACCACAGCAATTCACAAAAGCACACTGAGCTCAATCAAGGAAAAAGAAGTTCTTATGCAGAAGGCAGGTTGTGTCCTGGGCTGTGAATCAGCTTACTTTTCTGCGGTATCCCCTCTACTCTTAGAACTCATAGGCACTTGGTTCTCTGTTTCTTTCCTGGTGATGTGTAGGCCCAGCCATGCCCCTCATTCTCATTAGCTGTCAGAACACTGGGTCTTGTTTTCCACTAGACTAAGCTTCTTGAGGGCAATGAACCAGGTCTGTTTCGCCTCATTCTCTAGTATCAAGCACATAACCCCTGGAACATGACAGGTGAAATTTGCAGAACTGAATAGGGGTCCATGATAAAGATACTTGCAAATAATCCAGGTGTAGGAATATGTTGATTTTTTTATAGGAGAACCCAGATATTTCTCTTTTTTTGTCTATCATTCATCTGTTTATCAAATATTTATTGACACTTACGCTAAACACTTGAACAAGTAATGGATAGAGAAAGCACCAAGGCAGACTTGAGCTTTGCTCTTACACAATTCCACTTCATAGAGGAGATTATCCAGAAGTGAATAATTACAGATTGAAAGAAAGAAAGAGGCTGCTGTTACCAAAAGAGGAGGCAGGAGCTTGGGCTCCTTCAATCTGGAAGACTGACTTTCCTGTTTCACAGATAGTATGCCCTCTCCCCTAAAACCAAAATACCCATTCCTTGGCCTATGGATTATTTAACAGCTTTGTTGTGGTATCATTTTTATATCAGGAAATTTACCCATGGAAAGCATACAGTTCAGTGACTTACAGTAAGTTGATAGAGCTATCGACCATTTATGAAAAGGGGCAGATAACATCTTATTATTATTATAAAAATAGATTTGACTTCATGAATCTCCTTAAAGGATCCTGGACCACATGTGAGAAACATGCCCTAAAACAGGGTTGGTATTTAAAACCATGGGCTTCCCTGGTGGCTCACAGCAGTTAAGAATCTGCCTGCCAGTGCAGGAGACCCCTGGGTTGGGAAGATCTCCTGGAGAAGGAAATGGCAACCTATTTCAGTATGCTTGCCTGGAAAATCCCATGGATAGAGGAGCCTGGTGGACTCCAGTCCTTGGGGTCGCAAAGAGTCAGGCATGACTTAGTGACTAAACCACAGCAATTCACAAAAGCACACTGAGCTCAATCAAGGAAAAAGAAGTTCTTATGCAGAAGGCAGGTTGTGTCCTGGGCTGTGAATCAGCTTACTTTTCTGCGGTATCCCCTCTACTCTTAGAACTCATAGGCACTTGGTTCTCTGTTTCTTTCCTGGTGATGTGTAGGCCCAGCCATGCCCCTCATTCTCATTAGCTGTCAGAACACTGGGTCTTGTTTTCCACTAGACTAAGCTTCTTGAGGGCAATGAACCAGGTCTGTTTCGCCTCATTCTCTAGTATCAAGCACATAACCCCTGGAACATGACAGGTGAAATTTGCAGAACTGAATAGGGGTCCATGATAAAGATACTTGCAAATAATCCAGGTGTAGGAATATGTTGATTTTTTTATAGGAGAACCCAGATATTTCTCTTTTTTTGTCTATCATTCATCTGTTTATCAAATATTTATTGACACTTACGCTAAACACTTGAACAAGTAATGGATAGAGAAAGCACCAAGGCAGACTTGAGCTTTGCTCTTACACAAT
The DNA here is from genome assembly GCA_022376925.1 of Tragulus kanchil. Lineage (NCBI taxonomy): Eukaryota > Metazoa > Chordata > Mammalia > Artiodactyla > Tragulidae > Tragulus > Tragulus kanchil. Next base: position 127,501,139 of record JAIOJX010000005.1, on the reverse strand, counting down.
TCCACTTCATAGAGGAGATTATCCAGAAGTGAATAATTACAGATTGAAAGAAAGAAAGAGGCTGCTGTTACCAAAAGAGGAGGCAGGAGCTTGGGCTCCTTCAATCTGGAAGACTGACTTTCCTGTTTCACAGATAGTATGCCCTCTCCCCTAAAACCAAAATACCCATTCCTTGGCCTATGGATTATTTAACAGCTTTGTTGTGGTATCATTTTTATATCAGGAAATTTACCCATGGAAAGCATACAGTTCAGTGACTTACAGTAAGTTGATAGAGCTATACGACCATTTATTTTCTGTTTCCTAGCTCATTGATTTCTGTTCTGCCTCTTTCTGTTGTTCAGTTGCTAAGTCGTGTCTGACTCTGCAACCCCCTGGACTGCAGCACCCCAGACTTCCCTGTCCTTCACTATCTCCCAGAGTTTGCTCAAACTTATGTCCATTGAGTCGATGATTGTTCAGTGTTCACATTGTGTCTTGCAACCTTCCTAAATTCATTTATGAGTTCCAGTAGTGTTCTTTGTAGATCTCTGCATGTATGTTTTCCTGCTTGTTGTATCATGTCATCCAGTACAAAGCTGAGTAAGAGCATATCCTCTTGCCTCCTTCCCAGGCTTAGGGGGAAAGGGTCACTATAGGTTTTTTATGAATGCCCTATACCAGGTTGAAGAAGTTTCCTTTTATTCCAGTTTATTGAGAGTTCCTATCTTGAATACATATTGGATTTTGCCAAATGTTTTTTCTGCATGTGATAAGATGGTTATGTGTTTTTATCCTTTATGCTGTTAATGCAGTGTATGACTTTAATTGATTTTCATATGTTAAATCAACTGGGGTAAATCCCACTTGGTCATGGTGTTTAATCATCTTAATATGTTGGTGAGTTTATTAGGATAATATTTGTAAAGGATGTTGGTATCATGTGTTCATGTTGGGTATTTCTTGTGATGTCTTTGTTTAGCTTTTGTAACAGGGTAATGCTGACCTCATAGATGAACTGGGAAATGTTTCCTACTCCTTTATTTTCTAAGGGAATTTATGTAAGATATTTTTTCTCTAAATATGTGATTCAATTCATTATTTAAGCCATGTGGCCCTGGAATTTTCTTCATGAGAAGATTTTAAATTATCAATCCAATATATTTACTTATCATAGGTCTATTCAGATTTTCTATCTCTTAGGTTAGTTTTTCTAATGTGTATACTTCTGAGAATTTGTCCATTTCACCTAAATTGTCTAATTTTTAGGTATAAAGTTGTTAGGAATTTTTTCTTCAGAATATTTCCTTGTAAGTCTTTTAATTCTTACTAAGTCTGTGGTGATCTTCCTCTTTCATTCGTGATGTTAGTAATCATGCCTCCTTCCTTTTTTTTGGTCATTCCAGCTAAAAGTTTGTCAGTTTTGGTGATCAAAGGATCAACAAAAGCTAACTTTTGGTTTCATTTATTTTCTGTTTCCTATCTCATTGATTTCCGCTCTACCTCTTTCTATTGTTCAGTCGCTAAGTCGTGTCTGACTCTTTGCAACCCCATGGACTGCAGCACCCCAGACTTCCTTGTCCTTCACTACCTCCCAGAGTTTGCTCAAACTCATGTCCATTGAATGAGTGATGCCATCCAACCATGTCATCCTCTGTTGCTCCCTTCTCCTCCTGTCCTCAATCTTTCCCAGCATCAGGGGTCTTTTCCAGTGAGTCAGCTCTTCACATCAGGTAGCCGAAGTATTGGAGTTTCAGCTTCAGCATCAGTCCTTCCAATGGATATTCAGGGCTGATTTCCTCTGGGTTTGACTGGTTTTATCTCCATGCAGTCCAAGGGATTCTCAAGAGTCTTCTCGAGCAACTTTTTTCCACGTTAGGCAAATTTTCCACCTAAGTTCTGCTTTGTTGCATCCCACAAATTATGATTATTGTTTTGTTTTGATTCATTTCAAAACACTGTGTATTTCCCACTTTAATTTTTTTTCAATTATTGCTTTATTTATCTTAATTTGGCTGCACTGGGTCTTAGTTGTGGCATGTGAGATCTAGTTGCGTGACCAGGGATCCAACCCAGGCCCCCTGCATTAGAAGCACAGAGTCTTAACCACTGGACCACCAGGGAAGTCCCCCATTTTAATTTTTTATATGACTCATGGGTTCACTAGAAATGTGTTACTAAATTTTCTATTATTTGGGGACTTCCCAAATTACTTTCTTTTGCTGTAGATTTCTAGTTTAGTTCTGTTATGACTGGAGAACATACATTTTACTATTTAATGTTTTTAATTCATTGATACTCATTTTATGGCATATATATGGTCTCTGTTGAGGGATTTTCCATGTAATTTTTAAAAGAATGTGTATTCTGCTGTCATCCAGTAAGGTGTTGTATAAATGTTAATTAGGGAAAGTTGGCAGAAAATTGTTGAAGTCTTCTGTATCTTTACTGATTTTCTGTCTAGTTATTCTGTGAGTTTTCTGAGACTATAGAGTATTGAAAGCTCCAAGTATAGTTATTGAACTTTCTGTTTCTCTTTTCTTCAGTTTTTGCTTCGTGTATTTTGGGATTTGGTTATTAGGTGTTTATGTGTTTATAATTGCCTTATCTTCTTGATACATTGATCCTGCTGTATTTATAAAATATCTCTCTTTGTCTCTAGGAATGCCTCTTGTCCTAAGTCCATTTGTCCGATATTAACATATACACTTCAACATTTTTTACATTGGAGTTTTGCTGTTTTCATAGTGTATATGTTTTCTTCTTTCAACTTTCAACCTATATGTGTTTTTGAATCTAAAGTGTATCTCTTTAGGCAGCATATGTTCTTGTAGACAGCATGAAGTTGGATCTTTTTTATCCAGTCTGGCAAGCTGCTGTTGATTGAATTATTTAGTCCAGTAACATTTGTATGATTTTTTAATCTTGTGGGATTTGTGTTTGCCACTTTACTATTTGTTTTCTATATGCCTCTTTTTTGTTCCTCTGACTCATCTTTTCTGCTTTCTTTTTAAAAATATTTTTTGTGTACCATTTTAATTCATCTGCTGATTTCTTGACTGTATTTTTATTGTTATTTCCTTAGTCTTTACTCTAGGAATTGTAGTATATATTCCACCTTTTCACAATCTACTTTAGCTTAATATTGACTTAGTTCTAATAAAATATAGCAAGTTTATTCCAATATGGCCTTTTCCCCCTCTTCCTTTGTACTGTGATTGTCAACTCTATATATGTTATAAACCAAACAATACTGATTGTTGTAATTATAATTATTGCCTGTATTTATGTTCTTTAAAGAAATCAAGGAAAGGAAAGAGAAATTATGTATTTAACAGTCTTCTCTATTTATTATATATTTACCATTTCCAATGTTCATTTCTTTCTCTGGATGTAAGTTACCATCTGATGTCATTTCCTTTCAGCCTAAATGACCTCATTTGGTTTATCTTATAAGGCTAACAGAAAAATCTCTCATTCTTTATTTAGAAATGTATGTCACCTTCATTTGCGATTGATACTATTGCTATACATAGAAATTTTTGGTAGACAGGTTTCTCGCACACCCAGCTTTTTACCACTTTGAATATACTGTTCATCTGTCTTCTCCCTGTATTGTTTCTGATGAGAAATCACCTATCAAACAGAATGGCTTTTTGCAAATATATTTATTTGTGTGTTGGCTGTGCTGGGTCTTAGCTGATGTGCACAGGCTTAGTTGCTCCAAGGTATATGGAATCTTCCCAGAACAGGGATCGAACTCATGTCCCCTGCACTGGCAGACAGATTCTTATCCATTGTACCACCAGGGAAGTCCTTCAAACAGAATGTTGTTTGCTAGTACATAATGAGTTATTTTGTCTTGCTGCTTTCCAGAATTTTCTCTTTCAGTCATTACTTGCTCAAACATATTTTTCTGCCGCCTTCCCTCTCCTTTCTCCTTCTCTTTCTCGTTTCCTCTCCCACTGTACATGTGCTGATGTGTTTGCTGTTGTCACACAGATTTCTGAGGTTCTGCTCATTTTTCTTCAGTGTGGGGGCCCTTCCTCATCTTCAGATTGGATGATTTCTATTTGCAAAGGTTCAAGTTCACTGATTCCTGTTCCTTCCATTTATTGTAGTTTTCAACTCTAGAATTTTTATGGTTCCTCTTTCTCTATTGAGATTCCCTATCTACTGAAGCATTGTCATCATCATTTCATTCTTTAAGCATAGTTTCCTTTAATTATTTGACTGTGTTTCAGTGGCTGCTTTGAATCCCTTATCTGATAAATTCAACATCAGTCACCCAGAATCAGTTTGTATTAACTCTATTTGTTATAAACCAAACAATACTGATTGTTGTAATTATAATTATTGCCTGTATTTATGTTCTTTAAAGAAATCAAGGAAAGGAAAGAGAAATTATGTATTTAACAGTCTTCTCTATTTATTATATATTTACCATTTCCAATGTTCATTTCTTTCTCTGGATGTAAGTTACCATCTGATGTCATTTCCTTTCAGCCTAAATGACCTCATTTGGTTTATCTTATAAGGCTAACAGAAAAATCTCTCATTCTTTATTTAGAAATGTATGTCACCTTCATTTGCGATTGATACTATTGCTATACATAGAAATTTTTGGTAGACAGGTTTCTCGCACACCCAGCTTTTTACCACTTTGAATATACTGTTCATCTGTCTTCTCCCTGTATTGTTTCTGATGAGAAATCACCTATCAAACAGAATGGCTTTTTGCAAATATATTTATTTGTGTGTTGGCTGTGCTGGGTCTTAGCTGATGTGCACAGGCTTAGTTGCTCCAAGGTATATGGAATCTTCCCAGAACAGGGATCGAACTCATGTCCCCTGCACTGGCAGACAGATTCTTATCCATTGTACCACCGGGGAAGTCCTTCAAACAGAATGTTGTTTGCTAGTACATAATGAGTTATTTTGTCTTGCTGCTTTCCAGAATTTTCTCTTTCAGTCATTACTTGCTCAAACATATTTTTCTGCCGCCTTCCCTCTCCTTTCTCCTTCTCTTTCTCGTTTCCTCTCCCACTGTACATGTGCTGATGTGTTTGCTGTTGTCACACAGATTTCTGAGGTTCTGCTCATTTTTCTTCAGTGTGGGGGCCCTTCCTCATCTTCAGATTGGATGATTTCTATTTGCAAAGGTTCAAGTTCACTGATTCCTGTTCCTTCCATTTATTGTAGTTTTCAACTCTAGAATTTTTATGGTTCCTCTTTCTCTATTGAGATTCCCTATCTACTGAAGCATTGTCATCATCATTTCATTCTTTAAGCATAGTTTCCTTTAATTATTTGACTGTGTTTCAGTGGCTGCTTTGAATCCCTTATCTGATAAATTCAACATCAGTCACCCAGAATCAGTTTGTATTAACTGTTTTCCCCCCTAAATATAAACCATCCTTTTTCATTTTTCTTTTTTTTTTTTGTCTTGTCATAATTTTTTGTTGAAAATTAAACATTTAGGATGTTATATTGTAACAGCTCAGAGTTCTGATAGTTCTAAGTAGCTTTCCAGAAGATAATCTGCAGGATCTATCTCCCCTGCTGTCTGCTCAGTTGTTGCTGGGTTTTTTGGGTTTTTTTGTTTTTTATAATTCTTATTTTTATTTCATGAGCCTGGCTTCCTAAAGGCTGCCCCTTTGTGCACATAGCTTAGTGACTAGGCAGTGACTGAGAAGAGGTTGTGATCAAAAACCTAGAACCCATAAGGTTTCCATCCTCTGCCAAGCAATCTGTATATGAGTTGAAGAGAACATTCCAAGTTCAGCCAGTTCTCAAGCCTGCCTTGGCTTTGACTTTTCACTGGGGTCTCCCAGGTCTCCACAGCATATCCCATACTTTCCCAGTCAACAGAAGATGTGTGGAGAGCTTATCTGGCACATATATTCTCACTCATTTCTAGAATCTCCCCATCTCAGTTTTGGTTGGTCTGTCATTGATCCCAACCAGGACTGCAACCTCAAGCTAACAAAACTGTGCTGTTTCCCCTGCCATTCATTTCCCTACAGCATTTGCTACTTGATTGGCAATGCCACTGGGTTTTGCCTTCTGCTCCAGATGAAGTCAGGCTTCCCTGACAGCCCCACCCTGATAAAACCACCATTCTCGCCAACTAAGCTAGGGGATGAGGTGAGGATCTTCTTACCCAAAGTTCTGCCAGCTTTCTATGAATAAACACTTCTCAGCTTGTGTTTTGCCTTCAGTCATTATCCAGAGCCCTGAAAGGATTGTTTTAACGACTGTTCAGTTTCAGACTTGTTTGGGGAGGGAGTAAAGGAGGGAGTCAATTTGTTGACCTCTTCACTCGGAGCTGGAAGTCCCCTGGCAGAAGAATCTTCCAAGTTTGTATAAAGTTTTTAGGATGTGGTTATAAGGAGAGGCCTTATCCTTGACTCCTTGTGAATTTGGGCCCCTTAACTCCCAGAATTCCCAGCCCTCCTCCTTAAGAAGTTTCCAGAGGTTAGGTCCCTGAGACAGGTAATGACCAGCTGCACAAGTTTTCACTCCATTCATTTCTCGTTGGCAGTGTGGCCGTCAAAGTTGTATCTGCATGTGCTTACATCAGCTTCAAATCCAGGGCCGCCCTTTGCTCGTTAACTGACCCCAAGGCAACAGGTGGGACCTGTTTTTGGCAGAACTGTTGAAGAAAAATGGCCTCGTCATCAGCCAGTTCCACTTTCATCTGTCTCTGTCATCTGGGAAGACAGTATAGATAGTATCAGCCTCAGCACAAGGTACATTCTGATATTATTTTCAGTTTTTTGTCTAGACAGAGAAGACTAGGCACTTGGATATCAGAAATGCCTACCATGAAAAATAAGAGACGGGCTCAGTGGAAGGCCAGAGAGGGTAGCTCTGTTCGTGTTCTCTCCCTATATTCTGGGTTTTTTTTTGAATAAAAAAGTTCAATCCCACCACCCACTCATCAGGTGATTGGAGACTGTAGTTGTAAAAATGTGCTGCAGGCAGAAGTTCTGAAAAATCCCAGAAAGTGTTGAAAACATCTCTAAACATGGTATTTTTCTCCTGCACCTTTCTTGCTAAAGGTCCCAATTGCTGCCAAGAAAACGAGTGAGAATGTTAGCTGCCAAATAAAAAATTTATGACAGTGTTTGGCAAAGGACTATCTCACTGCTTGTTTTATACATTTCCACAAGGCACTTGAAGGCAGCCTCTTTCTCCTTCTCCTCCTCCCTCCCCCACACACTTTGGGTACGTGTACCTTACCGAACACCATTCTGGGTATGTTCTCTAATAAAAAAGCAAACTCCTATAAAGTAGGATTAAACAGTATAACTTTTTCCCCCTTCCATGACCTCTGAAAATGCAAGGGAAATGTTTTCAAATACGATATATTGCATAGTAGGGGAAGGGTAGATGCTTGGCTTGCTTGCTTAGAATAGGCACATGTATAAGAAGAAAAAAAAAATTTTAAAGACCTTTAGTTCACAACCAGAGACTCTTCGTGGCAGAAGGAATCTTAGAAATGTTCAATTCTTGCACACACATACACCCCTCCACACACACACACTCAGCACTTTGTAGACAAGGAAAAGGAGACAGTGTCCTTCCTAGGGTCACACGGCGGAGCCTGCCTGGGAGGAGAACCCGGCTCCCACCCAGGTGACACTCTGCCTCCACACAGCACAACACGGTTCACATCACTTCTGCCTGCTGGGGACCCTCCGAGGCCTATGCACTTGCAGTGTGTTTTATGAGCATTAGAAGTCTAGGCTCTTCTACTTTATGAAAATGAAAACATTTCCTTCCCCAGAACTCTTTTTTAAAGCATCAAACGCATTAAAAGTGAGTCCAGATAGGCCAATAATGCTACTGGAATGGCACTGCCTCTCCATATCAATTAACCTCCAGGCTATGCCATTAAATTAAACCTTTCCACAGGGCAGAGGGTAAGTGAACTGGGTGGGGCGGGAGGGGAGGTATTTTAGACAAAAAGTGTTGAAGCGAGTTGGGATGGTGATAGTAATAATTACCTAGGCTGGGAATCACCCTGAAATATTTTGCCTGCCTGTCTAAGAAAGCAAAATTATCTGTCTCAGGCTTCTCAAAACAGTTATCACATTATGCTCTCAGTTGTTAATTAGTGCTGTTTAGCACCTGTTCCATCCTTCTTACACATTCAGAAGCCCGGCTGCACCCTCGTTCCTTCCCTGGCTCTGTCCGAAGAAGCATCTGCTGTCACTGTCTCATGCTTTCCCAGGGCCGCCTGCGATGCTGAAGCCCAGGGCCGGGGTTGCGGCTGCCTTTTGCCGTAGCTGAGTTAAGGAAACAAGTGTTATTTGATATAAAGTGCTGTGGACAGACCAGGAGTAAGCCGATTATTTCAGACAGCGTTAGGAGGTAAGCGGAGGAAGATTAGCTCTCCATGAGGCAGATATCACAAGCAAATTAGAAAACCTCCCCAATTAGTACGAGAAACCCACATTTGGGCTGTTTGTGATCTTCTGCTGAAAGGCAAAGTGTCGACGTTATGGGCTCAAGTCCTGATTTGAGTTGAAATGTTGGCATTTCCTATCAGTGCATGTTAGCATCTGAAGCTGTGTACTGGCCTAATAAGTGAAATAAACCCCTGTTCGCCCCGGCTGCCAAGTCTCTCCTGTTCTGACGTTCTATACATTGGGTAATGTTTTCTTTGGCCCTGGAATAATCTCTAGGGCATACTATAATATTTCAATACTGGGAATATTCGACAGGACTCCAGCATCCCACTCTTAATCTCTCTTTTGTTTGTTTGTCTTCGGGCACACGTATTGTGCTGAAGTCATAAAAATGGAGTGTGTAAAATGCCAGATGCTACAAATGCAATTAGATACTTAAAAATAGCTTCCTTGGTGGCAGTGGCTGAAATCAGAACTGGGCCCTGTTTTTTCACACAGGGTGGCCCTTGTCAGCTAAGCTACCGAATGTGTGCTCTGACAGGAAGCACGGGTCCCCATCTGAGGCCACTGGGCAAACGCTCAGGTCCTTCTGGAAGTCAGACCAGGCACTGTCATCCTGGCACCGTCACGACAGCCCCAGGTGTGTTCCTGGTTTATCCTTCACAAGCACCGAGTAGTCTCCGGTGTCTTGACCTCTGATGTTTTGCAGTCAAGCTGTATGAGCCAAAAGCCCTCCACAGACTGAGCCTGATTCGTATAAAGAAAATGGGGTGGCTGTGTCCCTCATCTGAAGTTTGGAAATGTGTTTCATATAAACTTTTCATTTCACCAGAATTCAAACAACCACAAAGCTCAGGATTTATTTTGCAACCTTATCCAGGGAGAAAGGTACTGTTTTTGTATACGTGTGTGCTTAGTTGGTCAGTCATGTCTGACTCTTTGCCACCCTTTGGACTATAGCCTACCAGGCTCCTGGTATTTTTCAGGCAAGAATACTGGTGTGGGCTGCCATTTTCCTTCTCCAGGAGATCTTCCCAACCCAGGAATCGAACCTGGGTCTCCTGGGTCTCTTGCATTGCAGGTACTTTTTACCCTCTGAGCCATCGGAGAAGCCCTGCATATGTGTGTGGAGGCTGATAAATAGTGCATATTTCTCTGACTATAAGTCTAGTACATATTCATTACAAAAGTTTTTGGAAGATATGATGAGTCACAGATTTTTTTTAAAAAAATCACCATGATCTCAACACTTAGACACAATGACTTTCATTTCAATGTATAGCTTTCCAACTGTTGTTCAAGATTATACATGCAAAACTTTTGCTCGAGTCTACCCTTTTGCAAAACTAGGGTCATAATATGCACAGTATGTATAATCTTTGCTTTTTGCCTAATATAATATGGACAAGAAAAATTCCTCATCTTAATGGCAAGTAGGATAAGACAGGATCCTCTCAAACCTTCTGAATGATCAAGAACAAATTTATTCAATGTACTTTTAGTATTAATCCTATTTCAGTATTTTTTTCTTTGAAAATTATAGTATTTATGGCAATTCTCAACTCACCAGTGTTATAGGAAGTATTATCATATCATTACATTTCTTTGAGAACTTTGCATTTTCTGTTTTTACATGCATGATCTAATTTAAACATCACAAGAACCTTTAAGGTGGGAGGAGGGAAAGAACAGATGTTGTTATCCCTAATTTGATTCATAAATGCAAAATGAGCTACGATGAAAGTCCTTATTCTTCCCACAATGCACTGCAATGAGGAGCAACTGTAAATACAGATGAAGCTTCACTGGCTCACCCACCACTCACCTCCCGCTGTGAGACCTGGTTCCTAACAGGCCTGGCCCAAGGGTTAGGGGCTCCTGGGGTAAAACCCAGGCCATCCCTTCACAAAACCCAATTCTCTGACACAGAAAGAGGGATGGGACTTCAGCAGAGGCCACCACCGTTGTCAGGCCCACATTCAGCTTCATTATTACCCAGGGCATGGGCACCTCAGAGTTACTACTCTCAAGTATCTTCAACCACTAGGAAGAAAAGCCTCTCCTAGACCCTTAAAAGGTGTTCTGTTCAAGCTGAAAGGAAAATTCCTACGGCCAAGCAGCTCCTGTCAGCTAATTTGATAGTTCTCTATCAGTCAGCCATTAGTGAATACATTGATTCTTCTTTTTTTTTTCTTTTTTGCGGTTCTGCCTTGGCTATTCCCAAGATTTCTCTGAACCAGTTGGGCAAAATTGATTTTTATTAGTTCCACTGGCCTTGTGGAAAATTATCTCATGAACTGGTTTTTATAGGAAGACTCAAAGCACAGCACAGGCTGAAAAATAAGCCTATAGCAGTCAAAACTGTTGTCTGAAATGTCTTCAGACTGGAAGGCTGAATTTATTGCACAAAACAAGTACTAGCAAGGCGGAGGTGTGCAGTCCTGCTCATTATCACTGGAAAGGAGAACCAAAAAGCCGAGTAAAAAATTAAATTTTAATAATGCCACTGATATTTTCTAAATCTTTCCTGACAGGAAGATTCTCATTATTTTTATCTGTCTCCGAGTAGGCTTTTTCAGTGCCATCTCAGAAATGGCCTCAGCTCTGATTGTTTTCTAGGCTTTAAAGCATCTGCAAAGCCAAATATATACAGAGAGAAATATGCTTTAGATTGTTCAAGGAAGGGCCATGACCGTGGTTACATTTCGGCTTGCGTATCTGCAGCCAACATTTGCTGGGAATGCCTTCTGCTTCCACAAAAGAGGTCCGTGTTCTCAAGACTATTGAAGTAAATTCCCCCCAAACAAAGGGGACCTGCAGTCCACTGCACTTGGCTACAGAGGAACCCAGGGGCCCCAAGTCCCAGGTTTGGGTTGGTTCTGGAAACTGCCCCATGCTGATCATGAAAGGAGAGTCAAGGGAAAAAAAAATGGAATTATCTTATTGTTTCAGTAAAAGTGCAAACTCCCCTTGCAAGTGCCACCATAGTACAGAATTGTTTGGGGGATAGAGGAGAAAGTAAAGCCAGAATCATTAAAGTAGCCAGCCCACAAGAATGTGATTTCTTTTTGTTTTCTTAGTTCTTTAGTGTCTGCGTATAAACCTGTCTTGGACCCCAAAGGATTTATAGCGATTTGCCAAAATGTATACAGTACAATAGATTTTCTGTTTAGTAAATGGAGTCCGGAGGGAAATTCGTTTGCAGTGGAACAGTCTGTAAGTGTGTGAGAAGAGGGCCACAGATTTATCTCTAGGCATCTGGCAGGCCACTTGAAGTGGAAGATGGTTTCCATTATTGTTTGGTTGCTAAGTCCTGTCTGACTCTTTTCTGACCCCTGTGCACTGTAGCCTGCCAGGCTCCTGTGTCCATGGGATTTCCCAGGCAAGAAGACTGGAGTGCATTGCCATTGCCTCCTCCAGGGATCTTGCCAACCCAGGGACCGAACCTGTGTTTCCTACACTGCAGGCGGATTCTTTACCACTGAGCCACCAGGGAAGCCCTAGACTGTAATTAAAAATATGCCACTTGCTCATTATCACTGGAAAGGAGAACCAAAAAGCCGAGTAAAAAATTAAATTTTAATAATGCCACTGATATTTTCTAAATCTTTCCTGACAGGAAGATTCTCATTATTTTTATCTGTCTCCGAGTAGGCTTTTTCAGTGCCATCTCAGAAATGGCCTCAGCTCTGATTGTTTTCTAGGCTTTAAAGCATCTGCAAAGCCAAATATATACAGAGAGAAATATGCTTTAGATTGTTCAAGGAAGGGCCATGACCGTGGTTACATTTCGGCTTGCGTATCTGCAGCCAACATTTGCTGGGAATGCCTTCTGCTTCCACAAAAGAGGTCCGTGTTCTCAAGACTATTGAAGTAAATTCCCCCCAAACAAAGGGGACCTGCAGTCCACTGCACTTGGCTACAGAGGAACCCAGGGGCCCCAAGTCCCAGGTTTGGGTTGGTTCTGGAAACTGCCCCATGCTGATCATGAAAGGAGAGTCAAGGGAAAAAAAAATGGAATTATCTTATTGTTTCAGTAAAAGTGCAAACTCCCCTTGCAAGTGCCACCATAGTACAGAATTGTTTGGGGGATAGAGGAGAAAGTAAAGCCAGAATCATTAAAGTAGCCAGCCCACAAGAATGTGATTTCTTTTTGTTTTCTTAGTTCTTTAGTGTCTGCGTATAAACCTGTCTTGGACCCCAAAGGATTTATAGCGATTTGCCAAAATGTATACAGTACAATAGATTTTCTGTTTAGTAAATGGAGTCCGGAGGGAAATTCGTTTGCAGTGGAACAGTCTGTAAGTGTGTGAGAAGAGGGCCACAGATTTATCTCTAGGCATCTGGCAGGCCACTTGAAGTGGAAGATGGTTTCCATTATTGTTTGGTTGCTAAGTCCTGTCTGACTCTTTTCTGACCCCTGTGCACTGTAGCCTGCCAGGCTCCTGTGTCCATGGGATTTCCCAGGCAAGAAGACTGGAGTGCATTGCCATTGCCTCCTCCAGGGGATCTTGCCAACCCAGGGACCGAACCTGTGTTTCCTACACTGCAGGCGGATTCTTTACCACTGAGCCACCAGGGAAGCCCTATGGTCTCAATTAGACAAGTCAACATTGTGAGATGAAACCACAGACCCTGTCCACACCCTGACCAGAGAGGATACCTTACAGGGGACTTCTCCTCAGGGACACACGCCGTGCAGGGCAGTAAACACGTTCAAGAGCACCCTTGCAGGAAAGATGAGTTCCGTCCCAAGGTTGTCTCGTACTGTGCCTCGATGTAAGCAGGTGTCGTGGCGCCGAGCACAGAGCCAAGTACGCATGAGTAAACCCAAGCCTCACAGGTGGCAGAGACTTCTGGGGACTCCACTGCTCCAGGGGATACTTCTGTGCCTCCATGAGAGGTAGACCCCGTTCATTAGGCTCCTCGATCAACAGTGTTTCCCTCAGCTGGACTTCTGACAAGTGCTCAGCAGGTAGATTTGAGGCTGTACTCCAGTCAGTTAGGAGCCTCCTATGGCACACCACCTTATGTTGATGATCAGGGCGCTCCTGTTGTCTGACTGCGAGTTAGAGGTCTGGATTTCTCCAATGCCTGTGAAGATTAGGTCCAGGGGGCTGGAGAGCAGTGCCTCCAAAGAAGACAGAGGCAAGAATGGCTTCTTCTTCTTTCTTTAAATAATCAAACATTTTTCTTGTTTGCTTTTTTTTTTTAATTTTATTTATTTATTTTTGGCTATTCAGGGTTTTCACTGCTGCCACAGGCTCTTCTCTAGTTGCAGGGCGTGGGGGCTACTCTCTATTTGAGGTGAGCAGGCTTCTGTTGCGGTGACTTCTCTTGTTGTGGAACTGGGACTCTAGGGCACACGGGCTTCAGTAGTTGTGGCACATGGGCTCCATAGTTGCGGCTCCGAGGCTCTAGAGCACGGGCTCTGTAGCTGTGGCTCACGGGGCTTAGCCTGCACTGTGGAATCTGCCTGAATCAGGGCATCTGGCAGGCCACTTGAAGTGGAAGATGGTTTCCATTATTGTTTGGTTGCTAAGTCCTGCATTTTGGCACTGTAGCCTGCCAGGCTCCTGTGTCCATGGGATTTCCCAGGCAAGAAGACTGGAGTGCATTGCCATTGCCTCCTCCAGGGATCTTGCCAACCCAGGGACCGAACCTGTGTTTCCTACACTGCAGGCGGATTCTTTACCACTGAGCCACCAGGGAAGCCCTATGGTCTCAATTAGACAAGTCAACATTGTGAGATGAAACCACAGACCCTGTCCACACCCTGACCAGAGAGGATACCTTACAGGGGACTTCTCCTCAGGGACACACGCCGTGCAGGGCAGTAAACACGTTCAAGAGCACCCTTGCAGGAAAGATGAGTTCCGTCCCAAGGTTGTCTCGTACTGTGCCTCGATGTAAGCAGGTGTCGTGGCGCCGAGCACAGAGCCAAGTACGCATGAGTAAACCCAAGCCTCACAGGTGGCAGAGACTTCTGGGGACTCCACTGCTCCAGGGGATACTTCTGTGCCTCCATGAGAGGTAGACCCCGTTCATTAGGCTCCTCGATCAACAGTGTTTCCCTCAGCTGGACTTCTGACAAGTGCTCAGCAGGTAGATTTGAGGCTGTACTCCAGTCAGTTAGGAGCCTCCTATGGCACACCACCTTATGTTGATGATCAGGGCGCTCCTGTTGTCTGACTGCGAGTTAGAGGTCTGGATTTCTCCAATGCCTGTGAAGATTAGGTCCAGGGGGCTGGAGAGCAGTGCCTCCAAAGAAGACAGAGGCAAGAATGGCTTCTTCTTCTTTCTTTAAATAATCAAACATTTTTCTTGTTTGCTTTTTTTTTTTAATTTTATTTATTTATTTTTGGCTATTCAGGGTTTTCACTGCTACCACAGGCTCTTCTCTAGTTGCAGGGCGTGGGGGCTACTCTCTATTTGAGGTGAGCAGGCTTCTGTTGCGGTGACTTCTCTTGTTGTGGAACTGGGACTCTAGGGCACACGGGCTTCAGTAGTTGTGGCACATGGGCTCCATAGTTGCAGCTCCGAGGCTCTAGAGCACGGGCTCTGTAGCTGTGGCTCACGGGGCTTAGCCTCTCTGCAGCGTGTGGAATCTGCCTGAATCAGGGATTGAACCTATGTCTCCTGCATTGGCAAGTGAACTCTTTACCACTGGGCTACCAGGAAAGTCCTGGCTTCTTTCTAAGATTCAGGCTGCTCTTTAGCTCAGTTTCTTTAAAGATTCTTCCTGACTTACCGTTAGTTTTTCTATTCATTACAGCCAAACAAAGGACTTGAGAAAGAGTTCAAAGGCCACTCTTCTCCTTGGCAGTTTAATTTCTATATTTTTATCAAGTCCACAGACGTGGTGGTCCGTGAACATCCTCAGGGTTGCTTGGGTCACATATATTCACCACCATTGTAGGAAAGGGGAAATTGAGGCACATTGCTTTCCACAAGATCCCTCAACAGCTTGGGCGTGGAGGCCATCCTGCAAACCTCTTTGCCACTCACCCTTCAAAAGAGACCACTTGGTTTCCCATGTCAGGCCCACTGGCTTATACAGTGTTGCTTATTAGATGTGCACCCTCCTCCTTGAGAATCACCAGCCAAGCTCTCCTGGGCTTCCTGCAGACTGTGAGGGTCAAGGGGGCTGCAGATGTGCAATCCAGCCACGACCTCTGCCTGTGCTTTTCATCACCTCTGTGAAAGGTCCAGAAGGCACGCACAGGCTGGCTTGTGGCTTCTGTTGACCTCTCTCTAGCCCTTGACTCCACGGTTAGGAATCAGTTATGGGCTAAGTTGGAATGCACTCAAGTGTAGACCCTAGTTATCGACGCTCACACTGAGGCCAAACCTCAGACTTCCGCAGGGTCAGAAGGGCTGGGTTGTTCCTGCCTCCGTGGGGATCTCCAGCAGCACAGGGCAGGGAGACATGCCCTGGCCCGCCCCCATTCTTTTAACTCACCTCTTAATAACTCTTCGAGGTCACAGACTAAAGATCAGGACCACTCTGACCCACAGACCCACCTGCTTTGTTTGACTGCCCAGCATTTTGGAAAACTTTTTCTTAGTTGCCAATATTTAAAACTCGAGAGATTTCACAGAAAGAACACAATTTCTGGCTTCTCTTGGCCAAAAGGAAGATCCAGCTGGACTGAGCCAACATTACCTCCCCAGAGGGATTAAGAGCAGCACCCTAATGTAGAAAGACAGCAGGCACCCCTCCTTCTGGCCCCGTTCCGCAGTCCCTTCTCCTGTTGCCTGCAGCCTCAGATTGGAGATCCCCCCTCCTCCCCTCCAGACTTCCTTCCTTGGTTAGAGAAAAGAATTGCACCCGTTCCCAGGCCAGCAGGTGACCACCAGCAGGTGACGTGGTTTCACCTGCGCAAACCTGGGGCTCCAGCTATCTGATCGTCACCCCGCCCCGCCCTCCTCCTGCCCAGAGAATGGTGAGTCAGCCATGGAGCTTATCTTAACTAAGCCTTCAGAGGAGGCCTTCTTCACCTGGAGCTCACCTGCTTAGAAATGATTAATGCTGCTGCGGGGTATGTAAAATCAGTTCAGAGTGAAAGATGGTAAAGGAGATAAAAGTTTGAGCAGACGGTGCACACACTGGGGTGTGTGAGGTGCTGGGGTGTCTCCTGCAGAGCAGCCCAGGGCTTCCTGTCGGCAGAAAGCCCCTCCCCCTGGCCTGGAACCGTGTCCCCAGAGCCCAGGGCGAGGTCTTCTGACGGGAGCTGGAAGCAAGGGGTCCTGTGGGGAGATGAAATTGCTGGGAAGACAGAGAAAGAAAGGGAGGAATACCCTGACTTTTTGCTCCCTCCCAGCCCACTATCCTGCCAGTGCCTTTCATCGCCTGAATGCAGTGGGCAGCCGGCACACAGGGGCTGGGGTGGTGGCAGAGGCGGTCTCTTTATGATATAGAGCAAAGTAACGAAGGAATAAGAAAAGACTCTAAGGTCGCGTGGCCCCAGGACTGGCACAGAGGGACTATGAGTTAAGACACATCCCATTCAGTCATGGAATTAAATCTGGATGAGAGAGAAGTCCTGATGTTAGGATCTAGAAAACATCACCACATCCCTCAAGAGTTGACGAGATGCAGGTGGCTGATAAACCTTTGCCAAAATGTTTTATTCCTCCCCGCCCAGGCGTCAGGAAAGAACAACAACAAAAGGTGTAAATCCATGACTATTAGATTCGTATCTATTGTCAGATCGTGCAAAAGGAAGATCCAGCTGGACTGAGCCAACATTACCTCCCAGAGGGATTAAGAGCAGCACCCTAATGTAGAAAGACAGCAGGCACCCTCCTTCTGGCCCCGTTCCGCAGTCCCTTCTCCTGTTGCCTGCAGCCTCAGATTGGAGATCCCCCCTCCTCCCCTCCAGACTTCCTTCCTTGGTTAGAGAAAAGAATTGCACCCGTTCCCAGGCCAGCAGGTGACCACCAGCAGGTGACGTGGTTTCACCTGCGCAAACCTGGGGCTCCAGCTATCTGATCGTCACCCCGCCCCGCCCTCCTCCTGCCCAGAGAATGGTGAGTCAGCCATGGAGCTTATCTTAACTAAGCCTTCAGAGGAGGCCTTCTTCACCTGGAGCTCACCTGCTTAGAAATGATTAATGCTGCTGCGGGGTATGTAAAATCAGTTCAGAGTGAAAGATGGTAAAGGAGATAAAAGTTTGAGCAGACGGTGCACACACTGGGGTGTGTGAGGTGCTGGGGTGTCTCCTGCAGAGCAGCCCAGGGCTTCCTGTCGGCAGAAAGCCCCTCCCCCTGGCCTGGAACCGTGTCCCCAGAGCCCAGGGCGAGGTCTTCTGACGGGAGCTGGAAGCAAGGGGTCCTGTGGGGAGATGAAATTGCTGGGAAGACAGAGAAAGAAAGGGAGGAATACCCTGACTTTTTGCTCCCTCCCAGCCCACTATCCTGCCAGTGCCTTTCATCGCCTGAATGCAGTGGGCAGCCGGCACACAGGGGCTGGGGTGGTGGCAGAGGCGGTCTCTTTATGATATAGAGCAAAGTAACGAAGGAATAAGAAAAGACTCTAAGGTCGCGTGGCCCCAGGACTGGCACAGAGGGACTATGAGTTAAGACACATCCCATTCAGTCATGGAATTAAATCTGGATGAGAGAGAAGTCCTGATGTTAGGATCTAGAAAACATCACCACATCCCTCAAGAGTTGACGAGATGCAGGTGGCTGATAAACCTTTGCCAAAATGTTTTATTCCTCCCCCCGCCCCAGGCGTCAGGAAAGAACAACAACAAAAAGGTGTAAATCCATGACTATTAGATTCGTATCTATTGTCAGATCGTGCAAGAAATGATGTGAAGGAACTTCCCTGGTGGTCCAGTGGTTAAAAATTCACCTTCAAATGCAGAGGACGCAGATTCGATCCCTGGCCAGGGAACTAAGATCCCACATACCACGAGGTGACTAAGCTGGCATGCCTCGACTAAGACCTAATGCAGCCAAATAGATAACTATAAAGACATGACGTGAAAGCATATCACAAAAGCCAAAGCAGCCATGTCTCCACCACAGTGACCTCAGCTGATCCAGAAGAGGCATCTTGACTGTCAAGGGGTGCCAGGCAGACTCACAGAACTGGCACAGGCAGGCTCTGACTTCCTGGGGAACTGAGTAGCGGCTGAAGGCAGGGCTTCTAGGAGATGGGCTGAGCCTGGACCCACAAGGCGAGCTAATGAGGGGCAGCGCTGGGATATGCCCTCCAGGAATCAGGAGAGGAATCTGCAGGCATTCCAAGCCGAAACATCTGAGTGGGGCGTCCATTGGAGGGGAGTGGGGAGATCAGTGAGCAACAGGTGGTAGGAGTGCCTAGACTATAGCCAGCCAGGCTCCTCTGTCCATGGAATTCTCCAGGCAAGAATCCTAGAGTGGGCAACCATTCCTTTCTCCAGGGGATCTTCCTGACCCACAGATGAAAGCCAGGTCTTCCGAATTGCAGGCAGACTCTATATCATCTGAGCCACCAGGGAAGCCCCAGTAAAATAATATCTATTACAGTTCTGTTCTGAGCAGTGACTATTGCTAAGCACTTTGTGTTGAATTAACCCATTTATTTATTAATGTAATTAATTGACCAAGGTACTGCTATTATTAATCCCATTTTTTCTGTTGAGGAAACTGAAGCATTGATTCTTTGGACCTTTCATATTCCTTGTATTGGTACTTTGATCTTTTTTTTTTTTTTTAACAAAGAACCGATGGAGAATTGTCCCCTTTTTATTTTGCCAAGTAAGAGGGAATCATTTTCCAAAGAGAGTGTATGTTTCCAATGTCCAAGGCGGGACACTGGGAGAAAACAGTGATATCTTTTGTCACCATCGCCCACAAAATAAAGAACATTTTCACACTAAAAGAGCCAAAAGGACATAATCTTGGACAGATAGTGAAGTAATTTGCCCAACTGGTGTGTGGCAGATTCAAATCCAGGCAGTTGACTCCAAAAATGAAGGTGGTCGATCAACTTAGGTCCAAGTGTAGCTCATGGTTTCTCTGGAGGGTAAGGAAGGTCTGGAGCTCTCGGCCAGGGAGGAGCTGGGAGCGGCTGTTCAGGAGGGCAATGAGGTTGCTTCACAATATAGAGCAGGACCCAGGGGAAGTGGGGAACCTCCCTCAGGACCCCCAGCAGGAGATGATGAGCAGAGAGTGAGTGAAGGTGATTCGCTGATTCTGGTGAGGGATCCAGTCCTCAGGCATTTACCTAGAAGAGAGGAGCTGAAAGGAGAATAGAAATGAATATCATGTGGAGAAGAGTGTAAAAATGAAGATGACAAAGACTTGCCTTCAACCACCAAGGCAAGTCTGAGAGAGAGCATGAGACACAGCAAGTTACATAAAGAACTACTTTATTATGTGTGTGTCCAGCGGACGTGGAAGATAAGACCAGAGAGGTGGGCTGGGCTTTCAGGAAACTCCTTGGTCCAAATCGGCGTGATACCGTTTGCACCTCGTGAGATTGTGCTGAGGGCTCAACAAAGTGTAGAAAATGCCAGAACAGCCCCTGGCCCAGAGTCCACATCCCATGCATACGAGCTGCAGGAGTAGGGTGGCTGCAGCTCTCATTGCTGTCACTGATGTTGCTGTGGGCATCGCCATGGCAACCACACTGTGGAGGCCTGAGGAAGAATCTCCAGAGAGTAGAGTTGGGTGGGATTTTCCAGCTCCAGGGTTCATGAACTTTCACATTTCTTGGAACTGGGACTTTTTAAACAGAGGACTGAAGGAAGATTGTCCACTTTTGATTTTGCCAAATAAGAGAAAGTAGTTTCCAAGGAGAGAGCCCATGTCAGATGTCTAAACAAGGACATTGGGGAAAAACTTGCCATCTGCGGTCACTGTCACTGTGGAACAGCATTTTCACACTGAAACAGAAAAGATACGCTGTCAGAGAAAAGGGCAGTCCTTGAAACTAAGGAATCTGGTTTTCAAAAACAAGGGCGGCTCCTGAGTCCCTCTTCTTTTCGCGTCTTCAGCGTCAGTCTGGTGTGTGGAAATCACTGTCATCCATCCTTCCCTGGCCCTCCTCATTGTATTGGGTTGGCCATAGAGTTTCATTCCAGTTTTTCCATAATATATTACGGAAAACCCACACGAACATTTTGGCCAACCCGATAGATAGATGTGGGACAGGGTTGGGCTCCGTGAGAAATGTAGACTGATCGGTTCTGAGCCGTGTTCCTGGATTTTGTTCCCTGTTGCCAGAAAATATAATTGGAGTTGCCATGTTGTGACGTTGCCACAATGGCCCCGGCTACTCTCATAAGAGTGAGGATCCCGGTGAACCAGGAACCGGCCTGGGAGTCTCATGAGAATGCGGAGTCTGGAGACAGCCATCTGGGAGTCTGGAGACATGGCTGTGCCCCACCGGGTTGTCCTTGGGCATGTCCCTTCCCCGCTCGAGGCCGCAGGGTCCGTGGCTCTGTAACTAGAGTGGGGAGACCTTCTCCAGCTCTGGGAGACTGCAAACCTGAGAGCGATTCCATGTCCCTGGCCTGTCTAGAGCATCCTTATTTCACCTTCTTCAACTTCTTTCCAAGTCCTTTGACTGAAGTGAGCTACCTTGATCCTGTCTGAAAGCCTGGTAGCCAGCAAAGCTCTCCAGACTGTCTGCCATTTAAGGATGCCCAGCGGCCACACTGCCCAGACTGAAATGTAACGTTTGGCCCCTTAGATTCAGACCCTGGAGGACTTAGCAAGCTGGGCACCTGGCAACCACACTGTGGAGGCCTGAGGAAGAATCTCAGAGGATTGGGTGGGATTTTCCAGCTCCAGGGTTCATGAACTTTCACATTTCTTGGAACTGGGACTTTTTAAACAGAGGACTGAAGGAAGATTGTCCACTTTTGATTTTGCCAAATAAGAGAAAGTAGTTTCCAAGGAGAGAGCCCATGTCAGATGTCTAAACAAGGACATTGGGGAAAAACTTGCCATCTGCGGTCACTGTCACTGTGGAACAGCATTTTCACACTGAAACAGAAAAGATACGCTGTCAGAGAAAAGGGCAGTCCTTGAAACTAAGGAATCTGGTTTTCAAAAACAAGGGCGGCTCCTGAGTCCCTCTTCTTTTCGCGTCTTCAGCGTCAGTCTGGTGTGTGGAAATCACTGTCATCCATCCTTCCCTGGCCCTCCTCATTGTATTGGGTTGGCCATAGAGTTTCATTCCAGTTTTTCCATAATATATTACGGAAAACCCACACGAACATTTTGGCCAACCCGATAGATAGATGTGGGACAGGGTTGGGCTCCGTGAGAAATGTAGACTGATCGGTTCTGAGCCGTGTTCCTGGATTTTGTTCCCTGTTGCCAGAAAATATAATTGGAGTTGCCATGTTGTGACGTTGCCACAATGGCCCCGGCTACTCTCATAAGAGTGAGGATCCCGGTGAACCAGGAACCGGCCTGGGAGTCTCATGAGAATGCGGAGTCTGGAGACAGCCATCTGGGAGTCTGGAGACATGGCTGTGCCCCACCGGGTTGTCCTTGGGCATGTCCCTTCCCCTCTCGAGGCCGCAGGGTCCTTGACTCTGTAACTAGAGTGGGGAGACCTTCTCCAGCTCTGGGAGACTGCAAACCTGAGAGCGATTCCATGTCCCTGGCCTGTCTAGAGCATCCTTATTTCACCTTCTTCAACTTCTTTCCAAGTCCTTTGACTGAAGTGAGCTACCTTGATCCTGTCTGAAAGCCTGGTAGCCAGCAAAGCTCTCCAGACTGTCTGCCATTTAAGGATGCCCAGCGGCCACACTGCCCAGACTGAAATGTAACGTTTGGCCCCTTAGATTACCGCGTCACTATGCACGACTGATCAGACCCTGGAGGACTTAGCAATGGGCTCTGACAGGTACGGGTTGGCCACCTTCCCGGGCTGGAAAGGTTTCCTCAAGCCTCCCAATGGGATGCCCTCCCTTTGCCTTTGATGCTTCTGAGGCCACCTCAGAGGGAAGGCTTGCCCTGCCAGGGAGAGTGTCACCCTGAGGCCCAGACAGATACCAGCCTGTGGGATCAAGAAGCCTGGTGGGCTTGGGAGGGGGTGGGGAGCACAGCAGCTTCCTGGACACCCGCCTCCCCTCCCCGCCCAGCCCCTGGAGGCTCCGCAGGGGCTCCTCTAGCCTCTGACCACTTTCCTCCCGCCTGTCACCTCTCCTGAACCCGCATCTCCTTTCACAAAATTTATTTGCCAACCGCACGCATGTTAAGGCTTTACCTTTTCAAAGTGCTTTGTAATCTTTAATGAGCTAATCCTCCTCTCCCTGGGGTGGCTGGTGAACTGGCTGATTTTCTCATGAAGAAGCTGAAACCCAAGTGTCTCGGAGTGACGTGCTCCAGGTCACCTCAGGCAAATCCAGGATCGTGGGCGCACAACAAATTGTCCCTGGCCCAGCATTACTCCAATGATAGCCTTTGTTGTCAGGCTTCCATAATTGATTGCTTGTGGTGACACCATAGGCTCCCACGGGGCAGGGATGCTGGGTTTCCTCTTTTGTTCAGAAGGGCGTGGCCAGACCTGCTGCACCCATCTGCTCAGGGTGCAAGGGCCACATGCTCCAGCAGAGGCGGGCTTGCCCTCCATAGCTCTTAGCTTTGAGACCAAGCGTGGGCAAACTACCGATAGCAAACAAAACTAGCCCCTGTCTGTTTTTGTATGGCCTGTGGGATAAAATGACTTGGATATTTTGAAATCATTGGAAACCAATCAAAAGAAGAATATTTTTCAGTGTGGGAAAATTATAAGAAATTCAAAACCCAGATTCTGTAAAGTTTCCTTAGAACGCAGCCATGCTCCCTAGTCCACCCATGGTCTAGAGCTGCTTTTGTGCTGCAAAGGCAGTTGATAAAGAATCCACCTGCAGTGCAAGAGACCCCTGTTCCATTCCTGAGTCGGGAAGATCTCCTGGAGAAGTTATAGGCTACTGACTCCAGGGTTCTTGGGCTTTCCTGGTGGCTCAGATGGTAAAGAATTCATAATGTAGGAGACCTGCATTGGGGAAATCCCCTGGAGAAGGGAAAAGCTGCCCACTCCAGTATTCTTGCCTGGAGAATTCCATGGCTCATCCGTGGGTCGCAAAGAGTCGGACATGACGGAGCAACTTCAGAAAAAAAAAGAAAAATGCTCCCTGGTCAACATATGGTCTAGCGCTACTTTTGCACTGCACAGGCAGAGTTGAGCAGTTGCAACTGAGGCTACAAGGCCCACAAAGTCTAAAACATTTCCCATCATGGGTTGTATTGCATGTTCATCCCTCCTCCCATGCCCCTCTCCCAGATCCATCTGTTGAAGTGCTAAACCCTGGTATCTGGGAATGTGACCCTGTTGGAAATAAGATCTGTGCAGATACAATTAGTTACAATGAAACATTCTTGGAGCAGGGTGGTCCGCTAGTCCAGTAAGAGCTGCATCTTTATAAAAGAGGAAATTTGACTGCAGATACACACACAGGAAAAAATGCCATATGAAGATGAAAGTAGAAATGGTGGAGCTGCTTCTCCAACCCAAGAAACTTCACATATCCCAGCACACGGTTGGTATTGATCAGGCACGTTCCCCTCCTACATGGTGGTAAGAATGACTTCCACCCTCCATGTGGTTGTGTGGTTGAAGCATGCATGCTGATACATGTTAAGTCAGTTCAGTTGTGTCCAACCCTTTGCGACCCTATGGACTATAGCCCGCCAGGCTCCTCTGTCCATAGGATTCTCCAGGCAAGAATACTGGAGTGGGTTTCCAGGCCCCCCTCCCAGGGATCTTCCCAACCCAGGAGTCGAATCCGTGTCTCTTATATCTCCTGTGTTGGCAGATGGGTCCATTACCACTAGCACCATGTCGGAAACGCATATCAGCCTTCATCAGAGGTGTCTGGGATGTATTAAACCAGAGCCTCATGATCAGGCACCCCATCTTGGAAAAGAGGGGACAGGAGTGCATCACCCAGGATAGCTGATGTTATTTTACAGTACTAATGACCCCCAAATCTCACTGGCCTAACACTAGTCCAACATGAGTCACACTGGGCCCCCAGGACAGTGGTCTTCGATGGGGTGATTCAAAGATCCAGGCAGAAGGAATCTCCATCATCCTGTACCTGCACTCCCAGGATGTGGCTCTTGTTTGGTCACTCAGTCATGTCTGGCTCTTTGCAACTCCATGGACTACAGCACCCCAGACTTCCCGATGTTTGGCTATTGTCTTGCATCAGAAAAAAAGAAAAATGCTCCCTGGTCAACATATGGTCTAGCGCTACTTTTGCACTGCACAGGCAGAGTTGAGCAGTTGCAACTGAGGCTACAAGGCCCACAAAGTCTAAAACATTTCCCATCATGGGTTGTATTGCATGTTCATCCCTCCTCCCATGCCCCTCTCCCAGATCCATCTGTTGAAGTGCTAAACCCTGGTATCTGGGAATGTGACCCTGTTGGAAATAAGATCTGTGCAGATACAATTAGTTACAATGAAACATTCTTGGAGCAGGGTGGTCCGCTAGTCCAGTAAGAGCTGCATCTTTATAAAAGAGGAAATTTGACTGCAGATACACACACAGGAAAAAATGCCATATGAAGATGAAAGTAGAAATGGTGGAGCTGCTTCTCCAACCCAAGAAACTTCACATATCCCAGCACACGGTTGGTATTGATCAGGCACGTTCCCCTCCTACATGGTGGTAAGAATGACTTCCACCCTCCATGTGGTTGTGTGGTTGAAGCATGCATGCTGATACATGTTAAGTCAGTTCAGTTGTGTCCAACCCTTTGCGACCCTATGGACTATAGCCCGCCAGGCTCCTCTGTCCATAGGATTCTCCAGGCAAGAATACTGGAGTGGGTTTCCAGGCCCCCCTCCCAGGGATCTTCCCAACCCAGGAGTCGAATCCGTGTCTCTTATATCTCCTGTGTTGGCAGATGGGTCCATTACCACTAGCACCATGTCGGAAACGCATATCAGCCTTCATCAGAGGTGTCTGGGATGTATTAAACCAGAGCCTCATGATCAGGCACCCCATCTTGGAAAAGAGGGGACAGGAGTGCATCACCCAGGATAGCTGATGTTATTTTACAGTACTAATGACCCCCAAATCTCACTGGCCTAACACTAGTCCAACATGAGTCACACTGTGCCCCCAGGACAGTGGTCTTCGATGGGGTGATTCAAAGATCCAGGCAGAAGGAATCTCCATCATCCTGTACCTGCACTCCCAGGATGTGGCTCTTGTTTGGTCACTCAGTCATGTCTGGCTCTTTGCAACTCCATGGACTACAGCACCCCAGACTTCCCTGTCCTTCACTATCTCCTGGAATTTGCTCAAACTCATGTCCATTGAATGAGTGATGCCATCCAACCATGTCATCCTCTGTTGCTCCCTTCTTCTCCTGCCCTCAGCCTTTCCCAGCATCAGAGGTCTTTTCCAGTGAGTCAGCTCTTCACGTCAGGCGGCCAAAGAATTGGAGTTTCAGCTTCAGCATCAGTCCTTGCAATGACTATTCAGGGTTGATTTCCTTTAGGATTGACTGGTTTGATCTCCTTGCTGTCCAAGAGACTCTCAAGGGTCTTTTCGAGTACCACAGTCACTCAGCTGTGTCTCTTTTCAACCCCATGGACTATATAACTTATGTCCGTGAAATTCTCCAGGCAAGAATACTAGAGTAGGTAGATCTTCCCAACTCAGGGATCAAACCTGGGTCTCCAGCATATCAGGCAGATTCTTTACCATATGAACCACCAGGAAAACCCCTCCTAGAAGGTACAGCCTCCTAGATCAGAACAGCCAGGGAAGAGCCAACTGGAGAGTCAAACCCTAGAAATTAAAAGCCTCCACCCAGAAGTGACACCCAGCTCTTTTGCTCACACTCCCTTGACTAACATAGGGCACGTGGTCATGTCTAACGTCAGGGGGCAGGTGAGCATCAGCAGCCAGAATCAGAGATGCACGTGGTGGTGAATGTGGAGACGCCTGCTAGGGTTGAATCCCTGGGCTCCTCCAGCGAGAGACAGCGAGAGAGAGCGGAGAGCTGTGCCAGGTGCCTGCCTGCCTACTTCCCTTCAACCAGTCTTCTGTGATTCCAGCTGCCACACGCAGGAGCTTGTTTCCAGAGGGGGAGGAGACTGGCAATGGAAAGATTAGCCGCTCCCTAGGTTCCACACGAGGATCAGTATTTTCAATAGTACTTTGTGAGTTCAGCCTCAAAGTAAATGGTTAATTCATCTTGTATCAACAGCACTGTGATTCATAATGTAAACTTGGAGAATCCTTGATGTTTCAGGCCCACATTCCTTTTAATTTGGCTCTGCATTCTTTTAAAGCCACAGCGTGCTCACTTAATAGAATGCAGCATGCAAATGCACAAGTTTTTGCCTGGAGGCGATTTAGCCTGGCTGTTTCAATGGATGTCTTCTTTCAAGTGTATATTCTTTCTTAAATTATTTACTGGGTAAACACACTTTGCATTTTCAAAAGGGAGATTAAGACTGCTTGCTGCAGACCTGGTGGAACAGAAAGCTGCCCTCCTCTGTCCCCAGCCCTGTCCGAAGTCAGAAAGTAGTTACTTTGGGCTTCCCCCAAAGTTCCTTCTCTGCCTCCTGAATTGGGAACCCCACTTCCTGGCTTGTGGTTCTGACGCTCTCCAAACTTTGCATTCCTTTCTGCTTCGCCTGCAGCAGTACCTGCCAGCAGCCCCTGGCTGGGACTGTACTCCAGGCCTCCTCACAGATGGGGCCCACCAGTGCCAGGCCGTGTTTCCCGGTCCAGGCTGGCTCGGTCTTATTCACTCAAAGGCCCCGGTAGTTCACTTTTCTGGCCCTTAGAGGCGCTATATCTGCCCAGCACCACTGAGGTCCAAAGCTGGGTTGGTGGCCTGGCCAGAGTCAATCTCGCTTCTGGTTCTGTCAGCACCAACTCCTTTTTTTGCCCCTCTATAAGACGTCTCTGGTTTGAAAGCAAATACTCTCTCCTGCTGACCTCTTCCACCACCAGCACACGGTTTCATGAGGACCATTTCCTCTTCTCGCTTCAGGGAGAAGACCCAGTAGTGCTCTTACAGAAGGCACAGTGGTGCAGTGTTCCATGTTTGGGGATTTTTTGTTTGTTTAGTCACTGAGTCCTGTCTCTTTCATGAGCCATGGACTGTAGCCTACCGGGCTCCTCTGTCCATGGGATTTCCCAGGCAGAATTACTGGAGTGGATAGTCATCTCCTCCAGGGGATCTTCCCAACCCAGGAATCAAACCTGTGTCTTCTGTGTTGGCAAGTGGGTTCTTCATCACTGAGCAATCAGAGTAGACCTTTGAGGGAATTTATCTCCGCTTTTTTAACTTCAGTCTTTTCTACATAGACTCCCTGAAATTTTCCTGCAAATTAAACTTACGCAGATTGTTCTTTCATTATCAAACTTTGGACAGGTCTCCTGGGGGTGCTTGCTGGTCACCATGCCTTGTGCTGGGGCTGCAGAGGTGAAGGCACCAAGATCTGTGGATGCACCAAGGTCTTTCTGAGCCCCTGTGACCAGTGGTGCCCTGCTTGGGATCAGGTGTATATGCGCTGAGAGAGGTAAAGATATGAGCTATTAGGAAAGATCATGGGTGAAACCCACTCCTCTTTGCCTAGAGATGAGGGAAGCCCAATTAGGAAAACCAGGGAAGAGCTGAGGATTTAGGGATTCCTGCATCTTAATTTTTCTAACCATGCCTTAGATTAAACAAGTAACACCCACAGTTAATCCTTTATAAATTAGCATCATGGATGCCTTGGGGCCCTCAACCCACAAATGAAATGGTTGTCAACCTAGAGACACACTACTGTATATTACTTAAGGCAAAATTTTAAAGAGTTTTCATGCTTTTAATCTCTTTCACTGCTGAGTTTCAATTTTACTGATTTCCTTTGCAAGTCTGCTGCGGGTGACTGGGGTAAATAGAGATTTTGACAGTGACTTGGGCGAACGGGATATGTAGGGATGGTTCTAAAGACTTCTGCCCCTTCCCAAGAGAAGGGGAAAAAATCAATTTGGGTTTTAAATCAAGCCACCACGTTGCACTGATCAGTGTTCGTAATTAGCCTCACTTTAACAAACCGTGAAGTCTCGTTTTTATTTATTTATTTGGGGGACAGAGAATCTTCCTAGTTCCCGAGTAAATACGGCCTGTTAAGCCTGAATTAGCTGTCATTGCAGAAGAATTAATATCAGGGCGCAGCCTTTCTAGTGGAGAAGGGAAGAAATAAACGAGACAGATCTTAGCTGAGTCTTCCATGATAAATGAGGACCAAGCGAATCATTCATCTCCTTCGAGGAAAGTGGACACAGGCACTAAAGCAGTTTCGCGGAAGACGTGTCAGCAAATGTGATCATTTTGTAACCTGTCAGGAGGAGAGGGGGCTGATCCTGCCAGGGGGCCACGAGGGAGTGGGCTTGTCGGATGCGACCATCTCTATCCATCCATTTAGGTTTGGGGAGGAAGGAGGTGGGTGAGGGAGAATCCCGCTGAAACCACAAGGATGCCGTCATCCTTCTGAGAAAGACACCCATCCAGAAGCTAGAAAAGACTGCAAACATCTTATGTAAGATTTCTTCTCGAGGATAGGAAGTTAGGAGGGTGGGGTCTCTGTTCAACTGGGGTCTGCGTGATCTCACCTAGGAGAGTCCCCATTCAGTGTTCTGTGGCTAAACAAGGGAGCGGACCTTTTTCTTTTCTTCTTCTTTTTAAATATTTATTTATTTAGCAACATATGGGATCTTCCGTTTTCCTTGCATCCTGGGGGATCTTGAGTAGCAGCGTGGAAACTCTTAGTTGCCACATGTGAGGTCTAGCTCCCTGACCAGGACTCGAACTCCCCGGGTCCCCTACCTTGGGAGCATGGAGTCTTACCACTGAACCGCCAGGGAAGTCCCCAGAAGTCCTTTATCTGCTTGATATCTGGAGGACGGCACCTGGGGTTGGCTGTGGGGTTGTGACTGGATGGACTGGGTCGGAGCGCCCATGAGTCCGCCTCTGTTTCTGCATGCTCGGTTCTGTGGGAGCAAGCATGGGCAAGGCTGTTTGACCCAGCTTCCCTTGGAAAGCCTCAACCAGGCATTTTGACATTGCCCTCTTTTCTCAGAATGAGGTAACAAATTATGAAACGATTTCATCAGAAGCCCTCCGCAGGCATCTCGCAGGGTGCATCCACACTCCAATTCTCCTTTGGAGCTACTAGTTCCCCATCTGCGTTTGGCAGAGCCAGGGCCAAGGGGGCGGGAATCCCTAGAGGTGAGGGCCCCCCAACCCAAGCACAGCCTGGACATCGTATGATTCCCTCATGTGCATCTTGTTGTTGTTTGCCACGGAGCACATGTAAACGCTTCCTCCTGGCCTCACGGAACCTGAGCCCCAGTGACAGATGACGGCATCATAGCCTGAGGCTGCAAGGTTTTTTTTGGGATTTCTGTATAGGTAAGTACCTTCCTGACATACGTTTCCTGGGAGTCTTTCACTTTCATGGGAAACACTGAAAAAAAAAAAAATGATCCTGCCAGGGGCCACGAGGGAGTGGGCTTGTCGGAGCACCATCCATCCAGGGGAAGGGTGGGTGAGGGAGAATCGCTGAAACCACAAGGATGCCGTCATCCTTCTGAGAAAGACACCCATCCAGAAGCTAGAAAAGACTGCAAACATCTTATGTAAGATTTCTTCTCGAGGATAGGAAGTTAGGAGGGTGGGGTCTCTGTTCAACTGGGGTCTGCGTGATCTCACCTAGGAGAGTCCCCATTCAGTGTTCTGTGGCTAAACAAGGGAGCGGACCTTTTTCTTTTCTTCTTCTTTTTAAATATTTATTTATTTAGCAACATATGGGATCTTCCGTTTTCCTTGCATCCTGGGGGATCTTGAGTAGCAGCGTGGAAACTCTTAGTTGCCACATGTGAGGTCTAGCTCCCTGACCAGGACTCGAACTCCCCGGGTCCCCTACCTTGGGAGCATGGAGTCTTACCACTGAACCGCCAGGGAAGTCCCCAGAAGTCCTTTATCTGCTTGATATCTGGAGGACGGCACCTGGGGTTGGCTGTGGGGTTGTGACTGGATGGACTGGGTCGGAGCGCCCATGAGTCCGCCTCTGTTTCTGCAT
This sequence comes from Tragulus kanchil, assembly GCA_022376925.1. Lineage (NCBI taxonomy): Eukaryota > Metazoa > Chordata > Mammalia > Artiodactyla > Tragulidae > Tragulus > Tragulus kanchil. The sequence goes on along the minus strand of JAIOJX010000005.1, from coordinate 127,470,641 downwards.
GCTCGGTTCTGTGGGAGCAAGCATGGGCAAGGCTGTTTGACCCAGCTTCCCTTGGAAAGCCTCAACCAGGCATTTTGACATTGCCCTCTTTTCTCAGAATGAGGTAACAAATTATGAAACGATTTCATCAGAAGCCCTCCGCAGGCATCTCGCAGGGTGCATCCACACTCCAATTCTCCTTTGGAGCTACTAGTTCCCCATCTGCGTTTGGCAGAGCCAGGGCCAAGGGGGCGGGAATCCCTAGAGGTGAGGGCCCCCCAACCCAAGCACAGCCTGGACATCGTATGATTCCCTCATGTGCATCTTGTTGTTGTTTGCCACGGAGCACATGTAAACGCTTCCTCCTGGCCTCACGGAACCTGAGCCCCAGTGACAGATGACGGCATCATAGCCTGAGCTGCAAGGTTGACACTTGCTTCTTAATCCCGTCCTTTTCCTCCTAAGTCTCTCTTTTACTTTTACCTGGGTATTTCTGTATAGGTAAGTACCTTCCTGACATACGTTTCCTGGGAGTCTTTCACTTTCATGGGAAACACTGAAAAAAAAAAAAAAAAAATGAGGCTTGTCTCACATGTTAAATTAAAAAGAGAAGCTCGCATGGGGCCCTTGATCCCTGAAAGATTACTACATGGGACTCGGAGCCAGAAAGCCATTTGAATCGCTGTAGCTTCACAGTACGCATTCCTCCCGGTGCTGCGTGGCAATCGCTATGGAGTGGTTCGTTTGCTGGTGGATCGTCTGTAGAAGCACAGAACTGCGTGGTCTCAGACACACACATACACCCCCCCCCACAATGGGCTCACTACCCCTACCCACAAAACCTCCCTTTGATTAGCCGACTTGGTCTTGTATGATCTTTGTCCTCTGTGTATCGGTGTGAATTGTATTTCCTCCATTGCTCTCTCCTAGAATCATCCAGAACCGAATCCTGATCGTCATCCTGGGCATCGTCCTGGTTATCACCATCCTGACGGCGATCACTTTTTCTGTCAGAGGACACTGATGTATCTGCTCTTCCTTGATAAACAGCGACCGTGGCTCGTTCTGAGTAATTAAGACAAAATGGTCACATGAATCATTCTCTTGCGCTGACAGGCCCTGAATGACCCTCCCTCCCTCTCCCTCTCTCACCACTGTTCAGCTGAAGTGCAAAGAGTGTAAAAATATTTTCTATTCTTGTTTGCATGTGGGCTGGTTTCCTTTTCTAGGTTTGTCTTCATCCAGATTTGTTCTTTATAGGGGAAGGAGAATGTTTGTCTTTTGGTCATTTTATCTACGGACCAAAATAGCCTGGGTGACATTCTTGCTTGCCCTTGTGGATGGGTCAGGGGTCACGGTTCGGGAGAGGGCATGATGTGTCAGTTACAGGGGCTTCTGGTGGGCTGTACTGTTGATCACACACCTCGTGTCACCGATCAGCCCTTCTGTGGTCTGAGGACAAAAAATGCAGAGACCAACAAGGCCAGAGCCACCGACTAGCCCTGCGAACCTGTCCTGTTCCTCCTCAGACATAATGAATATAGTCAACCTGCCTGAGTGTTCGTTCTAAGGTGGGTAATTAATCGCACATGTGCAGGAAATTGACTTAGCACCTTCACTGGTTTTCTATGTGCATATATATTTTTTTTTTACCCAAGAATATTTTTTGCTGAGTTTGCCCAATATCCACTTTTCACAACTTTGATTGCTGGCTACACAAAAGATTTTCTTGCCTTCCAAAAATCCCATCCTCCCCAGAATCTGGTGGCGGAGAGCTCCCTGGCATGGTATGTCATGATGACCTCCCCTCCCCTGACCTGTGTAAGCATCTCTGTTTGCTTTCCGTCTTAATGTGTGCACTGCCAAAAGCAGCCCTCATACATGCAAAAGGTCTAACAGGGTTCTCTCCACATCCACTCCCGTATGTAAAGAGGACATGAATATTTCAGGAAGAGCAAGAACATGACTCCGTCAGGGTGAAATTTCAAATGTGATTATCAATATGGTAGAGTCCTATAGGCTGATCACTGGAAATAAACTTGATGGAAAACATTGGCGAACCGCCTTTCAAAGAGTCAGGGATTGCCGCGCATTACAATAGGAGGGCTTGGGGTTTTCACTAACAAACGTGAGCACAGCCTTCCTGAATCCACGATGTACTCAAACCTCTAACGTGCTTTGTGGTTTTCTTTGGTTTCTTTTCTGTCCGGGGGAACTGGGGATTGCGTTCAAAATGAGTCCATTTATGACCAGGCTCCAAGTTGCCTGAGCGGAGGTCATTCTCCCCCTAGTCATAAAGCGAAATGTGTTTTTCTTAAGACTTCATAGGCTTGGATTTTGGTTTTCTTTGAGTCTTAACAAACCTGTTCCCTTGGTCATTTTATCTACGGACCAAAATAGCCTGGGTGACATTCTTGCTTGCCCTTGTGGATGGGTCAGGGGTCACGGTTCGGAGAGGGCATGATGTGTCAGTTACAGGGGCTTCTGGTGGGCTGTACTGTTGATCACACACCTCGTGTCACCGATCAGCCCTTCTGTGGTCTGAGGACAAAAAATGCAGAGACCAACAAGGCCAGAGCCACCGACTAGCCCTGCGAACCTGTCCTGTTCCTCCTCAGACATAATGAATATAGTCAACCTGCCTGAGTGTTCGTTCTAAGGTGGGTAATTAATCGCACATGTGCAGGAAATTGACTTAGCACCTTCACTGGTTTTCTATGTGCATATATATTTTTTTTTTACCCAAGAATATTTTTTGCTGAGTTTGCCCAATATCCACTTTTCACAACTTTGATTGCTGGCTACACAAAAGATTTTCTTGCCTTCCAAAAATCCCATCCTCCCCAGAATCTGGTGGCGGAGAGCTCCCTGGCATGGTATGTCATGATGACCTCCCCTCCCCTGACCTGTGTAAGCATCTCTGTTTGCTTTCCGTCTTAATGTGTGCACTGCCAAAAGCAGCCCTCATACATGCAAAAGGTCTAACAGGGTTCTCTCCACATCCACTCCCGTATGTAAAGAGGACATGAATATTTCAGGAAGAGCAAGAACATGACTCCGTCAGGGTGAAATTTCAAATGTGATTATCAATATGGTAGAGTCCTATAGGCTGATCACTGGAAATAAACTTGATGGAAAACATTGGCGAACCGCCTTTCAAAGAGTCAGGGATTGCCGCGCATTACAATAGGAGGGCTTGGGGTTTTCACTAACAAACGTGAGCACAGCCTTCCTGAATCCACGATGTACTCAAACCTCTAACGTGCTTTGTGGTTTTCTTTGGTTTCTTTTCTGTCCGGGGGAACTGGGGATTGCGTTCAAAATGAGTCCATTTATGACCAGGCTCCAAGTTGCCTGAGCGGAGGTCATTCTCCCCCTAGTCATAAAGCGAAATGTGTTTATCTTAAGACTTCATAGGCATTTCCAGGGTCCTTTCTATCTTTTGGATATAATTGGAAGCTTTGAGTCCTTGAAAAGCAAACCTGTTCCCTTCATAAAAAATGCTAACCACCTGTGCCCATGGACTGAGATCACCTGGATGCAGCATTTGGGTGGGTTTTTTTTTTTTTTTTCACCCAACTTAGAAGAAAACCATTACGCTTTAGAGAGGAAACACAGAATGGCAAAGTCCACCCGGAAAATTGTACTTATTGAAACAGGCCAGAGCCTGCATGTGTTCAGATAAATCATTTAGTATTGTGTAAATAAAACCACAGCCATTACTTTTCAGGGATAGTGTGAGATTTTGGCACAGCGCAGTAGCCCAGCAAAAGAGTGGGAAGACTTATCCTAATTTTCCTATCAGCTTCAGGGGTCTGCCTTAGCAAGAAAGAATCTTTTATTCTGGTAACAGAATTCTGTACATGCGAAACGCATTGAAGAAACGACGATTAAGCAAGGCAACAAGTCATCTCCGTCTGGTTTGAAAACTCCAGTGGTGGGGAGGTATTCTACCAGCCTCTCTGGTGGTGTCCCTCCCAATAGTCAGTCTTAACGAAGGTGTATAATCAGTTGCCCAGCCACACCTGAGGCTCTTCCTGAGGCCACCTGCAGGTTGGGTTGATCTGATTGTCCAAACTTGCTAGCATCTGTTGTTCATCGGAAAAGTAGAGACGGGGAGTGCGTGCCTCACCTCTCCATGGCTTCTTCCTTGGGGTTCTGTCTCTTTATCAGCTCTTGCCTGAGACTTTGCCCTGATTCAGCCTTGAGAGTGGGAAGAACATGAACAGATAACCCTTGGCCTAACAGCCCCATCACATCCACCTGGAGAGCGGCCTCCTAGACCAGGATAGCGAGCTCTTCGTAGGAACCTGGTTCAAAGGCCCCTGAGTCCCCGGCATGCCCTTTCGGATGCTTCAAGACAGACTCCGAGGAGCCCCCAGGTAGGAATTGTTCAACCTGCTTCCCTGGGGAGGGTGGAAAACCCACCGATTCAAAGCCATTCACAGAACTGTGAAAGGTCCTAGGAACTTAACATGTAGACCTTGATAGATGCATATCTCTAAAGTCAGGAGCCTTTGTTAAAAATTGTGTTCAACGGAAGGGTTGCTGGGGGAGGGGGGAGGAAGAGGAAGGAGGAAGCCCTTGCCATATAAAATTCATGCAGACTAAACAGTTTCCCTGACAGGATAAATAAAGATCGGATGCTGCCCTGCTCCAGAATCAAAAGCAATTTAATTAAAGTCTCTTAAGTTGTAAAGAGTTTTAAATGTTCCGTGGTGAAGACGAAGGCCGGCAAATGCAGCAGGTCTGACGTCAGCTGCCAGGCCTGGGCTGGGAGGCCATTTGCTATTCTGTTTAAGGCAGGCTGGATTGTCTTATTTTGGAACCAGCTTGGTGGGGGGTTTGCTTTGCTACTGCTTCTGAGCCCTGAGCTTCAAAGGCTGAAATTAATGGTGAACAAAATTGTGCGGCTCTGGCCGTCCCATGCGGGGCAAGCCCATTGAGGGTTATCATTAAGTAAAGAAATAAAGAGGGGGAAGAAAAGCCTGCCTGTTCCAAAAACCTCATCAGATAATGACCTCAGTGATTGGATTTTCATTACCAAACAGCATCCAGAGATTATCTACTCCATAGAAGAAGGGAGGGGGTAGAAAAAAAAAAAAAAGAAAAGAAAGCAACTGTCTTTCTCTTCCTCTCTTTCTCTTTTTTTTTTAGCACATCTTTTCTTTAAAACTGTCAGATCATTTCAGTATTTCAAATCCGAGGAAAACAGCCTGCCTGCTGCTGTATTTGAAGTTGTAATGGTGTCAAAAAGTCACGACTGACTGACAGCCGTCAGTCCCAGAGGGGCTCATTAAATCATAAAAACTTGACAAGGAAATAATTGCGCATCGCCAGCAACTTGGCGCCTGTTTAGACGTTTTTATTTTCTTTCATTATTAGTCCCCACCATTACGTTCATTAACAAATTGCATTAAACAACTGTTAAGGGCTAATGATTTGTTTATCGCTTTTTTTATTATTATTATTTAAACATTAGCTGTGTCATGTGGTACCCCAGCAGCCTCTTGCCATCATCCAACTGAATATTTTTCCACCCCAAGCTCCGGGTACTGTTGGAACTTAACATGTAGACCTTGATAGATGCATATCTCTAAAGTCAGGAGCCTTTGTTAAAAATTGTGTTCAACGGAAGGGTTGCTGGGGGAGGGGGGAGGAAGAGGAAGGAGGAAGCCCTTGCCATATAAAATTCATGCAGACTAAACAGTTTCCTGACAGGATAAATAAAGATCGGATGCTGCCCTGCTCCAGAATCAAAAGCAATTTAATTAAAGTCTCTTAAGTTGTAAAGAGTTTTAAATGTTCCGTGGTGAAGACGAAGGCCGGCAAATGCAGCAGGTCTGACGTCAGCTGCCAGGCCTGGGCTGGGAGGCCATTTGCTATTCTGTTTAAGGCAGGCTGGATTGTCTTATTTTGGAACCAGCTTGGTGGGGGGTTTGCTTTGCTACTGCTTCTGAGCCCTGAGCTTCAAAGGCTGAAATTAATGGTGAACAAAATTGTGCGGCTCTGGCCGTCCCATGCGGGGCAAGCCCATTGAGGGTTATCATTAAGTAAAGAAATAAAGAGGGGGAAGAAAAGCCTGCCTGTTCCAAAAACCTCATCAGATAATGACCTCAGTGATTGGATTTTCATTACCAAACAGCATCCAGAGATTATCTACTCCATAGAAGAAGGGAGGGGGTAGAAAAAAAAAAAAAAGAAAAGAAAGCAACTGTCTTTCTCTTCCTCTCTCTCTCTCTCTCTTTTTTTTTTAGCACATCTTTTCTTTAAAACTGTCAGATCATTTCAGTATTTCAAATCCGAGGAAAACAGCCTGCCTGCTGCTGTATTTGAAGTTGTAATGGTGTCAAAAAGTCACGACTGACTGACAGCCGTCAGTCCCAGAGGGGCTCATTAAATCATAAAAACTTGACAAGGAAATAATTGCGCATCGCCAGCAACTTGGCGCCTGTTTAGACGTTTTTATTTTCTTTCATTATTAGTCCCCACCATTACGTTCATTAACAAATTGCATTAAACAACTGTTAAGGGCTAATGATTTGTTTATCGCTTTTTTTATTATTATTATTTAAACATTAGCTGTGTCATGTGGTACCCCAGCAGCCTCTTGCCATCATCCAACTGAATATTTTTCCACCCCAAGCTCCGGGTACTGTTGGAATATGAAATAGATTATTCATTACTCTCCTCTTTGCCACTGATTTGGTTTCATGTAGCGTCTTCCACAGAGAAAGATGAAAACTTGTCAAAAATAGGTTATATCTTATTCGAAGGGGCAACAATAGCAGCAGGTACAGGCGCACTTTAATATTTAATTAAGGTGGATGTTAACCCCTTTAAATGACTTTAGCTGTAAGTTCTATTCAAATGCCGAAGAGAAAAATAATTGTTCTTAATTTGCAACCTGTTCGGTAGGCACTCTTCATGGAGTTAGCTGGAAATTTAGAGCAGCATTTTTAAATAATGAAATTTCCCATCATAAATATGTATAGCCGTTTGTCTACGTAGATGAGAATTAACTACCGGCCATGATTTCCTCATCTCTTTGGTCTGAACTGCTAGCCTAGTGGGGCGCCCGGCGCTTGGGAGTGGAGATGGCTTTCCTGGGAGATCGGTGTGTTCAGAGCCAAGGATGGTTGGTTGGTTGTGGCTGGGGCTGGTTTCCAAGGAACCTGTGAATCCCCTGTCTCTGGTCCACTTGCTTCCCCCTTTAGCTGAGTGTGTGGTTGGAAGACTGTGGTCTGGAGTGAAAGTGCGTAGGGACCTCTCAAAGGAACACTTGTGCGTCCGGCCAGCTGGTGCAGGGAGGGTGTGATGAGGGCGCGTCTGGGCCATCTCTGTGTGGTCAATGAGCTCATGGCAAACTGTGCTTCCCTCATTGACAACAGAAGCAGTGCTTTCCTGGGACTGACCTTCCACCTCTTCATCCTTTCTGTGACTTGCCATTGGTGATGTGTTTGGCTTTTCCATGGGGTATGAACTTGAGGGGAAATTTTTCAGTATCGTCATCATCCTAAGTCGAAAGTTAGTGGCATCTTCCTTGCTGGCTGCGTCTGGTTACCCTGTTTGATTTGATGAGTTCACGTAACCGTGCAGCCACCCTTGGAGGCCTGGTTCATTCGCAGAGCTGGGGTGTTCTGGTCAGTATCAGGCTATGGGGAATTCTTTTTTCTCGGGCTCTTTCTACGTCCATCCACTCATCCCCAGAGAACCTTGACCTCTTGGGCAGCTTGTCCATGGCTATGTTCCTTATCTGCGTCACCTGTCAACATCACCCATGCGAGGACAGAGGGCCCTACAGGAGCCCTGGCACAGGAGGAGCCAGCAGGTATGTGCCAGGTGACACCTGGCTTCAAGTCTCACGCATCAGTGTGGGCTTAGAAATGGCAGACACAAAAGTTGGGAAGATTTCAAGCTTCCGTTGGCCACCGCAACTTGCCACCTTTGGAATGGGCTCCATGCCCAAACCATAGGTCAGCAGGTACAGGCGCACTTTAATATTTAATTAAGGTGGATGTTAACCCCTTTAAATGACTTTAGCTGTAAGTTCTATTCAAATGCCGAAGAGAAAAATAATTGTTCTTAATTTGCAACCTGTTCGGTAGGCACTCTTCATGGAGTTAGCTGGAAATTTAGAGCAGCATTTTTAAATAATGAAATTTCCCATCATAAATATGTATAGCCGTTTGTCTACGTAGATGAGAATTAACTACCGGCCATGATTTCCTCATCTCTTTGGTCTGAACTGCTAGCCTAGTGGGGCGCCCGGCGCTTGGGAGTGGAGATGGCTTTCCTGGGAGATCGGTGTGTTCAGAGCCAAGGATGGTTGGTTGGTTGTGGCTGGGGCTGGTTTCCAAGGAACCTGTGAATCCCCTGTCTCTGGTCCACTTGCTTCCCCCTTTAGCTGAGTGTGTGGTTGGAAGACTGTGGTCTGGAGTGAAAGTGCGTAGGGACCTCTCAAAGGAACACTTGTGCGTCCGGCCAGCTGGTGCAGGGAGGGTGTGATGAGGGCGCGTCTGGGCCATCTCTGTGTGGTCAATGAGCTCATGGCAAACTGTGCTTCCCTCATTGACAACAGAAGCAGTGCTTTCCTGGGACTGACCTTCCACCTCTTCATCCTTTCTGTGACTTGCCATTGGTGATGTGTTTGGCTTTTCCATGGGGTATGAACTTGAGGGGAAATTTTTCAGTATCGTCATCATCCTAAGTCGAAAGTTAGTGGCATCTTCCTTGCTGGCTGCGTCTGGTTACCCTGTTTGATTTGATGAGTTCACGTAACCGTGCAGCCACCCTTGGAGGCCTGGTTCATTCGCAGAGCTGGGGTGTTCTGGTCAGTATCAGGCTATGGGGAATTCTTTTTTCTCGGGCTCTTTCTACGTCCATCCACTCATCCCCAGAGAACCTTGACCTCTTGGGCAGCTTGTCCATGGCTATGTTCCTTATCTGCGTCACCTGTCAACATCACCCATGCGAGGACAGAGGGCCCTACAGGAGCCCTGGCACAGGAGGAGCCAGCAGGTATGTGCCAGGTGACACCTGGCTTCAAGTCTCACGCATCAGTGTGGGCTTAGAAATGGCAGACACAAAAGTTTGGAAGATTTCAAGCTTCCGTTGGCCACACGGCAACTTGCCACCTTTGGAATGGGCTCCATGCACCACAGCAAAAGGCTTGCTCAGAGTTGTTTTTCCAGAAAGAAGGGAAGAAGGCCCTGTGGTCAGCCGTGCCCGTTCTGACTCCCAGAGACACTGGTTGAGGTTATTGCCTCAGAGGAGAGGCCGGCCCTCACGCTTGACCTCACCCTCAGGAACCTGCAACAAAACTGCAAGAAGCTCTCGTTTATAGGGCTTTACACTGCCTGAAGTACATTGAACTTAAACTGGCAGTACCTGCGAGAGGCCGCCCACGTTATGTTGCTAGTCAGGTAGCTCTTACACACCCTTTTTTAAACATAGGGTACATGACTCTGTACACAGAGAAAAGTTCTTAAACCCACAGGTGCTGCCCCCAAGAAGGGAGACACTGAAGGAGAACCAAGAGCAGCCAGGCGCAGGCAGGAGAATAGGTGGGTCTGATCGGAGCCAAGGCTGGGTCCAGGGTCCTGAAATGGGTGGTGGAGCCAAGGTCAGTGTCCGCTCCTGTTGTGGAGGAGAGAAGACATATTGAGGGCTGAGAGAGACTGCCTGTGTCCGTGAAGCTTTCAGGTCAGTAACAAGATAAATGTCTATGAGCCGGCTTACCAGAGGGAAGTAGGACAAAACCGAGATGGCAGGACAGGAATGAGAGTGTGTGAATTTGGGAGTATGTAAGGAGACAAGGCACAGTGTGCAAGTTAAGGATGGAGATGGTTAGAGGGACTCATTCCAGGAAATAGTCAAGAAGAAGGGGCACAGGCAAGTAGGCCCCCTTGTGCCACCCTGGGCCCACCCCTGCCTCTTTCAGAGGCAGTCGCAGGAGAGGAAAGGTAGGGCGCCCATCACCCAGATCCCCAACCCATAGCCCACACAACCCCTGTTGTCATTCCTCACGGGTCTCCAGCAAGCTGTGAGGAAAGCACTGCCTCATCCTGAATCACCTGCTACCCACGCTCCATAAATAACATCCCAGAGAGAGGGGGAAGCGCCAGGAAGCAGAGCTCTGGCCTGTGAGCCTGTGAACCCATGCCCCCCTCCTTCTCTTCATCCAAACAAGGCCCTTTGGCGTGAATAATAGCTCAGCGGCCCCGAAGCCTGTATTGATCGACTGTGCTCGCTGCTCCTCTGAGAGCTGCCTGGACTTTTCCTGGGGGCAGGACTGGCACCACTGAGTGCAGCCCACCCCTGCCTCCCCCAGCCTCCCCCAGGTGTGCTCAGGAGGGGACAGGACGGCGGGGAGCCAAGGCCCTGCTCCAGCTCACCGCCCGCTTTGTTGCCTCAACTTTTTAGTTTTTAACTTACGTTGCCAAGGAAAGTACCTGAGTTGGAGAGAAATGTTTTTTGCATGACGAGGCCCCATGGAGTCAAGAACGAATACAGCCTCGGGCTCCAGCTTCTCTCCAGAAAGTTCTGCCAAAGACCTAGGCCTCGGAGGCGCCCTCCACTGAGATGCAGGCCTCCTGTGTGCCCACCATGAGGCTCAGCACGGCGGCCGGCTGCACTGCATTTTCCTCTTAATTTTTCCTGTCTTACATCATCAGAAGGGAAAGGAACTGAGAATGTGACCAGAATCCATCACCTCCTTGGAGGACAGGAGCTGTTGCCAATTTCACTGGAGAAGCAGCCGTTGTAGGCTGGTAGAGGCAGAGACCGAAGCCTCCTAGCCCCACTCACCGAGGCCCCGACCACACTGCCCTTGTCCCTTGTCTGCTTCTCTCCCAGACACAGGAAGTGGTCAAGGCCTGGGCCCTCTGATGGGTGTACAGTTGGGAGGTCAGCCATGGCCCTGCATGGAGTCCCCTTCTGGGGCATACCTGAAACCCTAGCTTTGAAGGCTCACTCATTGGGTTCTGACCTTGGACCCTGGGAAAACGCACATTCATGATGCCCTAGGCAGCATCATCCCCCTGGGTGAAATGTCAGACCCTCTCCTGAGGCTCCAGCCCACAGCTGCTCAGGCATACACAGGGGTTCTGAGAACACGTGGGCTCTGCCTGGGAGGGGTGACTGCTCCTCAGGCACCTCCCACAGCAGTGCCCAGGCCAAGAAAGGACAGAGTGGGAAGAGAGGGGGCCGTCAGCACAGTTGACCCTGGGACCCAGCAGACTGCGTTCCTCCATGAGCTGCTCCCGCCTTCCATCCAGGTCTGGCCTGTGAGCCTGTGAACCCATGCCCCCTCCTTCTCTTCATCCAAACAAGGCCCTTTGGCGTGAATAATAGCTCAGCGGCCCCGAAGCCTGTATTGATCGACTGTGCTCGCTGCTCCTCTGAGAGCTGCCTGGACTTTCCTGGGGCAGGACTGGCACCACTGAGTGCAGCCCACCCCTGCCTCCCCCAGCCTCCCCCAGGTGTGCTCAGGAGGGGACAGGACGGCGGGGAGCCAAGGCCCTGCTCCAGCTCACCGCCCGCTTTGTTGCCTCAACTTTTTAGTTTTTAACTTACGTTGCCAAGGAAAGTACCTGAGTTGGAGAGAAATGTTTTTTGCATGACGAGGCCCCATGGAGTCAAGAACGAATACAGCCTCGGGCTCCAGCTTCTCTCCAGAAAGTTCTGCCAAAGACCTAGGCCTCGGAGGCGCCCTCCACTGAGATGCAGGCCTCCTGTGTGCCCACCATGAGGCTCAGCACGGCGGCCGGCTGCACTGCATTTTCCTCTTAATTTTTCCTGTCTTACATCATCAGAAGGGAAAGGAACTGAGAATGTGACCAGAATCCATCACCTCCTTGGAGGACAGGAGCTGTTGCCAATTTCACTGGAGAAGCAGCCGTTGTAGGCTGGTAGAGGCAGAGACCAAGCCTCCTAGCCCCACTCACCGAGGCCCCGACCACACTGCCCTTGTCCCTTGTCTGCTTCTCTCCCAGACACAGGAAGTGGTCAAGGCCTGGGCCCTCTGATGGGTGTACAGTTGGGAGGTCAGCCATGGCCCTGCATGGAGTCCCCTTCTGGGGCATACCTGAAACCCTAGCTTTGAAGGCTCACTCATTGGGTTCTGACCTTGGACCCTGGGAAAACGCACATTCATGATGCCCTAGGCAGCATCATCCCCCTGGGTGAAATGTCAGACCCTCTCCTGAGGCTCCAGCCCACAGCTGCTCAGGCATACACAGGGGTTCTGAGAACACGTGGGCTCTGCCTGGGAGGGGTGACTGCTCCTCAGGCACCTCCCACAGCAGTGCCCAGGCCAAGAAAGGACAGAGTGGGAAGAGAGGGGGCCGTCAGCACAGTTGACCCTGGGACCCAGCAGACTGCGTTCCTCCATGAGCTGCTCCCGCCTTCCATCCAGGTCCTGCTGAGGGTGACGGGAGGCCCAGGCCGCTTCGGGGCACAATGTGACATTTGGGGAGGAACCCAGAGGACTCATATATGCCCTGAGAAGACCCTTACCGCATTGCCCAACCCAGGGGTCTTGACACAGCTGGACATGGTGACCCTCAGAGACTTTCTCTGCATCGTCTCCATCTCTTCATCCAAGGCCACTACTCACTCCCCAAAATCACAGAGTGGAAAAAAAAAAAGAGAGCTGGATGTGTGGTAAGGGCTTCATTGAGCTCCTTATTGTTCCCAACAAGACTTCTGAATAATCTAATCTTTCCTTGTGTGAAACATGAGAGGTAAAACCAGATTTATTCATCTAGTCAATACATATTTATTGAGCATCTACTATGTTCCAAACATTGAAGACACAAGGTCAAGAAGACAGAAGAGAAAACAAGTAAAATAGACCCTTTGCCCTGGGGCTGGAGGTCAGAAAGTTGTTTTCGTGCTCAGTGAACTGACTTGCTCTCTGATCCCAGGCAAGTGACTCTCAGGGCCTGGTAATCCCCTACGATGGCCTCACCCCTGCCGCCTGCCACTGCTGCCCCTGAGAGTAAGGCCCAAGGCCATGCACTGCTCGGCAAAGTCCTTCCCAGACAACCGCGCTGTGTATCTGTTTTCTCCTTGCAATTTCCACGCCTACCTTTGTGTGCTGGCCCCATTGGAGCAGGGCTGGGACTGACTCTTACCTGCCAACGGCTCATCCCCGTGAGCCCAGCTCCTGGTGCAGCAACACCCGCCCAAGCAAGGCCAGGGACAGGAATGGGGACCATTTAGACTAGGAATGACTTGGAGGGTATTTTTTTCTGCTTATTAAATGACAAAGGTTTGACTTGGCAGGCTATCGGAAACCCAGAATATCATAAAAGGAAAAAAGTTGCCGTGCAGCTAAGAGGTGCACCACGGGAGTGGGGCTGGGCTGAGCAGATGGAGCAGGAGACGTTTTTTCAAAGGCTTCTTTCCCCTTCTTCTCCCCTCTGTCCCCCATGCGGAAAGGGGAAAATAGAAGCAGAAGCCAGATTTGGGCATGGGGGTGAGCTGGCCACCCTCCCCTTACCAGCATCCCCAGACTCCGGAGACACTTTGATGTCTGGGCGTGTGGCACTCAGGGCCAGGAGACGCCTGGGCATCCTGGCCTCTGGATAGGCCTCCCTGAGCTCCTTTGTGAGGAGAGGAGAAACCCACGGAGCCCGAGAGCAGGGTTTTGAAATAAGCCAACAATAGATCAGCGTCCCTTGAGCTCCGGGCTGGCCACCTAGAAACAGTTTGAATGGCAAAAGCCAAGCAGGAGCACAAACTTGGATTCACAGAGCTGTCTGAGCTGTTGGGACCATTTAGACCAACCTGCTCATTTCAGATGGGGAAACAGGGCTCAGAGAGGGGAGGAGACTTGTTCAAGGTCACCCAGCCAGTCAGTGGTACGGGCCAGAGGGTTGCCAGGTCTTTGGCCTCCAGCCAGGCTCCTCTCTTCTGCACATGGAGGCATAACTTCAACTAGCAACCACATTTGGGAGGCCACATCCCGGCCATGGCCTCCTTGATAGCGTTGACCTTTACACCACGGAGGCCGACATTCCTCAGTTATATTTTTAAAACCATCGTGTACAGAAAAACTCAGTTCCATCCATGTTGGCTCTGATCACTTTTTTCCCCCTGAATGTCACATCTTCTGAGGAATCAGCAGGGGACACCCTGGTTCTCTTCTCTGGACATAGGAGCCTGGAGCGCTACAGTCCATGAAGTCACAGAGTTGGATATGACTCAGCAGCTCAACAGCAAAGAACAACCCTGGTTCTCTTCTCAGATGAGCTACAACTTCACCTGGGAAAAGCACTTCTGTCCTCCAGTCTTTGCAATCTCTCCACCTGCACCGCCATCCCTAGCCACCCCCTCCACAGAGGAATTTCATGAGAAACAAGCAGTGATTAGAGGCCCTGCCCTGATGCTGAGCCCACAGGGGATGCCCAGATGCTGAGAGGATGCTGTTGGGTCTGGGGGAGCCCCAAAGATGCTCCAGGCCCTGGCCGTGGTGTCTGCAGTGCATTCATATCTGGTAACAGCCTGGCAGCATGACCCCAAGTGGCCTCAGTGTTCCCTCCAAGTCTGGCATCTTCCGTGTGAGGTGGGCCTCGGGTGCCCTGAGCACTAGGCCCTGCTAGGCCTTCTGCAAATCATACCTTGTGCCTGGTTTGGGCTCCTCACCCAGCAAGCAGGAAAGCCAGACTGGAAAGTCTCAGGAAGACATGTGTCTGCCAACTCCAGTCATCCATGGCAATGAAAGGATCTCGAGCTCCGAGGGGAAACCCACGGAGCCGAGGCAGGGTTTTGAAATAAGCCAACAATAGATCAGCGTCCCTTGAGCTCCGGGCTGGCCACCTAGAAACAGTTTGAATGGCAAAAGCCAAGCAGGAGCACAAACTTGGATTCACAGAGCTGTCTGAGCTGTTGGGACCATTTAGACCAACCTGCTCATTTCAGATGGGGAAACAGGGCTCAGAGAGGGGAGGAGACTTGTTCAAGGTCACCCAGCCAGTCAGTGGTACGGGCCAGAGGGTTGCCAGGTCTTTGGCCTCCAGCCAGGCTCCTCTCTTCTGCACATGGAGGCATAACTTCAACTAGCAACCACATTTGGGAGGCCACATCCCGGCCATGGCCTCCTTGATAGCGTTGACCTTTACACCACGGAGGCCGACATTCCTCAGTTATATTTTTAAAACCATCGTGTACAGAAAAACTCAGTTCCATCCATGTTGGCTCTGATCACTTTTTTCCCCCTGAATGTCACATCTTCTGAGGAATCAGCAGGGGACACCCTGGTTCTCTTCTCTGGACATAGGAGCCTGGAGCGCTACAGTCCATGAAGTCACAGAGTTGGATATGACTCAGCAGCTCAACAGCAAAGAACAACCCTGGTTCTCTTCTCAGATGAGCTACAACTTCACCTGGGAAAAGCACTTTTGTCCTCCAGTCTTTGCAATCTCTCCACCTGCACCGCCATCCCTAGCCACCCCCTCCACAGAGGAATTTCATGAGAAACAAGCAGTGATTAGAGGCCCTGCCCTGATGCTGAGCCCACAGGGGATGCCCAGATGCTGAGAGGATGCTGTTGGGTCTGGGGGAGCCCCAAAGATGCTCCAGGCCCTGGCCGTGGTGTCTGCAGTGCATTCATATCTGGTAACAGCCTGGCAGCATGACCCCAAGTGGCCTCAGTGTTCCCTCCAAGTCTGGCATCTTCCGTGTGAGGTGGGCCTCGGGTGCCCTGAGCACTAGGCCCTGCTAGGCCTTCTGCAAATCATACCTTGTGCCTGGTTTGGGCTCCTCACCCAGCAAGCAGGAAAGCCAGACTGGAAAGTCTCAGGAAGACATGTGTCTGCCAACTCCAGTCATCCATGGCAATGAAAAAGGAATGCTCCCAACAAAGCCAGGGCAAAGGTCCCAGGGTTAAGATGGTAGCCTTGGCATGTAGAACCTTCTCGGAGACCAGGAGATGTGGCTTACTGAGCTTCTGAGAGGTCTTGAATGCAAGGTTGGTGCCCCAGGACCTGTACTGAGGGTCCTTAGGCTGGGTGTTTGACGATCTGTATCACTGTCTTGAGGTTCTTAAGTGTTTTATCTTGGTAACTGTGGTTTGTGAATGAAGTCTGATGGGACAGTGGACATAAACTGGGGGCTTGGCATCTTGGCTCATGTGGTCTTGCCTCCCGCCACCCCCCTGCTCCTGGGATCTGGTTCTCAACTGCTCCCTCTTCTGTCCCCTGGAGCCCTAGCTCCTCTTGGCTTCCCTTCCCCATCTTCGCCCAGCAACCACTGCCCATCTGCCCCCAATCTGGGCCCAAGTGGAGAGGGGCGAGGGCAGGCATGTGCACCCCACTGTGTCTTGGGGTGGGGCATGGTGGCTGCAGCCCCTGCCCTACGCTAGCAGCATCGGGGTGCATTCACAGGGTACTCAGCAGAGACAAGTCTCTGTCCCTCTGATCCAAGGGACTTGGTGTAGCCATCTGCAGGGGGCCTGTACAAGGGGGCCCAACTCCACTTCCTGCCCCAGGTCTAGGGCACAGCATGTCCATCCAGCCACTGGGGAGAAAGGGAGCCTGACCTTCAGGCTCCAGGGCACATACAGGCCCCTGGGGGCACTTGCTCCGCTCATTGCATGAAGGGTTCTCAAGCAGTGATTAGTGGCCCTGCCCGGATGCTGAGCCCACAGGGGATGCCCAGATGCTGAGAGGATGCTGTTGGGTCTGGGGGAGCCCCAAAGATGCTCCAGGCCCTGGCCGTGGTGTCTGCAGTGCATTCATATCTGGTAACAGCCTGGCAGCATGACCCCAAGTGGCCTCAGTGTTCCCTCCAAGTCTGGCATCTTCCGTGTGAGGTGGGCCTCGGGTGCCCTGAGCACTAGGCCCTGCTAGGCCTTCTGCAAATCATACCTTGTGCCTGGTTTGGGCTCCTCACCCAGCAAGCAGGAAAGCCAGACTGGAAAGTCTCAGGAAGACATGTGTCTGCCAACTCCAGTCATCCATGGCAATGAAAAAGGAATGCTCCCAACAAAGCCAGGGCAAAGGTCCCAGGGTTAAGATGGTAGCCTTGGCATGTAGAACCTTCTCGGAGACCAGGAGATGTGGCTTACTGAGCTTCTGAGAGGTCTTGAATGCAAGGTTGGTGCCCCAGGACCTGTACTGAGGGTCCTTAGGCTGGGTGTTTGACGATCTGTATCACTGTCTTGAGGTTCTTAAGTGTTTTATCTTGGTAACTGTGGTTTGTGAATGAAGTCTGATGGGACAGTGGACATAAACTGGGGGCTTGGCATCTTGGCTCATGTGGTCTTGCCTCCCGCCACCCCCCTGCTCCTGGGATCTGGTTCTCAACTGCTCCCTCTTCTGTCCCCTGGAGCCCTAGCTCCTCTTGGCTTCCCTTCCCCATCTTCGCCCAGCAACCACTGCCCATCTGCCCCCAATCTGGGCCCAAGTGGAGAGGGGCGAGGGCAGGCATGTGCACCCCACTGTGTCTTGGGGTGGGGCATGGTGGCTGCAGCCCCTGCCCTACGCTAGCAGCATCGGGGTGCATTCACAGGGTACTCAGCAGAGACAAGTCTCTGTCCCTCTGATCCAAGGGACTTGGTGTAGCCATCTGCAGGGGGCCTGTACAAGGGGGCCCAACTCCACTTCCTGCCCCAGGTCTAGGGCACAGCATGTCCATCCAGCCACTGGGGAGAAAGGGAGCCTGACCTTCAGGCTCCAGGGCACATACAGGCCACCAAGTTACCAGGCAGGGCGCAGGCCCGTGAGGCTCGGCACTCCCCTGAGAGAATTTTCATTGGCCCACTCCATGTCTGCAGGAGCCCCTCCTCCTTCTTCCTACTTTCCTAGGTCTGGCTTGTCTCTTCTGGCCAATTCAAAGCACCTCTTAAGCGTCAGCATACAACTCTGGTGATTCCACACGTGTTCAATATGCTGACGTTGGCATTTAAAACTGGCTCTGTACAATATACAAGTGAATGGTAGAGTTTGTGGTAACAACTTAACATTTTGACTTAACTGAGAAGAACATTAACTTGAAATTTTTCAATACTGTAAGAAATCAAGGAAGAGAGAGACCAGGGAAGAAAGGAAACGGTATTTCTTCTTGCTTTTTGAACAAGGTGCTCCACCTTTTCACGTGGCTTGGGATCTCACACGTCATGGAGCCAGTCCCGCCTGGACGACTCACTTTCCCTCTCAGGCACCTGTTTTCCTATCAGGAAACCAGACCAGTTTGTTTCCCCAGCCTTGCTCACAGGCACATTATGAGCATGCCCTTGGATAAAATCCAGAAAAGAGATTCAGAAACCAGTGCGTGGTGCCAGTCTCCAGCCCGGGAGCCACAGCCCTTCCTTTGAGAGCAGGAGTTCAGCCCCACGCAGGCGGGCTTCACCACCACTGACAAGACAGGCTCTCCCCCAGGTATTCTCCCCAGGCGTCGTGTCCTAGAACCAAAGCCGCAGTCTGACCAGGCATACGTGCCCAGAGAGCCTGAACCTGGAATCCAAGCGAGGTGTACAGTGAAAAGACGTCAGCTGGCCCACCAGTTGAGCCTATCAGTGTGCAAAGACCACTATAGCTCTCTGCACTCATTCATCCCATTTCCCGGCGAGGGCCAGGATTTCAGAGCCTAGAATGAAGCTCAGCATCCGCACCAGGGAGGCTGGGTGCCCGCCAGGTTTGGGTTTCAGGATCATCTTCTTGAGAAAGGTAACAATCCCAACTCCAGTTACCCTGCTGGAGGAAGAGATCTCCATTTCAGAATTGTTTCCAAGGCTATCATTCTGGGGAGCTGCAGTTGTGGTTCGAGGACAGAAGTCGATCTACCTTGTCGGTGGACAGGGTGTTCAGTTCTTGAGGACTCACTATCCAGGGGTCGGATGAGTCCAAAGTAGCAGCTTGTTCTATCCTACAAAAGTCCTGTCCCTTTAAAGTAATATGTATGGAGTGAATAAATGAGTCCATTTAGATCCAGTTATCTCAATGCAGTCCAAAGACTAAATTGCACACTCAATAGTGTCATTTCAGGAAAGAGGAAAAATTAGATGGCCCCTCCTTTGGTTTCGTTTACAGCTTTACCTCTATAGAGAAAGGTCTCGCTATCATTTGGGGGGTTTTAAAATTTGGCTTATTTTACTGGTTATCACATTTTAAGTGATGTCTTCTGGCTCCAGCTCAGCTTCCTCCAGATACTTCATTAGGCTGGTGAGCTGCTCCAGAGTGGGATTAGAACCCATGTCGTACATGGTAACTTTAAACTGAGATCTGATAATTAATCGCTCTTCTCAGTGTAGCTGAGTGATAGCGTTCCTTCCCAGAGGAATTACAATTTCATGGTTCCTAATGATGCTGTGATTACATTATCTGGATCACTAAGACGGTGGGTGTCAGGAGCAGTGCTCGAAGCCTGTCTCAAGGCTGGGGAGAAATCGCTCCTAAAGCCAAGGCGATAAGGAAAAGGAGTTCACATGTCTGTTGCTAATTTTCATTAATATGTTGTAGTTTCTTACATCTTATTCAGGCATTAGTTTCCAAGTTCCAGTATCCTTCAGTTCCATCAACCCTCACCTTGTTTCTAATATTCACAGGGTTGGTTTTTGTTTTTAATCTATTTATTTGCCGTATTCCACATAATAATTTATTTCCAGCATTTGTTTTCATTAGATTTCTTGGAAATGTGTTTCTGCGTATCGTTAGTACAAGTAATACGTTTTGATTGTTGTTTCCTGAGCTAACTTGTATTATTTGATGAGTTAAATAAAACACTTCATTTCAAAGTCTGCTGTTCCCATCTTTTGCATTTGGATTATGTATCTTACTTCTCATTCCCTTTCTAACTGAAGGGATGTTATAAATCTTCAGTTTATTGTTATAAATACTCTGCTGTGAATATAGATGCTGTCATTTTTTTTTTTCATGATGAAACTTGGAACAAGTTCAAGGTTGCTTTTGAATACAGGTTTTCTTCTTCTTTAATTACCCCAAGACATGGCTTTGAAGAGATGGCATCACAGACCTGGTGTAAGTTCTGGTTCCCTTCTTGATGCACTGGGATGATCTACTAAGCCTCAGTTTCCCTGAGTGTAACATAGGAAAAAGATCAGGCATCCCAAGGACTGATACAAAGATTCAACTAGGTAACCCATGGAAAACACCACCAGGTGTGTGATAAACCACCCCCCCCCCCATTCACCTGGATTAAATAGGTTGATTTGTGACATCATGTTAGAGATACATGATTGGGGATGGGAGACTTTTGGGTGTTTTGTTTCCTATAAAGATCCTTCATGAGTATGGCTTTAAAATACTTCTGGAATGCCCTAGATTCAAAGAGAGAGAGAGATTATTTTTATAATTCATTAAAAAATATTCATTTGAAAAAGAGGTTTTAAACTGTATTTTAACGCTAAATGTCAGACATGGCACCAAGGACTGGAAACCAGCATCAAACCACAGAAGAGAGTTTCTGCCTGGCCCAGAACTCGCAGGCTGGTGAGGGAGACCTAGTAGTCATTACCTGGCACTTACCTACCATAGGAATTCAGTCACAGAGCAACATTGGAGAGGTGAGCTAGTCTTGGCTGGGCTGATGTGAACCTATTCAATGCCAAGGGTATTGCACCCAGAAGGAAATTTGAAGACACTAAAAAACATTTGAAACACTGGAAAATTTTTTTTGGTTGATACGGACTGAATGGAAGACAACTGTTTTCATTTCAGGTGACATGCTCAGCCAAAATTTCACCCGCAGGAATTTCCGCCTTAAATGATCAAGGTTTCTATTGGAAGGCAGAGGCACTATGAATTGTGTGGGCGGGAAGAGCTGTGGATCCATCCTCTCTGGGAAAGCAGGAGGTGCCAACAAGGGCACCGAGCCACACGCCTCCCAGCGCAGTGGGTGCTTCTCGGTGTGGGTGCATGGACTCCCGGCCTCTGAGGAGTCTCCTTCTCCCGCGTAGTCTGGTCACCAAGACACTTCCCCCCACCACCACTAACCATCTTCTGAGGAAGCTGGGCAGCTTCACAAGACTCCCCTCGTTTGGATGCACAGCACAATGAATTTGGACCCACCGAGCCTCCAGCGCTCATATTTCAAAACCTACAGTACACTAAACGTGAAACTTTTGTTCAAATTTCAAGGATTTTGATAGCCCAAGTGAATAGACACTGCCTATTGATTTTTCCCTTACAATGACTCTCGGATAACCTATTTTCTCATTTATTTTTAAAGGCAGCTCATGAGATTTCATAGCAATTCTGCCCAACCTCCTAATATCAAAATCCCTCCTTGACCCTGAAAATTGTAATTCTGCTATAGATCACAGCTGCTGAATATTACCTTTTACTAAGCTGGTTAAATAAAATATGTCCAAATCACTAGATCCCACAAGCCGTGGCCTGCAAGCGTAACGATCCAGGGGCTGAGGTTTAGACCGCCGCATGCCCGCCAGCCTCGCGCTCTGCCGGGCGCAGCTGACACCACAGTGTGGGAATCCGCACACCTCGGCTCGGGTCTGGAATTTAAGGAGCAGGAGAGAAAGCGCAGCTCGACGAGTCTTCAATGATTTTCTTGTAAAACTTTTACAAGGGAGACTTGGGCTGTTTGATGTCTTCTAGACAATCAGATGCCCTCCGAGTCTGCTGTGGAATGGCTAGGGTTTTCTCCCAAGTGGAGGATGGGGCGTATTTGATGTAGGGCAAGTTCAAAACCCCCAAAGCCTTTCACACTGGTAGGTCAGATTTCACTCACAAGGTGGGGAAATACAACCCGTGAAACGTGAAAAAGGACCACCAACCCGGGAAATCTCGTTCTGCCACTGGCTGGCCGGCCCAGATGCTTGCTTTGACTGGAGAGGGGCCACAGGGCATTGAGACCAAGGGGGCTTGCCCCCTCAGCGGAACCCTCTTGGCCTCTGTGACTTCAGCTCTCACCTGCTCTGCACTCTCTTTACCCAAAGGGCCCCGTGGCACTCCCGGCCGGCACACTGCCCAGAGCCTGGCTTACTTTCTCTTTCTCAGAAGAATGAAGGACCGTACCGACCCAAGTGGGTTTCAGGGGAATCGTGAATATTTCAAAGCCAATGCTTAGATCAAATGCATAACCTCTGGCTTTCAGATTGTCCTCTTGCCTTACCTGGGTGGCCCCCACGTCCAATATGGAAATGTTTCCTGGAGAATCTCACTCATTATAGAGGAACAGAGTCTGAATGGCTCTGACTCAGCAGAAATATGCCATTTCCCAGCAGTGGCCGCTGGAGCCCACTTGAAATGCAGGACGCAAGTGGCACTTCTGTGGGCCTGTGGTGCTCTGCCTTCTCCCCCTGCCCAGGCCCTCCCACGATGGCTGGACCCACTGGCTCCCCTGCAGAGCTGGCGGCCTGCCTTTGGCAGGTGACTGGTCCCATGGAACAGTGGGGAATTTGCTGAGCCCAGCACTAGGTGAGTCAGAGTGAACGGGAAATTGTCCAAAATGAGAAATTAACAAATAGCAAGTAGCAAGTCCCCTCCCTCCAGCCCTCGATCAGGATCTGTCAAACACAGCTTATGCCAGGGATGAGAAGCATGTGGTAGGATCGCTTCCAATTCCCAACCCCATCTCCCCAACCCTGAGTTCCCAGCCCACACTGCCCATTGATCCTAGCTTTCTTTCATCCTCAGAATCCTCTTCAACCCAGCACCCCCTGCAGCCTCAACTCAGTAGTGACAGTAAACTTGAGGAATGCAGTCTGTTTGCCTCCAGCCCATCCTGTTCCCATGCCCACGTCACATGCACACCACACCTCTACCTGGGTGACCCCACACCCCTCCCATGGCCACCTGTGTCCACCCCTGCAAGGACCCACTCAAGCCACTTTCTCTGGATGAGTTCTGCCACCACAATCTCCTCCCTGCCTGGCCAGCCACTAGAGACTCAGGCAGAAGAGTGAATAAGAGGCTGGGCGTGTGAAGACCTCTAAGCTCGGGCCCCAGCTTTGTTCTAAGCTAACTGAATGACTCTGGACAAAATTCACTTTCCTTCTATATATAGATAGATAGATAGATCTCATAGTTGTAGCACATGAAATCTAGTTCCCTGACCAGGGATTGAACCCCAGACCCCTGCACTGGGAGCACAGAGTCTTAGCCACTGGACCACCAGGAAAGCATCCCCCACTTTCCTTCTTTATCCCTCCATTTCCCATCTGTAGATAATCATAAGACTTAGAAGTGGCTCACAGCTCCTCCTCTCTGTGACTCAGAATTCCTTGGCACTCATTATAGAGGAACAGAGTCTGAATGGCTCTGACTCAGCAGAAATATGCCATTTCCCAGCAGTGGCCGCTGGAGCCCACTTGAAATGCAGGACGCAAGTGGCACTTCTGTGGGCCTGTGGTGCTCTGCCTTCTCCCCCTGCCCAGGCCCTCCCACGATGGCTGGACCCACTGGCTCCCCTGCAGAGCTGGCGGCCTGCCTTTGGCAGGTGACTGGTCCCATGGAACAGTGGGGAATTTGCTGAGCCCAGCACTAGGTGAGTCAGAGTGAACGGGAAATTGTCCAAAATGAGAAATTAACAAATAGCAAGTAGCAAGTCCCCTCCCTCCAGCCCTCGATCAGGATCTGTCAAACACAGCTTATGCCAGGGATGAGAAGCATGTGGTAGGATCGCTTCCAATTCCCAACCCCATCTCCCCAACCCTGAGTTCCCAGCCCACACTGCCCATTGATCCTAGCTTTCTTTCATCCTCAGAATCCTCTTCAACCCAGCACCCCCTGCAGCCTCAACTCAGTAGTGACAGTAAACTTGAGGAATGCAGTCTGTTTGCCTCCAGCCCATCCTGTTCCCATGCCCACGTCACATGCACACCACACCTCTACCTGGGTGACCCCACACCCCTCCCATGGCCACCTGTGTCCACCCCTGCAAGGACCCACTCAAGCCACTTTCTCTGGATGAGTTCTGCCACCACAATCTCCTCCCTGCCTGGCCAGCCACTAGAGACTCAGGCAGAAGAGTGAATAAGAGGCTGGGCGTGTGAAGACCTCTAAGCTCGGGCCCCAGCTTTGTTCTAAGCTAACTGAATGACTCTGGACAAAATTCACTTTCCTTCTATATATAGATAGATAGATAGATCTCATAGTTGTAGCACATGAAATCTAGTTCCCTGACCAGGGATTGAACCCCAGACCCCTGCACTGGGAGCACAGAGTCTTAGCCACTGGACCACCAGGAAAGCATCCCCCACTTTCCTTCTTTATCCCTCCATTTCCCCATCTGTAGATTAATCATTAAGACTCTATGAAGGTGGCTCACAGCTCCTCCTCTCTGTGACTCAGAATTCCTTGGCAATCATCTGACTCTTTGAACCATTTAATACAGCCCTTTATTACTTTCTTTCTCCATCCATGTGAGTTCCTGGAGGGCAGGAATTGCACTGTGCCTCACCCCCACCCCGACATCTTGAACAGCAAGAAGATGAAACCAGTCCATCCTAAAGAAAATCAACCTGAACATTCATTGGAAGGACTGATGCTGAAGCTGAAGCTCCAATACTTTGGCCACCTGATGGGAAGAGAGGACTCATTGGAAAAGACCCTAATGGTAGGAAAGATTGAGGACAAGAAGAGAAGGGCGTGACAGAGGACGAGATGGTTGGATGGCATCACCAACTCAATGGACATGAGTTTGAGCAACCTCCAGGAGATAGTGAAGGACAGGGAATCGTTGGGCTGCAGTCCACGTGGTCGCAAAGAGTCAGACACAACTGAACCACTGAATGCAAACAACACCACCACCCTGTATTTCTCCTCAGGGTATCAAAGTGCTAGAAGCAACGTGCTCAGGACCTACTGGAGCATACTAATTCCTGTGATGCTGGTCTTCTCCCATGGAAGCAGAGTCCCTGGGAAGATGCCGTGACACCAAGTAAAGCCTTGTTCCAAGGGGATTGGCTCCATCTTCAAGCCTCCTAGATGCTTTGGAGACACTGTTAGGAGCTCAGGAGAGTGAGCCAAGGAGAGGTGAGGGAGCAGAGGAGCCTCCGTTGGGTACGGTGGTCAAGCTCAGACACTGGTCAGGCTGCTGCTCACCCACTAGCTGTGTGAACTTAAGCAAGTGAATCAGCCTCCCGACACCTTCATTCCCTTCCGTGCAAGTCAGGCATAGCCAGATGACCTTCTGATTGAATGAGAGAACCATGGAGGTACACTTGGCTCTGGACCTGGGCAGGACCAAGTGCTCAGTTAAGGGAGGCACTTACTAGGAAAGGCTCCACCCCACCCTCCCATTCTCAACCCCCACTCCACCCCACCTCCAACCCGACCGCTGGTCTTTTCATGTGCCTGTTACCCACCCAGGCTTGTTACCTCAATTCAAGTGAACTGAATGCCCTCTCTGTGCCGCCACTGGCCTAGGAGTGCAAAGGGGAATGAGCAATTCTTGGCCTAAAGGAGGAATTTAGAGCCTCGAGTGCAGTAAGGAGAGGAGGCCAGAAGGTGAGGTCCAAATTCTGATGTCAGATGGAATACTACCCAAAACAGGAGCCAAGACATCACCCCATCTCCAGTCTACCTTGTCATTGGCTCCCTGCAAGGAACTCTTCCCACCCCATGCCCCCCCACCCCACGACAGAGGCAGTGCCGTGCACAGAAGAGCCCTCGGTGCAGTGGGCATTGCCCTATCCCCTGAGGAGAATGCAAGCTTGGGGGCAATAAATTTTGCTCTTGTTACCACCTCTCCATTCTCTCCCATCGCTGCCTCTTGATCTTCCTCTCACTGCTGACAACCAGATATGGTTGGCATTTAGCTGGGGATTTAAAACCAGGAGCATATTGCCCTCTCTTCAGGCTGGAAGCTTGCTCTCTGGCTCTCGGAAGCCTCTCGAAGCTGGGCATTTGATGAGTGCCAGGAGACCGGCTCCTGAAAGCGGAAGGGCCTGCATTGTTGGATCAAAGTGCTAGAAGCAACGTGCTCAGGACCTACTGGAGCATACTAATTCCTGTGATGCTGGTCTTCTCCCATGGAAGCAGAGTCCCTGGGAAGATGCCGTGACACCAAGTAAAGCCTTGTTCCAAGGGGATTGGCTCCATCTTCAAGCCTCCTAGATGCTTTGGAGACACTGTTAGGAGCTCAGGAGAGTGAGCCAAGGAGAGGTGAGGGAGCAGAGGAGCCTCCGTTGGGTACGGTGGTCAAGCTCAGACACTGGTCAGGCTGCTGCTCACCCACTAGCTGTGTGAACTTAAGCAAGTGAATCAGCCTCCCGACACCTTCATTCCCTTCCGTGCAAGTCAGGCATAGCCAGATGACCTTCTGATTGAATGAGAGAACCATGGAGGTACACTTGGCTCTGGACCTGGGCAGGACCAAGTGCTCAGTTAAGGGAGGCACTTACTAGGAAAGGCTCCACCCCACCCTCCCATTCTCAACCCCCACTCCACCCCACCTCCAACCCGACCGCTGGTCTTTTCATGTGCCTGTTACCCACCCAGGCTTGTTACCTCAATTCAAGTGAACTGAATGCCCTCTCTGTGCCGCCACTGGCCTAGGAGTGCAAAGGGGAATGAGCAATTCTTGGCCTAAAGGAGGAATTTAGAGCCTCGAGTGCAGTAAGGAGAGGAGGCCAGAAGGTGAGGTCCAAATTCTGATGTCAGATGGAATACTACCCAAAACAGGAGCCAAGACATCACCCCATCTCCAGTCTACCTTGTCATTGGCTCCCTGCAAGGAACTCTTCCCACCCCATGCCCCCCCACCCCACGACAGAGGCAGTGCCGTGCACAGAAGAGCCCTCGGTGCAGTGGGCATTGCCCTATCCCCTGAGGAGAATGCAAGCTTGGGGGCAATAAATTTTGCTCTTGTTACCACCTCTCCATTCTCTCCCATCGCTGCCTCTTGATCTTCCTCTCACTGCTGACAACCAGATATGGTTGGCATTTAGCTGGGGATTTAAAACCAGGAGCATATTGCCCTCTCTTCAGGCTGGAAGCTTGCTCTCTGGCTCTCGGAAGCCTCTCGAAGCTGGGCATTTGATGAGTGCCAGGAGACCGGCTCCTGAAAGCGGAAGGGCCCTGCATTGTTGGACCAAAATAGCAAACGTGCAACATGAGTCCCTTGAGGGGCCCTCTGCAGGTGGTGGCTTCCGGTGGGTTCTCGGCACCAGCCAGCCTGTGGACGCAAGCTGCAGTGGCCCTTGCTGCCACTGGAGACCGCCCTGATGTGGATACAGCCGTTCTTAGCTAGGTTAGTTCAGCCAACTGAACATGGACCTGAGCTATCCTTGAGCAAAAAAAAAAATCATATTTGGGTCAAACAAACCAAGCTTCTGCACATCACCCTGAAACTTCCTGAATGATTTCAATCTTTCACTCTTCCCAGCTAGAGTTTGGCACCCCTCAATTTTCCAGGACCAAAGGGCCCCCAAATCTGAAAGGACCCCTTCCCCGTGGATGGCAGCCACTCTGTGACCCACTCATGAAACCAGAAGACAGAGATCTAGGATGTCACCTGTCTTCCTGGGTGGTGCCCAATTGATTACTTGTCAACTTCCAAAATGTCTTCATCTCTAGAAGAAATAATGCACAAAAAAGCAGATCTGAAAGAGGCCCATTAGACACAGCCCTTGGGCAGGATAGGTAACCTATGTGGGGGGCCTTGGAGGAAGTGTACTGGGGGGTTTAAGCCAGCTTTTTCCCTCTGCAGTTCCCACCCCATGAGCCTGTACTGCCAGCCCCTCACAGGACCCATATGCTCCAAAGTAGTAGCAAGTGTCCCATTACTGTAAAGGGCCTTTTATTTTTAAACTAATGCTATATTTGGAAAGCCGTAATCCTGGGGAAATGATACTGGGACTAATGGGGAACATATTACCTTTCATGTGTTTTTTTCATGTTTAAGGTTTCTTTGTTATTATCTGAGTAGCAAGGCTCTGCATACACTCTTGGGCAAAAAATCAAAATAAGCCTTAAAGCAATAATATTTTAATAAGCATCAAATGTCTTCAATGAGATAAAAGTATTATATAGTGTTTTGATATTGGGCTTTAGTTAAAGCCTCATTTAAAAAAAAAAAAAGAAAATTTCTCAGATGTACTAGGGGTGGGAGAGCAGTGATGTATTTTGAAATTCAGGTAGAGGAGAAGTTTCAATCCAGGTCAATTATGCTAATTAAATGCCACAAATGATCGAAATTGCCAACAAATGGACATTATTGTTTGTTGCTATCACTGTTTCCCATTGATCAAAACGGACAGCTAATGACACTTGAGCCTCTGAAAACGGAGGCTCCAGTCTGAATACACATCGATGTCTCTGTGCCAATCGAAGCCCTTGGGCGGCAAGGACTAAGCTCCCATCCAGCCCATATCCGCCCCTGCCTTCTTGGGTGAAGTTTCCAGCAGCCAAGGCTGCTGGCTGCCTCCCTGAAACTCAGATTAGCTTGGTCACGGAGTGCCTGGTTCTGTTCCCAGACCCAACTAGGAAGTGCTGAGGGGCCCCAGTTATGAAATGAAACCCCGTCTTTGGATTTCTTCAACCCACGGCCAAAGACCGAGCTAGAACCGAGCTCTTTAGAAGTGAAAGGAGGAGACTCAGAGAGCCTCTACTTGGTTTTATAAAATGAGGAAACTGAGGCTCACAGAGAGGAAGTGACCTGCCCAAGGGCACACAGAAAATAATGGCAGAGCCAAGAATAGAACAGTGGCCTGGCTTCCGGTCCCGTGCCGCATGTGCTTGCCTCTCAGATATCATAACACAGAACTTCAGCTTTCCCATCCTCCACCCTCTCAGCAAGCTCCCCCCGGGCTTTCTGTTGTAGTTTCCAGTCAAACCTTGGTTGGGTGACATCAGCGCAAGCCGACAAGAGTTCAGGTTTGAAGCAGGCCATGTGTAGCGTGACTTGAGTCTGTCTCTTCCCATGGTTGACCTAACATGGGAATCCATTTCCAGTTGCAAGATAGAATGCACTTAACTCGAGAGAGAGGGGTCATCCAAGCGGGGTGGGAGATCAGTAGTTTCAGGCTGATCCTGGTATGCCAAAACCCTCACTTAACCCCAAGTTAAGAGTAGACACATACTCTCAGCTATGGCTAGTGGCCATTCCTACCTCCCAGTGAACAAATAATCTGAAAAGTCTGCCGCAGGAGAGGGGATGGAAGGAGATCAAGAACTGGTGGGGAGAGGGTAGGCGAGAGGTGAACGATGTCACAAAACACTCCTCCATTTCCCAGCTTACTGAGGTGAGTCCTGAAGGTCATAACCCCTGTAGTCACCCTGATTTACAGGTACCTGGGAGGGAGGCGATGTAGGGCCCCACCATCCCTTTGTAACCCAAAGCCACTAGTCATCATGGGGCGAGCACACCCCAGGCCTCAGGAACCCTGGACTTGGCTCCCAGCTCTGCCCAAGTGATGTGCCCCTGAGCAAGTTGCTCGCGTTCCCTCCTGGGTCTCAGTTTGCTGATCTGCAGAATGGGAAGACTTGGCCCGGAAGGCTGTAAGGAGAATGGCTCCTCAGGAGCAGGTGCTGTCCAGGGGTCACGGGACACCTAGCTCTGTTGTGACCGTGTCCCTGGAGACATGCAGATAATTCCCTCAAGTCATATTTGAGAGACTTTGTGGAGACTTGGATTTTGTCCTTGAAGCAATGGACTTAGATCCACCATCTGAGTTTGGCTTGCCTCAGGGTCATCATGAAATGAAACCATCTGGGGGCGGCTGGTGGGGAAGGACAAGGAGAGGACCAGAGAGTAGTGGCTGTGGGGGTGGGCGTGGCCTGATCCAGGCCTGGGCCGAGCGCTGGAGGCTCATATCACTGCTGTCGGCCCTGCAATGCTACAGTTAAGTGACTTTGCCGCGGGGACTGGGTGCTTCCCCCCTGCCCAGGACCCTTCAGGTGTGCTCATGGAGCCTGGTCCAGCCCTGCCCTGCCTGAGGACAGACGCAAGAAGGCTGGGCCAGAATCTTCCTTTCCCTGCCTCTCTCTGCTCCCAAATGAGGCCCTGGGAGAGTAACCAATCCCCAAGGAGGCCCCAGGACAGGCCTCAAGTCCTCCTGGGGTCAGAGCCAGAACCCACTGCACACAGCTGCCAGGGGGCCCCAAGAAGCTGAGCCTGCTGCCAGATAGATTTAACAAATACCAGGACGTGGGACCTTCAGGGAAGCACATTTTAGGGACTGAAAAGTAAAAGGTGCTTGTAAACTGTATAAGGTCAGGTCGTGTATGTTATGAAGACGAGGGTTGGGAATGATCTCATAGCATAGATTTTTTTTCTCTCAACTAATCTGTATTCAGTGCGTCCACTGTTTTGTTGAAACCACAGAGACCCCCATGTCATAATCACATAGGGAAAGGGGTGGGCGGGAGGGGAGGGACTCAGCAAGCTCTCAGTCTGGTAGCAGAGGCAGACTGTCCACAACCACAGAAAGCCCATGCCGTGTGTTTGTGGGCAATGCCACGGGGATGCTCTGCCAAGTCAGGAACCCTGGACTTGGCTCCCAGCTCTGCCCAAGTGATGTGCCCCTGAGCAAGTTGCTCGCGTTCCCTCCTGGGTCTCAGTTTGCTGATCTGCAGAATGGGAAGACTTGGCCCGGAAGGCTGTAAGGAGAATGGCTCCTCAGGAGCAGGTGCTGTCCGGGGGTCACGGGACACCTAGCTCTGTTGTGACCGTGTCCCTGGAGACATGCAGATAATTCCCTCAAGTCATATTTGAGAGACTTTGTGGAGACTTGGATTTTGTCCTTGAAGCAATGGACTTAGATCCACCATCTGAGTTTGGCTTGCCTCAGGGTCATCATGAAATGAAACCATCTGGGGGCGGCTGGTGGGGAAGGACAAGGAGAGGACCAGAGAGTAGTGGCTGTGGGGGTGGGCGTGGCCTGATCCAGGCCTGGGCCGAGCGCTGGAGGCTCATATCACTGCTGTCGGCCCTGCAATGCTACAGTTAAGTGACTTTGCCGCGGGGACTGGGTGCTTCCCCCCTGCCCAGGACCCTTCAGGTGTGCTCATGGAGCCTGGTCCAGCCCTGCCCTGCCTGAGGACAGACGCAAGAAGGCTGGGCCAGAATCTTCCTTTCCCTGCCTCTCTCTGCTCCCAAATGAGGCCCTGGGAGAGTAACCAATCCCCAAGGAGGCCCCAGGACAGGCCTCAAGTCCTCCTGGGGTCAGAGCCAGAACCCACTGCACACAGCTGCCAGGGGGCCCCAAGAAGCTGAGCCTGCTGCCAGATAGATTTAACAAATACCAGGACGTGGGACCTTCAGGGAAGCACATTTTAGGGACTGAAAAGTAAAAGGTGCTTATAAACTGTATAAGGTCAGGTCGTGTATGTTATGAAGACGAGGGTTGGGAATGATCTCATAGCATAGATTTTTTTTCTCTCAACTAATCTGTATTCAGTGCGTCCACTGTTTTGTTGAAACCACAGAGACCCCCATGTCATAATCACATAGGGAAAGGGGTGGGCGGGAGGGGGAGGGACTCAGCAAGCTCTCAGTCTGGTAGCAGAGGCAGACTGTCCACAACCACAGAAAGCCCATGCCGTGTGTTTGTGGGCAATGCCACGGGGGTAAGGAGAGGCGGTGGTCCTGGCCTGTGGGCCAGCAGCTTAACCTAGAGGAGGTGATGCCTGAGCGTGCCCTGAAGATGCTGAGGACCAGGAAAGGTGCTCAGGGCAGGGGCAGGCAAGAGGAAGGACCCGCGAGAGGATGCAGAGTCTCCAGAGGCTTGGCGGGGAGGCGCCCTGGGGCCCAGAACAGAGCCTGGAGGAGCCCGGAGGAGTCGCCGAGGCCCCACATGTGGGCGGGGCTGAGTGTTTGGGCCTGTGGGGCTCAGATGAAAACTGGATTTTATTCTACAGGAAGGGGAAGCAGCACTGGGAAGGGGGGTGATTAGGCCAGGTTTATAAGCATCCTGGGCTGGTGTGTGAGATGGATTAGAGAGGAGGACAAACGTGGAATCAAGGATCACGCAGGCCTGGTCTCACATACCCATCACAGTTGAGGGAGTTCAACCACATCACTTTCCTCAGTTTCCTCATCTGCAAGATGGGCTGCTCTAGAGACTAAGTGTGGAGAGACAAAGAACAGATGGACAATGGCCGGACCACACATGAAAGTAGATCTTTGACTTGCAACCCCCAGCAGCCCCTCATGCAGGCTAGCCAAGCGGGAAGCCAGCCCGCTGTAAGTCAGCCCTGTGGAATGTCTCCAGTGACAATTCAGGAACCTAAATAACGACTTCTGAACAATGGGTCCCAGATGACCACGACTCAGTAACTGATGGCTTCCCTAATTGTCATCTCTGCTTCCAATTTAGAACCAACAGGAAAGAGTCAAACACGCGCCCCTCACCCATCACAGAGAACAGGCTGCCCCTCCCCTGCTGCTTATCTGCCTCCGGCCTCCCCAGGCCAGCAACCTCCCAGCAAGGCAAAGTGATGCTTCCCTCTTACTCCATCTAAAGCTTGCCCACCCCCTGCCTACCTTTGAGCCTCTGCCAAAAGGTGGTGGTGGCTGACTCCCTTGCTGGAGAAAGCTCTGAATTAATCACCTTTCTCTTCTGCTTGGCTGGTTCATTTATTTCCAGGATGCCAGCGTACGACAAGCTTGGTGTCTCCCTAGCACGTAATGGGTACTTGGTGAGAGACCGCAGGGTGGCTGCCCAGGGCCTGCCCACCAGGAGTGTCAGAACCCAAGCGGTCAGGCCGGCCAGGTGCCCCATTTATCGGCAGGTTCTCAGAACATCTGCCTTGGGAGGAAAGTGAGTGGGAGATGAGTTTATATTTTCTTGAGTACAATGGGCAGGGAGGGGTTAAGTGGGGAGCTATGTTTTGGGGAAAGAGCCTAGGGCTGGATTTTGCCTGAGTTCACATCACAGTCCCACGCTGGCTCTGTAGCACAAGCCCCCCGTTGTCGTCTTTGTTAAGTGGAGAAGATTAAATGAGCTAATTTGGGTTAGATGCTTAGCGCCACGCCTGGCACCTAGGAAATGTGTGTAAACAGAAACTGGCAGCCAGGAAGGGTGGTGACAACGAGGATGTACGGCCGCCAAACTGAGCTGCCAAAGGTTCAGCGAACTCTGCAGGAGGATGTGTGTAGGCCTGTCCTCCTCAGCTCCCTGGTTCTCTGGTGAGCCAGTCTTCATCCAGGACTTCCCTAGGGGAGAGTGAGGCTGGGGTGTCCCGGGAAATAACCCAACTGCTCTTCATTCACAGGAGAAAAGGATGGAAAGACTAGGTCTTTATGTTTTCACAGGAAGCAAACCCTAAGTCCAGAGAAATGCCACTAATGCTGGCTTTCGGGCATTCGGTTAAAGGAAGTGGGTGCTAGGATGGAGAGAAGAGGGGGCCTCTGAAGGTCCCTGACCAAGACGGAACCTGCAGTGGTCACTGCACATGTGACCGATCCTTATCAGAGCGGTCAGAGGACCCCTCTCTCTGCCAGGGGTCAGGGAAGAGTGGTGTCTGGCCTCTCCTGACGCCAAGCAGAGATGAATCTGGAGATGGCCTCTCCAAACAGGAGACGACTTCATCCTGAGAGTGTTCTGGTAGCCACAGCCACTTTCAGAGGCATCAGCACCAGAAGGGGCCAGGCGACATAGGGTGCTCCCATACTCAGGGTTTGGCAGCATCCCTGGGGACATCCACTGTCTAGGGGATAGTTTCTAAACATGGTTCTCCTGCCTTCCGGGTATTTCTGTCGCTTCCCAACAGCTTTCCAAAAAATTCTTTTTCTACTAAATTCATAGCTGGCGCCCAGGAATCTGATCTTCTGCAGCCCACAACCCCAAGGCCAGTGCAGGCAAGAGGGTGATTACAATGACCACTATTAATTATAATTCCCTGACATGTTTTCTAACCATTGGATACAGAAATAAGGATTTCTTTACAATGAGTTGCCTGTGAGTAGGCAGAAAGATACTAAGAGTTCCGTGGTGGGGTGAGTTTTAGGGCAGTGTGGTTTTCATAGTCTTGCGGTGTCGTGAGACCTGCCCCTCGCGGCTGTCCCCTCCTCTGAGCAGAGAAGGGGACGCACATCTCATCACTGCATCCCCTCAGCTTCCCTGGATGGCCAGGTGTTTACTACCTCACGTCAAAGTAGCCAGCTGGTTATGGGAGACATTTCAGCTTGACTGTGCCTCACTTCCAAGTTCATATGAATCCCTTTGTTTGGGATCCTGAGGGCCAAGGAAGGAAACTGGTCTAGGGGAGCAGGCTTGGCTTCCAGACCCAGCTCTGGGATGCACTGGATGTAACTCTTCTCCCTGGGCCTCCCATCTCTATCATGAAAAAAGAACACCCATTTGTTTCTGTACAAAGGTCTTTTGGCTCCAGATTCTGTGATGTCACTATTCTGATTCTTTGGAGCTCACGTTCCCATGCCTCCCACATTCTGTAGGTGGCCCACAGAAATAGTATAGAAAACAGGAAGATTAAACTCACCAGGAATCCACTTTTCATGTCTCGCAAGAGGGCGTGGGTCCAGGCTGCCAAGTTTTGTTCCCTGTCCTCAAGGTGTTAATGTTATTGTAGCTGGTTGGGGGTTGGATAGGAAAACAGAAGCCACTCTAGGTATTATAAGTAGAAAGAGTTCTAAGGCAGGAAACTGGAGGCTTGCATGATTGCTGGAAGGGCTGAGAGAGGAAAGGTCAGGCCAGCAGCTGCTAGAGGCAGATCATCTACTGTAGCTCACCTAGAAGCTGCAAAAGACCCAGGAATCTCAGCAGTGGCCACCACCTCCACCACCAACAGCCTGACTCTCACAGAGCATGGAGTTGTCAAGAGGCTGAGTTTTGCTCACGCATCTAGCTGCAACTTCTGCCAGAGAATGACATTTTCCTTCTTCTCTACCTCCCAGTTCTTGCAGGGGTGTCACTCATTGGAAAACTCTTAACACAGAGCTGTATGGAGAAAGGGATTCTGGGAAAGGTAGTTCCGGGCTTCTTCTCTGCAATCTAGGCTGTCAAAAAGCGCATGGCCACAATGTCAGGTGACAAGAGAAAATGAGTTTGCTTTCACAGCCACAAACCAGGAAGAGGAAAGAGAATTCATCCTAAGCGCCATTGATTGACTGGTAATGGCTGCCTGGAGTGCTGTGTTGAAAACAATTTTGAGGTTCCATGTAGGTTAACCAGACAAAGGTTCTACAATTGATTAGTAATGCCTGCAATGGGCACAGTGAGGGACTGTATGCAAAAAAAAAAAAAAAATTTCTTTTGCTCTAAACTAATGATTGGAAGGCTTCCTAAGGTGACTGACCTTTTGTATTTTTTTTTTTTTAATTTTGGCCTCTTTTATTGGTCATTCATTTATTTTATTTTTCATCCATCTTAATTCTTTGGTCTGGGTGGGCCTCCCATCGTGGTGGCCCCTCTTGTTGCAGAGCACCGGCTCTGAGCGCATGCGCTCCAGAGCACTGGCTCGTAATTAGACACACCGGTCAAGCAGCTCTGCGCATATGGGATCCTCCCATTCCAGGGATTGAACCGGCACACCTTGCATTGCAAGGTGAACTCTTTACCCATTGGACCACCAGGGAGGCCCCTGACCTTCTCCCTTAGGTCAAATGTATAAGTGGTAATCCTCCACGTGTGGACTCATCCCCCATAAGCCTTAAATTCAAGAGGGATATTGGAATTGAAAGAGCCAATAAGGAGCAGAGAAGGAACATGTGGTACCTGTGGGGTCTCCAGCCTCCTGGAATCAAGCTCTGCAAAATCCAGACCATCATACTCCTCAAGGTCATCTCATGGTCAGTTCTTTCATTACCACCTTCACTACCCTTTACCCCTACCTCACTTCATTTTCAAGTTTCTAGGTCTGTCTCTGCTAGGCCTTTATCACATGATCTTGGAGAAACCTTCCAACTCCTCTCCAGTGAATGACTTCCTCTCTCTGTATCTTGGTTCCCTCACGGGCAAATTCAGGAGCTGGGTTAGATCTGTGGTTTGCACATGGTGGGCTGAGGACCATAGGGTATTTAGGAGGAAGAGGAGGATTGGAGAAATGCTAAGGCATGGAGCCCTGGGAGGCAGCACTTTTATCTGCCTTAGCTACTGTGCTTTTGCCTAAGGTGTCAAGGAAAAAAGCAAGGGACATCTACTGCTTAAAAAACAAATAAATGGAAAACTCGAGAACCTCTGGACAAGTCACACACTGCCAGATGTGACACTCCCTGTTTTTTTCACCTCTGCAAACATCAACCTCTTCTCTCGCACCTTCTTTCCTCCCCTCTCTCTCCATCCCCTCTCCTCCAAAGACGTGAATTGTGAAGTCTCCATTTTATCTTCCATACTTGTGTTGAACTTGAGGACCAAACTTGAAGTCTGGGTCTCATCATTATGAGAAGCTGTGAGGTCAGGTAAAGGAAAAGGGGCAAATAAAATCAATATGTCATTTTTCCCATTTTCCAAAAAAACTGGTGTAATTCTTTTTATCATTAAGAAACACACTGAACCATAGAAAACTTAAAACTTGACATCCTGGAGTCAAGAGGTCCTTTTGCTTTTCCCCACCATTCTGAGCAGTGCAAAATTGCGAAACACGAGAACATGCTGCTTGGAGTTTTCGTTGTTGTTTTTAATGATACCGCAATGACTGTATGGTTTTTATCATGCTTTTTTTAAGGCAGGAGGAACCATTCAAATAGGTTTTTTCTGCTCAAAATGTACTTTGGAGTTCCATGTTGGGGAATAAGAACACTTTTGTTCCTCTTCCGGCTGCAGTTTCACTCAGTTCCCATTAATACTAGCTCTAGAAGAGTCTGAGTCAGCCATAAAATATGCCCATTCAGGAAATATTTTCAGTATTCCCTGCTGGAAGGAAAGGGCAGATTCGAAGGGAGCACTTGTAAAGGTGGGGTTGAGGAATGGAGCAGAGAACCCACCATTCTGCCCCTGCTCTGGGGTTCCTCTTGGGCCATGGGGTTCCTTCCAGCTTGAGGGAAAAATGACTGGAATCCCCCCAACCCTAGCAGAGGCCTCCACCCCATGGAAATTCACTAGTGAGGTCAAGACCAGCCTCACATGAGACCCTGGACTGAAACTCTTCTGTCCTGACTCTTTACCTAAAAGACCTCATAGGCAGGAGAGCTTACCCCTCCTGTAACCAAATAATCTTCCACCCTGTTTTCCATTTCTTTGGGTGAGGTTGAGGGATGGTGAGTCTTTCCGAAAGTACTGAAACCTAAATCCTATTGTCAGAGATTTCCTGTTCAGTTGAGTCTCCTGTTAAAATGCAACTCCTTGGGAGAGTTACTGTAACTCTAACAGATGCCTTGTTGATTTGGGGAGTGGGGCAGTACTATATACACAAGCAGGAAGGAAGGGAGGGTGGGCACAAGCCCACAGCATTGACACAAGAACAGCACTCTCCAAAAGAACTTTCCATGATGATCTTAAGTAGAACCTATCTGTGCTGTGTAATACTATATGGCAGTTGAGTTTGAAATGTGGCTAGTATGACTGAGAACCAAATTTTTCATGTAAATGTAAATAGTCACATTGGCTAGTGGCTGCCATATTAAACAGTGCAGTTCTAGAAAATCTAATTTGGAAGAGACCCTAGATATCTTTTCGTTCCTACCAACTGGCATATCTTACTGAGCTGTCTAGGAGGTATAGTTTGCAAAAGCCTCTGCCTGATCATTGTATATGTGAAAACCAAACCCCTGGGTTTGCGTAATACAAACTTTCAGATAAGTTAAGAGTTTTGTGTTTAGCAAAAGGTAGCAAAACTTTGCAGTATAGTCCTACCCTTTCTTATGACAAGCTGAGCCCCGGGAGAGAGAGATTTACTGTCCGAGGTCTCCTGGTGACTCTGACTTCTCTGGGGTGGGCTGCTCTTATCCCAGCAGACCAGAAAGAGTGGGGTCTGTTAGATAACAGGGTCCTGAATGTAAAGCTGGTTTTCTCATGTCACATTAGAACACAGAGAGTATGGATGATGATGAGGATGATGATGACACTTGTTCTAAGTCCCCACCCAGTGTTAGGCCTACATCCTAGAGCCCCACCCCTAGTCTTTATAGGTCCTGTGCAGCTCACCATATTATCTAGTGGCTTTCTGGGCTTCTTCAAGGCTGGGGCAGCCACCCTGTTTTTATGTTACTGGAGTGGACAGAATCGTGGCCTTCTAATAATATCAACAACCAAATCCCCCAAACCTGTGAATGCATAACTTTCTATGATAAAAGAGACTCTTCAGATGTAAGTTAAGGATCTTGAGATGGGGAGATGATCTTAGATGACCTGGGTGGACTCAGGGTCATCACAAGGGTCCTTATAAGAGGGAGGCAGGAGGAACTGGGTCAGTGGTATGAGATATGATGATAAAAGCAAAAGGTTGGAGAGATGCCAAAAAAAGGCCATGAGACGAGAAATGCGAGCAGTCTATAGAAGCTGGAAAAGGCAAGGAAATGGATTCTCACCTGAAACCTCCAAAGAAAACACAGCCCTGCCAATGCATCAATTCCAGACTTCCAACTTCCAGAATATAAGAGAGTAAACCTATGTTGCACTAAGCTTGTAGTAATTTGTAACAGCAACAGTATGAAGCTAAGACAGCTCCCAGGGCATGGTGGGGGCGGGGAGGGGGGGAGATTTCCTGTCACCAGAAGACACAGAATTGAAAGAAATGGA
This sequence comes from Tragulus kanchil, assembly GCA_022376925.1. NCBI lineage: Eukaryota > Metazoa > Chordata > Mammalia > Artiodactyla > Tragulidae > Tragulus > Tragulus kanchil. The sequence continues at coordinate 127,432,093 of JAIOJX010000005.1, read as the reverse complement.
TGGCAGCAACTTATTTCCTTCAGCTCCACTTTGCTTCTTCTGTTTCCTGCAGTCTCTACTCTCTTGGGATAGGTTATTGACTATTGTATGAACTCCCTTTCAGTAGCTGGAGCAGACTGTCACTTTGGAGCTCTAGAAAGCTGACCATCACCCTTGAATCCCCTTTGCTTTCTCCCAAGAGGCCTCAGGCTGCTCAAGCAGACCAGATTTCCCAGGTTTTATCTTAAGATCCCTTTAATCCCCAACTTTCTCATTCTCTTCTTGATGGTCTTTTCCTTCCATTCCTTCAAAAATTCAATAAGCAAAGCCACAAATCCAAGCAAGAACAAGAATCAAATTCCCATTTCCAATCAGGAAGTGAGAGCAAGGAGGTTCTCTCTCTGAAGTCTGGGATGACGAGAGCCACTGGATCACTCCATCTGCTTCTGTCCTAATAGCCTGAGCAGACTCTGGAGGCTGCCTCCTACAGGCAGCTCCTCCTTGGCTGCCAGGAAAGATGTTCAGGTCCCAGGCCCTCTTTCAATGTCTTCAGTGTCCTCTCTCCTAATTTCCTGTGAATCTTGCTCACCAAGCCCCATACACACCACTCATGAGGCCAGGGACCCCGGCCTCCAATTGAGATAGCTTAGATGTTCTCTTTTATAAACCTCAGGGTTTTATGTGTACTCATTGATTCATTCTACCATTGAATATGTCCGTAGAATTTCCTGGGTTCCAAATCCTGTGCTTAGTTGCTGAAGAGACATATCTCCCAGCTGAGGCCCAGGAGACTATGAATATAGAAACCCTCATGGATATTACTGCAGATACCAAGTAGAACAGAAGAATCACCCAGCTGAGCCCAGTCCAAATTGCTGAATCATAAGAAAAATATAAACTGTTGTTGCTTTAGTTGCCTAAAACAACAAAACATGGACTCCCACATGGCAGAGCCTCTGCTGGGGTAAATGGGATTCCAGGCAACTAAGCTTCACAGTAGGTTTTTACATAGTAATAGATCATTTAAATATTTCCAAACCCAGCCCCCATATAAGATGGAAGACTTGTCTTTCTCCTTCAACTGGCTATCTGACTTCTTGGCCCAGCAAGTAGTACTGTAATAGACAACAGCACTGGGAACACCTGCCAAACCAGTTCTTTATGTGGCCAGGTATAATTAATTAATTAGTCGTTTGTGAGCCCCAGACAACAGGTGCCTTTGGTATGGAACTTTTGGAGCTGGAGCCACTAGGGTTGGGCAAGGATGACTCTGGGGCAATCCCAGACAGAGTTCCACCTCCTGCTGTCAGTTACTGGAGATGCTCTGATGACATAGCTGCCACGATGGCAGGGCCACTCGTCTCTGAAATGTATGGGCCAAAGGATATTTATGCTCTGAGGAACAGAAGACCTCAGCCTTGTAAAGTGTGGGCGAGGCACTGGAAAACAGAAAAGACTGATGCTTTCATTTTATCTGGTCTCTCCCACATGAAAGTGGCAACTGTTTAAGGGCAGAGATCAAACTCAGTTGTTTTGGATGAACGATGTAGAGGAAGTTTAAAATGTCACCAGCCACTTGTATGACTATGGATGGACACAACAAGCCATCTTGAGGCATGACTTACTATTCAGGGATGAATCTCTTGAGGGGCATAGGCAAGTCAGTACTGCCCCACAGGAAGGAAAATAGAGATATTGTGTGGCCCCAAAGACTGCTACTCCCTATAGCACATCTCTTAGTATGCAAGGCTGATTTCTGGGGGGGTGGGGAGGAGTAGATAAATTTGCAGAAGAACCAAAGAACCTCTTGGGAAGAAAAAACTAGACTGAACTCTTCCTTTTCAAAAACCACAGTTTTGGGTTTCCCTGATGGTCCAGCAGGTAAAGATTCTGCCTTGAAGTGCAAGGGGCACTGGTTCAATCCCTGGCGTGGGAAGATTCCACATGCTGAGGAGCAGCTGGACCGGTGTGTCCAATTACAAGGCAGTGCTCTGAGTGCATGTGCCCAGAGCCGGTGCTCTGCAAGGAGAGAGGCCACTGTGATGGGGGCCCTCAAATTGCTGAATCATAAGAAAAATATAAACTGTTGTTGCTTTAGTTGCCTAAAACAACAAAACATGGACTCCACATGGCAGAGCCTCTGCTGGGGTAAATGGGATTCCAGGCAACTAAGCTTCACAGTAGGTTTTTACATAGTAATAGATCATTTAAATATTTCCAAACCCAGCCCCCATATAAGATGGAAGACTTGTCTTTCTCCTTCAACTGGCTATCTGACTTCTTGGCCCAGCAAGTAGTACTGTAATAGACAACAGCACTGGGAACACCTGCCAAACCAGTTCTTTATGTGGCCAGGTATAATTAATTAATTAGTCGTTTGTGAGCCCCAGACAACAGGTGCCTTTGGTATGGAACTTTTGGAGCTGGAGCCACTAGGGTTGGGCAAGGATGACTCTGGGGCAATCCCAGACAGAGTTCCACCTCCTGCTGTCAGTTACTGGAGATGCTCTGATGACATAGCTGCCACGATGGCAGGGCCACTCGTCTCTGAAATGTATGGGCCAAAGGATATTTATGCTCTGAGGAACAGAAGACCTCAGCCTTGTAAAGTGTGGGCGAGGCACTGGAAAACAGAAAAGACTGATGCTTTCATTTTATCTGGTCTCTCCCACATGAAAGTGGCAACTGTTTAAGGGCAGAGATCAAACTCAGTTGTTTTGGATGAACGATGTAGAGGAAGTTTAAAATGTCACCAGCCACTTGTATGACTATGGATGGACACAACAAGCCATCTTGAGGCATGACTTACTATTCAGGGATGAATCTCTTGAGGGGCATAGGCAAGTCAGTACTGCCCCACAGGAAGGAAAATAGAGATATTGTGTGGCCCCAAAGACTGCTACTCCCTATAGCACATCTCTTAGTATGCAAGGCTGATTTCTGGGGGGGTGGGGAGGAGTAGATAAATTTGCAGAAGAACCAAAGAACCTCTTGGGAAGAAAAAACTAGACTGAACTCTTCCTTTTCAAAAACCACAGTTTTGGGTTTCCCTGATGGTCCAGCAGGTAAAGATTCTGCCTTGAAGTGCAAGGGGCACTGGTTCAATCCCTGGCGTGGGAAGATTCCACATGCTGAGGAGCAGCTGGACCGGTGTGTCCAATTACAAGCCAGTGCTCTGGAGTGCATGTGCCCAGAGCCGGTGCTCTGCAAGGAGAGAGGCCACTGTGATGGGGGGCCCACATGTGTCAAAGAATAAAGATGGATGAAAAATAAATGATGACCCAGAGGCGAGAAAAAAAAGTCTTAAAAAAAAATAATAAAAAAGAACAGAAACAGTTTCTTGGGGCCCCGGGTAAGCTCATGAGCAGAGAGGAGAGAAAAAGACACCTAGACCCTGGAAAAATCAAAGTGAAGGAAGAGAAAGCATGGGCAAATGACTTTGATCATGCCTTGGAGAAAGAGGAGACCTCAAGGGAGACTTTCATCATGTGGGGAGTGTCATGAGAACTGAGAAACAAAAGAGCTATGACCATGTTAATACCACAAGCTAGAGAAGTCATTCGTGGCAGTTACAGGAAGTTAGATTTACTGTGGGTAAGGTCACCCAGGCTATCCCCTTACTCAATAAACAATTCAATTATTCAATTTAGTAAACATTCATTAAGGTTTGGTGATCACAGCTAGGAAAGGAAATCAGAGAAGCAAAACGTGATTATGATACTATGTGATTAGTGCAAAAAGAGACGTGTACACAGAACTCAGAGACTGATGGTTTCTAGGGATGTTTAGAAGGGCTCCCAGGAGGAGGTGACCAGTGAGATGGATTTTGAAGGATCAACAAGAGCTCATTTGTCACAGCAAAGAGAAGGCACCCTGTGATTTATGGACAGGTCTACCTAGCTTAAAGACAGAGAAATCAAGCCAGTTCCACATTCTATTTCCAACAAACATGTAGATTTGATGGTGAGTGAAAGGAAGCTACTGGACTCACCATCCTCTTTAGAAATAACGGCCACTGGGGCCCTGGCATGAGAAAAAAAACCTTATACAGCACAAGTGCTAGTGTCACCAAGCAGTCACAGAGGTTGTAGTTTTCATCCGGTCTCTGTACATAGAAGAGACCAAGGAAGAACACATAGAAAACAGAAGGCGGAAACATCTCATCATCGGCAGATAAGACTCCAAGTGGTAGCAGTGCTGGCTTGGGATACTGGCCACTCTAGGAAGCTGATACCCTTGGCCACCCCTTTCCTCACTCAAAAGGATGACATAGATTGATCTTCCAGCGCACTGACCAACAGTGGTCTTGAATGGTGACTCTAGTCTCCTGGTGTCCAGCTGGTTCCATCTTTGAAAACCCACCTTTGGCTCTAGAGCACTGGGTGGGGGCATCTGTTGGAGGGGGCAGCCCTGAAATAGGTATTACCCCTTTGGAAAGATGTCATTCTTGTCACTTTAAATTAGCTTTAACTGAGAAAGACTGACAGAAATACGATGCCGGGTGAACTATATTTGACTGATATTCTGTCAAATAGTGCATGGGGTTGTGATTCACAAATTTTCCCATCTGCTGCTGCTGTCTGAGCAGCTGAATGCACGGTGGTGTAATCACCATATTTTGTTCGGATTTCCCTCCGTTGGATCAGAGCTTGTGAATGTGAAATGTGCCCACCGAAAAAGGAAACCCTGTAGGGTGGGTGTGCGGGTATGCCTCAGCTCTTCCCTGGAGGGGAGCAGAGGAGGGAGGAGGGCTGCCCGAAGACGTCCCGGCTCTCTCCCAGGAAGGTGCTCATCCTGGAAACAAAAGAGGAAGGTGGAGGATCAGGAGTAAGGAGCCGGATTAAGATCACACAAACCTGCAGCCCTTAGAAACTGGCTTAATCCATTTTATAAAGAGTTGGGAGGGTTTTTCTGTCCGTGAATATAATACCTTGCACATCTGATCAGCTTTTTTCCCAGAACATTTCAAAGCTCTCTGCAAATACAGCAGAGTCTCCTTAGATTAGAGCCCGGCCTATTATTACCTGACTTTGGAGACACCCCAGGTCAGCGGGTCACCTGGGGCCCTCTGAAATAAGACAATTCCCTGCAACAAAAAGCCTGGTGTGATGTGGTTTGTCTAACGAGTGGTTTTCAAACTGCGTGAGTCATGGGACCCTTAAAAAAAAAAAAGAAAGAAAACAGCCTGAAGCTCAATTCTTAATTCAGAACAAAGTGGATCTATTCTGGTTAAACCAAAGCTACAATGTGAAGGGGAGCAAAGATGGGTTTGCCTGATGCCCTCACCCGTGGTTGGAAGACTATTCTGGAGGTGACAGTGTCCCTATCCCTGAAGTTGAGGTAAATTTTATATGAAGCTAGTGAAAGTTAAGCTTATTCAGTATACCTGCCCAAGTCTCGGTACCTAATTTTATTTCTATCATTTTGTGTTATTTTGATAACACAACGGGACCCCCCAAACCAAAGACATGTTTCATATAGAACCAGATACACAATTTGCACTAAGAACTACAAAATAAAAATTTGAGCCTTTTGTTCAAAATGATTAAGAATTTTGAGGTGACGGCAATGGAGCATTAGACTCAGACTAGGACCTGCTACGCCTGGGGTCCTCTGAGACCGCACAGCTGCCAGACCCATAGAGACAGACCTGGTTTCTCCCTGGATCAGCCCCTTTCTCCAGCCTTCCAAAGAAACACCAGTAGGATCAAATGAATGTCCACCTTTCCTGAGAAGTTTCTTCTATTCTAGTGAGTCTAGCTGGTCCACCTCACAGCCCTGGGAGATTTCTAAGCTCCCTCACCACGCATGCATATTCCACCCTCACTTTCGTATAGAAGAATGGCCTTCAGGTGAATGACAGCATTTGCAAACAGACAGCACAGCAGAACAAAGAATTCACTGTGTGTTCAAAGACTGGGACTGGAATGGCCCTGAGGGGAAGATGTGGCTCAATCCTCAAACCCGCAGAGGACTGGGCAGTGATTTCGGGGTGCTCCTGGAGGGCCTGGGCTTCATATACTCTTTTTCTAGTTTCCCTGTGATACTAGGCTGGGGTATATCTGACAATGTGTCCATCGAATAAATGCAAACTGTGTTCCAGCCAAAGTCATGGCCCTCTGACTCCGCCATAGGCACTACAAAGGACAAACCTTTGTCTATTTTCCCCCTGCCCAGAAAGCTCTCCTTTTGTCTTCTTGAATTCAGGTCCTATCCACATGCTAAACCCCTGCTCACATGTTCCCTTAGAGTAGACCTGCCCTAAGATAAAACAGGCCCCTTTGACTGGGGAGTAAGGAGAGTCACTTCCTGGGGTGTTTGGGTTGAGGCTGTAAATCTAATTAGTGAGCATGTCTCCCAGACACTACCCAGGAAATCGAAACCACCTAAGTAGAGAAACAGAGGCACTTGAATGCACGAATTGCTATGGTCAGAGACAGAAAAGCTGAGAAGTCGAACAGGCGGCGTCGAGGCAACCTAGTGATAAAAAGTGTAGAAAGCCACCACTACCCTTGGCCAGAAGGACAGGGGAGTGGATGAAGTTACCAACGTGAGCCAGAGACCCTGGGCAGAGCGGGCTCCACAAGAGCTGGTCCAGGAGAGGAATCAAGAGGCTAGAGCCTCTGTCCGCAGCAGAATAGGATGGGCAGGAATCCTCTATGGTCCTTCCTTACATCATGCCTTCTCCCTCCAATTCCTCCCAGTGGCCTCACCCAGCAGGAAGCCCGAGAGACGCGGGGACCAGCCCCGCCTGGGTTGGATAGGATCTGAGGGCCAACAAGGTCAGGACTGTGTGCAGGTGTGATGCTCCAACACAGGCAGAGAGAGGCAGTTCAACTTGATCATGTTTGAGAAACTTCTCAGCCCTGAGAGGGGCACTTGATAGGACTATTCTTTCTTTCCATAGCAATTCACCTAATAATGACCTTCAAAATGATGTTTCCCATGCTCAGTGAAACAACAGAGAAGTGTCTCTCCTTCAGATGTGTGATGTCTCACCAGGTTAGTATCTTTTTATAACTTGGGAGAAATGTTGTGTTTTCTGACTTGCAGATTCACTTCCTTTTATGAGACAATGAAAATTATATAACCCATCATGTTTCCCTTTTGGCCTTAGCTGCCAGGAAGCTCTGAACTAAATTCAAACTTCCCAGATACAAGGTATTAATTATATACTATTCCCTTCTACATTTCATCAAATCCACAATTTCTAGTTTAACCCTCTCTTTGATTCAATGTTTTATAAACGCTACAAATACTTTGAAAAAGAAACTCAAGTCTACCTTGCCTTTCTTTTTCATTTAAGGTGCTTCTAATGGTTCCTACCACTCGGATTCTTCCTCCCATTTGCTCCTGCTTTGTTCCCCTTCCCCCACAAAGCTTCCTAGTGACTTGTCATTTTCCCACGTTAAGAAAGCCACAGGCCCTTCCCACTTCTCCATGGCACTCTCTTACTCCTAAATTATCACTGTATCTCTTTCACTTCCCCTTCCACTGCCCTCTTCAGAGATTTCCTCTCAGCGGGCATGAACCCTTCCCTAGCAGTGCCAGCATCACGGGCTCACTAAAGAGGAAGCCAAAAGTCTGGACAGAGAAGTCCTGGAGGGGGAAACCACCACTACCCTTGGCCAGAAGGACAGGGGAGTGGATGAAGTTACCAACGTGAGCCAGAGACCCTGGGCAGAGCGGGCTCCACAAGAGCTGGTCCAGGAGAGGAATCAAGAGGCTAGAGCCTCTGTCCGCAGCAGAATAGGATGGGCAGGAATCCTCTATGGTCCTTCCTTACATCATGCCTTCTCCCTCCAATTCCTCCCAGTGGCCTCACCCAGCAGGAAGCCCGAGAGACGCGGGGACCAGCCCCGCCTGGGTTGGATAGGATCTGAGGGCCAACAAGGTCAGGACTGTGTGCAGGTGTGATGCTCCAACACAGGCAGAGAGAGGCAGTTCAACTTGATCATGTTTGAGAAACTTCTCAGCCCTGAGAGGGGCACTTGATAGGACTATTCTTTCTTTCCATAGCAATTCACCTAATAATGACCTTCAAAATGATGTTTCCCATGCTCAGTGAAACAACAGAGAAGTGTCTCTCCTTCAGATGTGTGATGTCTCACCAGGTTAGTATCTTTTTATAACTTGGGAGAAATGTTGTGTTTTCTGACTTGCAGATTCACTTCCTTTTATGAGACAATGAAAATTATATAACCCATCATGTTTCCCTTTTGGCCTTAGCTGCCAGGAAGCTCTGAACTAAATTCAAACTTCCCAGATACAAGGTATTAATTATATACTATTCCCTTCTACATTTCATCAAATCCACAATTTCTAGTTTAACCCTCTCTTTGATTCAATGTTTTATAAACGCTACAAATACTTTGAAAAAGAAACTCAAGTCTACCTTGCCTTTCTTTTTCATTTAAGGTGCTTCTAATGGTTCCTACCACTCGGATTCTTCCTCCCATTTGCTCCTGCTTTGTTCCCCTTCCCCCACAAAGCTTCCTAGTGACTTGTCATTTTCCCACGTTAAGAAAGCCACAGGCCCTTCCCACTTCTCCATGGCACTCTCTTACTCCTAAATTATCACTGTATCTCTTTCACTTCCCCTTCCACTGCCCTCTTCAGAGATTTCCTCTCCAGCGGGGCATGAACCCTTCCCTAGCAGTGCCAGCATCACGGGGCTCACTAAAGAGGAAGCCAAAAGTCTGGACAGAGAAGTGAGGGCCACCGGAGGTGGAGGGCCGGCCTGTGCTCATGAATGGCGGCCCTTGGGGTCTTTCAGTCACTGACCTGGTTTGAATCTAGCTCCACCACTTGCTGTGACCAATAGACATGGCGTGTGCCCAGCCCAATGTCCAGCTGGGAGCAGCTTCCCAGCCCAGTGTCCCTCCCCATGCTGTTGGTAAGGTCACTGCAATTTTTCTCTGGGGACTACTGCATCCAGCCTGGAGGGAGCTGACTTTCAAATCCTTCCTGCCCAAGGTGTAGTCAAGTGACCCAACCAAACCCATGATGCTGTCTTTCAAGTAGGTCCATTTCGAGTAGGAGGACAAGTTGGAGCTCATGCATCTCACCACAACCACAGCCGAGCTCATCTCTTCAGTCCTGCAGTCTCCAAGCCCAAAGCAGACTGTGTGCTTGTTCTTACAAGGCCTGCACGCTCAGACTGTCCTTGGATTTTTTTAAAGGAGTTTCTGTTACTGCAACCATCATTCCCAAATGATGCAGAGCCTGATCCTGATCAAGTTGCCTAGCTTCTTGGAGTCACAGTTTCTGCATCTCTTTAATGGAGATGCCAGCACACACGTCCTGAGGCAAGAGGTGACGTGCTTAGCCCATTCTGAGTGTTTCACAAGCATTTCATCCCCCGTTTCCTGCTCTGCTCCACAAGTGATGTACAGAAAGTGATGGACCCTGCCCCAACTCCACAGCTGGCCAGCGCGGGTCAATGTTCAGGTCTCCTGAGAACCCCGAAAGTTGATGGACCCTCATCTACCTTCCTTTCTTTTCATTTAAGGTGCTTCTAATGGTTCCTCCCACTGATTCTTCCTCCCATTTGCTCCTGCTTTGTTCCCCTTCCCCCACAAAGCTTCCTAGTGACTTGTCATTTTCCCACGTTAAGAAAGCCACAGGCCCTTCCCACTTCTCCATGGCACTCTCTTACTCCTAAATTATCACTGTATCTCTTTCACTTCCCCTTCCACTGCCCTCTTCAGAGATTTCCTCCCCAGCGGGCATGAACCCTTCCCTAGCAGTGCCAGCATCACGGGGCTCACTAAAGAGGAAGCCAAAAGTCTGGACAGAGAAGTGAGGGCCACCGGAGGTGGAGGGCCGGCCTGTGCTCATGAATGGCGGCCCTTGGGGTCTTTCAGTCACTGACCTGGTTTGAATCTAGCTCCACCACTTGCTGTGACCAATAGACATGGCGTGTGCCCAGCCCAATGTCCAGCTGGGAGCAGCTTCCCAGCCCAGTGTCCCTCCCCATGCTGTTGGTAAGGTCACTGCAATTTTTCTCTGGGGACTACTGCATCCAGCCTGGAGGGAGCTGACTTTCAAATCCTTCCTGCCCAAGGTGTAGTCAAGTGACCCAACCAAACCCATGATGCTGTCTTTCAAGTAGGTCCATTTCGAGTAGGAGGACAAGTTGGAGCTCATGCATCTCACCACAACCACAGCCGAGCTCATCTCTTCAGTCCTGCAGTCTCCAAGCCCAAAGCAGACTGTGTGCTTGTTCTTACAAGGCCTGCACGCTCAGACTGTCCTTGGATTTTTTTAAAGGAGTTTCTGTTACTGCAACCATCATTCCCAAATGATGCAGAGCCTGATCCTGATCAAGTTGCCTAGCTTCTTGGAGTCACAGTTTCTGCATCTCTTTAATGGAGATGCCAGCACACACGTCCTGAGGCAAGAGGTGACGTGCTTAGCCCATTCTGAGTGTTTCACAAGCATTTCATCCCCCGTTTCCTGCTCTGCTCCACAAGTGATGTACAGAAAGTGATGGACCCTGCCCCAACTCCACAGCTGGCCAGCGCACGGGTCAATGTTCAGGTCTCCTGAGAACTCGTGTTTTTCTTCAGAACCTCTCAGCTCTTCAAGGAATCCCTTGGGATCTCATGAAAGGGTGAGCAGTGGTTTACCCATTTCAATGGAGGAGAAAGAAAATGTCTAGAAACCTCATCTGTAAGAATGAAGGCATCAGATTCTCCAGCTCTGGTCCTTGGCCAAAAGCCCTGCCCCAGGCTCCAACATGCAAAGCTGCTGTGCTTGGTGGACTCCTCTCTCCATAACACTGCAGCCAAGTCTGTTTTGGAAGCCTGTGCACACACAGACTTGGCCTTGAGAGGCCTCCTGTGTCCTGAGCACTGAGGATCTTCTAGTCCTCCAAGAAGACAAGGCAAGCACACTCCGATGCCCTGGGCTGTGTGAACTTACAGCTGAATGTGGCTGGACATGCCTGGTTCCCTGGATCCCTGCAGTCCACTGAGCTGTCCACCATTCTTACTCAGAGAGGGAGCTACACAGTGATGGCCCTAAGCCCAGAGTGGACTCCATGGGGAAATCCCCACTGCCTATCCCAACAGGCTGGCCACAGAATCTTTTGAAATAACAATTACTAACAGGATCACTGCTATTTATGGCTGTACATCAGTAAAAACTAAGTTCATTAGCTTTATTTTACAAATGCAGAATCAAATGCAGGCTTAAGCAATTGAGAAACTTGACCAAGGGGACAGGACTATTAAAGGATGGAGGGATTCTCAAGAACCTTACCCAGGGACTTCCGTGGCAGTGGGCATGGGTTCAATCCCTGGCCAAGGAATTAAGATCCTATATACCACACTGCATGGCCAAAAGAAGAATCTCACCTGCATCGTGCCATACTCAGTCATTCGTCTGTAGCCTGTAGCCCACCCCATGACCTTCCCAATGATGCAGAGCCTGATCCTGATCAAGTTGCCTAGCTTCTTGAGTCACAGTTTCTGCATCTCTTTAATGGAGATGCCAGCACACGTCCTGAGGCAAGAGGTGACGTGCTTAGCCCATTCTGAGTGTTTCACAAGCATTTCATCCCCGTTCCTGCTCTGCTCCACAAGTGATGTACAGAAAGTGATGGACCCTGCCCCAACTCCACAGCTGGCCAGCGACGGGTCAATGTTCAGGTCTCCTGAGAACTCGTGTTTTTCTTCAGAACCTCTCAGCTCTTCAAGGAATCCCTTGGGATCTCATGAAAGGGTGAGCAGTGGTTTACCCATTTCAATGGAGGAGAAAGAAAATGTCTAGAAACCTCATCTGTAAGAATGAAGGCATCAGATTCTCCAGCTCTGGTCCTTGGCCAAAAGCCCTGCCCCAGGCTCCAACATGCAAAGCTGCTGTGCTTGGTGGACTCCTCTCTCCATAACACTGCAGCCAAGTCTGTTTTGGAAGCCTGTGCACACACAGACTTGGCCTTGAGAGGCCTCCTGTGTCCTGAGCACTGAGGATCTTCTAGTCCTCCAAGAAGACAAGGCAAGCACACTCCGATGCCCTGGGCTGTGTGAACTTACAGCTGAATGTGGCTGGACATGCCTGGTTCCCTGGATCCCTGCAGTCCACTGAGCTGTCCACCATTCTTACTCAGAGAGGGAGCTACACAGTGATGGCCCTAAGCCCAGAGTGGACTCCATGGGGAAATCCCCACTGCCTATCCCAACAGGCTGGCCACAGAATCTTTTGAAATAACAATTACTAACAGGATCACTGCTATTTATGGCTGTACATCAGTAAAAACTAAGTTCATTAGCTTTATTTTACAAATGCAGAATCAAATGCAGGCTTAAGCAATTGAGAAACTTGACCAAGGGGACAGGACTATTAAAGGATGGAGGGATTCTCAAGAACCTTACCCAGGGACTTCCGTGGCAGTGGGCATGGGTTCAATCCCTGGCCAAGGAATTAAGATCCTATATACCACACTGCATGGCCAAAAGAAGAATCTCACCTAGGTCTGCATGCGTGCCATACTCAGTCAGTCGTGTCTGACTGTCTGCAACCCTGTAGCCTGTAGCCCACCAGGCTCCTCGGTCCACGGGATTCTCCAGGCAAGACTACTGGAGTGGGTTGCCATGCCCTCCTCCAGGGGATCTTCCTGATCCGGAGATTGAACCCACAGCTCCTGCGTCACAGGCAAGTTCTTTACTGCTGAGCCACCGGGACAGCCCCTCAGCCAGGTCTACCTGACCACAGAGCCTGTGCTCTTCACCGCTGTGTTATACAGCAGCTCTCGTGCTTCTCGGAGGAGGCCCACCAGGACCCCCATTCACAGTCCCCAGGTGAGCAGCAGCCACCTGCAAATCACAGAGAGTGAATGGACCTGATCCCTGCCGCTGCTGCTCGGTGGCTAAGTGGTTTGGGAAAGTCACGATTCCTCTCAGATTCTCAACCCCCTGCTTAGTAGGGCAGAGGACACTGTGCCACCACTGCCTCATCTCGAGCATCCTGCGATGACACCATCTGCCGTAGCATGGAGTGGTACCATCTACAGCATTGTGTAATGACATCAGCCACAACATTCTGCACAGGAGCATCATGTTGGGCATTAACAGCTGGGAGAAGACAAGAGTCGGAGCGAGGAGACAACAGCAGGAAAGGGAGAATGAGCATGAGAAAGTGATGAAAAGGATCCCTCCCATCTTAGGGTCTTCAAGAACCCTGAGACAGCCTGCCCTCCTCCCTCCTGCCCCTCCATGCAGGCATGTCCATGTACCAGGCAGGATGCTTCTCCAGAACTCCTGGAGGGAGGGGCAGGAGCCAATAATGCATCAGAAGCAACCGGATTTTGTAAGTTCACAGAAAACCTTCGTGCAGTCGGCCTCCAAAGAGCTCTGCCAGTTCTGTAAGTCTGCCTGGGCTTACAGGTCTTCTTGCAGCCATCAGAAAGGAGTTGGAGAAGCTTGAGATGGGATGGGAAGATCAGATCTTGAACTTCCTCCTCTCTTCCTGCCCACAGACCCAGTGACCACAGGAGTTTCTCTGCCCTGTTCTGGCAAGCCTCGTGGCTTCCCCTCACCCACCCACCGCCATCTCCTCAACCTGCATGGCCAAAAGAAGAATCTCACCTAGGTCTGCATGCGTGCCATACTCAGTCAGTCGTGTCTGACTGTCTGCAACCCTGTAGCCTGTAGCCCACCAGGCTCCTCGGTCCACGGGATTCTCCAGGCAAGACTACTGGAGTGGGTTGCCATGCCCTCCTCCAGGGGATCTTCCTGATCCGGAGATTGAACCCACAGCTCCTGCGTCACAGGCAAGTTCTTTACTGCTGAGCCACCGGGACAGCCCCTCAGCCAGGTCTACCTGACCACAGAGCCTGTGCTCTTCACCGCTGTGTTATACAGCAGCTCTCGTGCTTCTCGGAGGAGGCCCACCAGGACCCCCATTCACAGTCCCCAGGTGAGCAGCAGCCACCTGCAAATCACAGAGAGTGAATGGACCTGATCCCTGCCGCTGCTGCTCGGTGGCTAAGTGGTTTGGGAAAGTCACGATTCCTCTCAGATTCTCAACCCCCTGCTTAGTAGGGCAGAGGACACTATGCCACCACTGCCTCATCTCGAGCATCCTGCGATGACACCATCTGCCGTAGCATGGAGTGGTACCATCTACAGCATTGTGTAATGACATCAGCCACAACATTCTGCACAGGAGCATCATGTTGGGCATTAACAGCTGGGAGAAGACAAGAGTACGGAGCGAGGAGACAACAGCAGGAAAGGGAGAATGAGCATGAGAAAGTGATGAAAAGGATCCCTCCCATCTTAGGGTCTTCAAGAACCCTGAGACAGCCTGCCCTCCTCCCTCCTGCCCCTCCATGCAGGCATGTCCATGTACCAGGCAGGATGCTTCTCCAGAACTCCTGGAGGGAGGGGCAGGAGCCAATAATGCATCAGAAGCAACCGGATTTTGTAAGTTCACAGAAAACCTTCGTGCAGTCGGCCTCCAAAGAGCTCTGCCAGTTCTGTAAGTCTGCCTGGGCTTACAGGTCTTCTTGCAGCCATCAGAAAGGAGTTGGAGAAGCTTGAGATGGGATGGGAAGATCAGATCTTGAACTTCCTCCTCTCTTCCTGCCCACAGACCCAGTGACCACAGGAGTTTCTCTGCCCTGTTCTGGCAAGCCTCGTGGCTTCCCCTCACCCACCCACCGCCATCTCCTCATTACAGAACAAAGGAAGCTGGCTCTTTCCCTCCAGTCCAGAGAGGGTTCCTAATTGGCTTTCCATTAAAGGGAAAATAGACTACTGTTTCCACCTCATTATTTATGAGCCTTTCTGGAAGTGCATTTCCATGCACTCTGGGATTACTCACGCCCATTTTGCTTGGCCATATTTTATGATCTGTTTTATTTATTCAGGGCCTCTATTGGGTACTCACATCTGAAACCAATTAAAAACCAAGAAATAGGAAAAACCAAATAAACACCTGGAGATGTCCAAACCCAATCTTTCTGAAGCATGAGACTGGGGGACTGGCATGAGCCAGGTCCATCGTATAGGCCACAGGAAATGGGGGTCTCTCTCCTAGCGACGTCAGGTGACGAGGCCACACAAGATGGCAGCACATCGATTCAACGACCTGTAGACAGAGCTCATGCTGAGATTGCCTGGGTCCTGGGTTCTGAGATCTCCTGTGCAGGGCAAAGGCACTGTTCGTGCACTCTGGGGTCCCTCTTTCTGCCTGGCACATAGACCTCGGCAACCCTTGGCTCCCAACTACTCACACCCGAGCGTGACTTCATGAGCATACACATGTGCACACTGCTGCAGAAATCTGGAGCAAAAATATGGAAGACCATCTCTATGAATTTGGGAATGGTTTGCCTTTTTGTTTTGTTTAATTTTGGGGCACTTTTATTGGTCTTTCATTTATTTATTTTCATCCATCTTTATTCTTTGGCCTGTGTGGGCCTCCCATTGCAGTGGCCTCTCCTGTAGCAGAGTACCGGCTCTGGGCTCATGAGCTCCAGAGCTCTGGCTCGCAATTGGACACACCGGTCCAGCTGCTCAGCAGCATGTGGTATCTTCCCAGGCCACAGATCAAACCGGCGCCTCTTGTAGTGCAAGGCAGACTCTTTACCCACCGGACCAACAGGGAAGCCCTGGTTTGCCTTTTGTAAACATTGTCTCCAACTTCACTCTAGAAGGATTCTTAGGGGGCAAATTATTCACTTTGAGTCTCAGAAAAATAGCTGCCTAGCTTAGTGTTCCCACCAACCACTAGTCTTATGGAGACTTAATCCAGTTAGAGGTGGGGGTGCCAAGGAGAAGAAAGCAGGCCCTCTTCTTTGTCAGGAGAGTTTGAAACCATTTCACACATCTTTATAGAATGTGCTTTGGAGTCTCTCCTCCTGGGCAAGTCACTGCACCTTGTTTGTCTATGAGATGCATACGCTTTGCTTGGGGCTCAACCCCGTGGACAATAGCTCACCAGGCTCCTCTGTCCATGGGATTCTCCAGGCAAGAATACTGGGGTGGGTTGCCATGCCCTCCTCCAGGGGGTCTTCCTGACTCAGAGACTGAATCTATGTCTCCTGCATGGGCAGGCAGACTTTACTGCTGAGTCACCTGGAAAGCCCATTGCATAGAAGCCCCCTTTCCGTTTTGCCTGTCCTTCCCCTCCTCCAATTTCAATCCCTGCTGGGACAGGAGGCCTCTCTTTCTCTCCCTCACCTCTGGGGATAGTCTGTACATGGGTGGGTAGTCTCTCTTCTGAAGCCAGATGCCCTCTTCCTCCCCTTGGCTGAGCTAGGTGTGGAGACGGGAAGGAGGGGGCAGGAGCAGGACACCCACCAGCCGCCTCCCGTGCTGACATTTCAGCCTGCGCCTTCTCCTGGGACAATACATTTCAGAGGCCTACTCCCCGCAGTGAATGTAGGAACTGCAAAAGCCATCGACTCCTGGGGCAGGAGGGGAACTGGGAAACTGACACAATTTGACTTGTCCACAAACCACCGCTTTCAACTTTGAGGTCTGTTCTTCTCTATCTTGGTCACATTCTGGTGAACATGATGATCTCTTGCTTTTAATGCATGACTGGCCTGATGTTTCTGAGTATGAGAAGCCAATGTGCTCAAGTTCTCTACTTTCTTCAGCAGCACGTGGGGACTGATAATAGTGAGAATTCAGGGAGCAGATGGGAGGGCATGAGGAGGAGGTTGCCAACACAGCCACAGACTGGCTCCTCCCCAGAGAAAAGTTCAGACTTTGGTGATGGCAAGCTGAACTGAGTGAAACCGAACTGCTCTTCAGGACAAGGAGGGAAAGTTTTGCAATTCCTGTACTGTTGGCCACTTAGGGAAAGCTAGAAACCCCTTCTTACATTAATATTTGTAATGCATAAAATAAAATATGTAGGATGAAAAGAAAACCAAATATATTAACATGTTATCAAAAATGTTTACCCTGTGGTAGAGTAATTCTTGGGTTACTTTATAACTACATTTAAATAACAAGGGAGTGCATCGAAAACAGGCAACTTCATCTTGAATTTTATTTTGTAAAGCCATATGCACGTGAAGGCTGTTGTTTCTCGGCTTGATCCTGGCCAGATTGACATGTTTGCTTGGACAAGAGGATAATGCACATGTCCTGTTGGACACTCAATTTTGTTTTTCGGTTTGATGGTTCCGAGGGTTGAAAATCCTGACTCACAGAGATAACGTGTTGCAAGAGTACCTGAAGAGTCCACAGCTGTTCCACAAGCCTGTTGGAACCCTTGCTGGCCTTCCGTCCCCCCAATTTCAATCCCTGCTGGGACAGGAGGCCTCTCTTTCTCTCCCTCACCTCTGGGGATAGTCTGTACATGGGTGGGTAGTCTCTCTTCTGAAGCCAGATGCCCTCTTCCTCCCCTTGGCTGAGCTAGGTGTGGAGACGGGAAGGAGGGGGCAGGAGCAGGACACCCACCAGCCGCCTCCCGTGCTGACATTTCAGCCTGCGCCTTCTCCTGGGACAATACATTTCAGAGGCCTACTCCCCGCAGTGAATGTAGGAACTGCAAAAGCCATCGACTCCTGGGGCAGGAGGGGAACTGGGAAACTGACACAATTTGACTTGTCCACAAACCACCGCTTTCAACTTTGAGGTCTGTTCTTCTCTATCTTGGTCACATTCTGGTGAACATGATGATCTCTTGCTTTTAATGCATGACTGGCCTGATGTTTCTGAGTATGAGAAGCCAATGTGCTCAAGTTCTCTACTTTCTTCAGCAGCACGTGGGGACTGATAATAGTGAGAATTCAGGGAGCAGATGGGAGGGCATGAGGAGGAGGTTGCCAACACAGCCACAGACTGGCTCCTCCCCAGAGAAAAGTTCAGACTTTGGTGATGGCAAGCTGAACTGAGTGAAACCGAACTGCTCTTCAGGACAAGGAGGGAAAGTTTTGCAATTCCTGTACTGTTGGCCACTTAGGGAAAGCTAGAAACCCCTTCTTACATTAATATTTGTAATGCATAAAATAAAATATGTAGGATGAAAAGAAAACCAAATATATTAACATGTTATCAAAAATGTTTACCCTGTGGTAGAGTAATTCTTGGGTTACTTTATAACTACATTTAAATAACAAGGGAGTGCATCGAAAACAGGCAACTTCATCTTGAATTTTATTTTGTAAAGCCATATGCACGTGAAGGCTGTTGTTTCTCGGCTTGATCCTGGCCAGATTGACATGTTTGCTTGGACAAGAGGATAATGCACATGTCCTGTTGGACACTCAATTTTGTTTTTCGGTTTGATGGTTCCGAGGGTTGAAAATCCTGACTCACAGAGATAACGTGTTGCAAGAGTACCTGAAGAGTCCACAGCTGACTTTACAAGGAACACACAAAGCCTCTAAAGTTTATGGACTTTAACTCCAGTTGTGCAGACACACAACTTCACCATTTGGTGACTGAACTACCAAGCCCAGATCTACTTAAGAGTTGACAAGTTATAAGGATCTACAGAGGGAAACACTGTGATATTCTACAATCTAGGAACAAGTAACTGGCTTTATGTCAAAGGAGAGCATAAATGCTATTTCAAGACCTGCAATAACCGTAATGCAATATACAAATATCTGAATTCCTCAGTGACAAAGTCACAGGTCGTATAATATCTATAGGCTTGTATCCTACACTCATAAGAGAATGAAATGCTAAAATTCAGTCAGAGGCTCTCAGAGAGATGCCATTTCCTCCCATTCAAGTTCACAGCCCTACAGATTGCCTTGGGAAATTCATGGAAGTGTCCTGACTAAGACCCACTCTTCTAGAGAGAGGAGATGAGAGTCAGAGACAAAAGTCAGACAACACAGCATCGGAAAATTCCACAAGTAGTGCCGTTCACAGAAACGTCTCATCATAGGAAGACCGGGAGACCTTTCATGAACAAGAAAGCCCATGTCTTGTTGGCTTGTGATAAGGCGGACCCCTCTGCTGCCAGCCAAACCCTCAGCCAAGTCTCTCCTGCTTTCACACATGCCTTGAGTGGTTCGTAGTGGAAATCACGCTAGGGGCAGCTTGATTTGGCTCAGTCCGGAGGGATGGCAAATTCACCTATCAATGAAATAGATTTAAGCTGGAGTGGAAACCTGGGCCAGAGAGGTAAGGCTGGCCTGGAAATTGTGCAAACCCTCAGAGAGAGCTTTGGATCTCCACTGGTCCTCAAGTTCAGGTCCAAGGTGATCTCATCTAAATCTTGGGGTCCTGGGGCCCCTGCAAACATGGGGTAGTATCAATAATACTTATAGGCCCTATAATATAGGAGGAGGTCATCAACATGTAGCTCTGGTATTTGGGAAGCTGGAGGAGGTTGAGGGACAGGACATCCTGGTACCTCCTGCCTTCTCTATTGCTCTCTTAATTCCTGACTCACAGAGATAACGTGTTGCAAGAGTACCTGAAGAGTCCACAGCTGACTTTACAAGGAACACACAAAGCCTCTAAAGTTTATGGACTTTAACTCCAGTTGTGCAGACACACAACTTCACCATTTGGTGACTGAACTACCAAGCCCAGATCTACTTAAGAGTTGACAAGTTATAAGGATCTACAGAGGGAAACACTGTGATATTCTACAATCTAGGAACAAGTAACTGGCTTTATGTCAAAGGAGAGCATAAATGCTATTTCAAGACCTGCAATAACCGTAATGCAATATACAAATATCTGAATTCCTCAGTGACAAAGTCACAGGTCGTATAATATCTATAGGCTTGTATCCTACACTCATAAGAGAATGAAATGCTAAAATTCAGTCAGAGGCTCTCAGAGAGATGCCATTTCCTCCCATTCAAGTTCACAGACCTACAGATTGCCTTGGAAGTTCATGGAAGTGTCCTGACTAAGACCCACTCTTCTAGAGAGAGGAGATGAGAGTCAGAGACAAAAGTCAGACAACACAGCATCGGAAAATTCCACAAGTAGTGCCGTTCACAGAAACGTCTCATCATAGGAAGACCGGGAGACCTTTCATGAACAAGAAAGCCCATGTCTTGTTGGCTTGTGATAAGGCGGACCCCTCTGCTGCCAGCCAAACCCTCAGCCAAGTCTCTCCTGCTTTCACACATGCCTTGAGTGGTTCGTAGTGGAAATCACGCTAGGGGCAGCTTGATTTGGCTCAGTCCGGAGGGATGGCAAATTCACCTATCAATGAAATAGATTTAAGCTGGAGTGGAAACCTGGGCCAGAGAGGTAAGGCTGGCCTGGAAATTGTGCAAACCCTCAGAGAGAGCTTTGGATCTCCACTGGTCCTCAAGTTCAGGTCCAAGGTGATCTCATCTAAATCTTGGGGTCCTGGGGCCCCTGCAAACATGGGGTAGTATCAATAATACTTATAGGCCCTATAATATAGGAGGAGGTCATCAACATGTAGCTCTGGTATTTGGGAAGCTGGAGGAGGTTGAGGAACAGGACATCCTGGTACCTCCTGCCTTCTCTATTGCTCTCTTCATGGCATGCAAGTCTTCCCTGTGGCTCAAGCATCCAGAGGCGATGGGAGGCCCTATTTGGTTTGTGGTGCTCTCTCCACAAACCTAGGCATCTGACCCCTTCAGAGACGGAGTGAGGTGCTCCTGGCAGTGGCCAGCCCAGGCAGTGCTTGCTGAAGAAGCTATAATGAGAAGCTGACAGACGAATCCTCCTGCCCTGCTCTGCCTCCAACAAACCCACTTCTTCCCCACACTGTCCTCCCTGCGCTGGTTTGTAAGTTTTCCTCCTAATCTCAACCTCTTTCCTCTTTCCCATTCTTCCGAATGTTAAAGTCACGACCTTTGTGGTTTATGGGCCACCAGAGACTGAACTAAATGTGTTAGCTCTGAGTCCAAACAAGTAATAGCCAGCCAATTAAATTAATAATCCATATTGTTACAATGTTTAACCACGGCTGTTTCCTCAGCGGTCTGTTTAAATCACAGCCAAGGCCTGACCTATTAAAATGAATAACTGGAATTATGAGAAACACCATTTAATAAACACAGCGAGGAACTCAGCACAATTGGGCATGAAATATTTATTACCACTAGAAACAGAGAGCTGTTTGGGACTTTAAGATGGGATTAATGAATGCATTTTAATTTCTAACTTGCAAGGTGGGAGGTGGGGCTGGAACCGGAACCAGAACTGAAGGCCCTTTGGAAGTTTCTTGGAAAAATCAGCTCACGTTATATTACCACATTGTGCTGGGGGTATCTGTTTATGTGAGAGTTTCCACCAATGCTGTAAGAGCAGGAATGTGGGTATCTGGTCAGTAGCTTCTCATTACTTGCTCTGTGGATGGATGAGTGGATACTTGGACAGATAGAGGGGCAGATGGATACACTGATGGATAGACAGATGGATGGATGGACAGATGAACTAATGATTGATGAAACGTTCTGACACCTTACTACGTACACGTCAATGATATAGGAAAGCTAAGACCCTTAGCACTAATCACGACACACCCGAAATCCTCAGTGAATGATAACTGTCCCTGGAATTATAGTTAGGAGAGCAAAGTCTGGTTAATTTACTAGAACACCAGGAGCCTCAGCACTGAGGACCCAATGTCTACTCTGACTGCTGTGCTTATCTTTAAGTGAGCCTGAAAGCCTGTGTTGGAATGATGTATTTTTTGTTTGGATATTTTTGGCTTTTCTTATAAGGAATTGCTCCTTTCCCTGTTTTCCCAAAGCTCTATGTGTTATCCCTGCATTCGCCCGGACATGTTCTCCTAGGTATGACTGTGTTTCACATTATTCCCTTTCCCCAGATGTCAGCTCTCAAGATTTGATCATGGGTTTTGAAAATGTGGTTGCTGGAATGGTAACCCTTAGCAAGGCAGATAGGTGGGGAGGTTATCAGGGATTTAGGAGCAAGACAACTGAGCCTTCCTGACCTCTAGAGGAGCCCCAGATGGGAAAAGTCCCTACCAGGCTTGCTTTCTAAGGAGAAAGTGGAAAGCAGGCAGATTGAGCTGTGTGTGCTAAGGGACACCTATGACCCTGGGAGGACAGGAGGGGCGGGGGCAATTCAGGCAGGCCTGGCCGTGGTTTCCCTTTGAGAACCAGAGAGCGTCTTCCCTGGAGACCACAGAAGTACCCTAAGGTCCAGTCATCGTATCCCCAAGTCTAAAATGGAATGTATTCATAAAGGCAAAACAGGCAGAGGGTAGTCTCATCTTGAATAAGAAGAATTTTGAAACTGAAAGTAGAAAAAAAGAGGAATAATAGAGGGTAGATCTCTTACTTTGGGGATGATGTGGAATATCTTTTCTTTCAGTGAGGA
Organism: Tragulus kanchil; assembly: GCA_022376925.1. NCBI lineage: Eukaryota > Metazoa > Chordata > Mammalia > Artiodactyla > Tragulidae > Tragulus > Tragulus kanchil. The sequence goes on along the minus strand of JAIOJX010000005.1, from coordinate 127,409,849 downwards.
AAAGATGGTTATGATTAACTTATGAAAGATAGACGGGATCTCCCCACTGCTCCACTACATTCAAGACCCAAGAATGTTCCCAAACAGAAATGTCCTAAGCGGCCAATATAGCTTCATGGATGTGACATGGGAGGCTCACCTGACCCCAAGTGGCCTTCTAGAGACTGAGGCTTCAAAGGGTTCTGTCAGTCTGCACTCAGCAGATCTCACGTTGTCAATGTCACTGTCTGTTACTTTGGTCTCTTTAATCCTTAAGGATGCTTGCAGGGTGATGGATGACAGGTCTGTGTCGGAATCCTATTTTTCTGGATGTTGGATGGGACTTCTGTCAAACTAGGTAGAGGTCCTTCTTTATCACCCATCCCTCCCCTACCAGACTGAGAGTACCTACAGAGTAAGACTGTATCTTATTCATCTCTTTGTCCCATGCCATGACTTGCTCAGTAGACAGCATCTTTCTGGTCCTCAGCAGAAGTTCGTGGATAACAAAAGCCATCATTTATGGAGCCCTTATAATATCCAAGCCCTGGCTCAGTTCTTTGCGTGTGCCCTCCCGTGTGACATTCCCAGCCACACACAGTGACTCACCATGATGGTGCCCTGTGTTATAGATAAGGCCATTGACACTTGAAGAAGACAAGCACTTGTCCAGCCCAGATAACAAGGCCACCCTGGAATTTGAACTTTGTCTGTATAATTTCAGAGCCTTTGCTTTCCGTTGCCATCCAGTTTCATCTCCAAGAGTTGAAGGCACATGCCACTTAACCCCACCATGGAAAAAATCGTGTTTGAACAAGATTGTGAGGCTGAGGCTGAATGAGAGGAAGTGGGGAGGTTCTTTTGGAGTGGACTTGCTTCTCTCTTTACAGTTTTCTCTAGTCTGGAAGATGCACTCATCTCCTACCCAAGGTGTTGCTGCATTTTCCCTATTCTCTGGGCTTGTAAGCACATTGCTAACCAGCAGCTGATGCCGCAGCCCTACCAAAATAAGAAAAAAATTTTGAAACTGAAAGTAGAAAAAAAGAGGAATAATAGAGGGTAGATCTCTTACTTTGGGGATGATGTGGAATATCTTTTCTTTCAGTGAGGAAAAGATGGTTATGATTAACTTATGAAAGATAGACGGGATCTCCCCACTGCTCCACTACATTCAAGACCCAAGAATGTTCCCAAACAGAAATGTCCTAAGCGGCCAATATAGCTTCATGGATGTGACATGGGAGGCTCACCTGACCCCAAGTGGCCTTCTAGAGACTGAGGCTTCAAAGGGTTCTGTCAGTCTGCACTCAGCAGATCTCACGTTGTCAATGTCACTGTCTGTTACTTTGGTCTCTTTAATCCTTAAGGATGCTTGCAGGGTGATGGATGACAGGTCTGTGTCGGAATCCTATTTTTCTGGATGTTGGATGGGACTTCTGTCAAACTAGGTAGAGGTCCTTCTTTATCACCCATCCCTCCCCTACCAGACTGAGAGTACCTACAGAGTAAGACTGTATCTTATTCATCTCTTTGTCCCATGCCATGACTTGCTCAGTAGACAGCATCTTTCTGGTCCTCAGCAGAAGTTCGTGGATAACAAAAGCCATCATTTATGGAGCCCTTATAATATCCAAGCCCTGGCTCAGTTCTTTGCGTGTGCCCTCCCGTGTGACATTCCCAGCCACACACAGTGACTCACCATGATGGTGCCCTGTGTTATAGATAAGGCCATTGACACTTGAAGAAGACAAGCACTTGTCCAGCCCAGATAACAAGGCCACCCTGGAATTTGAACTTTGTCTGTATAATTTCAGAGCCTTTGCTTTCCGTTGCCATCCAGTTTCATCTCCAAGAGTTGAAGGCACATGCCACTTAACCCCACCATGGAAAAAATCGTGTTTGAACAAGATTGTGAGGCTGAGGCTGAATGAGAGGAAGTGGGGAGGTTCTTTTGGAGTGGACTTGCTTCTCTCTTTACAGTTTTCTCTAGTCTGGAAGATGCACTCATCTCCTACCCAAGGTGTTGCTGCATTTTCCCTATTCTCTGGGCTTGTAAGCACATTGCTAACCAGCAGCTGATGCCGCAGCCCTACCACCCATCAAAGCTTTTAAGACATCCATGAGGGATGATGAAAAGACCAGGAGTAAAAGGCAAGAGATGTGGGTTCTTGGCCTAGCGCTGAAGTGTGCACTTAGGTAACCCCTGGGTCCAGTTTACCTGACAGCATCCTGGGAAAGCTGGATTCACTGGTCTTCCTCTCCCTTCAGATTCTGTAATTCCTCAGATAGGCCATCATCTTATTAAATGCCCTCTTTCTAACCAACCTGGATTGTTCAAATAGTGACTGAATGGCTTTTAATAATATGTGTCTACTGCCTTCAGGATTCCAGAAGTCCATCTGGCAACCTAGGTAAGGGACCTGCTGATGGCCAAGCATGAACACTGCATGAGGTCAGGGCCCGTGGGTCTTTCTGATGTCCTCCTTGACCATCAGTCATCAATCTCCTATGTGCTTTATACTCTTGGGTTTTCGTTTCAGCTGTAATTTGGGGATAATAAAATCTGCTCTACTGATTTCCAGGAGTATAGGAAGGGTTAAATAAGATCCCAGATGTTGTGGAAGGTTGGACTGTGTTAAGCAGATGTGAGTGATTTGGTTATTATTAACTGGATTACCTCCTGGAAATGTTGAGACACCTCACTTTTCGGGGATGAATGGGCAAGGTATCTCTGTGGTGCTGAGCAGAGTGACATAAAGTAAGATCAGAGATCAGTCTGGCTCTGACCAAGGATGGTGCGTGCAGGCTAAGTCACTTTACCACCAGGCCCCTCTGTCCATGGCATTCTCCAGGCAAGAATACTGGAGTGGATTTCCATGCCCCTCTCCAGGGGATCTTCCCAACCCAGGGATCAAACCCCAAACTCTTACGTCTCTGCACTGGCAGGTATGTTCTTCACCACTAGCAACACTTGGGAAGATTGACCAAGGGTGATACTGTGCCTTAATCAGACCTAATGGGAAAACAGAAACCCCAGAGTTGTTGTTATTTCTGTAAGTAATTATAGAAAGACCCAGTATTCAACCCTGAAAGCGCTACTTTTTTTTTTTTGGCCACTTTTATTGGTCTTTCATTTCCATCCTTTTTGGGCTTGTAAGCACATTGCTAACCAGCTGATGCCGAGCCCTACCACCCATCAAAGCTTTTAAGACATCCATGAGGGATGATGAAAAGACCAGGAGTAAAAGGCAAGAGATGTGGGTTCTTGGCCTAGCGCTGAAGTGTGCACTTAGGTAACCCCTGGGTCCAGTTTACCTGACAGCATCCTGGGAAAGCTGGATTCACTGGTCTTCCTCTCCCTTCAGATTCTGTAATTCCTCAGATAGGCCATCATCTTATTAAATGCCCTCTTTCTAACCAACCTGGATTGTTCAAATAGTGACTGAATGGCTTTTAATAATATGTGTCTACTGCCTTCAGGATTCCAGAAGTCCATCTGGCAACCTAGGTAAGGGACCTGCTGATGGCCAAGCATGAACACTGCATGAGGTCAGGGCCCGTGGGTCTTTCTGATGTCCTCCTTGACCATCAGTCATCAATCTCCTATGTGCTTTATACTCTTGGGTTTTCGTTTCAGCTGTAATTTGGGGATAATAAAATCTGCTCTACTGATTTCCAGGAGTATAGGAAGGGTTAAATAAGATCCCAGATGTTGTGGAAGGTTGGACTGTGTTAAGCAGATGTGAGTGATTTGGTTATTATTAACTGGATTACCTCCTGGAAATGTTGAGACACCTCACTTTTCGGGGATGAATGGGCAAGGTATCTCTGTGGTGCTGAGCAGAGTGACATAAAGTAAGATCAGAGATCAGTCTGGCTCTGACCAAGGATGGTGCGTGCAGGCTAAGTCACTTTACCACCAGGCCCCTCTGTCCATGGCATTCTCCAGGCAAGAATACTGGAGTGGATTTCCATGCCCCTCTCCAGGGGATCTTCCCAACCCAGGGATCAAACCCCAAACTCTTACGTCTCTGCACTGGCAGGTATGTTCTTCACCACTAGCAACACTTGGGAAGATTGACCAAGGGTGATACTGTGCCTTAATCAGACCTAATGGGAAAACAGAAACCCCAGAGTTGTTGTTATTTCTGTAAGTAATTATAGAAAGACCCAGTATTCACAGGACTTCCTTGAAAGCGCTACTTTTTTTTTTTTTCTTTTTTGGCCACTTTTATTGGTCTTTCATTTCCATCTTTGTTCCTTGACCTGTGTGGGCCTCCCATCGCAGTGGCCTCTTTCGCTGCAGAGCACTGGCTCTGGGTGCATGCACTCCAGAGCTCTGGCTCGGTAATTGGACACAATGTGTCCAGCCGCTCTGCGGCACATGGGGTCTTCCCAAACCAGGGATCGAGTCGGCGCCCCTTGCATTGCAAGGCAGTGTCCTTAACCACTGGACCACCAGGGAAGCCCTGAAAGCTCTACTTCTAAGCCTTTATCTGCATAATAAGTTGTTGCAGTTATGATCAACTAGGACTTGTATAGTGTAGTATTACCTGGAGGGTATCCCCATCAGTACTTCTAATTTCAATGTATAACTTTATTTAACTGCTTCAATGGGGATTGTTAACAGCATATTAACATTTCAAAATTAGTCTTAAATAGAGTAGATACGTACACAAGTGTAACCTTTTCAGGTTTTCAATGATCCAATAGCACTACATGAAAACAGTCTCTGTAAGTTAGATGTCAAACTCGTATATGCGCCTAAATGTCTATCAAGACCTTAAATGAATTTCTTGCCCCAGGCTGGTATCAGTCTTTGTCCAAAATGCCCTAGTTCTCGTGAGAAATGGTGTTTAGAGACCACAGTCTAGGTAAATGAGCCTTTTCCTTCTGCTGTGTTAGTCATTGTTTCTAGGTGTTTAAGTGAGAAGTGCTGGAAAGTATTAATTAGGGAAACTACCTCATGAATGTATAATGAATGTCCATTTCTAACCTAGAATTACTGAATTTTACTTTAAATTATTTAATTTTATATATATAATTTTTGGATGGGGAAAATCTGGGTACCTAAGAGCATGAATATTATTACTTAGTTGCTATATATGACCTAGTTTCAAAATAACAGTAGTAACATTAATACTAGCAATAGAATTTTTAAAGGTGCAAAATGAAACTGGTACACTTGTTGTATCAGAAAGCAAAACAAACAAAGATTTTGATAATTGTGTCAAGTGACATAAGACCAAACAGAACTAGCCAAAGGTAAGGAAAGGAGATGAAGTGTAAAAGCAATAATAATTGTATTGGACCAAAACACATCATATATGTTCAAATCCATGCATTTAGGAGGAATGGGGAGTAATTACTTAAGAGTACAGGGTATTCTTCTGAAGTGATGATAAAGTTTTAAAGCTAGAGAAAAGTGGCAGTTGTACAACATTGGGAATGCACTAAATGCTACTGAATTATACACTTTTAAATGGTTAATCATATGTGATGTGATTTTTACTTCAATTAAAAGAGAGAGACTTAAGAAGCATATCAACCACCTGTAAATGTGTAGATGTTGTGTAGATCTCATTATTGCTTTCTTTTTGATTTTCCATTTCTCCAAGTGAATTTTGAGTCATTTTAGAATCCTAAATAATTAATTCCTATGCCATTGAAATAAGAAATGTCTAATGAAATACTGTGATATCTGGGTTCACTCCTAGGCCATCTAGACTTGGACTGGAGATGAAACAGCTTTGACTGTGAGTTGACAGACCATGAAGCTGGATGCCCGGGTACCCAGGGCTTTATTCTACTTTGTTCTCTATTTCTGTATGAGTTTGGACTTTTTCATCCTAAAGGGTTTTTTTAAATAACCTTTTTCATTCAAAATGACATCTTGTCATCATTAGTTCATATCCCTCTCACAATACACTTCCAGGCATCCAAATGGGCCAGGATCACACCCAGAGAAATTAACACCTGTCTGATATTTTGATTATGAAAACAGATCGCCCATCCTGCAGTCAGAAAGGCACTGGGTTGACAACGATCCTCCTCTCCAGGCCCATGTTCCTGCCTACACAAGATTAGCTGCCTGGGGCAGGGATGCAGACTCCAGCCAGAGCTAACTGGCCCATGCAAGGAATAAGTACATAACTTTTCCTTCCTTAACTCCTTCATCAGTCTGATTCCTGTGTCCCCCTATCTGTGAAAACCTCCCATTGCTCCCCATGCTTGGGGCCAGCTCTTTCTCAGAGGGAGGAAGAATGAAGCGTTAGTAGATTTGGCATTCCCACCCTGAGGATTGGTTCTCTTCCCTTGACTGCTGTCTGCTGCTTTCTCATCTAGGCGTGGCTATAAAAGTGCATAGAAGGCAGAAATCACTATGAATATTCATGAAGTCATTATGAATAATACTACTTTAAAAATGAGTAGTTTTCTGGCTAGTCTCCCTGGAAATTGAATTCTGCTCTCTTACTTTGAGTCACTTGGAGATCGTTAATAGCAGTGGGCAGCAAACTTCAGTCCAGAGGCCAAATCTGGTCCACTATCTATTTTTTATATGAGCTGCAAGCCAACGATGGTTTTTATATCATTAAATAATTGAAAAGCAAATAAAAAATTTTTTACATGTCTGTAAATATCAACCACCTGTAAATGTGTAGATGTTGTGTAGATCTCATTATTGCTTTCTTTTTGATTTTCCATTTCTCCAAGTGAATTTTGAGTCATTTTAGAATCCTAAATAATTAATTCCTATGCCATTGAAATAAGAAATGTCTAATGAAATACTGTGATATCTGGGTTCACTCCTAGGCCATCTAGACTTGGACTGGAGATGAAACAGCTTTGACTGTGAGTTGACAGACCATGAAGCTGGATGCCCGGGTACCCAGGGCTTTATTCTACTTTGTTCTCTATTTCTGTATGAGTTTGGACTTTTTCATCCTAAAGGGTTTTTTTAAATAACCTTTTCATTCAAAATGTCATCTTGTCATCATTAGTTCATATCCCTCTCACAATACACTTCCAGGCATCCAAATGGGCCAGGATCACACCCAGAGAAATTAACACCTGTCTGATATTTTGATTATGAAAACAGATCGCCCATCCTGCAGTCAGAAAGGCACTGGGTTGACAACGATCCTCCTCTCCAGGCCCATGTTCCTGCCTACACAAGATTAGCTGCCTGGGGCAGGGATGCAGACTCCAGCCAGAGCTAACTGGCCCATGCAAGGAATAAGTACATAACTTTTCCTTCCTTAACTCCTTCATCAGTCTGATTCCTGTGTCCCCCTATCTGTGAAAACCTCCCATTGCTCCCCATGCTTGGGGCCAGCTCTTTCTCAGAGGGAGGAAGAATGAAGCGGTTAGTAGATTTGGCATTCCCACCCTGAGGATTGGTTCTCTTCCCTTGACTGCTGTCTGCTGCTTTCTCATCTAGGCGTATTGGCTATAAAAGTGCCTAGAAGGCAGAAATCACTATGAATATTCATGAAGTCATTATGAATAATACTACTTTAAAAATGAGTAGTTTTCTGGCTAGTCTCCCTGGAAATTGAATTCTGCTCTCTTACTTTGAGTCACTTGGAGATCGTTAATAGCAGTGGGCAGCAAACTTCAGTCCAGAGGCCAAATCTGGTCCACTATCTATTTTTTATATGAGCTGCAAGCCAACGATGGTTTTTATATCATTAAATAATTGAAAAAAAGCAAAAATAACACAATTTTGTGACATGCAAAATTAAATGAAATTCAAATTCCGGAGTCTGTAAATATAGTTTTCTTGGAACATGAGCTACACTCATTCTTACATACTGCCTATGGCTGATTTCATGCTAAAATGACAGAGTTGAGTGGTTGGATTAGAGACTTATGGTCCAGGAAGCCTTAAATATTTACTCTCTGTCCCTTTGGAGAAGAAGTTCACTCATTTCTGGTCTGTAAGCTTGAGATTCTGACTTATGATTCCCTCTTGTCTAATAGAGCTGGACTGCGATGTCACCCACTGCCAGTAGGTGCCGCTGTCCTCCACACATCAGCATGAAACCGCCCAGATTGGAGGCTTTGGGTTTTAGAAAATATATTCAGTAAAGATTAAATGAATGACAACTTTGTACCATACACAGTTTTAAGTTCTGGATTTACAGCAGTTATTAGCAGCACAAGCAAAAATCTGTTTTCTTAGAGCCGAGGTTCTACTGAAATGATGATTTCCCATGATTCTTTGGGATGAGTGGGATCAGCTGGCCTGTTCTGCTTTTTTGGAGGGCATCAGTGCACGTCACTCATCCAGCTGAACTAGGCTAGAAGCTCCCTAGTGTCACTCACACACCTGGAAATTCGTTGATTCTCCATTCAGTCTCCCCTCAGGGCCAAGTCAGCATGGTGGGCTATGAATATAGCACAGTGGTCTCAGGGCCTCAGAGTTTCCGGGACTTCTTTTGTGGAAGCTGGCTTTAAGAGGGAATGCGGAAGCCGCTCATCTCTTAAAGGCTAGATCCAGAATTAGAACAGCATCACTTTTGCCACATTTTGTTGGTCAGGGCAAGTCAAAAAGCCAACCCAGAGGTTCTCTGGTGGTTCAGTGGCTACAAATCTATCTTCCAATGCAGGAGACACAGATTGGATGCCTGATTGAGGAACTAAGATCCCAGATGCCATGAGGCAACTGGGCCCATGTGCCTCAACAATTCAGTCTGTAGGCCAGAACTAGGAAGCCCCTGTGCTGCAACCAAAGATACCACATGACACAAATAAGATCTGTTGCAGCCAAATAAATAAACATTTTTGAAAAAAAAAAAAAAGACTCAGGAATAGAAGAAAAGGATTCCACATAATGATGGTAATAGATGAGTTAAGCTGTCTGTATGTACTTGGAGAGAAGAAATTGATAGTGACCATCTTAGGAGACTATGAGAGTGGACAAGAAACACTGATTTTTGCCCCCATAGACTCTCTAAACGCCTGGGGTCCCTTCTCCTTTTGGCCATTGTGTGTGCATAATATTAATAAGTTTGATTGGTAGAGAGTTATTGAATTTTATATTCTTGAATCATGGGATTCATAAATCAGGAAATGTATTGTGGGAAGTATCTTGAGCCCGGAGTCTGTAAAGCCTGTGTACATTTTCCTCCATGGCTCTGCAGCCACAGCTGTCTGGCTGAGCCCCCGTGCGTGTCCTGAGCACAGTCACACTCAGACTGGCAGCTGAGCTCATCTCAGAAGATGACATCCTGCAGAATTTAGGGAATGTGATGCAGCTCTCTCCCCAGAAGAAGCCAAAACCGCCCAGACAGGCCAAATGTGCGACTCGGTCTTGATCCTGCCGCATCCTCCCAGGAGGAAGGGGCACTTAAATTACCCCAGACTTAAAAACAAAACTTTAGGGGGAAATAATTTTAGATTTACAGAAGGATTACAAAAACACTACAGAGAATTCCCATACACCAGTCTCCCCCATCACCAGCTCCTTACGTAAGCATGGTAACTTTATCAAAACTAGGAAATTAACATCAGTAAAACACTATTTTTTTTTTATTTTTTCATAAAACACTATTAACTAAACTGCAGACTTACTCAGATTGCCCCTGTTTTTCACTAATGTTCTTCTGCTCCAGGAGCCCATCGAGGACCCCATGTTCACTTAGCCATCGTGGCCCCTTAGTCCTTTTTTCTATCTATGATAATTTCTCAGTTTTTCCTTGGTTTCCTTGGTTTTCATGACCTTGACATTTTTAAAGAGTGGTGGTCAGCTTTTTTTTCTTTTGTAAAACATCCCTCAATTGGGGGTTGACTAGTGTTTTCTCATGATGAAACTGAAGTTTGAGGGTTCGGAAAGAATATTATAGAGAAAATGTGCCTTTCTCACTGCATTATGCTGGGGACGTATGACAACCTATCTTGTTACCAGTGATGTTAACTTCCATGGGGTATTTGTGAGGTTTCTTCGCTGTAAAGTTATTAAATAACCCTTTCCATTGTCTGTTCCTTAGAATGGAGCCCATCTTAGGAGACTATGAGAGAAAACCTGATTTTGCCCCATAGACTCTCTAATCGCCTGGGGTCCCTTCTCATTTTGGCCATTGTGTGTGCATAATATTAATAAGTTTGATTGGTAGAGAGTTATTGAATTTTATATTCTTGAATCATGGGATTCATAAATCAGGAAATGTATTGTGGGAAGTATCTTGAGCCCGGAGTCTGTAAAGCCTGTGTACATTTTCCTCCATGGCTCTGCAGCCACAGCTGTCTGGCTGAGCCCCCGTGCGTGTCCTGAGCACAGTCACACTCAGACTGGCAGCTGAGCTCATCTCAGAAGATGACATCCTGCAGAATTTAGGGAATGTGATGCAGCTCTCTCCCCAGAAGAAGCCAAAACCGCCCAGACAGGCCAAATGTGCGACTCGGTCTTGATCCTGCCGCATCCTCCCAGGAGGAAGGGGCACTTAAATTACCCCAGACTTAAAAACAAAACTTTAGGGGGAAATAATTTTAGATTTACAGAAGGATTACAAAAACACTACAGAGAATTCCCATACACCAGTCTCCCCCATCACCAGCTCCTTACGTAAGCATGGTAACTTTATCAAAACTAGGAAATTAACATCAGTAAAACACTATTTTTTTTTTATTTTTTCATAAAACACTATTAACTAAACTGCAGACTTACTCAGATTGCCCCTGTTTTTCACTAATGTTCTTCTGCTCCAGGAGCCCATCGAGGACCCCATGTTCACTTAGCCATCGTGGCCCCTTAGTCCTTTTTTCTATCTATGATAATTTCTCAGTTTTTCCTTGGTTTCCTTGGTTTTCATGACCTTGACATTTTTAAAGAGTGGTGGTCAGCTTTTTTTTCTTTTGTAAAACATCCCTCAATTGGGGGTTGACTAGTGTTTTCTCATGATGAAACTGAAGTTTGAGGGTTCGGAAAGAATATTATAGAGAAAATGTGCCTTTCTCACTGCATTATGCTGGGGACGTATGACAACCTATCTTGTTACCAGTGATGTTAACTTCCATGGGGTATTTGTGAGGTTTCTTCGCTGTAAAGTTATTAAATAACCCTTTCCATTGTCTGTTCCTTAGAATGGAGCCCACATTCAAGGGGAGGATAATGGAGCTTCTGGAGGGAGGTGCGTCTGAACTTTAAAAACTCTAGGGCAGGGTTTCCAGGAGAAGGGAGGGCCCCAGACCTGCCCACTGACTTGCTGGTGACCTTGGATGAGTCACTCAGTCTCTCAGAGCTGGGATTTCCCTCCCTCTTGTGAAATCGAAGATGGCATCCCTGCCACACAGCTGTCTCCCAGGGCCTCGAGAGATTTCGACTTGTAACACTTCAAGCTACTGGAGCAGAGAACTGATGAGGGAAAAGGTCCTTGCTATAACAGCTGAGGTCTTGTTCCTGGTCTGTGAACATTTTCCAATCCTGATGTCCGTCATCAACAGGAGTGTCCCCTACTAGTGATGAGGCCGTCACTATTTTTATAAAATAGTCTCATGGTATTCACATGCTAACAAGGGCTTAGTGTAGAAGAAAATGCTGCAGGGAACTATTTTTTGGTAAAGCGAATATTTCCCCTGAATTAGCCTTTTTGTTTAAAGTCATTTTCTCACTTATTGGATTTGCTGAAACCGAAGGGCTCTAGGAAGTCCTTCCAAAGTACACACCATCTTTGTGCAAAGGCTTTTGAACAGAATGTTTTTACACTGAAGGTGATGGATTACCCCAGAATTAGCCATTAGAGTGATTATTTTACATCCTTGAAAACTGGCTCTTCTCTGGTAAGAGAGTCCTGGACAAACTGTATTTCTGACACTGGGTACTAAAGAGAACTAAACCCCCAAGGGGATTGTAGTCTTATGATTTTAGTGAAGATGTGGCTGGTGAGCTTGTTTCTGGGAGAGTAGATGTATCTACTGTGATTGGGTGTAGACGTGAGAAAAAGGGATGACCTTGACATTTTTAAAGAGTGGTGGTCAGCTTTTTTTTCTTTTGTAAAACATCCCTCAATTGGGGGTTGACTAGTGTTTTCTCATGATGAAACTGAAGTTTGAGGGTTCGGAAAGAATATTATAGAGAAAATGTGCCTTTCTCACTGCATTATGCTGGGGACGTATGACAACCTATCTTGTTACCAGTGATGTTAACTTCCATGGGGTATTTGTGAGGTTTCTTCGCTGTAAAGTTATTAAATAACCCTTTCCATTGTCTGTTCCTTAGAATGGAGCCCACATTCAAGGGGAGGATAATGGAGCTTCTGGAGGGAGGTGCGTCTGAACTTTAAAAACTCTAGGGCAGGGTTTCCAGGAGAAGGGAGGGCCCCAGACCTGCCCACTGACTTGCTGGTGACCTTGGATGAGTCACTCAGTCTCTCAGAGCTGGGATTTCCCTCCCTCTTGTGAAATCGAAGATGGCATCCCTGCCACACAGCTGTCTCCCAGGGCCTCGAGAGATTTCGACTTGTAACACTTCAAGCTACTGGAGCAGAGAACTGATGAGGGAAAAGGTCCTTGCTATAACAGCTGAGGTCTTGTTCCTGGTCTGTGAACATTTTCCAATCCTGATGTCCGTCATCAACAGGAGTGTCCCCTACTAGTGATGAGGCCGTCACTATTTTTATAAAATAGTCTCATGGTATTCACATGCTAACAAGGGCTTAGTGTAGAAGAAAATGCTGCAGGGAACTATTTTTTGGTAAAGCGAATATTTCCCCTGAATTAGCCTTTTTGTTTAAAGTCATTTTCTCACTTATTGGATTTGCTGAAACCGAAGGGCTCTAGGAAGTCCTTCCAAAGTACACACCATCTTTGTGCAAAGGCTTTTGAACAGAATGTTTTTACACTGAAGGTGATGGATTACCCCAGAATTAGCCATTAGAGTGATTATTTTACATCCTTGAAAACTGGCTCTTCTCTGGTAAGAGAGTCCTGGACAAACTGTATTTCTGACACTGGGTACTAAAGAGAACTAAACCCCCAAGGGGATTGTAGTCTTATGATTTTAGTGAAGATGTGGCTGGTGAGCTTGTTTCTGGGAGAGTAGATGTATCTACTGTGATTGGGTGTGACGGGATGTCTGCCTCCAGTTCTTTAGAAATCACACGACTTGCCACATCTTCACAACTCAAGGGTATCATCCATGTGGACTCCCTGGAGTTCAGCAACATGGCAGCCCGTTTCCCACCGTGCACAGAGCACCGATGAACTCACCCAATCGTGTCCTCCAGAGCCAGTCCTCTGATAAGCCTAGACCAGGGGTTGCTGCAGAGCGGGAACACCTTTTGGCTAAGACTCCAGTGTTCTCTCCATGTTCAGCTCCACGCACAACCACCGTGTGATTCTGTGACAAGATGAAGGAAAATGTTCATCCTACGTCTTTCCCTGTGGCCTTGGCTGAACCGCACAGCCCAGGTGAGACATGAAAATATCCGTTTTAAATTCTCTAATTAGGACTTCCCTGGTGGTTCAGTGGTTAAGACTCCATGCTCCCAAGTCAGGGGGCCAGGGTTCAATCCCTGGCTAAGGAACTGGATCCTATCTGCTGCAACTAAACATCTGACTGCGACCCCTAAAACTCAATGCAGTCAAGTAAATAAATAAAAAATAAATATAAACCCTCGAATTGTCTTGAGAATGGGGACAGTTGTCAGGATTGTGTTGGCGGAAAAGCATTCAACTGTTTCTTTGTTAAATGTAAAAAGTTTAAAAAGAAGTTTTAGCTCTCTTTTGGTATTTCTTCACTTTATCTACAAAGAGCCTTGAAACCAGAAGTGATCCGGCATGTCTCTCATTCTTGGGAAGGCTCAGACTAAGAAAACCACCTGCATTGTTTCAGTCCTCTCACTCGTCACAGCTCCTGAGGACAGGAGACCTAGGTTCCACCTCTGAGTCAAGAAGATCTCCTGGAGAAGGGAATGGCACCCCACTCCAGTACTCTTGCCTGGAAAATTCCATGGACAGAGAAGCCTCGTGGGCTCCAGTCCAGGGGGTCACAGAGAATCGAACATGACGGAACGATTAACATTTTCACTTTCTGGGTCTAAATCCCTCCAATCCTTTGTTTCTACTATGCCTTGCCCTCAATCTAGAAGCCTCTCCCTCCTACCTCTCTGTTTATCTAACTCAGTGCTTTTCAAGATTCAGTTCAGTCGTTGGTCTTTAGGAGGCCCTTTCTAACTGCCTTAGCCCCAAATACTTCAGGACTGTCTCTTTGAAGAGGGCGTGTCACTTTCTTATCCTGACACATTTCCTTTACCACATTTCCTTTCTTTCTCGTTTGTTTTTTATTATTCTTTAAAATGGGAGTATAGTTGACTCACAATGTGTTGATTTCAGATATACAGAAAAGTGATCCAGTTATATAAATGTATACTTATTTTTCAGATTTTCTATTATAGGTTATTACAGGGTAATGAATATTGGTCCCTGTGTACTATAGTATGACCTTGTTGCTTAGCCATCTTATATATGAGAGTTTATCCATCCTATATAAGATCCCAAACTCCCATTCCTTCCTTTTCCTAGCCTCTTTCCCCTTTGGCAACCACAAGTCATTTTCTCTGTGAGTCTGTTTTTGTGTCATAGCTATGTTGATTTGTGTCTTATTTTAGATTCCACATATAAGTGATATCATATGGTATTTGTATTTCTCTTTCTGATTAGTAAAATGACCTCTTGTTATTGTTATTTTTCAGTCTCTAAGTCATGTTCAACTCTTTATGATCCCATGGACTGTAGCCTGCCATGCTCCTCTGTCCATGAGATTCTCCAGGCAAGAATATGGGACTGGGTTGCCATTTCCTTCTCCAGAGCCTCTTCCTGTACCCTCGTCTCCTGCATTGGCAGATTCTTTACCACTGAGCCACCAGGGAAGCCCAGAATAACCTCTAGGTCCGTCCAGATTGCTACAAATGGCATTATTTCATTCCTTTTGATGGCTGAGTAATATTCCTGTGTGTGTGTGTGTGTGTGTGTGTGTGTGTGTGTGTACCACATCATCTTTATCCATTCATCTGTCGATGGACACTCTTTCTTTCAGTGATAGCCATGCATTGTTTCTGCCAGTCCAGTATCTACTTCTCCTTCTGATAAAGGATCTGATTTTCCTTTAGGGAACCACCTCTCTCGATTCTCCCCTGTCCCCTCCAGCACTCTAGTCCAGAAGAGCATAGGTAACGGAGGCCAATTAGCTATTTTGTTTCCTTGCTCAGATGTTTGATTCTGGAGAAGTCAGGGCTGTCATACAGAAATCGTCCACCTGCGAGTGGAGCCCAGAGGAAAGAAAGAGCACCAGTCAAAGCCAAAGCAGGAAAAAAAAAAAAAAAGCCAGAGCAGAAACAGAGATAAGAGCAATGTTTGAAGCGCTAGATTTGGCTGTACCTGAAGTCAGAATTATTCTTTGGGCTTTTCTGATATTTAAGCCTACCTATTCCTTGTTTAAGCCACTCTGGTTTATACTATATGCAATGTAAATTTCTTTGAGGGCTGAGATCCTGTCTTATTTACCTTTGACATCCCACTTATGGCAAATGAGGTGTTTTCTGTATATAGTAAGGGCTTCATAAGTGGGTGTTACTAATATAGGGGGAAATATGCTAAACCGGTCAGTTTGAAGGGGGAAAGTTTTATTTTATGAATAAAATACTTATTTTATGAGTAGTTTTTAACCTCTCACCTGGTGATACAGAGGACAAGGAGGTAGCCTACCTTTTATTTCCCCACCTCCTCCTCTGAATTATGGCTTCTTAATTAAGACAGCGGCCTCTGAGTTCAGGTGGCCTGGCTTCAAACCCACACTTTGCTGCTTAAAACTCTGCCTCCATAGACAGGGTAGTTAGTCTTTCTAATCCTCAGTTTCTTCAAATGTAAAATGGGAAAAAAATAATAGTTCCTATATCGGGTTGTTAGGGTGATTAAATGAGCTATGCCTCATATATGGAGAGGACTAGTTCAATGCTATTATTATAATTCTTAAAACACCAACATTCTCCTCCCATCTGAGCCCTTTAGCTTTCCCGAGGTGGGACTGTGGGCCCAGGCCATGCTGTGAAAAAAGGTGAAGGAATGGTGTGAGAGCTGAGAGAGAGTTAGCCAGAAGAAAACAAGGTGACATCCCAAGTAATAGATAAAGACCTTGGGTTCCCATAAATGCATCTGATCTCTACCGGGAATGGGAACACCACACCCTCAGTCTTTGCAGATCCTTTGTTCTCCTTTATGGCTCCGGCAGTAAGCAGAAAGAATGTGAGCTCTGGACTAAGACTGATAGTTTAAATTCCAGCTCTGGTTCTCACAATATTCTGGCCCCTTTGAGCCTTAGTGTTCTCATGTATGAAACGGGGGTTTATATGACCAACCTCAGTAAGGAAATCATTTAGAATAGAAGGTACTCAGGTCATTACTTAGCACAGATGTTCAGAACCTGGTCGATGCTGAAGACCTTCTGACACACGACAGGGTGAACAGTACACACACATGCACTCGTGGACTTTAGACTGATGAGGAAGAGAGTTATCAGTCAATGAGTTCTAATAAAACACAATGAGTAATTTGATAGAGGAAGTACAAGGAGCTGAAGAACTTATAATGGGAGGGTCAACATAGGTTAGGCATTTAGGAGATGAGTAGAAGAAGAGGAAGAGTTGGACAGATAAAAAGTAGAGAGTGGAAGAGAGGAAAACAAGGAAGGTCATGGAGTGTGGGGATTTATGACCATGTCTCCAACATCCTTTCTGCCCCTCAGTCTTGTCCTTTGGATGGGATTCCCCTCATCCTAGCTCATGGGGTAATTTCAGCCCCTTGTCATAGCCCAGACTTAAGCCAAATAGCCCATGACATTCCCTTGCTCACAGTAATTGGTTAAAGGTGGTTCAATCACAGCAAAGATAAGATTCTTTCTCCTTCTTGGAGATGATCTAAACAGCTTTATTTATTACTGGAAGCCATCTTACCGCCATCAGGAAAACCAGACTGAGGAGATGGTCAATGCATCATAGAGGGCAAAACTAAGAGGCATGCAGAACCAGAGGCCTGATCTAACTATCCTGAAGCCCACTGACCACTGGTGTTACGAATGATACATGAGTCCCCCAAAATCCTTGGTTGTTTAAGTCAGCTTGGACTTAACTTTCAGTTTTTAAAACTATCTGAAAAAAAGCCCTTTAGCTTTCCCGAGGTGGGACTGTGGGCCCAGGCCATGCTGTGAAAAAAGGTGAAGGAATGGTGTGAGAGCTGAGAGAGAGTTAGCCAGAAGAAAACAAGGTGACATCCCAAGTAATAGATAAAGACCTTGGGTTCCCATAAATGCATCTGATCTCTACCGGGAATGGGAACACCACACCCTCAGTCTTTGCAGATCCTTTGTTCTCCTTTATGGCTCCGGCAGTAAGCAGAAAGAATGTGAGCTCTGGACTAAGACTGATAGTTTAAATTCCAGCTCTGGTTCTCACAATATTCTGGCCCCTTTGAGCCTTAGTGTTCTCATGTATGAAACGGGGGTTTATATGACCAACCTCAGTAAGGAAATCATTTAGAATAGAAGGTACTCAGGTCATTACTTAGCACAGATGTTCAGAACCTGGTCGATGCTGAAGACCTTCTGACACACGACAGGGTGAACAGTACACACACATGCACTCGTGGACTTTAGACTGATGAGGAAGAGAGTTATCAGTCAATGAGTTCTAATAAAACACAATGAGTAATTTGATAGAGGAAGTACAAGGAGCTGAAGAACTTATAATGGGAGGGTCAACATAGGTTAGGCATTTAGGAGATGAGTAGAAGAAGAGGAAGAGTTGGACAGATAAAAAGTAGAGAGTGGAAGAGAGGAAAACAAGGAAGGTCATGGAGTGTGGGGATTTATGACCATGTCTCCAACATCCTTTCTGCCCCTCAGTCTTGTCCTTTGGATGGGATTCCCCTCATCCTAGCTCATGGGGTAATTTCAGCCCCTTGTCATAGCCCAGACTTAAGCCAAATAGCCCATGACATTCCCTTGCTCACAGTAATTGGTTAAAGGTGGTTCAATCACAGCAAAGATAAGATTCTTTCTCCTTCTTGGAGATGATCTAAACAGCTTTATTTATTACTGGAAGCCATCTTACCGCCATCAGGAAAACCAGACTGAGGAGATGGTCAATGCATCATAGAGGGCAAAACTAAGAGGCATGCAGAACCAGAGGCCTGATCTAACTATCCTGAAGCCCACTGACCACTGGTGTTACGAATGATACATGAGTCCCCCCAAAATCCCCTTGGTTGTTTAAGTCAGCTTGGACTTAACTTTCAGTTATTTTCAGTGGAAATATTCTAACAAATATGCAAGAAACAAGCACTGTGAAAAGTAGGAAACAAGTATGTCCGTATTTGATGATACTAATATGTCAAGCAAGACAAGAATGAAAAGTGTCCATTAGATCTAGCATCATGGAGATCATTTTGACCTGGGTCAGTTTCAGAGGTAGGGGTAGGGTGGCAGGGAGACCCCCAATGCAGGCTTCTATCAGACATCTGAGGAGACCAAGGACCCCCTGAAGCCATGAACCTTTGACTGTGCTTTGAAAAACATAAGCTATTCTAGTGTCTGTCGCCACAGAGAGATCAAATTTCTAAAAATTTTAGGTATTCTCTCTTGTTGCCCTAACTTTCATCAAAACATCCCCAACCTCAGTTTTTCAACTATCAGAGTTCTATGAGTTTAACTCTAGAAAGAACAGAATTTAGAGTAAACTTTGTAGGAAGCTTCCATTATAGCTGAACGGTTGGATTAAGTTTTGGTTTTCTCCCCTCTAAGGTGGTTTACTGCGTCTTGACTCTTTTTGGATGGGAGTCATACATCTCTTGAGAAATCAGATTAAAAACTATGGACCCATGGGAGAGAAAATGCCCTCAATTCTGCAATGTATTTGTAGGTCTTTGTGATTCCTATGAAACTGGCTTTGCAGATTACATGGGGCACTGCCCAAGCACGCCATCATTTACAAGCTCTAGTGAATCAGTATTTCCTTAACTGGGGTCATGTTCCAATGGGTAAAGAGTTCCAACCCATCAAGTTAGTTCCCTCTTCCTGCCAATAGCTCCAGAAACCCCAGCTTTCTTTTCCAGCCTTCAGGAATGGATCAGGGAAGGGCTTACAGCTTTCTCACCCCATGGATACTCACTCACACCAGCCTTGCTTCTCCCTGGTTCCCCTCCCAAGTTCTCTTTCCCAAAACACCAATCTCTAGCCATGGTCTCGGTGGAAGGTTAAGATTTGGAAGAGGTATATTATTATCATTCTCATTCATTCATGCCTTTATTCTGAAGAACCTACCTGCACAATGAGCTCCAGTTTTCAGCCATCGGTCTACACAGTCCTTGGAAACCACACTCGGATCCAGCGGAAGTAAAGATATCCAAGTCCTAGATGTGACCCGCCACTAACATGTTTCCTACCCATGGCTTCAATTTTTCTTATTGTGATGATCTGTCAGCATAAAAGAATTCACTTGTCCCAAAGCACTGGCTTCCGACTGACTCAGGGACTCACTGGTGAGGGCTGCGGGTTGTCTAATCTGAGGGCAGCTCCTGCCTTCTGGCCTGAAGCAAGAGCTTTTGCCCTAATGGTGTGCACTTCCCATCTGAGCCAAAGAAAGAGGCCTAAAATGTTTTGTGTTGACCTCTGTTAGCACTTATAATCATGCCCTGGTTGTTTGCATGCCTGCCAGTCCTCCTGACTTGCTCCTTGAGGAAGCAGCCATGAATAATTCACCTTCGCGCCCGCAGAGTTCCGACAGATGATAATATTAATAAGAGTGAATGTAGACAGAGCTCTGCCTGGTTCGAAAATGGAGTGAAGCACTGTCTATGCCCATCTCCTTCATAAAACTGTATGTGACCCTCAATTACTAACCCTACTTACTTTAACTTTTCTTTTGGAAATAAATACAGACTTTTCAGAAAAGTTGCAAGAGTAGTTAGTATAAAGAATCCCGTGCGTCCTTCACCCAGCCCTACCCATGTTAGCATCTTGCATAACCACAATAAAAGAGTCAAAACCAAGAATTTAACGCTGATACAATACCCTTACCTAGTCCATAGACCTTATTCAAATTTCACCAATTTTACCACTACTGGACTTCTTCTGGTACCCAATGCAGGATCTCATGTTGCATCCAGTTGTCATGTTTCTGATTTCCTTTCACCTGAGACAGGACCTCTTTTTTTCTTTTTATTTATTCATTTTGTATGTGCTTAACACCTTTTGAAGAGTATTAGCCAATTTGTTACTTGTAGAATATTCCTTCATTTAGGTTCATCTGCTGTTTCCTTAAGATCAGATTATGCATTTGGGGCAAGAATACCATGGGAGCAATGTTATGCCTTTTTCAGTACATCTTAACAGGTGGTATCTGATGTCAGTATATCTCATTACTGGGAATGTCAACTTGGTCACTTGGTGAGCTGGTATCTGCCAGGTTTCTCTACACTAAAGTTTCTATTTTCCCCTTTGTAATTAATAAATATCCTGTAGGGAAATGCCTTGCAACTCTACAAATATCCTGATTTTCACCCTACTTTGGCCCACTAATTTTAGCATCTCTTGATGATGCTTGCTTAGAGACAGCTACTAGTGTGATATGTACCAAATACTGATTCTCTATTTCCCTACTTCTTTCTACACTGAGAACTGGAGTCTACCATAAAAGACTTTTCCTTTTCTCTTTTTTATTTACTTATTTAATTATTCATTTGTATCAGTATGGCCTTATAGAATACTCACCTCATTTTTCAGGTGAGAAAAGTGGGACTGAGAACTATTAGCTAAGGGACCCCCCCAAGCCACAAAACTATGATGGAGGAAAATCAGGATTTAGTCTTGGGCTCCCTGAGTTCTTAACTGTTTCATTCTTCTTCCTGATAGGGTGAGTCTTGTAACTTAGCATAGTCACCTCTTTGCTTGGTTACCAAGAAGTTCAAATTTAAAACCATCTTTAGTAATAGTGCAATAAACCATCTTTAGTAATAAGTAATATTGTACTTACACAAACTTTTCCTTTGACATCTCCTTTTTATTGTATCCTCTTTCTCTCTTGCTTAAGTCTTTATCTGTTCCTTATTTTGATAACCTTTGTTTGGTTTGATTGGTAAACCATCCCCCTTTGAGAGAAAATTACTAGTAAACATTTCTCTGAGACTAGAACATGATAGATTATTATTATTATTATTATTATTATTATTATTATTATTATTATTATTATTATTATTATTATTATTTGAAGTAGATCAGTTTGATTGCTGAAAAATTATTTCCTGATAGTAGTGTTCATGGAATGTCCTTGAGATTTGTCTCAATGGACAAATTCTCAAAATATGGAAAATACACACCTTCTCTCAATAAATGAGAATGTCTAGATAGGGTTATCAGAGGACATAGCAATGAGAAGCAGATACAAGTGCTAAATGCCCAAAGCTGATTTATGAAGGAGCCTTTTTAACGATGCCCCATGCATCCTTTAAAAAATATATTTATTTATTTACTTGGCTACACTGGGTCTTAGTTGTAGCAGGCAAACTCTTAGTTGAGGCATGTAGGATCTAGTTCCCTGACCAAGAATCAAACCCAGGCCCCCTGTATTGGGAACACAGAGTCTCAATCACTGGACCAGCACGGAAGTCCCGACAGCCCCAAGCAGCTTTAAGGTGGAACTCCAAATGGCATAATCTAGGGCATTGCCTGAAGATTAAAGAGGCTGAGGGCAAGCAGTGAGCTCTCTGATTCTGCAAGTGTTCAAGAAGAAACTTCCAGAAGACAAAATACAAGAGTGATTGTAGGACTGGAAGTTGCAGTTGGTAAACCTCTGTGCCTTACTTTCCAGGATCCATGTTCTTTCCTTGTGGAAAACATATGGAAGATTCCTTTGGAAATGCAGTGCTCCCCCACACTCAGCTATGTGACTTGGAGGTCGGGAATCCACTCTCAGCTCAGGTGTTTAAGGCCATGAATCCAACCCACTGCTGTCCATACTGACTGTTTCAGATATGAGAGGTAAGAAACTCAGAACTGGAGACGTGACAGCCAGTTGCTGGAGCCTTCTCAGAGAGAGAAGCCGTCTCCTCTGTGGAACTTCATGGCAGAGATGCTCTGTCTTCCTCCAATGATGGAGTGAGAGTTGTGAGGTCAGGAACCAGCAGCCATCTTGCAGTCTTGTGCCTGAACTAAATCAGAGAACTGGAGCTGAGACATGGAAATACAGTCTGAGCTGTGTCTCTGGCTCCATCAGAAGCCAGATTATTTCCTGAGTGTTACAAGAACCAGAGAACTGCCGCTTTTTCAATGAAAATGGTTGGGGTAGAGTTTTCTATCATTTGCAAGTGAAAGAATCATAAATGGTAAAGCCAAATGGACTAAACATCTGATTGAACTCCAGAATCATTGGGGGAGTTTATTAAACACACAAATGCTCAGGGATTCTGCTTGTGTAATGAACACCCAGTGATTCTTCTGCACCCAAGCCTGGGAATCACAGATCCCTGCTTGGACACGCTAGGACTGGCCATTAGGAAGTCCTCAGTGTGTCCCTCCTGCTTCCTCCCCTCTTCACCCTCTTCTGCCAGGTGAGAGACCCCGCAGGGAGGAGCCCTGGCTCCAGCAACCAGCCTTCAGCTCTTTCTATTTATACATGAAATTGCTTGCATTCTCCTTGTGAGTGGCAAGTCTGCCTGTTTGATGTTAAATGAGTTGGTGAACTCAACAAACACTTAAAAGATGAGGCTCTTCCAAAGAGAGAAAATAGAAAATTAAAGCAACATTCAAAATGGGATGGGCTTGAAATTCACCTTGACTCTCATCAGCCCCCTTTCTCTGTCTTCCTAACTGGGCCCCTTTCAGCCAATGGAAGACATCAAGATAAAATGGCATCCTGGTGAATATCCTGCAAAACCAAACCAATAGGATCTGTCTGGACAAAGATTATGAAAACCTGTGGCTGATCAAAGTGGGAATAGTTCCTCCTTAAGCTCCTCTCACCCATCAGGTAGACAGGAGACACAAACTTCTCCCACATCAGTGATACTCCCATACTCATTTTCCGATAGTCCTGTGCGTCCCGGTGCAAAAATCTGAGCTCTTAATAACCCACTTTACGACATGGATGTTCTGATCTGATATTATTAGATGGAAAGTGGCCGCTTTCTAATCAAGAGAGAGGCTGGGGCATTTGTAACAGCTAGAATCAAAGGCCTGGTCTCTTCTGTTCCTAATTATCAATAGTGTTTTATAATCTTATTAATATTGATACACAGTATACTGAAGATCTGTTAACGCCTAATGTATGTGGAACCAGCAGCCATCTTGCAGTCTTGTGCCTGAACTAAATCAGAGAACTGGAGCTGAGACATGGAAATACAGTCTGAGCTGTGTCTCTGGCTCCATCAGAAGCCAGATTATTTCCTGAGTGTTACAAGAACCAGAGAACTGCCGCTTTTTCAATGAAAATGGTTGGGGTAGAGTTTTCTATCATTTGCAAGTGAAAGAATCATAAATGGTAAAGCCAAATGGACTAAACATCTGATTGAACTCCAGAATCATTGGGGGAGTTTATTAAACACACAAATGCTCAGGGATTCTGCTTGTGTAATGAACACCCAGTGATTCTTCTGCACCCAAGCCTGGGAATCACAGATCCCTGCTTGGACACGCTAGGACTGGCCATTAGGAAGTCCTCAGTGTGTCCCTCCTGCTTCCTCCCCTCTTCACCCTCTTCTGCCAGGTGAGAGACCCCGCAGGGAGGAGCCCTGGCTCCAGCAACCAGCCTTCAGCTCTTTCCATTTATACATGAAATTGCTTGCATTCTCCTTGTGAGTGGCAAGTCTGCCTGTTTGATGTTAAATGAGTTGGTGAACTCAACAAACACTTAAAAGATGAGGCTCTTCCAAAGAGAGAAAATAGAAAATTAAAGCAACATTCAAAATGGGATGGGCTTGAAATTCACCTTGACTCTCATCAGCCCCCTTTCTCTGTCTTCCTAACTGGGCCCCTTTCAGCCAATGGAAGACATCAAGATAAAATGGCATCCTGGTGAATATCCTGCAAAACCAAACCAATAGGATCTGTCTGGACAAAGATTATGAAAACCTGTGGCTGATCAAAGTGGGAATAGTTCCTCCTTAAGCTCCTCTCACCCATCAGGTAGACAGGAGACACAAACTTCTCCCACATCAGTGATACTCCCATACTCATTTTCCGATAGTCCTGTGCGTCCCGGTGCAAAAATCTGAGCTCTTAATAACCCACTTTACGACATGGATGTTCTGATCTGATATTATTAGATGGAAAGTGGCCGCTTTCTAATCAAGAGAGAGGCTGGGGCATTTGTAACAGCTAGAATCAAAGGCCTGGTCTCTTCTGTTCCTAATTATCAATAGTGTTTTATAATCTTATTAATATTGATACACAGTATACTGAAGATCTGTTAAGGCATAATGTATGTGGAAGATAATTAACAAGATCCGAGTCAGATCAATCGCCTATTTGACAGCCAACGGTGTGTGGCTTATAAATTATACATATTCTAGGTATTGCTCAAAATGTTTAAAGTTTCCATCCAACCCTTCCGATCCAGCGCTGGGAGAAGGCATGAACCGAAAGGTACCGTCCCCAGCCTATTCAAGCCTCCTCTGCACACACAGGACTCCTTCAAAATCAAAGGGTTCCATTAACCGCCAAGATTCACACACAGCATAAAAACACACCTTCTCCTTGTAAAGTGTGGAAAAACAAAAGGTGAAATCTTGTAAGAAAAGAGATGATTAATAAAAGGAAAGTAATTTGCCTTTTGATTACTGAAAAAAGGTAATAGTTGGATGTTTCAAATGGTGGAGCTGATCTTTCCTGTGGGCACCAGTCTGGAACAGGGTGAAACATTTGGTAGAGTCGGGAACGTAAAATCTCTTGATCAAGGGGCTTCCCTGGTAGCTCAGTGGTAAAGAGTTCACCTGCCAATGCAGGAGACATGAGTTCGATCCCTGATCAGGGAAGATCCCACATGCTGTGGAGCAGCTAAACCTGTGAGCCACGACTATGGAGCCTGTGCTCTAGAGCCTTGGAGCTGCAACTATTGGAGCCGCAACTATTGAGCCCACGTGCCACAACTACTGAAGCCCTTGTGCCCTAGAGCCCGAGAACCACAAGAGACATCACTGCAACAAGAAGTCTGCTCACCTGAACTAGAGAGTCGCCCCCACTCCCTGCAACTAGACCAGAGCCTGCAGCAGCAGCGAAAACCCAGAATAGCCTAAAATAAATAAATAAATAAATAATTTTTTCAATAGGGAGATTATTCAAAAAAAAAAAATCTCTTGATCAAGTGTGCATCCTGTGTGTAATGTCCTCACATGTATTCTGAAGGCAATGGATATATTTTTTCTCTCACACAGCATCCCTTAAGGGACAGCCCTATCCCCACACTATAATACATTCTGTCCAGGAGGTTCAGACAAGGCTGACCCTACCCTTGCCCCATGGGTAGACACATGACTTAAACAGGCCAATCAGAGCTCTTCTTACGATTAATTTTTCAAAGCCATTGGAAAAGACAGCACAATTTCCCACTGGGATTTTGAGCAGGAAAGGTGCAAGCCTCTTACTGCTCATGGTCACTCTATCATGAAGTGGAAAGAGCCTGTCTGAAAATAAGCAGTCCAGAGGACAGGACAATTAAGGGAGAAAGAGAACAGGGCTCTGCTGAAATCACTTGAACCCCTGGAACCAGTGCATCACCCTTGGGCTCCCAATTACTGGAGCCTGTCATGAATTCTCTTTTCTGCTTAAGGCAACATGGATTGGGTTTCTATCACTTAACTGAAGAAATTCTAGCTAACAGGGTGGATGAAGGCAAGATGGTTGGCCTCTCTTTTTTTTACCTCTCTACAATGCAGTTGAAAAAGCTAGGCAAGTCATGTGGGTTCAGGAGCTGGGAATAGGATGAACCACAGAAAAATAGAGTGCAACAGGTTCATCAAGGCAATGGGGTTCCAATGAGGAAACTTTGATCTGACTTCTTAAGGTGATGGAAATGCATGGTTTATACAGCTGTATAGAACTGTATACAACTGTGAGAACATTGAATTACACACTGTTATAGGTGAAGTTTATTATTCACTAATTATCCCTCCATACACTTGATCAGAAAAATAATAGGTGCAGGTGAAACAAAATAAAAGATCGGGAGAAACAAAACATAAAACTCCTCAGTCTTGCATTCTGATTGCTCTGCAAGAGCTTCTCAGATCTCCCTTCAAGAAAATCACAACTGGAAATTGTCAACGATGTGCAGTTGGCTTAGCCAGGAAAGAGAAGCTGGGATTGCAAACCCCAAGAAAAACCTTGGTTCTACATCAAAAGAATGGCCAAGAAAATGTACATTTATCACATTTAACTTTTAAAAAGTGTCTAATGTGTATAAAGATTCCTCATATGAGCTGACTTTTCTTTGCAATTAGCTGCCAACATCTGCACAGATCCCACCACCCAGCAAAGCTTCCGCAGGGATCTGCCACCACTCTGAGTATCCTTAAAATTATCCTGAAAGTGTGCAGTAGTGCTGGATTTCAGTACATCCAGTGCAATCTATTTTTCTCCCTTCTTCCAGAAGAAACACTGCTTTGTCTTCAGATGAACTTGCACATAAGAGCTGTGTTGCACAAAACCTTGACTCCCACCCTCCCTGTGGTGAAATGCTCACACTATGGGCAGCCTCTGACCAAGGCAGGCCAGGCTCACCCAGGGAAATGCGACACTTTGTAAGTTGCTCTCTCTCCCTGTGTGTGTGTTGCTGAGTCATTTGAACATTTATATGACTGGAAGCCCTCACATACACACTTATATACAGCAGTTCTGTTCTTTGTTATTTCTACCAACTCCTGAGTTGCGTGGTGGGATGATGGGCCCTCCCAGTTAGAATTACTGAGCAATAACAATGGGAATGTTGGTCAATGAGATTATCGTGCCCAGTTCTTCCCTCCCTCCCTCCCTCCCATCTATAGAGTTATAATCCCCTTCCCACAGCTTCACTGGAAACACATTACTTCTCTGTCCCTGGACATTGGGCTGAGCCATTGATTTGGTCAACACAGACATGACATGAGTAAGATATAAATGTGTTTGTGCATTTGGCTTGCCATCATTTGTCTTGACATGCCATGACAACAACTTGTCCTACAAACACACCAGTCCAAGGGGGATAAAGGACACATGGGACAAACATAGACCTAGCTCATTACCTACAGCCAAACCCAGTCAGCCTACAGCCTCAAGTAGTGCTGACTCAGTCAGCTCATATCACCATGAGCTAGAAATGCATGCATTTGTGGTTGTAAGCCACCCAGGCTTAAGAGCCATTTGTTATGCAGCAC
Source organism: Tragulus kanchil (assembly GCA_022376925.1). NCBI lineage: Eukaryota > Metazoa > Chordata > Mammalia > Artiodactyla > Tragulidae > Tragulus > Tragulus kanchil. The sequence goes on along the minus strand of JAIOJX010000005.1, from coordinate 127,382,477 downwards.
TGCCGTGTAAAACCCTTACTAATACAGCTTCTGGTTTTACAGATGATATTGTTGACTAACACTGTGATATCGGGCTAGAGAGTTTTTGGCCTCAGTTCTTTCGTCTGTAAAATATCAACATAATACCTGTCTTATCTTGCTCTCCTCTACGTGCGCTCAGTCGTATCCGACTCTTTGTGACCCCAGCCTTTATGGTCCAACTTGAACATCTGTGCATAATTACCAAAAACACCCGTAGCTTTGACTATACAGACCTTTGTCGGCAAAGCAATGTCTCTCTCTTAATACACTATCTAGGTTTGTCATAGCTTCCCTAACAAGGAGCAAGTGTCTTTTAAATTCATGACAGCAGTCACTGCCTGCAGTGATTTTGGAACCCAAGAAAATATATGTTTGTGTAAACATACAGACAAATAAGCGAGTGTCAATCACTCAGTCATGTTATGTCCAACTCTGCAACCCCACAGGCCATGGCCTACTAGGCTCCTCCAACCATGGGATTTCCCAGGCAAGAATACTGGAGATCTTCCCAACCCAGCGACTGAACCCACATTTCCTGCATTGGTAGGTGGATTCTTTACCACTGATCCACCAGGGGAGCCCCACAGGCTTGACATTTATTGATAATGAAAGGAGGTACCCTACCCCAGCTCCTGGAGGCAAAGTTACCCTCACAGACGGGGGTGTGCTTCTGCCATATTCGACTGTATTCCACAGTGGGTATAGAGCGGGTTTTGGCACAGCCATAAATAATAGGCTAAATAGTTACCGTGGGTGGAGAATATATTCCCAGGAAGATCTGCACCAAGCCCTCTGCACACGTTGTCTCATTTGACTTTCCCAACAGCTCTCCCAACACTGGCCTCATTAAACCACGAGATGCGATGCTCCCATTACCCAGCTGGACTACATTTCCCAGATTCCCAAAAAGCTTTTTGCCCCATGAGTACAATGCACAACACGTGAAGCACATTGTAAAACCCCCAAACCCAGAGCCTTCAAGTAGTGACTCAGTCAGCTCATATCACCATGAGCTAGAAATGCATGCATTTGTGGTTGTAAGCCACCCAGGCTTAAGAGCCATTTGTTATGCAGCACTGCCGTAAAACCCTTACTAATACAGCTTCTGGTTTTACAGATGATATTGTTGACTAACACTGTGATATCGGGCTAGAGAGTTTTTGGCCTCAGTTCTTTCGTCTGTAAAATATCAACATAATACCTGTCTTATCTTGCTCTCCTCTACGTGCGCTCAGTCGTATCCGACTCTTTGTGACCCCAGCCTTTATGGTCCAACTTGAACATCTGTGCATAATTACCAAAAACACCCGTAGCTTTGACTATACAGACCTTTGTCGGCAAAGCAATGTCTCTCTCTTAATACACTATCTAGGTTTGTCATAGCTTCCCTAACAAGGAGCAAGTGTCTTTTAAATTCATGACAGCAGTCACTGCCTGCAGTGATTTTGGAACCCAAGAAAATATATGTTTGTGTAAACATACAGACAAATAAGCGAGTGTCAATCACTCAGTCATGTTATGTCCAACTCTGCAACCCCACAGGCCATGGCCTACTAGGCTCCTCCAACCATGGGATTTCCCAGGCAAGAATACTGGAGATCTTCCCAACCCAGCGACTGAACCCACATTTCCTGCATTGGTAGGTGGATTCTTTACCACTGATCCACCAGGGGAGCCCCACAGGCTTGACATTTATTGATAATGAAAGGAGGTACCCTACCCCAGCTCCTGGAGGCAAAGTTACCCTCACAGACGGGGGTGTGCTTCTGCCATATTCGACTGTATTCCACAGTGGGTATAGAGCGGTTGTGGCACAGCCATAAATAATAGGCTAAATAGTTACCGTGGGTGGAGAATATATTCCCAGGAAGATCTGCACCAAGCCCTCTGCACACGTTGTCTCATTTGACTTTCCCAACAGCTCTCCCAACACTGGCCTCATTAAACCACGAGATGCGATGCTCCCATTACCCAGCTGGACTACATTTCCCAGATTCTCTGGCAGTGAAGTGCAACTAAATGGCTGTGTTCTGCCCCATGAAGTACGAGAGGAGGTATTCCATGTGCCATTCCAGGCCAGGCCCATAAATACCTCCCTTTTAATACTTCCTCTTCTCTTCTGGCAATAGAGGATCTAGCCGATGAGCTTGAAGCCAAGAGGATGGTGGAGCCACAGAACAAAAAGAGCCTGAGTGTATAAAACCTGCTCCAAGTTAGCCTGTTGCTCAATTCAGTTGTCCCTTGGTGTAGTTCCAGGACCCCCATGGAGACCCAAATCCGTTATACAAAATGGCGTAGCATTTGGATATAATCTAGTACTCATATATGCATATCTATGTGTATCCCTGGAGAAGGCAATGGCAACTCACTCCAGTAGTCTTGCCTGGGAAATCCCAGAAATAGAGGAGCCTGGCGGGCTACAGTCTGTGGGGCTGCAGAGCTGGACACGACCGAGTGACCACGGACACTTATTTGTCTGTATGTTTACACAACATATATTTTCTCGGGTTCCAAAATCACTGCAGGCAGTGACTGCAGTCATGAATTTCAAAGACACTTGCTCCTTGTTAGGAAAGCTATGACAAACCTAGATAGTATAGAGAGACACCACTTTGCCAACAGAGATCCTTATAGTGAAAGCTATGGGGTTTTTTCGTAATTATGCACAGACATTTGGATTGGACCATAAAGGCTGAGTGCCGAAAAATGAATGTTTTCGAACTATGATGCTGGAGAAGATTTTTGAGAATCCCTTGAACAGCAAGGAGATCGAGGCAGTCAATCCTAAAAGAAATGAATCCTGAATATTCATTGGAAGGACTGATGCTGAAACTGAAGCTCCAATACTCTGGCCACCTCATGTGAAGAGCTGACTCATTGGAAAAGATACTGATGCTGGGAAAGACTGAGGGCGAAAGGAACGGAGAGCACAGAGGTTAGATAGCATTACTGATTCAGGGGACATGAATTTGAGCAAACTCTGGAAGAAAGTGAAGGACAGGGAAGCTTGGTATGCTGCAATCCATGGGTAGCAGACTTGGAAATGCCATACAATATTTGTATGTAACCTAGCCTCTTTAAATCATCCCTGGATTAGCTATCATACCTAATTCAATGCAAATACTGTGTAAATAGTTGCCTGTGCTTGGCAAATTCAAGTTTTGCTTTTGGGTACTTTTTGGAATTTTTTCAGGGGAAAACTTTTTGATTCACAGTTGGTTGAATCTGCAGATGTGGAACCCAGGTTTACAGAGGCCAATGATACTCGTCTTCTGGATTGTACAGATCATGGCATAAATGTCTATTCTGCTAAGCCATTGAGATTTTCGGATTCCTAACTTATAGTTGCTACCTGGAGAAACTGCAGTTCAGATTAAGTGATTTTAGGCAAATTGGGTAAAAGTTGGAGCCAGGATTTTCACTCAAACCTGGCTATCTCCCTCCAGGTCCTATGATTCTAACTACTACGCATACTGCCTCTAGGCTAAGTAAGAATGCAAACAAATGAAAACAAACCTCCTGCTGGATTTTGTTTTTCCAAACCATTCCCTCACCTCTGGCTTGGGATCCACCCTGGGGGTTGTCGTTCAGTTACTCGGTTGTGTCCGACTCTTTGTAACCCCATGGACTGCAGCACCCCAGACTTATCTATCCTTCACTACACCCTGGAGATTGCTCAAACTCATGTCCATTGAGTCAGTGATGCCATCCAACCATCTCGTCCTCTGCCTTTCCCTCCTTCTTCTGCCTTCAATCTTTCCCAGCGTCAGGGTCTTTTCCAATGAGTCAGTTCTTTGCAGCAGGTGGCCAGAGTGTTGGAGCTTCAGTTTCAGCATCAGTCCTTCCAACGAATGTTCAGGATTGACTCCCTTTAGGATCGACTGGTTTGATCTCCTTGCTGTCCAAAGGACTTCCAGATGTCTTCTCTAGCACCACCATTGGCAAGCATCCATTCTTTGGCACTCAGCCTTTATAGTCCAACTCAAACATCGGTTTGTGAATACCAAAAAAACCATAGCTTTGACTATACGGATCTTTGTTGACAAAGTCATGTCTCTGCTACTAATTAATACACTATCTAGGTTTGTCATAACTTTCCTAACAAGGAGCAAGTGTTTTTTAATGTCATGACTGCAGTCATTGTCTGCAGTGATTTTGAGGCCCAAGAAAACATATGTTTGTGTATAGCTACTTTGAGGGAAAGGGAAAGCGGAGGGCAATGAAGAGTATGTCAGACACTTTGCATAAGTGTTATCTAATTTACGCTTCACAATAACCCCCTGGGGAGCCACTAAGTGCTCAGAGAAGCTAAGCTGGTCTCTCAAGGTTTCACAGCTAATGGACAGCAACACTGGGGTTCAAACCCAAGGCCGCCTGAATCAAGTGTAGTGCTTGCCTTTCCATCACCTCCCTAAGGGGACACCATTCATGGACTCTTCATGCTACCTGGAGAAACTGCATGATTAAGTGATTTTAGGCAAATTGGGTAAAAGTTGGAGCCAGGATTTTCACTCAAACCTGGCTATCTCCCTCCAGGTCCTATGATTCTAACTACTACGCATACTGCCTCTAGGCTAAGTAAGAATGCAAACAAATGAAAACAAACCTCCTGCTGGATTTTGTTTTTCCAAACCATTCCCTCACCTCTGGCTTGGGATCCACCCTGGGGGTTGTCGTTCAGTTACTCGGTTGTGTCCGACTCTTTGTAACCCCATGGACTGCAGCACCCCAGACTTATCTATCCTTCACTACACCCTGGAGATTGCTCAAACTCATGTCCATTGAGTCAGTGATGCCATCCAACCATCTCGTCCTCTGCCTTTCCCTCCTTCTTCTGCCTTCAATCTTTCCCAGCGTCAGGGTCTTTTCCAATGAGTCAGTTCTTTGCAGCAGGTGGCCAGAGTGTTGGAGCTTCAGTTTCAGCATCAGTCCTTCCAACGAATGTTCAGGATTGACTCCCTTTAGGATCGACTGGTTTGATCTCCTTGCTGTCCAAAGGACTTCCAGATGTCTTCTCTAGCACCACCATTGGCAAGCATCCATTCTTTGGCACTCAGCCTTTATAGTCCAACTCAAACATCGGTTTGTGAATACCAAAAAAACCATAGCTTTGACTATACGGATCTTTGTTGACAAAGTCATGTCTCTGCTACTAATTAATACACTATCTAGGTTTGTCATAACTTTCCTAACAAGGAGCAAGTGTTTTTTAATGTCATGACTGCAGTCATTGTCTGCAGTGATTTTGAGGCCCAAGAAAACATATGTTTGTGTATAGCTACTTTGAGGGAAAGGGAAAGCGGAGGGCAATGAAGAGTATGTCAGACACTTTGCATAAGTGTTATCTAATTTACGCTTCACAATAACCCCCTGGGGAGCCACTAAGTGCTCAGAGAAGCTAAGCTGGTCTCTCAAGGTTTCACAGCTAATGGACAGCAACACTGGGGTTCAAACCCAAGGCCGCCTGAATCAAGTGTAGTGCTTGCCTTTCCATCACCTCCCTAAGGGGACACCATTCATGGACTCTTCATCCATCCATTCCTGCATTCATTCATCCAATCATCCAGTTAGTATTTGTTGGATGTTTCCTGTGGACCAGGCTCTCTGCTGGTCTCTAAGCTAGGTCTAGGTGATCTCAGAAGGGAAAGAAGCATTTGCTGGGGAATTCTCTGGTGGTCCGTTGGTTAAGACTTTGAGCTCCCACTGTAGGGGTCTTGGGTTTAATCCCTGGTCAAGAAACTAAGATCCTCTATGCCACAGGGCACAGCCAAAACATCAAAAAAGAAATAAAGAAGCATTTACTCTCAGGTGCTCATCCCGCCTGTCAGGACACTGACATTTTGATTTAATTTCCTCCTTAAATCCGGTGCCTTAAGGACCTGTTTCCCCTGTTTTATGCTAGTCCCAGCCATGACAGTTGTTGGCAGAACCATTCATGAACTCTGTCCTCAGAGAGCTCACAGCCTAGAGAAGACTATCAAGCTACCAACATGCCAGTTAACTATCACAGATCACACCAACCATAGTCGTACCATTAAACCACGCCATTTTATTATGCTCACAGGCTGTGGTCCAAAATTCAGACAGACATTGAGTAGGTGCTTTGTGTCTGTTCCACCATGTTTAGAGATTCAGCTTGAATATTTGCACTTTATTAAGAGGAGTGGCTAGAATAGGTAGAGCCTGGAAACATCTGGAACTTGGTCACTCACAGCTCTGGCAAGCTGGGACTGTGTGGATCAGAGACTGCGTGTGGCCTCCATGTAAGGCATGAGTTTCTGGCCAAAGTGGTCACTCCTCTGCCCAGATCTATGAGGAAGGATGGAGAACCCCCTCTCTCAGTGGAAGGAGTACCAAAGTATTGGTGGCTATTTTAAAAACCATCACTAACAATGACAAAGATAATGAATAATTCTTCTATAGAGGAAAGGGACATTATTCCATGAAAATGTACAACTGAGGATTCTTGTGGAGAGACAATGAATTGATAACAGCATATATACCTTATTCATTCGTCTGTCTAACATATACTGAGCACTCACAAGGCACCAGGCCCTCAGCTGGTCACAGGGAGGAAGTATCCCCCCGGGAAAGGAGTGCAGGTCAGCCCCTGCTTTGCAAGGCTTCAGAGCCAGTCCTATAGGTGATACTGATCCACCCACAGAATTGGTCCAAATGTATGTGTCTGTCCTGAGCGCCTCACGCATCCTGCCCTGGGGAAAAGGTTAAGGCAGCCACAGGAGGTGTCGCCCTTGACCCTGGAGAACTTGTCACTTGTGCTATTATCAGAAGTAGCATTATTATTATTATTATTTATTTATCCTTTGGGGGCTGGTGGGGAGGGAGGGGAGCGGGCGGGCCACTTCTATTGGTCTTTCATTTCTCTATTTTCATCGTCTTTGTTCTTTGGCTCCTGTGGGCCTCCCATCGCGGTGGCGTCTGTCGTCGCAGAGCGCCGGCTCTGGGCGCAAGCACTCCAGAGCTCCGGCTTGGTAATTGGACACATTGGTCCAGCCGCTCCGCGGCACATGGGATCTTCCCAGGCCAGGGATCGAACCGGTGCCCCTTGCACTGCAAGGCGGTGTCCTTACCCACTGGACCACCAGGGAAGCCCCTTATTATTATTTTATTATCAGAAGCATGCTGGAATCAATCAGTGCCCTAAGACTCCCTAGCATTTGTAATGGGACTGTGGGTTCCAAAACTCTTTCACTTTCCTTACCTCACCTCAAACCTACGAGGCAGGAGGGCAAAACCCTCCAATGTCCCCATTTCACAGATGAGAAAACTGAGCTCAGCAAGGTTACTCCTAGGGGGTGCCCCCCATAAGACAGCTAACGAAGACAGCTCTGCATGGCATGCTTCTGGAGGGTCCCTATTTTTCCAGATTCATGTCTTTCCCCTGCCACCCCTCCATCCCTACTTGCCTTCAGGGCCAACCACATAGAAGTAATGCACTCCTGGTGTCCTACAGTGCCCTGCGCCTGTCTTAGCATTCCAACACCCTAGGACGGAGGTAAACCTAGTCTCACTTTCACCTTGCAGACTGAGGAAACCAAACTCAGGAAGGTACAGTGACTTTCTCAAGGTCACTCCTCAACTACAGACGCTGTGGAAAGGAAACTCCAGGGCCTGTCGGTCTGCCCTGAAGCCAGTGTGGGCACCCCTGTGCTGGGAACAGTTGCACCACCTCCACCCGCAGTGTGAGCTTTTGTCCCCAGGGTGCTGAACCAAGCGTTGGATGCTGGTGACCCAGACTCAGGTGCTCTGCCCTTGCCTGTGACGGGCTGGATAGTCACCATCATCGCCAGCTTGGGGGAAGGCGCCTGGCTGATGTGATCAATTATGCATGGCACTGGGCTAAGCCTGGCACCCCGGGAATTGAGGCGTGAAGGTGGGATGGGAGAGCTGGAGCCGCAACCCAGGGGTCACTTGCCTCTACCTTAACCCTTTCCCTGCTGCCTCCTCCCCGGTGAGAGAGTCAGGGCCTGAAGTTCGGTCCTGTCTGTCTTCCAGGGCGTGTGTTCAACAGCTGGATTTCTGCTCCATGGTGTCTCCACACCCAGGCCGAGCCAGCCAGCCTCTGCGGCCTTTCCATTCATTTCAGGCCTCATTAGTGTCTGCAGCTTGGATTTACACAGATGTAAATCAGGTCATTAGCACCTCCTGGCTTGGCGAGGAGGTGTGGCCAAAAGGGAATTTCAGGGTGGAATTTAAGGGGGTTGGGGATAGGGAGCAAACTTGGAGCCCAACTTTAATGTTTAACCTCTCTGACAATGGGACTGCACGTCTTCCCCACCAAGATCCCAGGCAGTGTCTTGGGTGAAAGCAATGATAAATACAAGTAGATAACAGATGGGGCTGGGTGGGAGGAAATGGATTGCTAAATTATACATCAGATGCAGGGGTTGGGGGTGGCCAGCTTGGACCAATGGGAAACAGAGAAAGGCTTTCAGGATCCCTCATTCCCTCCCTCACCACACTTCACCCTGCCTTTGTTTGGGAAAGAGGAGACCCTGAATCCTCCCTACACAGTGTTAAATCGTGGTGGTGGTGGTGGGGAGGGGGCGTGGATGGAAGGGAAGATCATCCCGGGAGGAAGGGAGAGAGAAAGAAAGAGAGAAAGAGACTGTGGTCAATTATTAACACAAAAAGTGTCTCAAAAAAGAAGTTTCAAGTTCTCTAATTTGGAAAGTCAAAAGTTGAACTGGGCACCAGGCTGTGGATGCCAAGGCTGGGTTTTGGCCGAGTCATGCTGGCCAGGCACAAGCTGTCACCTGGCCATCTCCTACCTGGGAGGACAGCAGCGGTAGGGGTGGAGTCCCAGGCAGGAAGGCGGGGCCCCAGCATCTCTCCTCTTGGCTGCTGACCCGACGCAAGACTTCACAAGGCTGCCACGAGTGTTCTCAGGTGGGTCTCAAGTCAAGACAGCAGAAGCCTGTGTTGTTTTCTGGGTGGGCCATTCCCTGCTGTGGAAGCTTGCACACGTCGCTGAACCTCTCACTTAGTGATAGAATGGAGTCAATAAACTGCTTTTTAGAGTGAATGCCAGGACTGGACACAGATTATGTCAGGGGTGGGCAAACTACGCCTGCGGGCCAAATTAACGGCCACCTTCTTTTTAAAAAACAAAGCTTTATTGGAAAGCAACTGTATCCATTTAATTCCTTATTGTCCATAGCTGCTTTTGTGCTAAAACAGCAGAACTGATAAGTTACCGCAGAGACCATATGGCCCCCAAAGCCTAAAAGATTTATTCACCAGCCTTTTGCAGAAAATTGTTGCCAACCTCTGGGATAGGTAAAGGACATACCTGGCTCTTCATAGAGGTTCAGCAAGTGCCAGAGGAGGCGTTGAATTTTATTAATGACAGCCCGGGCCACTTAGAGCTTTGTCTCTCATTTCTGGAAACCCGGAGCTTGTTTGTACTCAAAGCGCCAGCTATCTACTCGTGCCTATGTGCTGCTAGTGACCTTGGGGATGGGGACCTTTCCTGATGCTCCTGGGCGCACAGCAGATGCTAACAACGGTGTCCCGCACCCCCATGAGGACCAGGAGGGCCTGTGGAGGCGATCGAGTCAAATGATTGAGGGCCACCCTGGAGCCCAGGAAGAAGAAGCTCCAAAGGCATGAGAGAAGCAGGTGAGAGCAGAGAACAAAGAGGGCCCAGAAGGCAGACCCGTAGATGCAGGATCCCCATCCTGCACACTCCTGGGAGCCGGTGTCTGTCTGCGGAGGAGGGCCAATGAGGGGTGAAGGAAGTGAGCCCCTGTTTCAGATGATTGCTGGAGTCCCCTCCCCGCAAAAGGAGCAGGACAAGTTCATGGCCAACACTGTCAACTTCGCTCCTGCCTCTGGAACCCAGCGTGGGAGCTCAGCAGATCCTCTTGCCGTCAGCTGAGGCCAGCTAAGTCAACCAAGGGTTGAATCTGGCCAACCGACCGAGAGCCCTTCTCTGCAAGTGTTACTTGGTTGCTGAGACCTCCTTCCCTTGGCACAATTTGCCCTTCTCACCATATGCATGTCATTAAATTCTCCAGGCTACTCTGCTGCTCGGTGTTGACTCAGTTTTCCGCCGAAGGAAACTGAGGCTCATGAACCAAGATGAAAGCTCTCCTCTCCAGGACCAAGCAGAAGGACTGAGCAGAAGCCCTCAAAGGCCTGTCCTCTGCCAGCCTGCCTTTCAACTTGCTTTACATGACGTCTGTGCACTGGCCTGGTGGCATGAATCACTCTCCCTGCACAGGAACTTCAAAAGGAGCCTCTCCAGCCCTGCCCCCAAAGAGCTCCAGTGGCTCTCTTTGACCTCCTGCTGGCCTTTCCCTACAGGCCCCGTCTATAAGAACTGCAAAGAACCCAGAGAGAGCCTCCTGCCAGGAGCCGTAGCAAGGGGTGTTGACACACCAGCTTCAAGTTCACAAGGTCCATTGTTGTTGGTCAGTCACTCAGTCGTGTCCAACTCTTGGTGACCCCATGGACTGCAGCACACCAGGCTTCCTTGTTCTTCACCATCTCCCGGAGTTTGCTCAAACTCATATCCATTGAGTCAATAATGCTAACCATCTCGTCCTCTTTTTTGCTGCCCCCTTTTCTCCCTGCCCTCAATCTTTCCCAGCAGCAACGTCTTTTCCAATGAGCTGGCTCTTTGCATCAGGTGGCCAAAGTATTGGAGCTTCAGCATCAGTCCTTCTAATGAATAGCTAGAGTTGATTTCCTTTAGGATATGATCTCTGTGCAGTCCAAGGAACTCTCAGAGTCTTCTCTAGCGTTACATAGACTCACAGAGGTAAAGCAATTCACCCCAGGTCACATAGGAAGCAGATGAACTGGGATTGCAGGCTGGTTCTGTCTAGGGCTAGCCACAAGGACTTCAGGTCTGTGTAGACAAGCCTCCATCCAGTTTACCTGTAAAGATCCCTTGGGCGGTAGGCATCAGGACCTGGGGGCCCAAAGTGGTTTTCTTGACTGGCCCCTTCTCTTCTAAGAATTCAGGAAATGCTAGACTCTTTGGGCCTATTTTGATCTCTGAGTTATTTCCAAAAGGGTCCCTCAGATCCAGAGCTCTACGCACCAACCTGGGAGGACAGGTGAGAGATGGGCCACCTGGGATGGCTAAAGAGGTTATAGGATTCTGCACAGCTGCCCTTGGCCTTCCCTCAGATTTCACTCTGCTCCCCACGACACTTTTTTTTGGAGACAGAGTCTAGTCAGATTTCATCCACTGGCTTTGCCAACAAGAAATTATGTTAAAAATGGAAACAAAACAAAGCCTTTTCAACACGGAAAGGTCTGCCCAGCCTTCCTTTCCCTCCACCCCGGTGCTGCTGAGGGTTGTCCCCAGTGGCCTAGACCAGGACAAGGCTTTACTCCTGGCGTGAATGCGAGAGGCTGGCACCTGCTTGTCCCCTGAACAAACAGCACACTTTGAGACAGGGACTAGCGCCATCACTGGCTAAGGAGCCCTGAGAAACAGGATCCCTGACTTTTGCTGGGTTTCGTGCTGTCTGTATGTTTCCTTTTGTTTTGTTTTGGATATTGTGTTATGCTGCCTGCTTCAAAAGAGGCTTGGGTGGCCCTGGGAAGGCCTGTGTTCTTAGCACATTCCCCTCCCATTAAGCTTTTGTGAACATGCTTCTTGTGTTGGCTTTGTTGTTCCTATCCAGAGATTTGGGCTGTAAATGAAAGACTGAATTTGTAAAAGGAAACAAATGAGGCAAGAATTCCCAGCAGCAACGTCTTTTCCAATGAGCTGGCTCTTTGCATCAGGTGGCCAAAGTATTGGAGCTTCAGCATCAGTCCTTCTAATGAATAGCTAGAGTTGATTTCCTTTAGGATATGATCTCTGTGCAGTCCAAGGAACTCTCAGAGTCTTCTCTAGCGTTACATAGACTCACAGAGGTAAAGCAATTCACCCCAGGTCACATAGGAAGCAGATGAACTGGGATTGCAGGCTGGTTCTGTCTAGGGCTAGCCACAAGGACTTCAGGTCTGTGTAGACAAGCCTCCATCCAGTTTACCTGTAAAGATCCCTTGGGCGGTAGGCATCAGGACCTGGGGGCCCAAAGTGGTTTTCTTGACTGGCCCCTTCTCTTCTAAGAATTCAGGAAATGCTAGACTCTTTGGGCCTATTTTGATCTCTGAGTTATTTCCAAAAGGGTCCCTCAGATCCAGAGCTCTACGCACCAACCTGGGAGGACAGGTGAGAGATGGGCCACCTGGGATGGCTAAAGAGGTTATAGGATTCTGCACAGCTGCCCTTGGCCTTCCCTCAGATTTCACTCTGCTCCCCACGACACTTTTTTTTGGAGACAGAGTCTAGTCAGATTTCATCCACTGGCTTTGCCAACAAGAAATTATGTTAAAAATGGAAACAAAACAAAGCCTTTTCAACACGGAAAGGTCTGCCCAGCCTTCCTTTCCCTCCACCCCGGTGCTGCTGAGGGTTGTCCCCAGTGGCCTAGACCAGGACAAGGCTTTACTCCTGGCGTGAATGCGAGAGGCTGGCACCTGCTTGTCCCCTGAACAAACAGCACACTTTGAGACAGGGACTAGCGCCATCACTGGCTAAGGAGCCCTGAGAAACAGGATCCCTGACTTTTGCTGGGTTTCGTGCTGTCTGTATGTTTCCTTTTGTTTTGTTTTGGATATTGTGTTATGCTGCCTGCTTCAAAAGAGGCTTGGGTGGCCCTGGGAAGGCCTGTGTTCTTAGCACATTCCCCTCCCATTAAGCTTTTGTGAACATGCTTCTTGTGTTGGCTTTGTTGTTCCTATCCAGAGATTTGGGCTGTAAATGAAAGACTGAATTTGTAAAAGGAAACAAATGAGGCAGAATGAAGGTGCTCTGAACAGCTAAGTTATACCTTCAGGTAACCAGTCCAGGTAGCAACAGGGGCCTGCATCCTCTTTCTCAGCCAACGGCTGATCCCCACCCACTGATCTGAACCAGCTGATCAGCTCTGAATCAGCTCATCAGAGATGAGCCCCACTCCTCCTCACCAGCTCAGCCAGGCCACCTCCCAGAGGTGTGAATTCTGTCTCCTTGACTGGTCTTAAGTGTTTGGTGTCACAGAAGGAAAATGAGTTTGGACATTTGGGAGCAGGCCTGAGCTTGTGTCCCTGTTTGCCTTCTTCAGCTCCCGGTGGGACCTTGGGCTGGCATGCCCCATGCTGCCCTGGCTCATCATCCACTTCCTATGCTGACGGTCTCCAGACTCAAGAGCCCAGGATCTCTCTCTGCTTGGTGACCAGAGGGCTTTGCCTGATACGAAGGGAGCTTACCCAGCCCTGAAGCCAGGCAACCAGAGTGTTCTGCATTTAAATCTTCCAGAGAAGGCACCTTCCAAAAAGGAACCATGGCCGTAGATTAACATCTCAGCTACCTTTTGCCTTTGTGAGGGATGGGTTGATACTGGGCACATGATCTCCAGCAGGATTAAACCCCAGTTGTCCATAGCAACATCTGTTCTCACTTCCCCACTTCCTCATCAGTGCTTCCTGGGATCACATCCCAAATAAACTGGCTGCCCGCAAGTCACCCCGGTGCTGCTGAGGGTTGTCCCCAGTGGCCTAGACCCTTTACTCCTGGCGTGAATGCGAGAGGCTGGCACCTGCTTGTCCCCTGAACAAACAGCACACTTTGAGACAGGGACTAGCGCCATCACTGGCTAAGGAGCCCTGAGAAACAGGATCCCTGACTTTTGCTGGGTTTCGTGCTGTCTGTATGTTTCCTTTTGTTTTGTTTTGGATATTGTGTTATGCTGCCTGCTTCAAAAGAGGCTTGGGTGGCCCTGGGAAGGCCTGTGTTCTTAGCACATTCCCCTCCCATTAAGCTTTTGTGAACATGCTTCTTGTGTTGGCTTTGTTGTTCCTATCCAGAGATTTGGGCTGTAAATGAAAGACTGAATTTGTAAAAGGAAACAAATGAGGCAGAATGAAGGTGCTCTGAACAGCTAAGTTATACCTTCAGGTAACCAGTCCAGGTAGCAACAGGGGCCTGCATCCTCTTTCTCAGCCAACGGCTGATCCCCACCCACTGATCTGAACCAGCTGATCAGCTCTGAATCAGCTCATCAGAGATGAGCCCCACTCCTCCTCACCAGCTCAGCCAGGCCACCTCCCAGAGGTGTGAATTCTGTCTCCTTGACTGGTCTTAAGTGTTTGGTGTCACAGAAGGAAAATGAGTTTGGACATTTGGGAGCAGGCCTGAGCTTGTGTCCCTGTTTGCCTTCTTCAGCTCCCGGTGGGACCTTGGGCTGGCATGCCCCATGCTGCCCTGGCTCATCATCCACTTCCTATGCTGACGGTCTCCAGACTCAAGAGCCCAGGATCTCTCTCTGCTTGGTGACCAGAGGGCTTTGCCTGATACGAAGGGAGCTTACCCAGCCCTGAAGCCAGGCAACCAGAGTGTTCTGCATTTAAATCTTCCAGAGAAGGCACCTTCCAAAAAGGAACCATGGCCGTAGATTAACATCTCAGCTACCTTTTGCCTTTGTGAGGGATGGGTTGATACTGGGCACATGATCTCCAGCAGGATTAAACCCCAGTTGTCCATAGCAACATCTGTTCTCACTTCCCCACTTCCTCATCAGTGCTTCCTGGGATCACATCCCAAATAAACTGGCTGCCCGCAAGTCCTTGTTTTGGGACCTGCTTTGGGGGAGGGGTGAGACCCAAGCTACTACAGCAGCTGACCTAAGCCACAGGAACCCCATTTTCTTTAGTGTTAAATGGAGTGGCAATAGCCCCTCACAGAGTTGTTAGCAAGCAATAATGTATGGTCATCCTTTGGATGGCAAAATCCACGTGTATCAGCTATACCCCTGCAAGGCTGCTGCAGGCTCTGCAGAACCGAGGTGGGTATTTTATGAAGCCTCACTCTCTCCTCCTCACCATGGCTTCCGATCCAGTGCGCATGATCTAGCGTTTAGAGAATCCATGTCACACACTTGTCCTGACACTCTCAGTGGGGCCCTGTGACAAATGAAAACTGGCTCCTGTAGAAAAGAAGGCACACGGAGGTCTCGGGTGAGAAGAGGAATTCACTATTCAGTTGTGAGAAAGATTTCTGATCCTTTCAGAAGCCCCGTGGAAGAGCAGAGAGAGTTTGAATCCCGGCCCTTCACTCGGTGGCTGTGAGAGCTGAACAGTTCACGTGATCTCTCTGAGTGTCAGTTTCCTGTCCTATGGAATTCTGTGGAATTGTAGTGAGGACTACAAATAATATCTAGACACCCTTAGAACAGAGACAATTCTATCATGGATGCAGAAACGAATGAGAGAGTCTCTGCTTTCGAAGACCGTGGAATTTCATCGGGAGGTAAGATGGAACAGTGGAGCAGCAGTGGTGGAGGGGCGGCAGGACTGGAACCTTGGATACAATGTTTCCTGAGCTCCTGCGCTGCACAAGGCACCAGCTTGTGCCTCCAGAGGGAAGCCCGGAGAGTCCCGCTCCTTTGCTACTTATCCTATGAATCGACTGTTTTCCTCCCTCTCTTTCCTCTTCCTTCCTTCCTCCGTCTTTCTTCCCTCCCTTCTCTTCTTCTTTCTTCCTGTGTTGTGCCCGTTCTATCCCTCCATCCTTCTCTCTTCTTCTCATTCACGTTCCTCCTTTCCTTTATCTCTAAATTGGCCCTCCCTGCCAGAATCTTGTCCTCCAGGAAACCAGGGCTTCCCTGGTGGCTCAGATGGTAAAGAATCTGCCTGCAATGTGGGAGACCTGGGTTTGAACCCTGGGTCGGGAAGATCCCCTGGAGAAGGAAATGGCAACCCACTCTAGTCTTCTACCCTGGAGAAACCCACAAAGTAGCCTGAAGGGCTACAGTCCATGGGGGTTGCAAAGAGTTGAACATAACTGAGCAACTAACACATTTGTATCCAGGAAGATACAAATCTGGGAGATCGTAAATCTTACAGATCCTATTGGTCCTTGGTGTAAACTGGGGGCGGGCTTTACCCACCCCACCCGGAGAGTATCTGAATTTGAATAGAGAAGCATTACAACCTCTGATTTCATCAAATATCTTTTAGTTCCATTCTGTATGTAAGATGATCTGCCAACAGTGGTGTGCTGAGGCCAGTTCATACTGGTTTGTAAGAGACAACTGTTACATTTTCAGGAATTTTGCAAGTCATGATATCCCATGGATAGCCTGTAATGGGTTGTGATGGGAGTATTTACACTTTAGAAATAGGCAAATACTGCAAATCCGGGATTTTCTTTTTCCCAGAGAGCCAGTGGTTAAATATTTACCAGCACACCATTGTATAAAACATAAGTAACATGAGAGGGATAGATTTGCCTAGAAACAGCCCCTGCCTTCAAGGCGCTACCTAGGAGGCTTGATGATGACTTATATTCCAGAGATAAATTTCTGTTTCCCGGTCACTCTCCTCCTGTGGCCTCAGTTTCCTGTCTGAGACATGGGGATCACAGTAACATCTCCTTTCCTTTCTTACTGGCTTGGTAAGTGACTCACAGGAAATGATACACACCAAAGAAGCCACCCTGTCATCTATATGGGGCTGTTCAGATCATCAGACACGTCTGCACATTGTAAGACTGTTGTCTTGAGTCTCTCCAAGAGGTAATTTATCCACACACGGGATCGGCCTGATAATCAGCTGGAAATCAAGGTGAACTGTAATTACATTTATCTCCCCTGGTTGGACCAGGAGTCTGGCCGCCCAGCCATGTCTGCTGCTTCTCAGCACTGCTCTGAGTACCACTAAACCTATGAGGAAGCCAGCGGGCTTGGGGTGAGGACGCCCATAACAACTGGGCTCAGGGCTGGGTGCAGAGAAAGTTCTATGTTCTCCAATCTACTGTAGGGAGGCTGGGAGATTTGTCAGCTCTTTGAATGATTAAATAGAATGTCTCTGGTGAGAAAGAATGACTAGGGGAAGCACACGGCTTTGTCAGCCTTCGAAGAAAAGTTGGTCTAAGGAGCCAAGTAAGAATGACTCGTGTTACAGGCTACGGGTTTCTCTTTGGGCCACTGGTCAAGCGTCATCTTTAAGGTCACCCAGTCAGTGGCTCCCCCCATCCCCACCCCCTCCCCAGAGCCCCAGCACCAGGTCAGTCCACATACCCTTTTCCCTTCTATGGGAGTCCTGGGCCGTGGCTTTTACCTTTGGAACCACACACTCTGCAGCTTAATTGTAGGAAAGTACTTGTGTCTTTTTCTCTAATGATTTAATAGTCTGTCCTTCCCACCAAATGGTGAAACTCTCCAGGGCATGGAACTCCATCAAATGCATCTGTTTCTCTGGAGGTTCTTGGTGCCCTGGGAGTGCCTCTGATCTTTCCTCCTCTTCTTTCCCTCTTGTTCATCTTCATGGACAGTCCAGGGTGGTTTTAAGGTGTTGTGTTTTCCGTTGCTCTCTGGTACTCCATGACTGTGGTTGAATGCTCCTGAAACGTGCAGTCAGAGAGAGTCCTTTTAGGTGGGGGCTCCAGGGCCTGGGTGCCCAGGGCTCCAGGCCTCCGCTGTTTCCCGGTCATCTCTCTGGGCCTGTGGACTCACAGTAACATCTCCTTTCCTTTCTTACTGGCTTGGTAAGTGACTCACAGGAAATGATACACACCAAAGAAGCCACCCTGTCATCTATATGGGGCTGTTCAGATCATCAGACACGTCTGCACATTGTAAGACTGTTGTCTTGAGTCTCTCCAAGAGGTAATTTATCCACACACGGATCGGCCTGATAATCAGCTGGAAATCAAGGTGAACTGTAATTACATTTATCTCCCTGGTTGGACCAGGAGTCTGGCCGCCCAGCCATGTCTGCTGCTTCTCAGCACTGCTCTGAGTACCACTAAACCTATGAGGAAGCCAGCGGGCTTGGGGTGAGGACGCCCATAACAACTGGGCTCAGGGCTGGGTGCAGAGAAAGTTCTATGTTCTCCAATCTACTGTAGGGAGGCTGGGAGATTTGTCAGCTCTTTGAATGATTAAATAGAATGTCTCTGGTGAGAAAGAATGACTAGGGGAAGCACACGGCTTTGTCAGCCTTCGAAGAAAAGTTGGTCTAAGGAGCCAAGTAAGAATGACTCGTGTTACAGGCTACGGGTTTCTCTTTGGGCCACTGGTCAAGCGTCATCTTTAAGGTCACCCAGTCAGTGGCTCCCCCCATCCCCACCCCCTCCCCAGAGCCCCAGCACCAGGTCAGTCCACATACCCTTTTCCCTTCTATGGGAGTCCTGGGCCGTGGCTTTTACCTTTGGAACCACACACTCTGCAGCTTAATTGTAGGAAAGTACTTGTGTCTTTTTCTCTAATGATTTAATAGTCTGTCCTTCCCACCAAATGGTGAAACTCTCCAGGGCATGGAACTCCATCAAATGCATCTGTTTCTCTGGAGGTTCTTGGTGCCCTGGGAGTGCCTCTGATCTTTCCTCCTCTCTTCTTTCCCTCTTGTTCATCTTCATGGACAGTCCAGGGTGGTTTTAAGGTGTTGTGTTTTCCGTTGCTCTCTGGTACTCCATGACTGTGGTTGAATGCTCCTGAAACGTGCAGTCAGAGAGAGTCCTTAGTGTGCTCCAGGGCCTGGGTGCAGGCTCCAAGGCCTCCCAGACCGCTGACATGGCGGCACTCTGGCCTCCAAAGGATTAAAGGGAGCTGGTGGGGATGCTGGGTGGGTCAAAGTCTATGTCTCTCCTCACTGAGGGCAGGGGACTCCTACAAGAGGTTTTTTTAAAAAATATTTTTGGTGCCTTCTGCTCTGGCCCCACAAACATACTAGCTCGTGGTTTTATAGGGAAATGAGTATTGGACCAGGAAATAGTGCTCTCGGGTTTTGATACCAGCTTCCGTCCCAATCTCTGGGGGCCTAACCCGACTTCTCTGTGCCTCTGGCATAAGGAATCTGAAGGCAAGGCCTGCCTAGTCTCCCCCCGTGGGGTGCTGTGAGATTCTGACAAAAGGTCTGAGGAATGAGTCACCATTATCTTGGTTTAAAGGGGCCGTTTTAATTAACACCTACAGAGCACTTACCATGGGGCCAGTGTGGATCTAAGTCCTGGCTTAGTGTAGGAAATCCTCCAGTCCTCACCTCTCTGAGGCAGTGGCCACTGCTGTGGTCATTACTTACAGATGGAGAAACTGAGGCAGAGAGAGGTTTAGTTACTGCAGGCTGGCCTCGGAGAGTTCAGGCTTAGTCAGGACACATTGCTTCTTCCAGCACAGTGGTGGTAACTTGAGCTTTGGACTCAGACCAGCTGGTTAAGACAGTAAAGAATCTGCCTTCAGTGCAGGAGACTGGGTTTGATCCCTGAGTGGGGAGGCTTCCCTTAAGAAGGGAATGGCTACCCACTCCAGTATTCTTGCCTGGAGAAGGAAAGGTGTTACTGTTGGGAACCAGGTCGTGAGTGAAGGCTTACAAGGGCTGAGGAAAGGAAACGGAAGGAGGACTGGGTTAGACATTCCTAAGGCACTGGGACTGGCCGTAGACCTCAATGGCCATTTCCAAAGGCCAAGAAGTAGAGAGCAGAGCAGATAGATACGCTGGGGAGAAACGAGACGTCAATGCAGAGCCCTTTGGCCTTCATTTTAGTTCGGTTGTGACCCTGGTGTCCCATCTGTCCCCCTCTTGGGAAATGGGCTGTGTACTTGTGTCTGTGGAGCTACACAAGTACTCCACAGACACTCCCCTTTCCAAATGGGAAGCAACCGAGTGGGTTCAGCTCATCAGAATGGACCCTGACCCAGTGCTGGATCAAGGTTCTGAAGACCCCCTTCCCATAAACTGGGCATGGCCCCTGAGATGATGAAATATTCCGGAGGTGTAGAAGAGTGGGGTCCTAGGTTAAGGGAGGGGGCAGGGGGAGAGCATTGGGGAGCTGAGGGCAGTCGCTCATTTCTAAATAGGACACACATTTTTCAGTGTTTTAACAGCCAGCACAGTCATATCCATATGTGTTGGTGAACCTCAGACCCATTTATCAGGGTGTTCACCTAACAATCTGTCTCCACCCAGTAGAAAAAGAAGGACTGAAGGATGGTGTGTTCGAGCCACGTTTGCTTGAGTCCCCTGTAAATGCTGAAACAATATGGGAATTACAGCTGGTGCAACTGAACAGTCAGATAGGCAGGCGCCAGTTCCTGCCAATCATAAGAGGTCTTTGCCACCGAAGTCTCATAAAACATCGTTAGCTCATGTTAGTGGCATCTCAACAAATCTAGAATAACTGTGCTATGCTTCCTCAAACAGGAAGAATAATTGTGAAAGGCTTTTAGAAAGAACCCTAGGCTGAACCTCAGGGAGGGGCTCAGACGCTAGTCCAGTTCTGTCCCTGACTGTGAGAGCTTGGGTAAGCCATCACTTGATTTTAGGTTTGTAGAATGAAAGACCTGGGTGGTACATTAGTCATGGCTCTTTTGGTTTCAGATGAAAACAACCAACTCAAAAAGGTTTAAGCCAAAACCTGGATTTGTTAACGCATAACTGGAAAAGCTCGGAGATAAAGTTGGCTTCAGGTATAACTGGATGCAGGGGCGCAAACGGAATTCGTCAAAACAAAATCAAACAAAATGATTTTGTTTTTTCCCTTACACTTTCATACACAGGCATATACACTCCAGTAACTCCAGAAGTTTCAGCCTGAAATTATCCTTGAAGTCAATACTGTCATCAGAAATAGAACTTCTCTATCCCAATAGTTAAAAAAAAACAAAAAAAACAAAACTCAGTGAACTGATGTGAGTCACTTGTGCATCTTAAATGAAACATAGAATTGGAAGGATTCCAGAATATGCCCATTGGTCAGGGCTGGGTTATATGCCCAGCCCTTGGAGTCAAGGAGTAGGTTGGTCCCATCCAAAGGTCTGAGGGTGCCAGAGTGCTTTTATCCAAAGGAAAGTTGGGGGTGCTGTAAGCAAAAGAAGGGAGCAGGGATCCTGGGAAGGCGTAGATAGCAGGTGCCCACTCCAGCTGGGTCTCAGGGGACCTCCGGTTCTAAAAGTCTATGAATGCAGGAAATCAGCTTTCTGTCCTTCAGTAGTTCACAACGAAGAGGAGGTGGAGGTGAGGGCAGTGTTCTCTTTGGGCTCCTTTTGCTTCTTATTCCACCCATTCTATCACCGGCATGTACCCTCTTTGGAAGAGAGCAAAATAGAGAGATGACTTTGTAAAAATTCAAAAATGCACACTGCAGTGGGAACTACGGAAGACATTCTGGGTCACCCTTTGCAAAGAGTGGGCCTCCATGGAAGCAACTCCCAGACTGATCCTCATAAACAGGAGTGATGCACGTCGTCAGCGTCCACCGCCACCTGCGAAGCCACAGTAAAAACTGAGCAACATCCTGCTCATCTCTGTCCCTGCAGCCGTTGCCCCGAAGAGCCCTCTGGTTCTTCCATCAAGCTCCGGGCTGATTTGCATGCTCTAATGGTGACACTCATCGTCCGGCTATAACCAGATCCAAACACCCAATAGTGAACTTGTTTGCGAAAGCACAGTTTTCTGAGCAACAGTAGAAGGGAAAATGTTAATAGGGGGCAGTCTGCTGAATGGAGGTTAAATACTTTCATACTTCTCAACTAACCCAGAAACTTCCCTGAATTCTCATTAAAAAGAG
This sequence comes from Tragulus kanchil, assembly GCA_022376925.1. Taxonomy (NCBI): domain Eukaryota; kingdom Metazoa; phylum Chordata; class Mammalia; order Artiodactyla; family Tragulidae; genus Tragulus; species Tragulus kanchil. The sequence continues at coordinate 127,360,882 of JAIOJX010000005.1, read as the reverse complement.
TTCTCTGTAATCTGATGTTTTACCTCATTAAATGCTGCAATTTGAGAATCGACAAAAGGGCTGAGTTGAAACGTGGTACCTGGTTCAGGCCACTGAGCTGTTACTTGGTGTCTGGCATGCTGGTTCCCCTGCAGGGGAGGGCCGAGCGGAGGGACAGGGAAGTAACTGCTCAGGGTTCGAGACTCCCTGTGGCAGCCAAGAGACTTTGCTTCTCTGGGTCCCAATCCACAAAGTCCACCCTGTCCCTTCCTCCACAACCTCCACAGCTGCACTGCTGCCTCCTGCCCTGCCTTTGGGGGAAATGCCGCCATGTTGAATTTTAAATCCTGATTAAAGACTGAGAAATCCAGAAGGAGTTGGCCTCTCTTCTCTGGAAACAGGTTGTTTCCTTTCTTTCTGTCCCTGACTCATTTTCTCTCCCCTGTCCTGCAGTATTTCTACTATCTTCCTCTGTTTTCATTCTTTCTTCAATGGCAGTATTAAGATTTTTAATAAGAAACTATAGAAACAATTTGAAAAATTAATAATGGAAGGCACCAAAACACATTGAATTGTATACTTGAAATGAGTGAATTGTATAATATCAAAGCTATATCTCAACAAAGTTGTTTTTAAAGAAGGGGGAAAAATAATAAGTAAACAGATGGACCTAGAGATTATCATATGAAGCAAAGTCGGGGAAAGGAAGACGAATACCATATAATATCATTCAGTTGTGGAATCTAAAATATAACACAATGAACATATCTACAAAACAAAATAGACACAGATATAGAGAATAGACTCTTGGTTGCCAAAGGGGAGTAGGGGTAGAGGAGGGAAGAAATGGGAGTTTGGGATTAGCAGAGGCAAACTATTATTTTATATAGCTAACCCAATAGTGAACTTGTTTGCAAGCACAGTTTTCTGAGGCACTCATCGTCCGGCTATAACCAGATCCAAACACCCAATAGTGAACTTGTTTGAAAGCACAGTTTTCTGAGCAACAGTAGAAGGAAAATGTTAATAGGGGGCAGTCTGCTGAATGGAGGTTAAATACTTTCATACTTCTCAACTAACCCAGAAACTTCCCTGAATTCTCATTAAAAAGAGTTCTCTGTAATCTGATGTTTTACCTCATTAAATGCTGCAATTTGAGAATCGACAAAAGGGCTGAGTTGAAACGTGGTACCTGGTTCAGGCCACTGAGCTGTTACTTGGTGTCTGGCATGCTGGTTCCCCTGCAGGGGAGGGCCGAGCGGAGGGACAGGGAAGTAACTGCTCAGGGTTCGAGACTCCCTGTGGCAGCCAAGAGACTTTGCTTCTCTGGGTCCCAATCCACAAAGTCCACCCTGTCCCTTCCTCCACAACCTCCACAGCTGCACTGCTGCCTCCTGCCCTGCCTTTGGGGGAAATGCCGCCATGTTGAATTTTAAATCCTGATTAAAGACTGAGAAATCCAGAAGGAGTTGGCTCTCTTCTCTGGAAACAGGTTGTTTCCTTTCTTTCTGTCCCTGACTCATTTTCTCTCCCCTGTCCTGCAGTATTTCTACTATCTTCCTCTGTTTTCATTCTTTCTTCAATGGCAGTATTAAGATTTTTAATAAGAAACTATAGAAACAATTTGAAAAATTAATAATGGAAGGCACCAAAACACATTGAATTGTATACTTGAAATGAGTGAATTGTATAATATCAAAGCTATATCTCAACAAAGTTGTTTTTAAAGAAGGGGGAAAAATAATAAGTAAACAGATGGACCTAGAGATTATCATATGAAGCAAAGTCGGGGAAAGGAAGACGAATACCATATAATATCATTCAGTTGTGGAATCTAAAATATAACACAATGAACATATCTACAAAACAAAATAGACACAGATATAGAGAATAGACTCTTGGTTGCCAAAGGGGAGTAGGGGTAGAGGAGGGAAGAAATGGGAGTTTGGGATTAGCAGAGGCAAACTATTATTTTATATAGGCTGGATAAACAACAAGACCCCACTGAATATCACAGGGAACTCTATTCGATATCCTGTGACACACCCTAATGGAAAAGAATATGAAAAAGAATATAGATGTATAACTTTGCTGTACAGAAGAAATTAATGCAACATTGTAAATCAACTATTCTTCAATAAAAGTTTAAAAAGAAAAGAAAAAGTAGCTACTACAACCTGGTTGAATAGAAGATTGAAGTTGCATTTACATACTAAAGACCCACATCCCCAAAGGGCGACTGGGAGGTACACTCACTCATCTTGGAGCCACAACTGTTTCCTCCCTTCCAAAGGTCAAAATGGCAACTGAGTTTGAGGTTATGGTCAAAACTGGGGCATCTGTGTAAAGGTGGAATCTGTGTGGGGTGACAGTCTTTCCACTGTCACATGAAGTCCTATCTCCTAAGTGTTTGGGATCTCAGAGGTTAAATGCAAGTCACAAAGATTTCTCTTTCTCGGAACTAGCTGGTTAAAAGGCCCGTGACTTATATTTGTCAAGGAAAATTTGCTTTCATCTATCTGCTTTTCCTCATTGACATCACTTCCTCCTCTCCATTTCTCAGAGGTGGCTCTGGGGTTTGGCAGCCTGAACACAGCAATTTACAGGGAAGTTGTTCAGGCTCTTGGTTGGCTGTGGTGGCCACACTGGGAGCAGAGTCTCGGGGCACCCCTACGCTACCCCAGCCTTCCACACACCACCTGCCCCAACTCACACGCTCTCAGCTCTATAGGAAATTCACTACTTTATGGCCTCGCATAAAAGTGCCATTCTGAATAAACACAAAAGCGATCAAATATACTCACGTTGTTGGTCTTAAATATCAGTCATGCTTCATCGCAGGCATACGGGACTTGTTCCTTGCCTGATATCGTCATATAAAAAGTGAGGGCCTTAGGGGCATCTTAATGAGGTGATAATGAGGAAAAAAAGGTTCTGGTCTGAGGGGGCCTGGCATTCACTCTAATGTTCAAAGTACATCTGATCTCGTATTGGACTCCTTACTATACAGTATTAAGAAAAAAGAGAGGGCTTCCCTGGTGGTCCAGTGGGTAGAGTCTGCTTGCAGTGCACGGGCCACTGGTTCGATCCCTGATCTGGGAGGATCCCATGTACTGTGGAGCTTCTGGACCGGTGTGTCTAATACGAATCGATGCTCTGGAGCGCATGTGCCCAGAGCTAGTGCTCTGCAGTGAGGGAGGCCACTGCAATGGGAGGCCCACACAGGCCAAAGAATAAAGATGAATGAAAATAAGTTAAAAAAACACAATAAAAGAGACCAAAATTTTTAAAATATATATTAAAAAGAAAAAGGAGGGGGAGAGAAATGAAGATGGTATTGTGGTAGGAGTGTGTGTATGTGTGTGTGTTTGCACATGCAGTGCTTTGAATTTTGTTTCTTAGTCTACTTTATTGTGCTTGAAGATCTGCTGGCAATATCACAAGCCTTTTCTTTTTAGGCCGAGTCCTCAAGCCAGAAGCTTCCTTCTCCAGCATCCAGGGTGCTTTGTATTCCTCTCTCTGCATTGAGGCTGCCTTCCTGGCTCTATTATGCTGTTATTGTTTTTGCTTTGCTTTCTAAGATGCTCTTTGTTACTCCTGAAGACCTGCCACTATTTCAAAACCTTCCCTCTTTATGTGATCCATTATGGAGCAATAGGGTGAGGGAGCTTCCTACTTTGCCGTACAGATGGTCTTTATTCTCCCTTCCTCCTTCTTTCTTTTCAGACACTTGCAATGACCAGGTAGCTGAAGAAGTTCTTTGAAATGGGAAATGACAAACTCTGTCCTTTCCTGAGTGATTTAACCTCCTTGGTGGAGAGATCGTCTTAGAAACCAAAGTGGTGTGGTTGTCACTGGTGACCGAGAACAGTGGCTGAGTTAAATCACTCATTCTTTTGTAACTTAAATATTCCCTTGGGGGCGTGAGCGGTCTTATTTATTTTTATGCCCCACATTGTTTGCTCTGAGTCTTCACCTATTTTACTAACAGGACTCCAGAGATTTTTAAACAAGTGATTCCCTTTTCAAAGAATTTCAGCACAAAACTCAGTGAAAAATAAAATAAAATTTAATTAAATTAAAAATAAAGAATTCCAGGGTCTGTTAGTTGTATCTGTGAATCAGTGCTCACTTTTGCTCCCTGCTGCCATTGCCAATTAATTCAGTCCACAGTCAGTCCATCCATTCATCTACACATCCATCCGTCATGCGACCATTCATCCATTCGTTTATTCATCCATCCGTCTATCCATTTATCCCTTTGTCCATCCATCCATTTATTTATATATTTATTATATACATAAACAATCTATTCCACAACTATTGAGCACTGAATATGAGCTGGGTATTCAGCTAGATGACGACCGAGGGATACCGTGGTGAGTGTAGACGCCTGTCTTCTTGGAGGATACAAACAAAGAAATAAACAATTACTGTACAGCATCAGGTCCAGTGCAGAGCCTGTTGGGAGCACAAGATGGGGAATCCTGGCCAGAGGGACTCAGAGAAGTCTCCTATGGAAAATGCTAAGCCACACGATCCAAAGGATAAGAAGAAGGAGGAATGGAAGTGGGACATTTTTCAGAAAACAAAACAAAAACTAAGGATATCTGCAACTCTACTGGGCAGAGGAATTTTTCTTGCTGAATCCTGAGCCTCCTACGTCATGAAGGACTTTCATGTTGAAAGAACACGGGGCTTCCCCTGGTGGTCCAGTGGGTAAGGACACCGCCTTACAGTGCAAGGGGCGCAGGTTCGATCCCTGGCCTGGGAAGATCCCACGTGCCGCAGAGCGGCTGGACCGATGTGTCCAATCACCGAGCTGGAGCTCTGGAGCGCATGCGCCCAGAACCGGAGCTCTGCAGCGACAGATGCCACTGTGATGGGAGGCCCACAGGAGCCAAAGAACAAAGACGGATGAAAATGGAGAAATGAAAGACCAAAAGAAGTGGCCTGCCCGCTCCCCTCCCTCCCCAACCCGACCCCCGCCCTAAATAAATAAATAAATAAATCTTTTTAAAAAAATAAAAAATAAAATAAAAAAAAAAAGAAAGAACACGGACTTGGAGACAAACAGACCTCAGTGTCTTAGGACAATTTGGTTAAACTCTTCTTGGCTGGATTGCCACCTGTTTACTAAGAGCAAATAAGCCTACAATATTGTTGGGATGATTATATGTGTTTTAGGCAAAACCCCCAGCACACAAGGGGCCTTCACAAATGAATGTATCCAGGTTCTTAAGGGTAGAGGTGGGGGTGAGGGAAAACTTTAGAAGCTTTTTTTTTTTTTTTTTTTTAAGGTAAGGACAAATAAACAAACACACCCAGGCTTCATCCCAGGAGATTCTGAGTCACTAGGTCTGGAGTGGGTCTCTAGCCTCTGGATTTTTCTGAAAACTCTATAGGTGATTCTAATATTTGCCTCTGTTGTGAATTGCTGCCTATTTTCATGCATGTAGCTGCCATAATTAAGCACGGGAAACCACAACTGAGAAGCTGGTGACCATGATTTAAAGTAATGATTAAACAGAGTTGGAAGAGCACTCTGATGGTCAGTAACCATCCTCCCCAGGTAATTGAGAAGGGACTTAGGAATCAATGAGAGAGGAGCTGTAGAATTTTCTCAAGCTCTTAGAAACGATGTCTGTAAAAATGTCTGGCTTGAGTCAAGGTGGAATTTAGCTGTCATATTTCTCTTGACTGACCACCATAACCCTTTGGTAATTGATCTAGCAAATTAGTAACTCATACCATACAGCAGCTTAGACTTTCTAGAGTTCACAAATGCTTGCTGAAAATAGCCATCTGGCAGTCGAATTTCTAGTGTAGCTAGTACAGAAGAATTCAGGCAGGCATTTGCTTATGAAAAGTCTCAGTATTTCAGTCTCCAGCCTGAAATTTCAGTTGTTCAGGGTGAACCGGAGCTCTGCAGCGACAGAGCCACTGTGATGGGAGCGCCCACAGTGCCACGTTGGGCCCAAGGAGCCAAAGAACAAAGACAGATGAAAATGGAGAAATGAAAGACCAAAAGAAGTGGCCAGCCCGCTCCCCTCCCCCCCCAACCCGACCCCCGCCCTAAATAAATAAATAAATAAATCTTTTTAAAAAAATAAAAAATAAAATAAAAAAAAAAAGAAAGAACACGGACTTGGAGACAAACAGACCTCAGTGTCTTAGGACAATTTGGTTAAACTCTTCTTGGCTGGATTGCCACCTGTTTACTAAGAGCAAATAAGCCTACAATATTGTTGGGATGATTATATGTGTTTTAGGCAAAACCCCCAGCACACAAGGGGCCTTCACAAATGAATGTATCCAGGTTCTTAAGGGTAGAGGTGGGGGTGAGGGAAAACTTTAGAAGCTTTTTTTTTTTTTTTAAGGTAAGGACAAATAAACAAACACACCCAGGCTTCATCCCAGGAGATTCTGAGTCACTAGGTCTGGAGTGGGTCTCTAGCCTCTGGATTTTTCTGAAAACTCTATAGGTGATTCTAATATTTGCCTCTGTTGTGAATTGCTGCCTATTTTCATGCATGTAGCTGCCATAATTAAGCACGGGAAACCACAACTGAGAAGCTGGTGACCATGATTTAAAGTAATGATTAAACAGAGTTGGAAGAGCACTCTGATGGTCAGTAACCATCCTCCCCAGGTAATTGAGAAGGGACTTAGGAATCAATGAGAGAGGAGCTGTAGAATTTTCTCAAGCTCTTAGAAACGATGTCTGTAAAAATGTCTGGCTTGAGTCAAGGTGGAATTTAGCTGTCATATTTCTCTTGACTGACCACCATAACCCTTTGGTAATTGATCTAGCAAATTAGTAACTCATACCATACAGCAGCTTAGACTTTCTAGAGTTCACAAATGCTTGCTGAAAATAGCCATCTGGCAGTCGAATTTCTAGTGTAGCTAGTACAGAAGAATTCAGGCAGGCATTTGCTTATGAAAAGTCTCAGTATTTCAGTCTCCAGCCTGAAATTTCAGTTGTTCAGGGTGAAATTCTTAAGGATATGCTTGTAAATGTTTATGGCTGGCTCTTTGCCTCTCATTCCCTCCCTCCCTGGACGACAGTACAATGCAATATGGCAAATGTCTGGCTTTGCTAGAGCTTGGTGGCAGTCACTACCTACACATTGCTGGAAAAGTCTCAGGAATTAGCAGGCTTTGAACTTCAGAGGTGGCCTTGTTGTTCTGGAGATAAAAGGAAAAACTAAATATTCGTGATCTGGCCTGAACCAATCCAAAAAAAAAAAAAAAACTATGCCTAATACCTAACTCATTGCAAATATGGTTCAAGATACCTGAGCGAGCTTAGGAAACAGGCAGATTCCTGGGCACCGTCCCAGCCTTACTGAATCTGGATTTCTGGGGAGGGGGTACCAAAGCTTCCTAACAATGTCTGTAATTATAACTACCTTATAAGAAACGAAAAGCTCATTTTAATACACCCTTATTTTGCCACAAATAGAATTCTATTTCTGCTTTTCTACTCAGAAAAGAACTGTACAGGTTAAGCACATGAGACGAGAAGACATTCATTTCTTTGTTTTAATTTGTTAATTTATGTATTTCTTTTTGACTGCGAGGCACGTGGGATCTTATGTGACCAGGGATGGAACCTGTGCCCGCTATGTGGAAGCTCAGAGTCTTAACCACTGGACCACCAGGGATGATCCTGAAATCACCCATTTCTGCTCCCTGCTCCTTTGCTAATTCCCATGAAGAACTCTCATTGTCTTTTTGGACTTTCATTTCCTTTTTTATAAATGACACTCATAAGTTTCATAATGAAAAAATGAGTAGTTGTAATTCCATTCCTCCTCACCCGAAGATCCAATAAGGAAATGGACAGGAGAATACTCTGGAAACTGAAAATACACAGTTCTATTCAGTACAGTTATTTTATATATGAAGGATCTGCAGTTCAAGATATCCGGCTAATGGTTTCCCTAGCCAAATGTTCATCAGTCTTTTTAATTTGGTTGTTGTTAATTTTATGGAAAAGTGGGAGGGTATTTCCTTACACAATGAGCCATCTCACCCTAAGCCTAAGTACCATCGTTCAGATGTTGAAAAAAAAACCAGACAGGGATCACTAAAGACTTTAATATATCAATCCAGAATTGTGTAAATCAAGTCTAGAGCAACTGGGGGGTGTGGGCTCAAGTGAGTTTGTTCCCCAAAGCCTATTATGTTATCCACATCCAAGAAGCTGCTTAAGCCAGAGATTTCTCAGACCAAAGCAATGTCCACTATCTTTGACTGCTTGCCTGTTGAGATTTTTTTTCTGTTTCTGGCAAATAAGTATCTGACTGTAGAACAAGCCAGCTTGATGCACTCCGTGACAGATCTTCCCTAATATTCTAATCTCTCAGGCCCCAGACATGAGTCTTCAACAGAGGAGGAAAGTCTGTCTACATTTTAATTGATCTATTAAGAGCCCTCTAGTATCTGCCTTCAATTTTCCATCTGAGGCTTCAGTCTAAGGAAGGTTGCTATCTGTGCAAGCTGCATTCCTTGACATTTTCACACGTTTACATGGAGATTGATGGAGACTGCGTAATGCATGCAATAGTTCTGTATACAGCTGTTCATTTTTAGTCACCGGAGGTCACTTCAGTCCCATTTCTCTGGCATAATCCTACAGGTGCCTGTCCAATTTTTTTTTTTTTTTGCTTTGGATAGATCAATCTTCAAGGCCTAGGAGAAATAACCACTGATGTCAGAATTCATGAAAGTGCCTACCGAGCCATGTGAGGGAATGAGGAAAGGCTGTTGGAAAAGGAAGGGAACAAGAAAAGGGAAAGGGGTCCTTGGAGTAGATTCTTAGGAGAATGAAATGATTGCCTGGACTAAGAAGAGCCTCACATTCATTCCGTTCATCCTCTCAGCCATTCGTTTCATGCATTCGTTCAACGGGGCAGTGAGGGAGGCCGCTGTTCTCTGGTGAAGGGCTCACACACGGCCACAGCCTGGGTTTGTCGCCTAGTGTTTACAAGCTGGGAAGGGTTCTTCTTACTTTGGGAGAACAAAGACTATAAGATGAACCTGCTAAAGCAACAGGGGAAGAAAACCCAGTTCCACCTGGCTCCTCCTTGAATCAGTTCCCACCCCTTTTGGGGCAGGTGAGGCAGTCAGAGGCTTGGAAAGGAAAACCCTGGGGTCATTCGGTGCAGCTCTCAGAGCGGTGTTCCACCAGGAACTGGAAGGGTGCCTTGCAGGGAGTTAGCCCTTTTATTCTCAGGTTTAGGATGCCTTCAAGGTGCTGAGAAGACACATTATATAAATTTGAAAACGATGGTGGTGACGATGATGAAAGTGAAGGTTGCTTAGTTGCGTCCGACTCTTCTGGATCCTGTGGACTCTAGCCTGCGAGGGTCCTTGGCGCCTGGGATTCTGCAGGTCAAAATGCCAGAGTGGCTTGCCATTCCCTTCTCCAAGGGCTCTTCCTGACCCAGAGATTGAACCCAGGTCTCCTGCATCGCAGGAGGTTTCTTTATCATCTTACCCACCTGGTAAGTAATGATGATAATAATGATGATAAATAGCTCCCATTTCTCGAGCTGTTACCATGTGGCAGGCATCATGCTATGGACTTTATATGTATGGTTTCATTGAATCCTCAGAGCACCTGAGGGGGATAGAATTATTACCTGCATTTGTAGATAAGGAAACTGAGGGTCAAATAGTTAAGAACTAGGACTCACCTGGTGGTCCAGTGGTTAATATTCCATACTTCCAGTGTAAGGGAGTGTGGGATCCATCCCTGGCTGAGTAACAAAGACCCCATGTGCTGCTCAGTGTGGTTGAAAAAAAAAATGTTACAAATTTTGTTCAAAGGCATACAGCTAGTAGGTGATAGAGCTAGGCCAGTGTCTGTTTAGCCTCTTTCTCTGTTTCTCTGGCTTACAGGACTAGTCAGTTAAATATGCTCCTTTCTACATAAGGCATCTTAAATGGCTCAGATTATCTGGGAGTTTGGAGGTGTGGTGTAGACAGTCCCTCTGGTCTGATTAGATGTTCTTAGTCTGGAGTTTCTCTAGTTGCAGTTACTCAGGGGTGAAGGGAGGCAGAGAGGAAATAGGAACATGAGGACTCTTTGGCCAGCATCTTGAGGCCACCCAAGGACCAGCTACTCCTCAGCCCTGAAGACCTCCAAACTCAAGATCCCAGTAGAATGAGCACAGGCAGTGAGTGGAAAGTGAAAGGCTACTTGGAAACAGATATAAGAACCTGCTAAAGCAACAGGGAAGAAAACCCAGTTCCACCTGGCTCCTCCTTGAATCAGTTCCCACCCCTTTTGGGGCAGGTGAGGCAGTCAGAGGCTTGGAAAGGAAAACCCTGGGGTCATTCGGTGCAGCTCTCAGAGCGGTGTTCCACCAGGAACTGGAAGGGTGCCTTGCAGGGAGTTAGCCCTTTTATTCTCAGGTTTAGGATGCCTTCAAGGTGCTGAGAAGACACATTATATAAATTTGAAAACGATGGTGGTGACGATGATGAAAGTGAAGGTTGCTTAGTTGCGTCCGACTCTTCTGGATCCTGTGGACTCTAGCCTGCGAGGGTCCTTGGCGCCTGGGATTCTGCAGGTCAAAATGCCAGAGTGGCTTGCCATTCCCTTCTCCAAGGGCTCTTCCTGACCCAGAGATTGAACCCAGGTCTCCTGCATCGCAGGAGGTTTCTTTATCATCTTACCCACCTGGTAAGTAATGATGATAATAATGATGATAAATAGCTCCCATTTCTCGAGCTGTTACCATGTGGCAGGCATCATGCTATGGACTTTATATGTATGGTTTCATTGAATCCTCAGAGCACCTGAGGGGGATAGAATTATTACCTGCATTTGTAGATAAGGAAACTGAGGGTCAAATAGTTAAGAACTAGGACTCACCTGGTGGTCCAGTGGTTAATATTCCATACTTCCAGTGTAAGGGAGTGTGGGATCCATCCCTGGCTGAGTAACAAAGACCCCATGTGCTGCTCAGTGTGGTTGAAAAAAAAAATGTTACAAATTTTGTTCAAAGGCATACAGCTAGTAGGTGATAGAGCTAGGCCAGTGTCTGTTTAGCCTCTTTCTCTGTTTCTCTGGCTTACAGGACTAGTCAGTTAAATATGCTCCTTTCTACATAAGGCATCTTAAATGGCTCAGATTATCTGGGAGTTTGGAGGTGTGGTGTAGACAGTCCCTCTGGTCTGATTAGATGTTCTTAGTCTGGAGTTTCTCTAGTTGCAGTTACTCAGGGGTGAAGGGAGGCAGAGAGGAAATAGGAACATGAGGACTCTTTGGCCAGCATCTTGAGGCCACCCAAGGACCAGCTACTCCTCAGCCCTGAAGACCTCCAAACTCAAGATCCCAGTAGAATGAGCACAGGCAGTGAGTGAGGTGGACAAAAGAAAAGACAAGGATGAAGGAGGAAACACCGAGCTCACCCCTGAGAACAGAGGAGAAAGCAAAGCTTGTCTTGAATACCAGTACTGCTTCTTTTTTATATTCTTCAGCGTGGACCAAGTTTTGCTTTCAGAGTTAAGGCTGGTGAACCAGACTGCGAACAGAGGTGAGAAATGCGTCCATATGTCTATATGTGTATATATATATATATATATATATATATATATATATATATATATATACACACACACACACACCCATCCCCAAATCCCAAAATAAATGATGTGGGTTTTTTTTTTCTTTAAAAAAATTTTGGCCTCTTTTATTGTTTATTTACTTATTTTCACCCATCTTAATTCTTTGGTTTGTGTGGGCCTTCCATTACAGTGGCCTTTCTCCTTGCAGAGTACCAGCCATAATTGGACAGTCATCTCGCCACACGGGATCTTCCCAGGCCAGGGATCAAACCATTGCCCCTTGTACTGCAAGGCAGACTCTTTACCCACTGGACCATCAGGGAAGCCTAACTGATGCATTTTTAGGGAGCAGTGGATGTCACATGGCACAACTTTGGAATAAAACGCCATTGAAAAGATGCAGTGTCCAGCTAGATGTCTCTGTTAACAAACCAAATGTAAGATTTCTGCATTCCATCCTATTTGATCTGGAATGCTGTGTTTGCCTCTTAAGCATCTGGAACGGAGCACACACCCACTAAATGTAGGTGGTTTAAATGAAGAGCATAGCACTCACTTCCTGCAGGGATCAAGCTTGGGAGATAACAGGCTAAGAAAGTGCAGGAGTGAGGTTGGGGTGAGGCAGCGATGGCCAGAGCACTGATTAGGCAGGTGTGTGCATGCTCTGTTGCTCAGTCTTGTCCAACTCTCTGGGCCCCATGGACTGCAGCCCTCCAGGCTCTTCTGTCCATAGGATTTTCTAGGCAATAATATTGGAGTGGGTTGCCATTTCCTTCTCCAGAGGAGTCTTCCTGACCCAGGGATCTGAGCCAAGTCTCCTGCATTGGCAAGTAGATTCTTTACTGCTGTGCCACCTGGGAAGCCCAATTAGGCAGGCAGATGACTAAATGGATGGTCTTGGTTGGAAAGTCCAACAATGTAGAAAGAAATGGCATGTAGGGACCATTAAGTCTAGAGAATGAAGCCAGATTGTGAGCTGGAGGTGAAAACAGAGGAAGCCAAGAACCATGCTAGGATATCAAGAAAGGACCCAGGCATGACTGTGGGGAGAGTCTAAGCTCTGGAGTTGGGCAAACTGAGATTGAGTCCTGCCTGGGCTCCGTACTCCTTCCTGTTACTTATTCCAATCTACAAACGAGAAGCAGTGAAGTCAACCAGAAGGCTGATTATTGAAACAAAATATCTCAACAACTTTGTGGTTTGAACCAACAGCCATTTCATTAGAGCTTGCAATTCTAGGCAATTCTAGGCTTGCCTGGGCAATTCTTCCATGCAGTGATTCCATGTGGAGGTCACTGGGTGGTATTCAGCTGCCTGGTAGGCCACTGTGTAGAGTCCTGATGGCCTCACTTATATGTCTGGAGTCATTGCAAGGATGACTGGCAGGCTGGGTTCAGCTGGCTCTGTCAACCGGATCACCTACCCCAGGACTTCCGCTCTTGGTTCACAGTGTAGGGCTCCAAATTGTTGGCACTCTTTTCTTCTCATAGTTCTTCATCCCCACTGTTACCTACAGTTACGGAAGAAGGCATCCCATAGGGACACAGCCACCGTTGGAAAATGCCACTTGACACACACACCTGCTTGCCTTCAGCCCACAGGGCCTTTGCACATTCTGTTCCTTTGAACTGCAACATCCTTACCTTCTTCTACTGGTTAATGCCTGCTCATGCCTCCCAGCTCAGCAGTGTTGGCATTTTTTCAGGGAAGCCTTCCTGAGCTCCCTCAGTTTATGATTTCTGATTCTTATTACGGTTATTTTATATAGGTGTAAAATACTTAATTCTTATCACAGATATGTTTTACAAAGCTTTGTATAAAAACACACATGTAATTCATATTCATGTTTAAGTATAAACGTGTATATGTATAATATAGAGACATACATACATACATATGTATGTAGGTGCCTGTGTGGGCAGATATACACGGGCCAATGTCTGTCTCTTGTTCAAATGGTAAACCTTACATAAAGAAGAACTCAGTTTTTCTGGTTTTTCTCATCACTCAAAATACAGGGCTAGTGCTTAGTATAGGGGTTAGGATACTGTAAATGCTTATATATTTATTGAATGGCCAAAATTGCATGAAGCCACGGCTGGATTTTGGAGCCCCGTGTGATGGGTTGTGATTTTCTGATGATTGTATTACCCCTGAGACATAGAAAAGAGGAGATTCAGGAAAAGGTGCTTCTGAGCTTAATGCTCCGGTGGCAGTTTAGCTCAACTTTGGAGGCCAAGTCGGTGTTAATCTCTAAAGAATGAGTCCCTCCTGGGTCGCTCCCCTAGACCCGCTTACAAATGCTAATGAGACCATTTCATTTGTCTCTGCTGAGCAGCCTAGGTAGCCCCTGTCTTCCAAAAGGCATCATGGGAGACTTGGAATACTGCGGAAAATACCCAGCTAATGAAGAGTCTCCAGGTGGCAGCCAGCCCCACCTCCAGCTCCTTTGCCAGAGACAGGAGAGACTGCCTGTTCTGACTCTGCACCCAGATTAGCCACACAGGCTCGGCTAAGGGTGCATACAGTTCTTCAGCCAGCAAAGAGGTTCAGGTTCAGGAAGCTTCAGCCCTGATTATGGAGATGGGGTCAATGGGACAGAGTCTGTTGTGGAGATGGGAATGGTTTCCGGGAAGGACATGGAGGAAAGAAAAACGCTTCATAACCAATTGTGTTGTGATATTGAAACTCTATAACAGGACTTCCCTGGTGGTTCAGTGGTTGATAATCCACCTGCTAATGCAGGGGATGCAGGTTCGATCTGTAGTCTAGGAAGATCCCATTTGCCACAGGCCGTCTAAGGCCCTGAGCCACAACTACTGAAGCCCATGCTTCAGAAAAACCAACCAATCAAACAAACAAAAGCCTCTCTGACACATTTACCCACAGCATGCAGAAGATTTACAAATCTCTCTGCAAGAAGCCAGCCATCAACAGGTGGAGCAGCGTGGTGCAGAGTGGAGGTTCTCATCCATGCTTAGACCCCAGGTTCTGGGGCCCTGAACGCAGCACAGACCTGTCCCCTCCATCTTGGATAAGAATCCATGCACCTGGAAAGGAGGGAGGTCCAAACAATTGAACTGATATCTGAGGTGCTGAGCAGCAGATCTTAGCCTCCTTTTGTATGATAATCCAGCATACAGAAAAAGTGAAATTCACAGTGTCTAGCACTTGATTAGAAGTTACCAGGCATGCAAAGAAGTAGGAAAAGGCAACTCATAATGAGTAGGAAGATCAATTACTCAAAGCTGATTCAGAAATGACATCAATGATAAAACTAGTGGACAGTTCACACACCCATGGCCATTGGGTGACATTTTCTTAGAGCTCATATATTTTTTTAATGTATTAAATAAAAGATATTGAATTGATGGCAGGCCTCTACTACTGACCAAGAGTGTAACAAGGATCAGACTTGCCCTCCTGCCTGATATGACTGAAAAATCAGACAAAGAATATGAAACCATAGTTTTCAAAACATTGACTATCAGGCAACAAAAGACACTGACCCTTGAGAAACAGGAAACAAATGAGGTGAGTTCTGAGATCCTGCCTTGCTTACTACCTGGAGAGTTTCCAAACTGCGTGCAAGGACATGGCTGGTGGTCTCCCTGACTTGAGGAGAAAAAGCTGCGAGAAAGGGAGGCCAAAGTGGGGGGATTTGCAGGGCAGAATACTGAAGATAAGCAAGCTGCTCAAAGAGAGAATTCTAGAAACCTAGAGAAGTCTCCTTTGACCCTTCAGATGGGTACTGACCAGCATGTGCATATGAGGAAACTTCACAAGACCTGGAAAAGAAGCACCTGAAAAGACTGGAAAGAACAATCCTTAGAGTTCACACAGGATCAGAAATAGTTCTTCTTCTCATCAACCAGACTAGAAAACCTCATAATCCGCATGGCATTAGGTAAGGTACTCAGAAGAGCTTTGTCTCAGTGGGTCAGAAAACTTAGCTCTAAAATAAATGGTGTTCTGGTCTCATCCAACCAGGCTTAAAAACAAGATGGAAAAAAATCAAATTGATTTCAACTAACTCAATCATGTCCCAGAACAAAGTTCAGGAGTATTTAAAATATTTATAAGAATAGAAAAGAATTTAAAAATATCCAGCATCTTGGGAATTCCCTGGAGGTCCAGTGGTTAGGACTCTGTGCTTCCATTGCCGAAGGCTGAGGTTCAGTCTATGGCTGGGGAACTAGGATCCCATAAGCCAAGCAACATGGCCCCCACCCTCCAAAAAATCCAGCATACAGAAAAAGTGAAATTCACAGTGTCTAGCACTTGATTAGAAGTTACCAGGCATGCAAAGAAGTAGGAAAAGGCAACTCATAATGAGTAGGAAGATCAATTACTCAAAGCTGATTCAGAAATGACATCAATGATAAAACTAGTGGACAGAGACATTAAAACAAGAAAATGTTACATTCAAGAAGCTATAGGAATGACTGAATGTATTAAGTAGGGACATCAAAGATAGATATTTTAAAAGACCCTATTAGAAATTCTGGAGATGAAAACTAAAAGTTCTAAGGCAACAAAAGACACTGACCCTTGAGAAACAGGAAACAAATGAGGTGAGTTCTGAGATCCTGCCTTGCTTACTACCTGGAGAGTTTCCAAACTGCGTGCAAGGACATGGCTGGTGGTCTCCCTGACTTGAGGAGAAAAAGCTGCGAGAAAGGGAGGCCAAAGTGGGGGGATTTGCAGGGCAGAATACTGAAGATAAGCAAGCTGCTCAAAGAGAGAATTCTAGAAACCTAGAGAAGTCTCCTTTGACCCTTCAGATGGGTACTGACCAGCATGTGCATATGAGGAAACTTCACAAGACCTGGAAAAGAAGCACCTGAAAAGACTGGAAAGAACAATCCTTAGAGTTCACACAGGATCAGAAATAGTTCTTCTTCTCATCAACCAGACTAGAAAACCTCATAACCCCATGGCATTAGGTAAGGTACTCAGAAGAGCTTTGTCTCAGTGGGTCAGAAAACTTAGCTCTAAAATAAATGGTGTTCTGGTCTCATCCAACCAGGCTTAAAAACAAGATGGAAAAAAATCAAATTGATTTCAACTAACTCAATCATGTCCCAGAACAAAGTTCAGGAGTATTTAAAATATTTATAAGAATAGAAAAGAATTTAAAAATATCCAGCATCTTGGGAATTCCCTGGAGGTCCAGTGGTTAGGACTCTGTGCTTCCATTGCCGAAGGCTGAGGTTCAGTCTATGGCTGGGGAACTAGGATCCCATAAGCCAAGCAACATGGCCCCCACCCTCCAAAAAATCCAGCATACAGAAAAAGTGAAATTCACAGTGTCTAGCACTTGATTAGAAGTTACCAGGCATGCAAAGAAGTAGGAAAAGGCAACTCATAATGAGTAGGAAGATCAATTACTCAAAGCTGATTCAGAAATGACATCAATGATAAAACTAGTGGACAGAGACATTAAAACAAGAAAATGTTACATTCAAGAAGCTATAGGAATGACTGAATGTATTAAGTAGGGACATCAAAGATAGATATTTTAAAAGACCCTATTAGAAATTCTGGAGATGAAAACTATAATGTCTAAGATGAAAAATATAGTGGATGGGATTAATAGCAGATTACACACTGAAGAAGAATGATTTGGACTTGTGAATGTAGTAATAGAAACTATCCAAAATAAAACACAAAGAGAAGAAATATCTTAAAAAAACAGACAAAGCATCATTTAGCTTTGGGACTTCAAACAACCAAAAATATGTAATTGAGATCCTCAAAGGATTAAGTATTTGAAGAAATATGATCAAAAACATTTCAAATTTGATTAAAAAATACAAACCCAAAGATCCAAGGAGTGTAACAAATCCCAAGCACAAGAAACATGAACAAGATTATACCACCAAGGCATATCTTAATAAAATTGATTAAAATCAATGATAAAAAGAAAAAGAAATATTTTAAAGCACCAGAGATGAAAGACACACTATGCAATAGAAACAAAGATTAAGATGATGGTAGAATACTTGTTGGAAACAACACAAGCCAGAAGACAGTGGAACCAAATCTTTAAAAGTACTGAAACTTAAAAAATAAAATAAAACAATGGAATTAATCCCCACAGCTGGTATTTTAGAACTCTATACTCAGCAAAAATATATTTCAGAAACAAAAGCAAAATAAAGACTTTTCCAGACATACAAAAGTTGGAAGAATTCATCCACAGCCTATTACAAGAAATGATAAAAAAAAAAAATAAAGTCCTTCAGAAACAAGGAAGTTTTATCTATCAGTGAAGGATATGCAAATTAAAAACACAGTGAGATCTCACCTCATATACAGAATGCCTAAAATGGAAAAGACTAACCATACCAAGTGCTGATGAGGATCTGGAACAATGGGACTTTCCAGCACCTCTGGTGGAAATGCCAGAGTTACAATGAATTTGGAAAAAATTTGCAGTTTTCTTAAGCATCTAAATGCATACCACCCAAGAGAGATGAAAGCCTATATTCACACAGAGACTTACACACTAATCTCCAACTCAGCTTTATTTCTTTAATGGCCAGGAACTGGAAACACAAGTCTATCAACTGGCAAATGGATAAACAATTGACATTTATCCACACAGTATAATACAACTCAGGGAAAACAAAAACAACAAAAAAAACAAGAACAAACTATTGATACAGTTAGTGTAGTCAAATCTCAAAATAATTATGCTGAATAAAAGAAGACAGATTTTAGGGCTTCCCCTGGTGGTCCAGTGGATAAGGACACCGCCTTGCAGTGCAAGGGGCGCTGGTTCGATCCCTGGCCTGGGAAGATCCCACGTGCCGCGGAGCAGCTGGACTGATGTGTCCAATCACCGAGCCGGAGCTCTGGAGCGCATGCGCCCAGAGCCGACACTCTGCGACAACAGACGCCACCGCGATGGGAGGCCCACAGGAGCCAAAGAAAAAGACGGATGAAAATAGAGAAATGAAAGACCAATAGAAGTGGCCCGCCCGTCCCCCTCCCTCCCCAAACCGACCCCCGCCCAAAATAAATAAATAAATAAATCTTTTTAAAAAAAAAAAAGAAGACAGATTTTAAAAAATGGGCAGAAGACCTACAGATACAGTTTTCCAAAGGAGAATACAAATGATCAACGGACACATGAAAAGATGCTCAATATTAATTGTCAGAGAATGCAAATCAGAACTTCAGTGAGGTATCACCTCACACCCGTCAGAATAACCAATCATTAAAAAGTTGACAAATAATAAATTCTGGAGATGGTGTGGAGAAAAGGAACTCTCCTACACTGCTGGCGAGCATGTAAATTGGTACAGTCATTATGGAGAAAAGTTATGGAAGTTCCTTAGACTACCTTTTAAAAACAAATTTGTAGTATAATTACTTTCATGCTTTTTTATTAAGACCAGCCTAATAACTATTGTAATTTATTATCAATGATGAGTATAAATGTTATTTTAAGAAGTCCATTACTATTATATCATGATGAGAAAATACCTGTGATTTCTAGTAGTATAAAAGCCACAGCTGCCAACATTAAGTGGCAAAACAAAGAAATAGAGAAAGTGAGTTTTCGTCAAATCATCAGAGCCTGATGATCTGAAGTTTTCTGAAGTTTTATTTCTGTGCCTTATCACTGCCTAGTTGTGGTTTGGGGTGGCCTGGGTTCACTCCTTGGTTGGGGAATTAAAATCCTGCAAGCAAAGTGGCAAGGCAGAAAAAAAAAAAAAAGAACTTTCAAATATAAAGTTAATCATTTTTAAAAGGGTCATAGTGACTGCTAATACTACTGCAGTTTGTTTCCCACATCTAAAATAAAAGAAAATGCTAAATTTCAGCAAGGGTTCAGTAAAAGTAAAAAATATAAATTTTCTTTCGTCAAAATTCATAACCCTCTAAATTATGCCCACATCAGATTGCCCAAGAAAGCCTTTAGGATCAACCTGGGGTTAGAAGCTCAGTTCAGTGGCAAAGTTACTTCTCAGACACAGCATTCCCCTGTCATCCCTTCCTTTCCTCAGTGGAATTGACTTATTATAGTAACAACCATAGTAGTACGCTTCCTCAGAGGGGTGAATGGGCTGTGTGCACCCCACTTCCCTGACTGACTCTCCAGTACAGATCTCAGGCCTTTAGTTTACTCCTGAGAGTCCTCCCTATGTCTGAGAGGAAAGTGAAAGAAGTGTTTGTCCCTCAGTTGTATCCGACTCTGTGACCCCATGGACTGTAGCCTGCCAGACTTTTCTGTCCATGGACTTCTCCATGCAAGAATACTGGAGAGGGTAGACATTCTCTCCTCCAGGGGACATTCCTGACCCAGGCATTGAACCTGGGTCTCCTGCATTGAAGGCAGATTCTTTACCATTTGAGCCACCAGGGAAGCATTTCCTTAATAAAGGCTACATCCAGATGTTTCTAGGGAAACCAAGCTCAAGTCCTCAGGGTAGGCCCTCTAATCTCATGGAAATTAAGTAGAACACAGTTAAATAGAACCTAGAGTTCCTAGAGGCCTCTGGGCTCAGATAAAGAGAATCTAACCGTCTGCTTTGCTTTCAGCACCTTCCATTACCATGAGCTGTGATCACAGTAACCCAGAACCCTTTGTCTCTGAAGGGATTAGGTCTTACCTGTAGACTTCCTGGTGGGACCTGCTGGCTTTAGAGCATAGGACACAGTTAACTCAGACTTCTTCCCCCAACACTGCCCTCAGGAGTCCTAATGCCGTCTGAATTCTTGTATTTGGCTTGTAATAGGGATCGAACCTGTCATGGTCAATCTATCCTGGAGGCTTGCCTTCTACCTGTCTGTGGTCTTCATCCTAGGCTGCTTTGTTTGCTCTCAGAACACCCTTTGGCCTGACACCCGGTGGTTTCTCTCTTTACAAGGTCCGCTAAAACTTCTTTTCTGCCTTTCACCTCATTATCATAGAAGCTCACTTCTCTTCCCAACCATCAAGTCAAAAAGAGATAGCAGTATCATCAGAGATTCTTGATAAATTTTCATGTTTGAAATGTTCTGGGCTTACCTGGTAGTCCAGTGGGTAAGCACACCGCCTTGCAGTGCGAGGGGTGCCGGTTTGATCCCTGGCCTGGGAAGATCCCATGTGCCGCGGAGCGGCTGGACCTATGTGTCCAATCACCGAGGTGGAGCTCTGGAGCACATGTGCCCAAAGCCGGTGCTCTGCGACAACAGAGGCCACTGCGATGGGAGGCCCACAGGGGCCACAGAACAAAGATAGATGAAAATAGATAAATGAAAGACCAATAGAAGTCGCCCGCCCCCCTCCCTCCCCTCCCAACCTGCCCACCCCCGGCAAAAAAATCCTTAATATGTTCTACAAAAATCTCTCAGCCTTTCTTCACTCCTTTAAAATATACTAAGAATAAAATGAATAACTAATAAGAACCTACTATACAGCAAAGGGAACTCTGCTCAGTACTCTGTAATGACCTATATGAAAATAGAATCTGAAAAAGAGACCTCATTTAAAAGGTTTTGTTTTCTAGGAAACCAAGCTCAAGTCCTCAGGGTAGGCCCTCTAATCTCATGGAAATTAAGTAGAACACAGTTAAATAGAACCTAGAGTTCCTAGAGGCCTCTGGGCTCAGATAAAGAGAATCTAACCGTCTGCTTTGCTTTCAGCACCTTCCATTACCATGAGCTGTGATCACAGTAACCCAGAACCCTTTGTCTCTGAAGGGATTAGGTCTTACCTGTAGACTTCCTGGTGGGACCTGCTGGCTTTAGAGCATAGGACACAGTTAACTCAGACTTCTTCCCCCAACACTGCCCTCAGGAGTCCTAATGCCGTCTGAATTCTTGTATTTGGCTTGTAATAGGGATCGAACCTGTCATGGTCAATCTATCCTGGAGGCTTGCCTTCTACCTGTCTGTGGTCTTCATCCTAGGCTGCTTTGTTTGCTCTCAGAACACCCTTTGGCCTGACACCCGGTGGTTTCTCTCTTTACAAGGTCCGCTAAAACTTCTTTTCTGCCTTTCACCTCATTATCATAGAAGCTCACTTCTCTTCCCAACCATCAAGTCAAAAAGAGATAGCAGTATCATCAGAGATTCTTGATAAATTTTCATGTTTGAAATGTTCTGGGCTTACCTGGTAGTCCAGTGGGTAAGCACACCGCCTTGCAGTGCGAGGGGTGCCGGTTTGATCCCTGGCCTGGGAAGATCCCATGTGCCGCGGAGCGGCTGGACCTATGTGTCCAATCACCGAGGTGGAGCTCTGGAGCACATGTGCCCAAAGCCGGTGCTCTGCGACAACAGAGGCCACTGCGATGGGAGGCCCACAGGGGCCACAGAACAAAGATAGATGAAAATAGATAAATGAAAGACCAATAGAAGTCGCCCGCCCCCCTCCCTCCCAACCTGCCCACCCCCGGCAAAAAAAATCCTTAATATGTTCTACAAAAAAAATCTCTCAGCCTTTCTTCACTCCTTTAAAATATACTAAGAATAAAATGAATAACTAATAAGAACCTACTATACAGCAAAGGGAACTCTGCTCAGTACTCTGTAATGACCTATATGAAAATAGAATCTGAAAAAGAGAGGATATATGTATAACAGATACATTTTGCTGTACAGCAGAGATTAACACAATATTGTAAATCAACTATATGCCAAGAAAAGTCAATTAAAAAAATTAAGTACATTAAGAGCCCACATTTGCATTTCAGTCCTGTGACTTTGACCCTCCCTCTATTTAGATAAGAGCTGTTTGTTACCAAGGGACAGTTCCTTTGGCTAAGAAAGTCGTAGGTAGGAAGGCATCATCTGAGTACCTCAGGTTCTCCCCTGGAGGGAGTGGTTGGTACAGAAAACTACAAGGAGACTGTATCAGGAAAATCAGGGAGTACGTTCTTTTCTCCCGTACTATCTAAACTTCAGCTCTCACAAAGTTGTGATGGGCCTGGGTGGCGCCAACAGTCCATGATGTTGGAAGTCAACGTT
Source organism: Tragulus kanchil (assembly GCA_022376925.1). NCBI lineage: Eukaryota > Metazoa > Chordata > Mammalia > Artiodactyla > Tragulidae > Tragulus > Tragulus kanchil. The sequence goes on along the minus strand of JAIOJX010000005.1, from coordinate 127,338,355 downwards.
GGAGGCTGGAGCTCCCTTGGGGCAGGCAGGCTGTTCTAATCGAGGTGGCCAGAGGTAAGAAGAACCAGATAATGAGTCCTAATGCCCCCAGAAGGGTCCTGGACTCAGTGAGAAATCAAGATTATTTGATGCATCCCAAGAAGTGGGACTTGCCTGGGCCAACAGGAGGGGTGAGGAACCAGGAAAGCTTGCTGGATGATTCCTGGGAATAAAGCAGAAGAGTCTTCAAGCGCACAAGGTTCAAGATCTTATTTTAAGGTCTGCATTCAGGACTAACATCAAGTCTCCAGAAGACACTGGAATTGAGATTTCTGTTCCTTAATTGATCCACGCCACCTTCTCCTGCCTAAGGAGACGGTGCTAGCTGAGTGTTAGCTATGTAACTGGTGGCTGATGGGAAGGGCTAGTGAGTCCAGCAAAGTAAACAGTTATGATACAATCAGGTACCACAGATGTCGTTCATAATTTATTACTTGTCCTGTTATCAACATTTCAGCTGCCCCAGGCTTTTTTGAGCGACTCCAAGTAACTGGACTATGCATCTTTCCTACCACTGACTTGGCTGGAATGTAGGCTCTTGGCGCAAGGACCTGAAACAGACAAATGATTCAGATTTCCATCTCTCTCTTTGAACCTCCTATCAGAGCTGCTTCAAAGGAGGAGCACTCATGAGCATGCTCGCCAGCTCCCTGCCCAGACTCGGAAGCACAGGCAGGAAGCCACAGCTGCAGAAGCAAATCTGAGTGGACTTTGCTCCTAAAAGGAACTTGTGGAGACGCTGTGGGTGGGGCAGCAGCTGAATGTGGCTCTGGGCAGACCACACCAGCCAGATGCGACGGTGTGAGCCTCTGAGATGACAACCAGCATGCTGACTTCAAGGTTTAAATTCTTACGAGCTAACACGATTCCTCAGCACATATGAAGATGCTTATAATGACTGGAGAGAATAAAATGATCTCATGATGATATGAGCCAACATGAATATATATTCTGTAGGATTATGAAGTTGAGAAATAATTTAGAAATTCATAGAGATGTACAGGGAATTCCCTGGCAGCTCAGTGGTTAGGACACTTGTGTTTTCACTGACAAGAGCATGGGTTCAATCCCTGGTTGAGGAACTAAGATCTTGCAAGCTGCGGGACATGACCAAAAAAAAAAAAAAAGAGAGAGAGAGAGAGAGAAAAGAAATATGTAAGACATACCATAGATAAAGAAAAAAGTCCAGTAGCTCCAGATTTAACAAAGAAATGAAAATATTTCTAGAAGTCAACATAGGAGGCTATCACTGTGACTTTGGAGTAATCCAAGATTTCTTAACATACACAAAAGCAATAACCATAAAGGCTGAAAACTTCTGTTCATCAAAATGTACCATTATGAGCTTAAAAAGGCAAGCCACAGAGAGGGAGAAGCTATTTGCAAAACCTATCTCTGGCAAAGAATTTATATCTAGAACATGTAAAGCATTCTTGTAGATCAATTGAAAAGGACAGACAACTCATTTTTTAATGGGCAAAAGACATATACAGGCACTTTTTTAAAGAGGACATTTAAATAACCAAACTTGTGAAGACTCTCAACAGCATTAGTCATCAGAGAAATGCTATTTTCCCTATATACTCACCAAAAAAAGGGGGAAATTGACATAGCAGGTGAAGGAACAGAAATTCTCTGCATATTCTGGAATAAACTTGTTCAACAGCTTTGGATAAATTTGGTTTTATCTATTAAAGCTGAACACAGGAACTTTACATCTAGGTTTATGCCAATGAGGATGCATTCAGATATTAACAAAAAGGCATATACGAGAATGATGTTGACAGTAGTTGTGTTTGTCTTGGCTGAAAGCAACTCAAAGTTTCATCTGGAGTAGAGTGGATAAATAAGCTTATATTAATTGTATATGTGTATATTTATAATATACAACGACTAAGCCTGTACTCGTATATTATAAATTTATATCCCAGTGTATATGGCGGAATACTATACAGTTATGCAAAGGAACTGCTGCTACATCATTGAATCTCTTGAGTGTAATGTTAAGCAAAAGAACCCAGAACCAAAGGAGTACAATAATATATGACTCCACTTCTCAGACAAGAACAGACAAAATTGTCCTAATGTTATCAATATATCAGTGGTTGCTTTTGGGGTAGGGTTGCTAGGTAAAATGCAGGCTACTTAGTTAAATTTGAACTTCAGATGAGCAGCTAATTTTTTTCTTGTAAGAAGGTCTTAAACAGTGTTTATTAGTTACTAAATCTGGTAGTTCTACTTGGGAGGTGACCTTGACTTAGAGGGTACAAAAAGGTTGCTTCTGTTATTGTAGTAATACTCCTCTATTATCTTGATCTAGGTAGTGGTTACATGGGTGTGTCCATTTCCAAAAATTTATCAGGGGGAATGTTTAAGAGTTTTTGCATTAACCCTAGGCTGAAAACTTCTGTTCATCAAAATGTACCATTATGAGCTTAAAAGGCAAGCCACAGAGAGGGAAAGACTATTGGCAAAACCTATCTCTAGCAAAGAATTTAGATCTAGAACATGTAAAGCATTCTTGTAGATCAATTGAAAAGGACAGACAACTCATTTTTTAATGGGCAAAAGACATATACAGGCACTTTTTTAAAGAGGACATTTAAATAACCAAACTTGTGAAGACTCTCAACAGCATTAGTCATCAGAGAAATGCTATTTTCCCTATATACTCACCAAAAAAAGGGGGAAATTGACATAGCAGGTGAAGGAACAGAAATTCTCTGCATATTCTGGAATAAACTTGTTCAACAGCTTTGGATAAATTTGGTTTTATCTATTAAAGCTGAACACAGGAACTTTACATCTAGGTTTATGCCAATGAGGATGCATTCAGATATTAACAAAAAGGCATATACGAGAATGATGTTGACAGTAGTTGTGTTTGTCTTGGCTGAAAGCAACTCAAAGTTTCATCTGGAGTAGAGTGGATAAATAAGCTTATATTAATTGTATATGTGTATATTTATAATATACAACGACTAAGCCTGTACTCGTATATTATAAATTTATATCCCAGTGTATATGGCGGAATACTATACAGTTATGCAAAGGAACTGCTGCTACATCATTGAATCTCTTGAGTGTAATGTTAAGCAAAAGAACCCAGAACCAAAGGAGTACAATAATATATGACTCCACTTCTCAGACAAGAACAGACAAAATTGTCCTAATGTTATCAATATATCAGTGGTTGCTTTTGGGGTAGGGTTGCTAGGTAAAATGCAGGCTACTTAGTTAAATTTGAACTTCAGATGAGCAGCTAATTTTTTTCTTGTAAGAAGGTCTTAAACAGTGTTTATTAGTTACTAAATCTGGTAGTTCTACTTGGGAGGTGACCTTGACTTAGAGGGTACAAAAAGGTTGCTTCTGTTATTGTAGTAATACTCCTCTATTATCTTGATCTAGGTAGTGGTTACATGGGTGTGTCCATTTCCAAAAATTTATCAGGGGGAATGTTTAAGAGTTTTTGCATTTTACCATATGCGTAGTACACCTCAACAAAACATTTTAATGGTTATAATAGAGAGGCAGAGGGATGTATGAAGAGTCAGGAATTGTGGGTTCCAATCCAAGTCTTTGACTCAAGTGTTTCCCAGTCTCAGTTTTTTCATCTATAAAATGGAAACAATTTTAACAAGAGCGACTTCTACTACCTCTATTTTATGCAAAAAGAAAGTGTAGGGAGGTGAAATACTCTGTTGGAGGCAACCCAGCTGGTGAGTAATATCAACAGGTTCAAGGCCATCATTCTGGAACCACATCCTACTGCTTGCCTATCGAAAAGTGCTTCTAAACTGGTACAAGACTCAACCAATGTAAGACTATAATTACGATTAGTCTTAAGAATTTTAATAACTTTAAAATACTGTGATAATTTCATGTATACAGCAAAGTGATTCAGTTATACATATACATATATTCAGTCTTTTTCAATTCTTTTCTCTCATAGGTTATCACAGAGTACTGAGTGGAGTTCCTTGTGCTACACAAGTAGGTCCCCGTTGGTTATCTATCTTTTTTAATAATTATGTTTATTTATTTTTAATGGACTGATGGTTGCCTTACCACATTGGCTTGATTTCTGCCATATGTCAACATGAATTAGCCATTGGTCCATATGTCCCCTCCCTCTTGAACCTCCCTCCCACTGGTTATCTGTCTTATACATAGCTGTGTGTGTGTGTGTTCATCCCAAACTCCTGATTTATTCCTCTCCCTCACTTATGATTATTTTGTACAGAAAAAATTTTAAATTTATTTCTTTTTAATTGAAAGATGATTGCTCTATACTATTCTTATCAGTCTCTGCCATACATCAACATGAATCAGTCATAGGTATACTATGTCCCCTCCCTCTTGAAAGTCCCTCCAACCTCCTACCTCCCACCTCATACTCTAGTTTTTCGTAAAGGTTGGTTTTACTAAATCTGGTAGTTCTATTTGGGATACTTGTAATACTCCTTTTTTTTATTATCTTGATCTAGGTAGTGGTTACATGGGTGTGTCCATTTCCAAAAATTTATCAGGGGAATGTTTAAGAGTTTTTGCATTTTACCATGCGTAGTACACCTCAACAAAACATTTTAATGGTTATAATAGAGAGGCAGAGGGATGTATGAAGAGTCAGGAATTGTGGGTTCCAATCCAAGTCTTTGACTCAAGTGTTTCCCAGTCTCAGTTTTTTCATCTATAAAATGGAAACAATTTTAACAAGAGCGACTTCTACTACCTCTGTTTTATGCAAAAAGAAAGTGTAGGGAGGTGAAATACTCTGTTGGAGGCAACCCAGCTGGTGAGTAATATCAACAGGTTCAAGGCCATCATTCTGGAACCACATCCTACTGCTTGCCTATCGAAAAGTGCTTCTAAACTGGTACAAGACTCAACCAATGTAAGACTATAATTACGATTAGTCTTAAGAATTTTAATAACTTTAAAATACTGTGATAATTTCATGTATACAGCAAAGTGATTCAGTTATACATATACATATATTCAGTCTGTTTCAATTCTTTTCTCTCATAGGTTATCACAGAGTACTGAGTGGAGTTCCTTGTGCTACACAAGTAGGTCCCCGTTGGTTATCTATCTTTTTTAATAATTATGTTTATTTATTTTTAATGGACTGATGGTTGCCTTACCACATTGGCTTGATTTCTGCCATATGTCAACATGAATTAGCCATTGGTCCATATGTCCCCTCCCTCTTGAACCTCCCTCCCACTGGTTATCTGTCTTATACATAGCTGTGTGTGTGTGTGTTCATCCCAAACTCCTGATTTATTCCTCTCCCTCACTTATGATTATTTTGTACAGAAAAAATTTTAAATTTATTTCTTTTTAATTGAAAGATGATTGCTCTATACTATTCTTATCAGTCTCTGCCATACATCAACATGAATCAGTCATAGGTATACTATGTCCCCTCCCTCTTGAAAGTCCCTCCAACCTCCTACCTCCCACCTCATACTCTATTCCAACCCTCTAGGCTGTTGGACAGGGAATTTTAATAGACAGTCTAGAGTATTTGCAAAAAACTTAAGAGTGAGTGCATTTTGGAGAGAGACTAAAGCTGGCTTCAGAAGGGCAAAGGGGTCTTTGACGCCCTGCCCTAAAAAGTAGAAGGGCTAGAAGGGCCCCTTTTCTACAGAAGATGCTCCAGGCCAGAGTGGCCGGTGGTCACCTTGAGTGGACCAAACCCTTGAAGTCCTTTGACCCAGACTTCCTCTCTTCCCTTTCGACCTAGCTGCTTCCTTCCTTTGTTCTTTAGCTCCGGGCGAACCACTTCTCCAAGGGTGGGAGGGTGGCTGGTCTCCCTCACCAGGGAGTTCACTCTTGCTTAATTAGTACTTGCAAAGGGATGCACATTATTAAATTACCAGATGACTGAGATGAAGTCTTGAGGGCTTTCAAAATCTGTCCTGCCACTCTCCCTAAATGGGTGGGAGGGACTTGCCCGGAGGGACAGGGAAAGGAGGGAAATGTCACTTGATTGGGACTGCCCCTTTCCAGAAGGACAGCACGACCAGATATCCAAAGAGTCCACTGCAACTGCCTGGCTTCTCTTTGGTGATTGAAAGCTACTATTCCAGATGTTTGTTCTGAGTTCAGCTGCTTTTCCTTTTTATAATGCAGCAACTCTTGAGAAGAGTAACTAGGAGGGTTAGAAAAACAGTTGATAAGAGCTAAAATGTACTCAGCCCTCCCACAGAGGGTGAAAGGGGAATGCAAACGCTCTTAAAACTCAACATTTAAAAAACCTCAGATCATGGCATCTGGTCCCATGACTTCATGGCAAATAGATGGGGAAACGGTGGAAACAGTGACAGATTTTATTTTCTCGGGCTCCCAAACCACTGCAGATGGTGATGACAGCTATGAAACTAAAAGACGGTTACTCCTTGGAAGAATAGCTATGACAAACATAGACAGCATATTAAAAAGCAGAGACATCAATTTGCTGACAAAGATCCGTACAGTCAAACCTATGGTTTTTCCAGTAGTCAGGTACCGATGTGAGAGTTGGACCATAAAGACGGCTGAGTGCCGCTGAAGAATTGATGTTTTCAAATTATAGTGTTGGAGAAGACTCTTGAGAGTCCTTTGGATAACCAGGATATCAAACCAGTCAGTCTTGAAGGAAATCAGCCCCTGAATGTTCATTGGAAGGACTGATGCTGAAACGGAAGCTCCAATACTTCGGTCATCTGATACAAAGAGCCGACTCATTGGAAAAGACCCTGATGCTGGGAAAGATTAGGGAAGGAGGAGAAAAGGGTGACAGAGGGTGAGATGGTTGGATGGCGTCACTGACTCAACAGACATGTGTTTGACCAAACTCCAGGAAACAGTGAAGGACAGGGAAGCCTGACGTGCTGCAGTCCATGGGGCTGCAAAGACTCACACGTGATTTCGTGACTGAACAACTCCCAGGGTGCCAGGACTGGGCTAAATAGTGTGCATTCCATCTCCACCTGGAGAAGACAGGCAGGGGAGGAAATCTGCCCAGTGGAAAGCTTCTGTGGTCCAGGTAACTGTATATGTTATTTCATTGAATCCTCGCCCCCTAGATGTAGGCATCATGCCCCCATTTCATCGATGAGCGAATAATGTAAGAATGGTTTATGCACTGGTCCCAGGTCACATATTCGTGCATGGCAGAGCCAAAATTTGAACCGTTCTGGAGGACCAAGACCAAATTCCTTTCAGAGAGGGGTTCACTGTACAACAGTGGTCCTCCACTGGGGATCATTGTGTATCGCCCCCACTGCAAAAGGGGACACACCGCAACTTCTAGAGATATTTGTTTTCTGTCATGATTTGGGAGTGGGGCTCCGCCGTCAACTGGTGGGTAGATCTAGGCTGCTGCTCAGTATTCAGCAGCACACAGGATGGCTTTACACAACGAAGAATGACTCAGTCCAAAACGTCAATCGCACTGAAGTTAAACACCCTGACACTATCCCATGGCGGGTGTTGAGGAAGGAGATACCCTGGGGAGACAGCCCCCGGCATCCCGAAGAAGCAGACATGGGGGAAGGAGTGGATAGACCTTGAAGACAAATGTTACCTGCTTGACGATGTAGCTGAAGGGGGAGGTGTGAGTTTTACTTTATAGGAAACTAATTATCTTTTTGCCAAGATCTTCTTTATTTCTTCAGAATATCACAGAAAATCGGAGAGGGTGATTCTATTATCAGATTGGCCCAGGAACCAGGAGCCAAAGAAGACTTGGACTTGGAGTCAGAAAACTTGAACCTTGGTTTGCTCATTGCCAGCTGTGTGATGCTGGGCCAATCTGGGTCTCTTGGGGCCTCAGTTTCCTAACCTGTAAAATGGAGATAATTATATTCCACACTCCCCCTTGCTAACAAGGTACTGTGAGTAGCAGATGGAACAAAGTCTGAGAAAGCACTCTGTAGAATGACCATCGCCTTCAAGAGCAGAGGGTGCTGGTTCTGTAAAACCTGCAGGCAGATCTCTGAGCCCATTTTGGGTGGGTGGGGCTCACTATTTCTAAATTAAAGGAGTGAAATGGAATCCTTACTTACCCGGACACTCTGAAATGCAAGCATGAGACTAAATTTGACAAAGATTTAAAACGATGTATCAGATGTATTTTGAGCAACAGCTACCTTGAAATGTTCCCAATTGGAGCAAGGAGGGATGGACATGAAAAAGAGAAGAAAGGGCGAAGCATTTATTTCTTAAAATAGAGAGAAAAGTATTATCTCTCTTTCTGATGATGCAAATAACCCATGCCCAGTTATTAAAACCAAACCCAACGAAGCCAAATAGTATAGAAAGGTATAAAAACATAAGTAAAACTTACTCCCAATTCTAACACCCAGAAAAAGGAAAGTGCTGTTAGCATTTTGGAGCACATCTTTTCAAATATTTTTAAAGAACAATTGTGTATATATATATATATACACACACACACACACATATATGTGTGTGTATATACATATATAAACTCTATAGTACTGTTGTTGTGTAGCCAGAATAAAATAACATGAACAGCCAGATCACATTTGGAAGATGCTTCTTGAAAAGAGGGGTATGCAAGGTTCCTTCAAAGAAGAAAAGCCTATAACTCAGGAGTATCCCATCCTTCCCTTAGAAATGCTCCATCTGGCTTCCAGAGAGTCATCACTTGTCTTGCTGGGGGGTAGGCAAAGCCTGGTGGGATTAGGAGGGTCTCATGGACACTTACACACCAGCACCCACAAGGCGTCCAGCCCCTGATGAACAGAGTCCTTTGCTGGGTGGGAGGGAGGCCTGCGCTTGCCTCTCCTGTGCACAGACTGTCAGGAACCTGGGCCGTCTCTAGAAGGTGTGAGAGCAGGTGTCTGAGTATGCATGCCTAGAGAAAGACCACGTTGCTGGGAGGAGCACTGTGCTTCCTGTGCGGTTTGAGGGTCATTATCATCTCCCCCTCTCGGCATCTTGGAACCTTTAAGAAATCACGATTAATGCCTTCGTTCCTGCTCTAGGTATTTACAGTGTGCCCTCAGGCCACCAACAGAGAGTTTGCTCTGTGACTCCGCCGCCGGAAGCCTTACTCCCTGTTTCTGTGCTGTAGGCTGCTGTCTGTATGCGATTCAAACACACTCCGGACCCGGAACTCATCATTTATCCTCTTTTCCTTTTCCTATCTAAATGAGTGTTTCATTAGGAAATACAATTCACGAGTATCATTGGATTCACAGAAGCAATTGGGATTTCTGCAAGGCATGGGGAAGCTGATTCTAATCCAGCCTCCAATGATTTGATCACTGTAGATTTAGACCTTACTCAAGGACAGGCTGGAGTTTAAAGCTGCCTTGAATTCCTGGGGGGACCAAGTCTGAAATAGTCACACTCTGGACCTGGGAGTCTCCTTGAATCCTTCTCCATCCGGTGATGGTTTGGGCCAGAAGCAGGTGTGTCAGCCCACACCTAGATAAATTGCAAGGGGAACAATGGTCTGGTCCTCTCCTGAAATTTCACCTGCTCTGTCCTTTGAACAGACATAAACTACCTTAGGATACTGCTCAGTGCTGGCTGACATAGTCCTTGCCTCAAGTTAAAGTACCCATGTCTTTGGGGGAGGGGCTTTGATATTCATGACATCTCAGAACAGAACAATGGGTTTGAGTGGGCAAGGATGTTCTTTGAAAAAGGATGGGGTCACTGAAGCTTTTTTTAAAAAGCAAAGGAACGAAAAGAAAACCTCAGGCATTTTAATATGTTAAATCCACACTCAATTATTAATTCTAAAGACTTCTACATATCAACCTAGAGGAAACTTTTTTCACCTCTTTCTTGCCTTTTTTCCCCTTCCCAGAAACATTTAGACCTACCCTATGGCAATGACTATTGGGAAGTCTCTGCCCTGTATATCAGGGTAGCACAAATAATTCAGCATAAAGCAGCTCAGTTCCTGTAGCTTGGCATTAGGATAAGTATATCTTAAGAAAGTTCTTATGCAGACTTGGCTTCAGGCAATAAAACGTCATAGACGTATAACTGTAGCAACCGAAATTTCTAGGGAGCAAATTAGGCTGAAAACATCTTCTAGAGACGGCTAGAAAGGAAATGTACACCACCCAAAATAAGGCAAGTTATGCAGTAAATGTTTCATTTATTGGCCTTCTTCCATTACTATTAGGGTTAAAAGACATCTTGTCAATAAGAAAGGTGTATTTATGGAGGACTTGATATCTTCGAATGGCTGCACCTGTCACAAATGCCTATAGCGATAGTGATCAGCTTATGAAGGCAGCTAATGAGTGTTTCATTAGGAAATACAATTCACGTATCATTGGATTCACAGAAGCAATTGGGATTTCTGCAAGGCATGGGAAGCTGATTCTAATCCAGCCTCCAATGATTTGATCACTGTAGATTTAGACCTTACTCAAGGACAGGCTGGAGTTTAAAGCTGCCTTGAATTCCTGGGGGGACCAAGTCTGAAATAGTCACACTCTGGACCTGGGAGTCTCCTTGAATCCTTCTCCATCCGGTGATGGTTTGGGCCAGAAGCAGGTGTGTCAGCCCACACCTAGATAAATTGCAAGGGGAACAATGGTCTGGTCCTCTCCTGAAATTTCACCTGCTCTGTCCTTTGAACAGACATAAACTACCTTAGGATACTGCTCAGTGCTGGCTGACATAGTCCTTGCCTCAAGTTAAAGTACCCATGTCTTTGGGGGAGGGGCTTTGATATTCATGACATCTCAGAACAGAACAATGGGTTTGAGTGGGCAAGGATGTTCTTTAAAAAAGGATGGGGTCACTGAAGCTTTTTTTAAAAAGCAAAGGAACGAAAAGAAAACCTCAGGCATTTTAATATGTTAAATCCACACTCAATTATTAATTCTAAAGACTTCTACATATCAACCTAGAGGAAACTTTTTTCACCTCTTTCTTGCCTTTTTTCCCCTTCCCAGAAACATTTAGACCTACCCTATGGCAATGACTATTGGGAAGTCTCTGCCCTGTATATCAGGGTAGCACAAATAATTCAGCATAAAGCAGCTCAGTTCCTGTAGCTTGGCATTAGGATAAGTATATCTTAAGAAAGTTCTTATGCAGACTTGGCTTCAGGCAATAAAACGTCATAGACGTATAACTGTAGCAACCGAAATTTCTAGGGAGCAAATTAGGCTGAAAACATCTTCTAGAGACGGCTAGAAAGGAAATGTACACCACCCAAAATAAGGCAAGTTATGCAGTAAATGTTTCATTTATTGGCCTTCTTCCATTACTATTAGGGTTAAAAGACATCTTGTCAATAAGAAAGGTGTATTTATGGAGGACTTGATATCTTTCGAATGGCTGCACCTGTCACAAATGCCTATAGCGATAGTGATCAGCTTATGAAGGCAGCTAATGAAACCCTGTACAAATGCATGCATCTTTCCATTAACCCTTGGATCATCAGGCATTATTGTCACTTTATTACCTGGACCTGTCATTAGCTGAAGCAAGGTGATCAAGCCAGACGCTTCAGCAAAGTGCCAAGACCGGAACAGTGTTCCTCATGGTTTCAAGAGAAGTGGGTGTGCCTCTCTGAGTCCCTTGATAGAATCATTGAGGGAAAATAAAAGATTGCCTGTGAAGAGGACCCTCTTACATTTTCTTTATACTAATTTATCTGTAGCTATGCTGGGTCTTCCTTGCCGCACTGACTTATCTCTAGTTGGGGTGGTTGGGCTTCTAATCGTGGTGGCTTCTCTTGTTGCCGAGCTCACGGGCTCTAGGATGCGAGGGTTTCAGTCCTTGTGTTCCCGAGCTCGAAAGCCCTAGGCTCAGTCCTTGCAGCAAATGCAACTTAGCTGCTCTGCGGCATGTGGGATCTTCTGAGGCTAAGAATCGATCCCGTGTCTTATGTATTGGAAGGCGGCCCCTTCACCACTAGGCCACCAGGGAAACCTGAAGTTGGCCCTATATGCCTATTCTTTCTTCCTACTAAAATTGAAAACTCTCAGGTGTCCAATTTTTAGTGTTCGTAGATTAGCTAAAGGAGTCGCTTTCCTCAAGATCCCAATAAGGAACCCTTACCCACACAGAACAAAAAGCAAACAAAAAGTCTCACAGTGGAATCAGGACTTTGGCTTCTAAACATTTCCCCAGTTTAAAGCTTCCCTAGTTTTGCTTTTTCAAGATCTTATGCAGACTTGGCTTCAGGCAATAAAACGTCATAGACGTATAACTGTAGCAACCGAAATTTCTAGGAGCAAATTAGGCTGAAAACATCTTCTAGAGACGGCTAGAAAGGAAATGTACACCACCCAAAATAAGGCAAGTTATGCAGTAAATGTTTCATTTATTGGCCTTCTTCCATTACTATTAGGGTTAAAAGACATCTTGTCAATAAGAAAGGTGTATTTATGGAGGACTTGATATCTTTCGAATGGCTGCACCTGTCACAAATGCCTATAGCGATAGTGATCAGCTTATGAAGGCAGCTAATGAAACCCTGTACAAATGCATGCATCTTTCCATTAACCCTTGGATCATCAGGCATTATTGTCACTTTATTACCTGGACCTGTCATTAGCTGAAGCAAGGTGATCAAGCCAGACGCTTCAGCAAAGTGCCAAGACCGGAACAGTGTTCCTCATGGTTTCAAGAGAAGTGGGTGTGCCTCTCTGAGTCCCTTGATAGAATCATTGAGGGAAAATAAAAGATTGCCTGTGAAGAGGACCCTCTTACATTTTCTTTATACTAATTTATCTGTAGCTATGCTGGGTCTTCCTTGCCGCACTGACTTATCTCTAGTTGGGGTGGTTGGGCTTCTAATCGTGGTGGCTTCTCTTGTTGCCGAGCTCACGGGCTCTAGGATGCGAGGGTTTCAGTCCTTGTGTTCCCGAGCTCGAAAGCCCTAGGCTCAGTCCTTGCAGCAAATGCAACTTAGCTGCTCTGCGGCATGTGGGATCTTCTGAGGCTAAGAATCGATCCCGTGTCTTATGTATTGGAAGGCGGCCCCTTCACCACTAGGCCACCAGGGAAACCTGAAGTTGGCCCTATATGCCTATTCTTTCTTCCTACTAAAATTGAAAACTCTCAGGTGTCCAATTTTTAGTGTTCGTAGATTAGCTAAAGGAGTCGCTTTCCTCAAGATCCCAATAAGGAACCCTTACCCACACAGAACAAAAAGCAAACAAAAAGTCTCACAGTGGAATCAGGACTTTGGCTTCTAAACATTTCCCCAGTTTATAGCTTCCCTATGTTTTCAGATTCTTTTTTTGGCTTCCTTCAGTCAGCACACTCCCTGCATAGATAAGTCCAACACAGTGGGTAACAGATCATCCATCTTAGAGCCTGGATATTGAAAGAAAAACCACACAGAAAACACACACGTGTAGGCAATACTGTTAAGGTTTAATGACTAGAATCTTGCCAAGTGATTGGGGAAGCTGAATATGGTTGGTGACACGTACTCTTTCCTTCTGGTGAATCTAAGCAGCCTCTTTGTTTCTCCTAAATTCTAAAGCCAAACTTCCAATATCGTTTGTTCTTTTTGCTGGTATGCCGGTGAGCCTCTTCATATAACAGGGGTATGAACTGAAAGTATGGAATTATAGACTTCCTGCATGTTAGAAAGGACCTAAGAAAATAGCCAGTTCAACCACCTCACCTGGTAGGTGAGACAGGAACAAACAGGCCATAGGTAACAAGGCCAATGGCCAGCCTGTTTCGGCCGTGTTCCTTCAAGCACAGCCCCATATTTCAGAGGACACCTACCACTCTGCCATAACAACCCCCAGGAGGCAATGGATGCATGAAAAGTGATCTGTATAAACTGAAACTTCCTTTTCACGCTCTCCAATAGGGATGAACAAGGAAGCACCCATGGGAGAGGCAATCTATTTATTTTTTGAGGTTAAGATGCAGATTCCTAACAGCAACTCAGGTCCACAGAGATTTAATAGAGTGATGGTTGAAGGGGAGAAGAAAACAGAGACGTGAAGAAGCCAAAGAACAATAGATAGGGAGGAGGAGAAAGAAAGGAGGGCCAAGGGGGAGTCTGCTTACAGCTCAGAACCTGGGCTGGCCTGTGGAAAGGGTCCGAGGGAAGATGTTTCAGCTTCTCCAACCTGCCCCACCTCCATATGCAAAACTTCTTGGCTCAGGCTAAAGTCAGAAATGGTCTGGTTCCCTCCCCATGTTTAGAACCCCTGTTATTTGGGCAGAACTCTTGGTCCTACAAATTAGGACTCAGTCATCAGTATCTGTAGAGATGTGGCCTCAACACCTGGACATAGCTGACCGTTGTTTAAAATTTCACAGCAGATCCACAGACTACATGTCCGCATTGTGGACCAACCTGACTTGTATTTATTTTTTTTAATGTTGTATTACCTTGATTTTCGCCGATTTTAATTTCACATCCTCTCCCACTTCTTCCCATCCCCAGATTACCTACTTTCAGAGACTCAAGGGTAACTGACCCTCTGAGATCTTACTGGTTTCCTCAAGTCTTTTTGTGGCACAGAGCAACACGGCTAAATGTGACTCCTGTGTTATGATGGAATGACTCTTTTTTTTTTTTTTAAAGATTTATTTATTTATTTATTCTTGGGTGGGGTGGGATGGGGAGGGAGGGGAGCAGGTGGGCTACTTCTATTGGTCTTTCATTTGTGTATTTTCATCCATCTTTGTTCTTTGGCCCGTGTGGGCCTCCCATCGCGGTGGCCTCTGCCGTTGCAGAGCACCGGCTCTGGGCGCGTGCACTCCAGAGCTCCGGCTCGGTATTTGGACACATCGGTTCAGCTGCCCCACGGCACGTGGGATCTTCCCAGGCCAGGGATCGAACCGGCGCCCCTTGCACTGCAAGGCAGTGTCCTTACCCACTGGACCACCAGGGAAGTCCATGGAATGACTCTTAACTGATTAATTAAATTAGAGATTTAAAGAAGGAAGGATTCAAGAGTTTCTTTTGAATGAGAAATATAAGGATATGCCAAAAATGGATGAGGTTACTAATCGTCAGAAGAAAGTCCTTAGTCCTTACATATGATAAAACTGCAGGCCAGGACATTAAGAACAGTAAGTATATTCTTTACAATTTCAATTCATTATATTTATGAACTTTTATTATCCAGGTAAGTCATATAAAGGACATAGAAGACTTTAGTATCCAATTTAATTCAGATCAGGGTTAGAGGAAAAAAAAAGAACCACTGCACAGGAGAAATTGCCATAAAACTGAGTTACTATAAATGTGTTCTTGTTTAAGGAAATAAGGCCTTAAAACCTTAGGAAAGTCCACCCTGTACACAAACCAGCTCAGGCACACTAGGTATACAGGTGACAATTAACAAGGGTGACAAGCTATGGTCCTAAAAAGCAGATCCAACCAAGACTAGCTGACCGTTGTTTAAAATTTCACAGCAGATCCACAGACTACATGTCCGCATTGTGGACCAACCTGACTTGTATTTATTTTTTTTAATGTTGTATTACCTTGATTTTCGCCGATTTTAATTTCACATCCTCTCCCACTTCTTCCCATCCCCAGATTACCTACTTTCAGAGACTCAAGGGTAACTGACCCTCTGAGATCTTACTGGTTTCCTCAAGTCTTTTTGTGGCACAGAGCAACACGGCTAAATGTGACTCCTGTGTTATGATGGAATGACTCTTTTTTTTTTTTTTAAAGATTTATTTATTTATTTATTCTTGGGTGGGGTGGGATGGGGAGGGAGGGGAGCAGGTGGGCTACTTCTATTGGTCTTTCATTTGTGTATTTTCATCCATCTTTGTTCTTTGGCCCGTGTGGGCCTCCCATCGCGGTGGCCTCTGCCGTTGCAGAGCACCGGCTCTGGGCGCGTGCACTCCAGAGCTCCGGCTCGGTATTTGGACACATCGGTTCAGCCACTTCGCGGCACGTGGGATCTTCCCAGGCCAGGGATCGAACCGGCGCCCCTTGCACTGCAAGGCAGTGTCCTTACCCACTGGACCACCAGGGAAGTCCATGGAATGACTCTTAACTGATTAATTAAATTAGAGATTTAAAGAAGGAAGGATTCAAGAGTTTCTTTTGAATGAGAAATATAAGGATATGCCAAAAATGGATGAGGTTACTAATCGTCAGAAGAAAGTCCTTAGTCCTTACATATGATAAAACTGCAGGCCAGGACATTAAGAACAGTAAGTATATTCTTTACAATTTCAATTCATTATATTTATGAACTTTTATTATCCAGGTAAGTCATATAAAGGACATAGAAGACTTTAGTATCCAATTTAATTCAGATCAGGGTTAGAGGAAAAAAAAAGAACCACTGCACAGGAGAAATTGCCATAAAACTGAGTTACTATAAATGTGTTCTTGTTTAAGGAAATAAGGCCTTAAAACCTTAGGAAAGTCCACCCTGTACACAAACCAGCTCAGGCACACTAGGTATACAGGTGACAATTAACAAGGGTGAAAAGCTATGGCCATTCGATAAATGTGTAAATCTAAAGGCAACCAAGTGAAAAGACCTCAAAAAAAGGAAACTGTTAAATCCATTTGTACATGGATTTAACAGTGAAGCATTTCATTCTTCATGTTTTTACTTGGTGCCTTGAAATAATCCCCTTTCTGTCTCCACTCACCCTCTTGAAACTGTGCCCGCCTTATTTATTTATGAAGTCTGAAGGTTAGTCCTACCTGCTGAGACTAATTAGCCCTCCGCTTTGTATCCTATGCAATCCTGTCTGATTAAATGTACACATTTGTTTTACTTCTTTTCAGGTTGTTTCTCACTCTACTTCTGATTTTCTGATTAATATTAAAGTTGGGAGTTCTCCTCCATAGCCCCCCCCAAGCCCCGCCCCAACCACATTTTTATTTTGCACGCATCTTTCTCTTTAGTGTGCAAATGTGCTTATGAATTTTTTCCAGTGCAGGGAATTCATCGGCCTTGTCAATCTTGGTATCATTATTTTTAGTAGTCTTCTTTCTGAGACCTTAGCCTATAAAACAGTTTTGCTGAAAACCCAAACTCTAAATATTACATGGTAAATTTGCTTTCTTTTGGAAAGCTTAGGTGCTGCTGGGCCAGCTGAAAAGCAGATGAGATGTGTTTTTTAAAGGGGCGGGTTAAACAGTTTAGTAGTGCATCCTGGACTCTAGACCAACACTGTTCCTAAAAAACAATTTGCTAATTCCTATTGATTTCTTTTTTTTTCCCCTTTTTCCTGGTTCCTTTTAGTCCCCTTTTGTGTTGCAGATTCCAGTCTACTTGCCATTGGATGTTTGCAAGAAAATGAGTATTCTTGCTCCATTTTCTAGAAACAGTGTGTTTTGGGACCCAGGCCTTTCCCCTTTAACACAACTGAGTAAAACTATATATTTTCAGATCAGGGTTAGAGGAAAAAAAAAGAACCACTGCACAGGAGAAATTGCCATAAAACTGAGTTACTATAAATGTGTTCTTGTTTAAGGAAATAAGGCCTTAAAACCTTAGGAAAGTCCACCCTGTACACAAACCAGCTCAGGCACACTAGGTATACAGGTGACAATTAACAAGGGTGAAAAGCTATGGCCATTCGATAAATGTGTAAATCTAAAGGCAACCAAGTGAAAAGACCTCAAAAAAAGGAAACTGTTAAATCCATTTGTACATGGATTTAACAGTGAAGCATTTCATTCTTCATGTTTTTACTTGGTGCCTTGAAATAATCCCCTTTCTGTCTCCACTCACCCTCTTGAAACTGTGCCCGCCTTATTTATTTATGAAGTCTGAAGGTTAGTCCTACCTGCTGAGACTAATTAGCCCTCCGCTTTGTATCCTATGCAATCCTGTCTGATTAAATGTACACATTTGTTTTACTTCTTTTCAGGTTGTTTCTCACTCTACTTCTGATTTTCTGATTAATATTAAAGTTGGGAGTTCTCCTCCATAGCCCTCCCCAAGCCCCCGCCCCAACCACATTTTTTATTTTGCACGCATCTTTCTCTTTAGTGTGCAAATGTGCTTATGAATTTTTTCCAGTGCAGGGGAATTCATCGGCCTTGTCAATCTTGGTATCATTATTTTTAGTAGTCTTCTTTCTGAGACCTTAGCCTATAAAACAGTTTTGCTGAAAACCCAAACTCTAAATATTACATGGTAAATTTGCTTTCTTTTGGAAAGCTTAGGTGCTGCTGGGCCAGCTGAAAAGCAGATGAGATGTGTTTTTAAGGGACGGGTTAAACAGTTTAGTAGTGCATCCTGGACTCTAGACCAACACTGTTCCTAAAAAACAATTTGCTAATTCCTATTGATTTCTTTTTTTTTCCCCTTTTTCCTGGTTCCTTTTAGTCCCCTTTTGTGTTGCAGATTCCAGTCTACTTGCCATTGGATGTTTGCAAGAAAATGAGTATTCTTGCTCCATTTTCTAGAAACAGTGTGTTTTGGGACCCAGGCCTTTCCCCCTTTAACACAATTTTCTTCCCCATTTTGTAGCAAATCAATCTGCTCCCCAGGAGAGAGTCTAAAAATCAACAAATACCTGCCTCAAACCTCAGGTTTTCCATCTCCTCCCTGAGGTCGTCTAGCATCAGCTGGGTTAGCAATTTCCTGCCAGAGCCATCTACATCTTGATTATTTGGTCAGTCTTTTGGGGATTTCATTTCAGATCTCCTTCCAGAAAGACTCCAGCACCACTGATCCCAGGGGTTGGTGAACTTTCAGTTTTATTTTCCCTTGGCGGTGTTAACGCCCAAACTTTTCACCTCCAAAGACAGAAAGGACTTTGAATCCTAGCTGATTTCCTACCACTTCCAAGGTCAGTTAAAAAAAAAAAAATGACAACACTCTACACTGAAAAGAATCATGCATTTTTCCTTAAGGATAGTTTTAATGCCCTGACAAACACCGCAGTATTTGATTGTTTTTTGGATAAAAAGTCATCTTGGCATATTTAGTCTAGTGAGATTTAACGAAATGATTCACTGTTAATAAACAAAAAAGGGGAGGGAAGGCCTCGTGCGTTAATAGTTTCTTTCATTGCAGATGACCAGGAACTTTGCCCAGACCTCCACTTACCCAAGCTCTCTGAGTGGAGAGTTGAT
This sequence comes from Tragulus kanchil, assembly GCA_022376925.1. NCBI lineage: Eukaryota > Metazoa > Chordata > Mammalia > Artiodactyla > Tragulidae > Tragulus > Tragulus kanchil. The sequence goes on along the minus strand of JAIOJX010000005.1, from coordinate 127,319,277 downwards.
CTCTCTTTTTGACCACTTCAGTTACATCCCGCCCCAGGGTGGCTGATTTCATCGCTGGCTTAACCCCTAAACCCTTACCTCTCACCCCTTCCCCAGTACTCTCCTCCTTTTCCCCTTCCTTAAGACTTGTTTCTGTGCACTTTTTTCTGGGCCTCTCCATCCCCGCCCCCAAGTGGGCCTCTCCCCATTGGGCCAGCTGAAAAGCAGATGAGATGTGTTTTTAAGGGACGGGTTAAACAGTTTAGTAGTGCATCCTGGACTCTAGACCAACACTGTTCCTAAAAAACAATTTGCTAATTCCTATTGATTTCTTTTTTTTTCCCCTTTTTCCTGGTTCCTTTTAGTCCCCTTTTGTGTTGCAGATTCCAGTCTACTTGCCATTGGATGTTTGCAAGAAAATGAGTATTCTTGCTCCATTTTCTAGAAACAGTGTGTTTTGGGACCCAGGCCTTTCCCCCTTTAACACAATTTTCTTCCCCATTTTGTAGCAAATCAATCTGCTCCCCAGGAGAGAGTCTAAAAATCAACAAATACCTGCCTCAAACCTCAGGTTTTCCATCTCCTCCCTGAGGTCGTCTAGCATCAGCTGGGTTAGCAATTTCCTGCCAGAGCCATCTACATCTTGATTATTTGGTCAGTCTTTTGGGGATTTCATTTCAGATCTCCTTCCAGAAAGACTCCAGCACCACTGATCCCAGGGGTTGGTGAACTTTCAGTTTTATTTTCCCTTGGCGGTGTTAACGCCCAAACTTTTCACCTCCAAAGACAGAAAGGACTTTGAATCCTAGCTGATTTCCTACCACTTCCAAGGTCAGTTAAAAAAAAAAAATGACAACACTCTACACTGAAAAGAATCATGCATTTTTCCTTAAGGATAGTTTTAATGCCCTGACAAACACCGCAGTATTTGATTGTTTTTTGGATAAAAAGTCATCTTGGCATATTTAGTCTAGTGAGATTTAACGAAATGATTCACTGTTAATAAACAAAAAAGGGGAGGGAAGGCCTCGTGCGTTAATAGTTTCTTTCATTGCAGATGACCAGGAACTTTGCCCAGACCTCCACTTACCCAAGCTCTCTGAGTGGAGAGTTGATCTCTCTTTTTGACCACTTCAGTTACATCCCGCCCCAGGGTGGCTGATTTCATCGCTGGCTTAACCCCTAAACCCTTACCTCTCACCCCTTCCCCAGTACTCTCCTCCTTTTCCCCTTCCTTAAGACTTGTTTCTGTGCACTTTTTTCTGGGCCTCTCCCCATCCCCGCCCCCCAAGTGGGCTTTCCTTCCGCCTTCCTAGACTCGGATTCCTGACGCGGTCGCCACCCCCTTCCCTCCTCTCCTACTCCGCATTGTCTTTCTGAAGTCGCCCCCCTCCCGGAGCGAGTCCCCTGTTCCCTCGCCCAGGCTCCCGGGCCCGCACACACTCAGCGCAGGCCTCTCCTCCGGCACACTCCTCCCTCCGTCTCTCCCCCCTCCTCCTCCGCCCCTCTCTCTTCCTCCGCCCCTCCCTCCTCCCCCTCCCGGCGCCCGAAAGGATCATTGTTAGCCGCCCCCGCCCCGCCCACCCCGGCTGTTTATTTATGCAGACGTCACCCGGCCGGTCCCGCCTCCCGGCATCTCATTAAGCGAGTGTGTTCCTCTCGCCCTGTCAATAATCTCCGCTCCCAGACTACTCCGTTCCTCCGGATTTCGATCCCCCTTTTTCTATCTGTCAATCAGCGCCGCCTTTGAACTGAAAAGCTCTCAGTCTAACTTCAACTCACTCAAATCCGAGCGGCACGAGCTCCTCCTGTATCTTCGGCTTCCCCCCCCTTTGCTCTTTATATCTGACTTCTTGTTGTTGTTGGTGTGTTTTTCCCCCCTTTTTTTATTTATTATTTTTTTGCACATTGATCGGATCCTTGGGAACGAGAGAAAAAAGAAACCCAAACTCACGCGTGCAGAAGATCTCCCCCCCCTTCCCCTCCCCTCCTCCCTCTTTCCCCTCCCCAGGAGAAAAAGACCCCAAAGCAGAAAAAAAGTTCACCTTGGACTCGTCTTTTTCTTGCAATATATTTTTTTGGGGGGGCAGAACTTTTTGGTTTTTTTTTTCTTTGGCTTTTCTTCTTCCTTCATTTTTCTTCCAAAATTGCTGCTGGTGGGTGAAAAAAATGCCGCAGCTGAACGGCGGTGGAGGAGATGACCTAGGCGCCAACGACGAACTGATTTCCTTCAAAGACGAGGGCGAGCAGGAGGAGAAGAGCTCCGAAAACTCCTCGGCAAGGAGAGAAGGCATTCAGAAACGAATGGCGATGTTCATCGCTGGCTTAACCCCTAAACCCTTACCTCTCACCCCTTCCCCAGTACTCTCCTCCTTTTCCCCTTCCTTAAGACTTGTTTCTGTGCACTTTTTTCTGGGCCTCTCCCCATCCCCGCCCCCCAAGTGGGCTTTCCTTCCGCCTTCCTAGACTCGGATTCCTGACGCGGTCGCCACCCCCTTCCCTCCTCTCCTACTCCGCATTGTCTTTCTGAAGTCGCCCCCCTCCCGGAGCGAGTCCCCTGTTCCCTCGCCCAGGCTCCCGGGCCCGCACACACTCAGCGCAGGCCTCTCCTCCGGCACACTCCTCCCTCCGTCTCTCCCCCCTCCTCCTCCGCCCCTCTCTCTTCCTCCTCCTCTCCCTCCTCCCTCTCCCGGCGCCCGAAAGGATCATTGTTAGCCGCCCCCGCCCCGCCCACCCCGGCTGTTTATTTATGCAGACGTCACCCGGCCGGTCCCGCCTCCCGGCATCTCATTAAGCGAGTGTGTTCCTCTCGCCCTGTCAATAATCTCCGCTCCCAGACTACTCCGTTCCTCCGGATTTCGATCCCCCTTTTTCTATCTGTCAATCAGCGCCGCCTTTGAACTGAAAAGCTCTCAGTCTAACTTCAACTCACTCAAATCCGAGCGGCACGAGCTCCTCCTGTATCTTCGGCTTCCCCCCCCTTTGCTCTTTATATCTGACTTCTTGTTGTTGTTGGTGTGTTTTTCCCCCCTTTTTTTATTTATTATTTTTTTGCACATTGATCGGATCCTTGGGAACGAGAGAAAAAAGAAACCCAAACTCACGCGTGCAGAAGATCTCCCCCCCCTTCCCCTCCCCTCCTCCCTCTTTCCCCTCCCCAGGAGAAAAAGACCCCAAAGCAGAAAAAAAGTTCACCTTGGACTCGTCTTTTTCTTGCAATATATTTTTTTGGGGGGGCAGAACTTTTTGGTTTTTTTTTTCTTTGGCTTTTCTTCTTCCTTCATTTTTCTTCCAAAATTGCTGCTGGTGGGTGAAAAAAATGCCGCAGCTGAACGGCGGTGGAGGAGATGACCTAGGCGCCAACGACGAACTGATTTCCTTCAAAGACGAGGGCGAGCAGGAGGAGAAGAGCTCCGAAAACTCCTCGGCAGAGAGGGATTTAGCTGATGTCAAATCGTCTCTAGTCAATGAATCAGAAACGAATCAAAACAGCTCCTCCGATTCCGAGGTAGGAAAAGCCCCTCGGGCTGGTGGGGTTCTTAATCTATTTCCTGGCTTGGCAAATGTTACTTAAAGGGGAGAAATCGGGGCTGGGGGCGGCGGCTGGGCGCCGCGGGGCCAGGCGGGCGGCGTGTGCTTGTGGTCCACCATTGCAAAAACTTGTAACCCTGTTTTTATCTCCCCCCAAACCCCCCACCTCACTGATCCCTTTTCTCCCCTTTTCCCCCCCCTCTGCGTGGCGTTTGCCCCTCGCCCTCCCCACCTCCACCCCTCCGGGAAGGCGGAAAGACGGCCTCCGCCTCGCTCCGAAAGTTTCCGAGATAAATCCCGGGAAAGTTTGGAAGAAGGTGAGTACGCCCCGCGCGCCCCGCAGCCGCCTGGAGCTGTCCCCCGGGCCCGCCGCCCCGCGCGCCCGGGGCCCGCGCCCCGCTCGGCCCGGCCGTGCGCCGGTCCGGCCGGGGCGCCCGGCCACTTGGGGCACTTTCTAAAAAGTTTCTCCTCGTTCTCTCCCGCTACGCGCGGCCGCCGCCGTCCCCTCGCCGCCCCGCCATGTTAGCGGCCAAGAGGCAAGATGGAGGGCTCTTTAAGGGGCCACCGTATCCCGGCTACCCCTTCATCATGATCCCCGACCTGACGAGCCCCTACCTCCCCAACGGATCGCTCTCGCCCACCGCCCGAACTGTAAGTGCCTTGGCGCCCGGCCCCCGCCCGCAGCCCGCCCGCCCGCCCGGCCCCGCATGCGGCCCCTGCCCTGCCCCCTCCTTCCCCTCCCCTTCCTCTCCCTCCCCCTCCCCGCCTCCTCCCCTCCCCGCCTCCCCTCCCCCACTCGTGGCCCAGCAGCCCGAAACTCTCCAAACTTTTCTGCCTTTTGTGGACTGGATTTGTTTGCACTTCGCCATGTTCTTGCTTTCAGTTTGTTGCCTCGTGATGTTGGGGAGACTTTTCTTTCCAAGCAGGGCTTTGCTGGGGTGGGGTGGGGGGAATCAGAAGAACTTTTTTTTTGCGCTTCGATTCCCCCCGCCCCCTTCGGTGGTGGTGTTTGTTTCTTCACCCTGGGAAGATGACTGTGTGGCTCTTTCTTTTCTCCCTCTCCCTCTCTCTCTTCCTTCCCTATTCTGTGGCGTCTTGGGCTTTCCCCGGTTAACCCATTGGCTGCCGCCGCTGGGGACAGAGTGACGGGGCTGCGCCCGCCGCGCGGGGTAGAGAGTGGATTACCCTCCAGGCGCTGGACTTGAGAACTAGCGGGCGCGCGGAGCCCGGGGCCCTGGAGAAGCGCTTCGGCTTTCTCTCTCGGTCGCTTATTTGTTTAGCTTTCTAGTGGCGATGGCTAGCTTTCAGCCCTCCTCCCCCCTTTCCCCTGGAAAGTCACTCTTCCCAGATGAGTCCCACTGCAAATTTGGGGACTCCGGGCTTCCTTTTCGGGGGCCACCCCGCAGGGCCGCGAGCGCCCTGGGCGCCTTGGCTGACTCGGTTGCGTGGCGCGCTGGAGGCCGGCTCTCCCGGGCCGCGCGGGGTGGAGAGGCCCCTGTGGCGGCGGTTGTTGGGTTGTGTGCAGCCGGGATGGCCTCCTCTGAACGGACTTGATGTATTTCTAGGGAATTTGAGTGCCTAGGGATTTATAGTCAGGTCTGCGCTCTCCAGCTTTAGAAAGAAGGCCCTCAGCGGGGTCTGGGGGGCCAGAAACCAGGGTGTGCAGGGCCCAAAGGTGTAGTGAGCCTGGGAGAGGACGAGGGCGCCTGTCCTTCTAGGGAGTGGGCTCTTGATCGTAGACCACCCAACTTTGGGGACCCGAGGGCAGAGCGGGATGCCAAGCTCCGGGGAGCGCTTCCTGCCGCGTGCGCCCCGTGCCCACCCCCGGCATTTGTTAATAGGGCTCACCCCCTTCCCCGACCGACCTCTGCCCCCTGCCCTCAAGCCCCTCTCCACCATCCCACCCTCTTCTGAAAAGCGTGGATTACGGATATCTAGGCGATCTCTAAACGTTTGTGCCTGGCTTCTCGCGATTGTCATTTTGCCCCTTCTCAGGCTTGGTTCCCCCTACCTCTTATTTACTACACACACTACTTTTGGTTTTTTCTTTTTCGGTAACTCGAGCTAGCAGTTTGAAATAGTGCACCTACTGTTCAGCAACCGTGAATTCGGTGCTAATGGCCAAGGGCTTGCCGGGCGGGAGTCCATCCGATCTACAAGTGTTTTTAAGCATTAAAATATTAACTATCAGGTTTAGCTTGTTCTTTGGGGCCCCGGCAAAAATGGCAAGGGCATGCTAGACCGGTCATTTTTTATGGCAAGGAAAGAGAAATAATTATTCCCCCCGCCCCCCTCCCTCGCGCCCGGGCTTCTGCAGGCTCGGGAAGCTGGGAGACCGTTTCAGCCCGACCTGCTCTTCCAGGGCCCGCGTTTTCAGGAGGCAGGGGCCGGGCTGTGGGGTTGCAGCTGGAGGCGAAACACAGTCCGGTTACGTTGTATTTTTCTTGGGAGCTTGTGGGCATCTTGAACCGGGAGTATTCGGCTCAGAATCGGAGTTTGTGTAATGACCAAGCCGACCGAGCGACATTCCAAAGTAACCCTGAGAATTTCTTACTCTCCTCCCCTCCCCCTGCAGTGGAAACCTCTTTGGTATTATTTTAAAATCCACTTTGCCATCTGAAAGGCAATCTGAATACTGAGCTTTGATGGCGGGCTTGCTGGCCCTCTGGTCTCCTAGCAAACTCCTGTCTGTGACGGCTGGCAGGCTTGCCCCAGTGTCCCCGAAACTCCAACAGTTGTGTTGTGCTGTAATTAGGAAACAGGAAAATTGTTAAAGGCAAATAAATGATTTCCCGGTGAGAAAAGGAAGGCTCCCAACCACCCGATCCCCTTTGTGGGCATTGTAGGAATACTCGGCGTCTTGTGATTTTAATTGCGGACATAGCGGGTGGCCTGGGGCTGTGACATCAGATTGAGTGTGAGAAGACATTTCTGAACTCAGGAGGCAGTTTTAAATATTTGCGTGTCAAACACCAACAGACATCTTTTGTGTGCAGGAGCCCTTCCTCCAACCTATCGGTTACCTGAGTTAGCTGATGTGCTCCAAAATTAAAAGTTATTTATTGAAGCCGGTAAGCAGAGGCATGGAAATGAGACTGAGACACTGTTGTGTGTCACTCCTGACCTCTTCAATCAGAAGCCCGGCTTGCAATTCCAGATTTGATACAGCTGCCGAAGGAATCTATAGGCAAGATAGCGGTCTTTTCATGCTCATCTGAAATTCTTAGTGCTTCATAGAGTGTGTTTTTGAGGGCAAGGTGTAACGACAAATTGGCTGGATGCTCTATTCTTTTCCCGACCCTTCTTGGTGCACGTTTTTTTTTCCCTCGGTTTGCTACATTTTCTGTTAAATTACGAGTGTACCTGTAAGCAGTTGCGTCCTCTGAAAAGCAAACTCTTGGGATTCCTGGTTTCTGCTTTTCAATCTAAGAACATATAAAGAATTAAGGAGTATCATTAAATGGGCTTATGATGAATAATGCATTATCTCAAGAATAATGCTTTAATTGCTGGAGATGCCATAAAGCTTGATAGTAATAATTTTATTTTAAAATGACAAAAATTTCAGCATCACGTTAATTTAGCCTTTGATACAATAATAGGAATGGCTTATAAGAAGACTCGAATACAAAAAAGCATTAAGGCGAGAGGTCTGTTGAGTAAATAGGAGGTGATAGAGAACTGCAAATGTTAGAATTGTGGTCACATTTGTACTAAAGAGAAGAATACTGTTCCCACATTAAAGTTGATAGGAAAAAGAAGTTTTACATTTCTTTTTTTCTCCTGCCAAATGAGAATATGGGACTTGGTGACTGAAATTCCAGTTAGGTTTGAAATTCTTTTTAAGAACTTGGTTGTTAGAGCTTTTGCATCTTCTTTGATCCAAGTTAATTTGCTTTTCAGCTGAAACTGTTTGCTACTAGGTTGAACAAATAAATAAGCAGCATCTTGAATTAATTTTTGAACTTGGAATCCAGCATTTAAAGGAAACCAAGAGGGGCCTATTCATTGGGGTTTTATTTAGCTGGGCAGCAACTTCTCTTTCTGCCTGATGAAAAATGGATGTTTTCTCTTCGCTCAAACAACATAATCCTTTCTAATACAAAAGATGTAGATCTCGGAGTGTGAAGGGTTAATGGTGGTCCTTCCTGGCTGTCCTCCCACCCCCCACCTTCACCCCCGATTGTTTTGACAACACTTTTCAAAGTGTGACATTCCAAGCCCCTACATAACAATGTAATATTACTGTAATTACACAGGTCATTACATTTTAAATAGAGAACAATAAAATGCTTATCGCCCTGAAAAAGAACAGGTGTTCTTGCCCTTCTTTGGTATTTATGCTAATTGTTTTTCATCTCCTTGAGAAATATTTATGGCAAACATGTTTAGATTTCAATCTGAAGGCGACAGTATTAATTCCGTGCTAATCTTTCTAGGTTGGGGTTTAATGTCTGCAGTTTGGATTATGGGCTCAACATTCACCCAGTAGGTCATATTTTAATGATAATAAATTTAATATGCTAGCGCCTCCGCAGTTTGTTGAAATGAAAGCATTCTGAAAACCCCAGAAACAAAACTATGAGGCATTCCGGGAGCCCAGAGTGTTTATATGAAAGAAGTGTCTTTGGAAACTTGACTGCTGAAGGAAAGTAGCTTTTCATTGATGCACCCCTATCTGATTGAGAAAAGATTTGGAGAAAAACAATCCCCTTTTCTGGCTGGGATTTTTCTACCTTGATTTTAATTTTACTGATACGGATTTCATTTAGAGTCCCTGCTGGAAACTGGTCAGCTTTCTGTTCCTTAGCAAGCTGTGAAAAAGTTACAGGAAGGTTTCCGGGGGCTGGCAGATCAAGAATGCTGCTCTGTTAGCAGCTCAGGATAACTGCAGTTCTGCACGCCATGAAAAAATATTTGCTTTAGAAAACCAGCATTTTAATAGTTGCACCAGAGTCTGTGCTCTAAAAGATTACAGTAGGAGCCTTTCCAGGTTTTGAATGTCTCCTCACATGCCACGAGGTTCCCGTGTGCATGTGAAAAGCACCCAAACTTCTTGGTGGAGAAATGTTGGTGCAACTTCTCTTACACAGGCACAGTGGGTGAACTGGAAGGTATCTAAGAAGATTTTACATTTTGTCAGATGTTTCACAACAGGGGCCCCCAATCACATTAAAAATGCACTGCAGAGAAAGGACAGCTGCAAATTTTTGTGCGGACGTGTGTTTCTGGACCATGACTAAAACTTCGAGGACCTTTTCCCCAGCTGTCTGGAAGTTCTGTGGAAGTTGGTTTATTGGCAGTTAAGTCTGAGACAACCTGGATTTAGCAAAGACTCTCCTACACAGGAAGTAGATGACATTATATTGGGGGAAGGGACGAGACTTCAGGCAAGGAGTGATTTATTCCTTTTTTGTTTTTTTTAAACCGTGGCGTTGCCAAATAAATAAGTGCTTTCCAAGGAAGTAGGTGTAAGCTTTTTAGTCTTGGTGAGTGGAATTAGATAGTATCTTTAACCGCATTTATAACTGTTTCGAGGTGACACATTTCAAAAGTTTGGAGAAGGAGGGGGGGTTGGTGAATCAAATTCTTGAGGCTTTTATTTTTGAAGGGGTTTGTGATGTGGGCGTCTGAGTTTCTTCTGGGGGTGGATATTGGCAACCGTGTAAGTCAGTCTTCAACTCTGACTTATAATTGAGCGCATTTGTGAAGGAAATGGTTAATTTTACAACCAAAGGCAAACTTGCACCTCGACAGGTCTGTTGAAAGAAATGTGCCCTAGTCCTTTGCTGGCAAGCACCACCGGGTCATAAATCCACAGGCTTTATTTACAGCCCATAACACTTATGAATGTTAAGATATTTGACGCCACGTTGGTCCCCTTTTCTGGCTGGGATTTTTCTACCTTGATTTTAATTTTACTGATACGGATTTCATTTAGAGTTTCTGGCGGTTCCTTAGCAAGCTGTGAAAAGTTACAGGAAGGTTTCCGGGGGCTGGCAGATCAAGAATGCTGCTCTGTTAGCAGCTCAGGATAACTGCAGTTCTGCACGCCATGAAAAAATATTTGCTTTAGAAAACCAGCATTTTAATAGTTGCACCAGAGTCTGTGCTCTAAAAGATTACAGTAGGAGCCTTTCCAGGTTTTGAATGTCTCCTCACATGCCACGAGGTTCCCGTGTGCATGTGAAAAGCACCCAAACTTCTTGGTGGAGAAATGTTGGTGCAACTTCTCTTACACAGGCACAGTGGGTGAACTGGAAGGTATCTAAGAAGATTTTACATTTTGTCAGATGTTTCACAACAGGGGCCCCCAATCACATTAAAAATGCACTGCAGAGAAAGGACAGCTGCAAATTTTTGTGCGGACGTGTGTTTCTGGACCATGACTAAAAACTTCGAGGACCTTTTCCCCAGCTGTCTGGAAGTTCTGTGGAAGTTGGTTTATTGGCAGTTAAGTCTGAGACAACCTGGATTTAGCAAAGACTCTCCTACACAGGAAGTAGATGACATTATATTGGGGGAAGGGACGAGACTTCAGGCAAGGAGTGATTTATTCCTTTTTTGTTTTTTTTAAACCGTGGCGTTGCCAAATAAATAAGTGCTTTCCAAGGAAGTAGGTGTAAGCTTTTTAGTCTTGGTGAGTGGAATTAGATAGTATCTTTAACCGCATTTATAACTGTTTCGAGGTGACACATTTCAAAAGTTTGGAGAAGGAGGGGGGGTTGGTGAATCAAATTCTTGAGGCTTTTATTTTTGAAGGGGTTTGTGATGTGGGCGTCTGAGTTTCTTCTGGGGGTGGATATTGGCAACCGTGTAAGTCAGTCTTCAACTCTGACTTATAATTGAGCGCATTTGTGAAGGAAATGGTTAATTTTACAACCAAAGGCAAACTTGCACCTCGACAGGTCTGTTGAAAGAAATGTGCCCTAGTCCTTTGCTGGCAAGCACCACCGGGTCATAAATCCACAGGCTTTATTTACAGCCCATAACACTTATGAATGTTAAGATATTTGACGCCACGTTGGCCTTATAATATTCGAGGTCCGCAGACACTGGCAGTAGCTCAGATTTCTCTCACTAATTATAAGCAATGAGATGGGGGTGGGGGGTGGGGACAGCCCATCGCCAACGCTGCCCTCTCTCCTCCTCTGACCCCCACCCCACAACCTGAGCCAACTGAGACAGACACCACCCCCACCCCCACCTCCTTTGGCAGCTGACTTGTACTTTTCCCCTAGGCTATTGTTATACACATTTATAAAGAGCACTTTCAGGAATGGAAATTCAGTGGGGGCTCTGCGTGAATGTTTTTCAAAAGCAAAGTTGCTCTAGGTGGTTGCATCTTTTTTCCTTTTCTTCAGGTTTCTTCTCCCTTTTTCCTGTCTTTCTTGCCTTTTTTATTTAGTTAGTTTTGAGACCCTGTTGCCTGTCTTGTGCTTATTTCCCAGCATACTTAAAGAAACCTGATAGGGGAGGCTGCCCTTCCATTTATATGAGCTGGAAGGGAAAATACACACATTGCACAGTGCACTAGTTAACAGGAGGGTTACAAAAAAAGTGACATGGAGTGAGGAGAGTTGATTAAAAGAATTAATAGTGAGAAAAAAAAAAATCCAGGTTTACCTTGGGAACGGGAAGGTCATTCATTTGGGAAAAGTGCAGAGGTGTTAGGGGGAGGAGGCACAGAAAAGTAGCAGAGGAGGCTTGCCAAATAAATAAGTGCTTTCCAAGGAAGTAGGTGTAAGCTTTTTAGTCTTGGTGAGTGGAATTAGATAGTATCTTTAACCGCATTTATAACTGTTTCGAGGTGACACATTTCAAAAGTTTGGAGAAGGAGGGGGGGTTGGTGAATCAAATTCTTGAGGCTTTTATTTTTGAAGGGGTTTGTGATGTGGGCGTCTGAGTTTCTTCTGGGGGTGGATATTGGCAACCGTGTAAGTCAGTCTTCAACTCTGACTTATAATTGAGCGCATTTGTGAAGGAAATGGTTAATTTTACAACCAAAGGCAAACTTGCACCTCGACAGGTCTGTTGAAAGAAATGTGCCCTAGTCCTTTGCTGGCAAGCACCACCGGGTCATAAATCCACAGGCTTTATTTACAGCCCATAACACTTATGAATGTTAAGATATTTGACGCCACGTTGGCCTTATAATATTCGAGGTCCGCAGACACTGGCAGTAGCTCAGATTTCTCTCACTAATTATAAGCAATGAGATGGGGGTGGGGGGTGGGGACAGCCCATCGCCAACGCTGCCCTCTCTCCTCCTCTGACCCCCACCCCACAACCTGAGCCAACTGAGACAGACACCACCCCCACCCCCACCTCCTTTGGCAGCTGACTTGTACTTTTCCCCTAGGCTATTGTTATACACATTTATAAAGAGCACTTTCAGGAATGGAAATTCAGTGGGGGCTCTGCGTGAATGTTTTTCAAAAGCAAAGTTGCTCTAGGTGGTTGCATCTTTTTTCCTTTTCTTCAGGTTTCTTCTCCCTTTTTCCTGTCTTTCTTGCCTTTTTTATTTAGTTAGTTTTGAGACCCTGTTGCCTGTCTTGTGCTTATTTCCCAGCATACTTAAAGAAACCTGATAGGGGAGGCTGCCCTTCCATTTATATGAGCTGGAAGGGAAAATACACACATTGCACAGTGCACTAGTTAACAGGAGGGTTACAAAAAAAGTGACATGGAGTGAGGAGAGTTGATTAAAAGAATTAATAGTGAGAAAAAAAAAAATCCAGGTTTACCTTGGGAACGGGAAGGTCATTCATTTGGGAAAAGTGCAGAGGTGTTAGGGGGAGGAGGCACAGAAAAGTAGCAGAGGAGGCTTGCCAAGAAAGGTATGGAAAGTACAGAAAGATGGGACCGAGATTTGGCCTTGAGGAAATGGCTTGACTGAAATGAGGAGTTAGACGTTAATTATGAGCAATGGAAATACCATGCTGTTAACAACCATATTGGTTTGCTCAGTAAAAACTGGTTCCAGTCTACTTTTCATCCAGAGAACTCTATCCAGCAGCAGATAGTAACTTCATGTGAGTTACTGTGCAAAGATCTGGGGATGGGGCATCTGTGTGGAAGACCTCCGATGTGAGAGAGATGGCCCATTACCCGGTGGATTATAATTTATTCTTAAAAAAAAATAGTGGGCTGTGTGTGTGTGTGTGTGTGTGTGTGTGTGTGTTACAGACTGACCACATGGCAAAGGAGATTCTGAGGTGTGTGGGGAACTGTCTAGGGGGTGCTGATGGTTCTGTCATTGCTTGCGGGATCCTTCCCTCCGTCCAACCCAGAGTTAAAGACCGAGGCTGAAAGGTTTTATTTTCTAATCAATGGAATGCAGAAACTTACTAGGCCTCCGGGACAGATATGAATCCCTTAACAGCTCATTACAAAGATGGGGCTGTGGGATCTTTGAACGGGTTATCAGCCCTGGTGTTCTTCGTTTTTTCCTAGGATGGACTTTTTTCTTCCTTAGGCACATCTGATATCTGGCTGGTAATTTGGTCTATTTTTTTCTTTTTTTTTTTTTTTTGTGGTCATGAAGTAGACTCACACCACTTGTTCTACAGGCTAAGGGATGACTGTTAGTGGGATCAGGTCTGAAGGAGTTAAAATTGCTTGCTAAAGTTTGGCATCATGAAAATAAATTTGAGGCCTGGTAGGCATTAGTAAGGCACAGCACATTTACAGAGCTTAATTAGTACGAACTGTAATTGTTCATGGTCTGCCAGAAGAAGTAATGTTCAGGAAAAGTGGAGTCCTTCTCTTGCAGTCTTTAGTTTGAAACCGATAAATCACTTGCATATTGTGTAGATGAGGAGAGTTGATTAAAAGAATTAATAGTGAGAAAAAAAAAAATCCAGGTTTACCTTGGGAACGGGAAGGTCATTCATTTGGGAAAAGTGCAGAGGTGTTAGGGGGAGGAGGCACAGAAAAGTAGCAGAGGAGGCTTGCCAAGAAAGGTATGGAAAGTACAGAAAGATGGGACCGAGATTTGGCCTTGAGGAAATGGCTTGACTGAAATGAGGAGTTAGACGTTAATTATGAGCAATGGAAATACCATGCTGTTAACAACCATATTGGTTTGCTCAGTAAAACTGGTTCCAGTCTACTTTTCATCCAGAGAACTCTATCCAGCAGCAGATAGTAACTTCATGTGAGTTACTGTGCAAAGATCTGGGGATGGGGCATCTGTGTGGAAGACCTCCGATGTGAGAGAGATGGCCCATTACCCGGTGGATTATAATTTATTCTTAAAAAAAAATAGTGGGCTGTGTGTGTGTGTGTGTGTGTGTGTGTGTGTGTTACAGACTGACCACATGGCAAAGGAGATTCTGAGGTGTGTGGGAACTGTCTAGGGGGTGCTGATGGTTCTGTCATTGCTTGCGGGATCCTTCCCTCCGTCCAACCCAGAGTTAAAGACCGAGGCTGAAAGGTTTTATTTTCTAATCAATGGAATGCAGAAACTTACTAGGCCTCCGGGACAGATATGAATCCCTTAACAGCTCATTACAAAGATGGGGCTGTGGGATCTTTGAACGGGTTATCAGCCCTGGTGTTCTTCGTTTTTTCCTAGGATGGACTTTTTTCTTCCTTAGGCACATCTGATATCTGGCTGGTAATTTGGTCTATTTTTTTCTTTTTTTTTTTTTTTTGTGGTCATGAAGTAGACTCACACCACTTGTTCTACAGGCTAAGGGATGACTGTTAGTGGGATCAGGTCTGAAGGAGTTAAAATTGCTTGCTAAAGTTTGGCATCATGAAAATAAATTTGAGGCCTGGTAGGCATTAGTAAGGCACAGCACATTTACAGAGCTTAATTAGTACGAACTGTAATTGTTCATGGTCTGCCAGAAGAAGTAATGTTCAGGAAAAGTGGAGTCCTTCTCTTGCAGTCTTTAGTTTGAAACCGATAAATCACTTGCATATTTGTGTAGTGATTCAAATGGAGCTAAGACCTCTCCCATCCCAACATGTGGTAAATTGTAAAGTCAATGAATTGCAGATGTAGGCTACAGTGAGATTCTCTAAGAAAATGCAGAATGAATGGGAAAGAGTGATGCTATAAATATTTACTGAGAAGATAACTGGGTTCTTGCGTGCTGGGCCAATTATGATGTACTAAATATATTAGCAAAATGCTTCAAAAATCGAGAGGATTTGTGTGGGTCTTTGGGTGGATTGGTTTGTTTGGGAAAGTGAAATAAAAGGCACTGTGTTATTGTCCTGTCAGTTTTATTAAGTCTGAATCACAATGGCATACCCAGGGAAGGACACATGAAACCCGCATTAATGCAAATTAATTCGTTATGAGTTGCAGCGCTGTGACTGCTAAGTGGAGTAATGATGGGACATTATTTTAAGAGTGTTAGTGTAGCAACTTTTAATGAAAAATGCTGTGTTAGGAACATGTCTCAGCACTTTAGCCCACGTGTTTTTCTATGCTGGAAATGTGTTTTGGACAAGGGCAGGAAACTTGCTTCACTTTCTGCTTCTCTTCCCCGAACAGCGTAAGAACGGTATTTATGTTTTGATGTTTAAAGAAAATCATTTAATTTTCCTTCAGACAGTCAATCCAGAAATGCCCATCCCTATAACCACATTCAATTTTTTGCTGAGACCACAGCACAGAATGGAAAGAAAACCCCAAACAATAAATGTAGCATTCCCTCCCATAGACCTATAGATAAAACTTTCTCAAAGTGATTCCCTTCCCCCAACTTTTTTTTTCTTCTTAGAAAATTTTAGTCTCAGGCACTGTTGCAAGTCAATACTTCTTTCCCCAAATGTGAGTAGGTGGATGTGTATGAAAGCTGTAAAAGTTAATGATCGTTCTCTGACTCATAGCTGATGGTTTCAGGTTGAGGAAAAGAAAAGAAAAAAATTAATGAGGGTAAATAGACATTTGATGGAATGTCGAGACAGTAGGAGAGATTGTTCCTGGGTCTAAAGGCATGCGTTTTGTTGCAGCAGAATTTCTGAAGGAGAAAACGAGGAAGGGAAAAGGAGGCTTTTGTTAAGTTGTTGTTTTAGGAGGGTACAGATGTTTCGTGTCTGGATCCTTGCAGGAATGTTTAAGCCTCCATACCTACCAGTCTGTGCTGGTTTTGCCTTCTCTGTAGAAGTCCCCTTGGCACTTTTTAAAGGGGCAGGCAGGCCTCCAAGGGCCTGGTCAGAAGTTTATTTCCCATTAATAGGAAGAGGCTCCCAGCATAGGGGTTGGGAATGCTGTCACTGCCCTGAAAAATGACTGGTGGCCTAAGTAAAAGTCTAGATATACTTCAGCCCCTGTTCTGTTTTTTATGCTAGTAACATGAAAATTAAACTTACAAATGCCTCTGGATGGTTGTAGCTATTAACCAAAGGAACCAGGGGCGAGGAAGGTGAACCAAGAAATCCCCCACACCAAAACATTTTAGGCAATGAATCTGGATTTCTTCTTCTTTTAATAGAAAGCTAGGTGATTCATGAAACTGGAAATAAAGCAAATGCTCCTTGTTTTCCCAATTTAGCAGAATGAATAGGCATGCAGAATTAATCTTCATCCTGCATGAAGTTCACTTAGTGATGGAAAACCCAATGTTGGATTTCAGGCTTTTGAGGATGAGATCCCTGTGACTGAAAAAGCTGTGTCGCTTTTCTCCAGTCTCTGGGTATCTCTGATGTCTAGTATCTGAACCATCCCATTTAGGGTCGGAAGTAGTGATTAGAAATGAAATGAGAGAAATCAGGATAGGATTTCTTGATAAGGGAGGTGGTGGATTGTAAAATGTTGACTTTTGCATTGCTGGGAAGTGTATGTCAGACTGTGCTGAGCACCGCTGTCCCCTCTCCGTGCTCTTCCTCAGTGGGGAGAGAGGGCTGGGTCCTCTGGGGGCGTTAGAATGGTCGGGTGGGCTTGGCCACTGTAAGTAAGCACACAGGAAGGGAAGGTTTATTTTGTTGAGAGTTTCACAAGAAGGCATGACTTGAGAAGTTCCTTAGAGTTCTCATTTGGTGTTGCTTCAGGAATGGGGTGGGATGGGGGCTAGGGGAGTGTGCAGGCACCCCGTTCGGGCCTGTTGCAGGCCCAGGGTATAAGGCCACAGTGGCTGGATGCCAAAGTGACGGACAGTGCTGCAGGTGACTGGAGCAGGGTGCTCCCAAATGTCCAGGCCCCAGGGAACGAAGTGCTTAAATCAGATAAGCCTTAGATCGCCATCTAGGATCTCTCAGCCTCCCCTCATCTCCCCCAAACAAAACAGAAAAACAATAAAAAACACAGAGGGCCAACCCTCTCTTGTTCTTTCCTCTAGCTTTTTTACGGAGATATAAATAAATGATTGTTCCAGCTTAGAATGCCAAGTGTTTTGCTGGGTCTCATATTTTATCTTTGTCTTAAAAAGCTAGACTATAATGAACAAGGCATCTCAGTGTTTTACAGGGAAGGAAAAAGCCATTTTAAAGGGTGTGTTTTAGAAAAAGAGTATTTGGGAAAAGAGGGAGTGGAAACCCAATGGAGAAACGAGAAAACTGTAAGTCTTCGTTACTTTTGCTGGGGGAAGTATAGCTCAGAATCTCTCCACCACAGTGGGTTCTGGTTGAGAGGGAAGATCTGATTGGAGCCTGTGCTGTGAGGACTTGGGAGCTGGTCAAGGTTACTCTGTGTGCCTGGACACTGGGGGAGGGAAGTTACATTGCCTGCGGACATTACATTGGTGTGTGTGAAGGTGGAATTGATTCTGTTCTGACAGATTCCTAGGGCTTCCCTGGTGGCTCAGTGATAAAGAATCTGCCTGCCAATGCTGGAGACTCAAGTTTGATCCCTGGATCCGGAAGTTCCCCTGGAGGAGGAAATGGCAACCCACTCCAGTATTCTTGCCTGGGAAAGCCCATGGACAGAGGAGCCTGCGGGGCTACAGTCCATGGGGTCGCAGAAGAGTTGGATGCAACGCAGCAACTGAGATTCTTAGGGATCTTGCAGCTGCACTTTTACTGTCTTAATTGTATTAATAGCATTCTCTTTTTGTTGCTGTTTGGGTTGTGATGAATGCAGGGATTAAGAATGGAACTAGACAAGTGAAAATTGAATTTGGATTAGCCACAGTTTCATTAATTTATTCAGAAGGCCTTGATTGTATGAAACTTTGTTTCCACAACATATACTTAGTTATCAGGTGTCCCATTCAGTTTTAATTGATGATAGATCTCTGTGGTTACCCTGAGTGCAAGATCGCCTTAGGGCTCCGCAGAGTTGGTGGGAAGAAAAGCTTGAACAAGTTTCTATTAAGCTCTGAATCAGGCATTTGGAAAAGCACGAAATAAAACCGCCTGAGAAGGGAGGATGAGCTTTTAGTGTTGCCTTCTCTCAACTGGAGTCTCCCGCTCCAACAAGAGCTGCTCTCTTGGCCAAGAATTCCAAACTCGCGGAGGAACCTGTCCCTCGCACAAAAGTTGTTTTAACACGATGCAGAATTGTCACAGTAATTAGTACGATCTCCGCTTACTGACTGACAGCTTTCACAAAAAGGACAGGGGGGCCAAAGGGGCAAATTCATCTGTCTTTTTGCAGTGACTCACTTGGATGAACTGCTTGCTTCTGAGTGTGTGTTTGAGGGAGAGGGTGTGTTCTGTTCGTGGGAGGGGCTTATCTCAGTGGCTCAGCCTTTATCTTGTTATTTTAGAGAGTGTGATTTGTTACTCTGCCTTGACAGGTAAAGGAATATATATAGAGATATATCTATACATATAGATATATTTACTTTGAAATAAAAGTAGATATATATATACTTTTAAATAAAAGTGAATATATATTTACTTTTAAATAAAAGTGAATATCTATTTAATTTTTGCCTGCTTCTATTGTGCCACCTTTTAACTTCGATTACTATTATGTTTGAGACCAAGCAGACTCCTACTGTATATACAAGCAATGTTGTTTTATTTGTTTGGAAAAGACCTCATGATCTTGGAACCCACTGTATCCCGAACTGGGGACAGTACTGCCTTGTCCCATAAGCAGTATGAATTTAGGCTATTTTAAAAAT
Organism: Tragulus kanchil; assembly: GCA_022376925.1. Lineage (NCBI taxonomy): Eukaryota > Metazoa > Chordata > Mammalia > Artiodactyla > Tragulidae > Tragulus > Tragulus kanchil. The sequence goes on along the minus strand of JAIOJX010000005.1, from coordinate 127,300,738 downwards.
ATCATTAATTCTGGGTTGCATTTAGTTGGAGTTGGTTCAGCCGTTCTTATGTGAGTTTCTTTTCCACCCGCCCAAATAAAAACCTGTATAAAAGGAATACTTTTTTCATATAGGGAGCAAGATACAAAGTAATGGGGTCTGAAACTCACTTGTAGGCGAGGTTACACTTTGCCCTCCAGGGAAGTTCTGTACTAGTAACAGGACAGTGGTGGAAACGGCAGTGGTTTCCTATCGTAGTACAGGTAGCTCTGTGTTTGGAAATGCAGCTGATCTCTCTTGCTGTGAGGAATTTCATAGGACATTGTGATTCTTCATCATTTATTCGTTTATGAGCAATTAAAATGCATCTTCAGATATTGTTGAGACCTTTTGGTGATTGTTGTATTGTTTATAAAATCAGTATGCAGATGGTGTTTGTTCTCCCAATTGGTAGCAACACAAGATTAACGAGTATGATTGGGGAAAAGAGGAATTTGGAGAGGCATCTTGGTATTATTCCTTTTTCTTTGGGGCTTCCCATTTTTGTGATAGGGGATCTAGGGGAAAGGCCAAGGAGGGTAGGGTTTCACGGGGAAAGGCCCAGGAGAGACTTCAGCCTTCTGCTCTGGGGAGGGGTTCTGGGGGCATACCTTCACCCAAGGGCCCCGGAATAGGTGGTCTTTAGAAATCTCTGTGGCTCTTTGCCACTGGCTGGCTCCCTCTTTGGGGAAGTGTGGATTCCTAGAGTGCATGCGGGCTGCAGAGCTGTCCTGGGACAGATAGCTTAGTCATTGTGAAAGAATGTATAAGGCATCGGGTGGCCCCTGAATTCTCTGCCTGCCACATCTGTTCTCCCCAAAATAGAATCGTGTTTGAGGGTGAGAGCCCAGTGATTCGAGCTCTGGGGGGCTTGTACCTGTGCAGTCTTGTGGCTTCTCACATCCTTTCTCTCCCAGTCTTTCTCTCTCGCCTACATGTCGCAATCCTGATGGTTTTTACAGCACAGTTCATTTTTCTGCAGCATCTTGCTCGGCACACTGGCTTCCTTTATGTCTTAATGGGCGTCCATCTTTCCTTTTCATGTCATTGATCCTCACTCCTGGCCCCCTCACCCCCCCTTTTTTTGCTTATTGAATAGGTGCTTGCTTTTTTAACTCTAGATTATTATGAGCATCTTATTTATAGCCACAAATAGAAATACTCAGGTCTTGATTGAATGCCAGGGCTGCAGTTCAGTCTAGGAAAGGTTTATCTGCTATTCATAAACTGCTTAAGATGTTTTCTTGTAGTTTGTGACATAAGCAGAACGCTTTGATTTGGTTTCTTTCTACAGCTCCATTTTCAGTCCGGGAGCACACATTACTCTGCGTACAAAACGATTGAACACCAGATTGCAATTCAGGTAGGACACGCAAGAGATCCTTTTCAAAGGCTGTGTCTTTTCTCCTCCACCTTATGAGCAATTAAAATGCATCTTGTTGTAGACCTTTTGGTGATGGGTTTTATAAAATCAGTATGCAGATGGTGTTTGTTCCCAATTTAGCAACACAAGATTAACGAGTATGATTGGGGAAAAGAGGAATTTGGAGAGGCATCTTGGTATTATTCCTTTTTCTTTGGGGCGTCCCATCTTTGTGACAGGCGGTCTAGGGGAAGGGCCAAGGAGGGTAGGGTTTCACGGGGAAAGGCCCAGGAGAGACTTCAGCCTTCTGCTCTGGGGAGGGGTTCTGGGGGCATACCTTCACCCAAGGGCCCCGGAATAGGTGGTCTTTAGAAATCTCTGTGGCTCTTTGCCACTGGCTGGCTCCCTCTTTGGGGAAGTGTGGATTCCTAGAGTGCATGCGGGCTGCAGAGCTGTCCTGGGACAGATAGCTTAGTCATTGTGAAAGAATGTATAAGGCATCGGGTGGCCCCTGAATTCTCTGCCTGCCACATCTGTTCTCCCCAAAATAGAATCGTGTTTGAGGGTGAGAGCCCAGTGATTCGAGCTCTGGGGGGCTTGTACCTGTGCAGTCTTGTGGCTTCTCACATCCTTTCTCTCCCAGTCTTTCTCTCTCGCCTACATGTCGCAATCCTGATGGTTTTTACAGCACAGTTCATTTTTCTGCAGCATCTTGCTCGGCACACTGGCTTCCTTTATGTCTTAATGGGCGTCCATCTTTCCTTTTCATGTCATTGATCCTCACTCCTGGCCCCCTCACCCCCCCTTTTTTTGCTTATTGAATAGGTGCTTGCTTTTTTAACTCTAGATTATTATGAGCATCTTATTTATAGCCACAAATAGAAATACTCAGGTCTTGATTGAATGCCAGGGCTGCAGTTCAGTCTAGGAAAGGTTTATCTGCTATTCATAAACTGCTTAAGATGTTTTCTTGTAGTTTGTGACATAAGCAGAACGCTTTGATTTGGTTTCTTTCTACAGCTCCATTTTCAGTCCGGGAGCACACATTGCTCTGCGTACAAAACGATTGAACACCAGATTGCAATTCAGGTAGGACACGCAAGAGATCCTGAAGCTGGATTTGTCAATATGTAGGTCTCTTGTGTCTTTTCTCCTCCACCCCTTCCCCCAACCGAGGTGATGATGATGATGATAATGATGGTGATGATGATGATGATGATGGTGATGATGATGGTGGTGGTGGTGGTTGATTCTTTGGGGGAGGTGGGAATTAAAGAAGAAACAAGGGCAGAAGAAAAACTGCTAAAATGATTTAAAGATCTGGAAAGCAGGAGAAGCATACATTTTTTGTCGAGAGCATCTTGATCAGGCATGATGGGTACACAGATCCCCGCTTGACTGTTGCTTTTTTTTTTTGCTTCGGGAGGGGTCTTAAACTGGGAGTCGGATGAGGTGACGGAATGTGAACGGGAAGAATTAAGAGGGGGTGAGATGGGAGAAGAGACTGTGTGACAGCCAGAGAGTTGTTTCCGGTGGATCAAAATCATGTTAAGTGGTGCTAAGAATATCCCTTTTGACCTGATTGTTCTGAAAGGTTGATTTCTCTCGGACTTGTTGATATATGACACTGGAAGTGCTGGGAGGGAAAGGGGACGGATCCCAGCTTCTGATGAGCGTCCTGTTTCCTGCTCACGTAGTACTTCCATTCTCTTAAATCCAAGGGCTAAACAAATCACGGACTAATGTAGACTCAGAGCTGAACTGATGCCAGCAGAGTGCAGTCGTGGAGGGAAAGCAGACTAACACGATTTTCGTCTGTCGGCCTGGCCTGGTCAGGATGGATGGACCACATGGTGGAACTAATGGTGCCGAAACTTCTTGAGCCCTTCTGCTTCTGGGTTAACCCTTCGAGGAGGGGTTTCTGAAGCCCGTTGTGGGGGTGTTCAGATCTTGCCCTGGGAGTCTTCTGTCCTTGGATGTTGGTGTTGCTTGGTGATAGCATTTCCATTCTTCCCTTGCATGGTCAGCCCTTGCAGGTAACTTGGGTGTGTGTGTGTGTGGTCCCCAGCTACATCGTATCTTTGTAGCTCCGCTGTTTCCAATCTATGTCTGCCTGCAGAAGATTTTTCAATAGCCCTTTGTCCCAGGTCAATTGTGAGTTATTCCATCAGTGAAAAGTAGGACTCTGCAGATGTGATTCTTCTGTTGGAGCCCTAATATTCTGTACTCATTTCAAGGTGACAGTAACTTATTTTAAAAATATTCTGATTCCTTCTGTGGTTGTGCTGCTGATCCGAGTGTGTTTTAGGGGCAAGTGCAGCTCTTGATAATGCTGTTCCACCCCCAGATGTTTCCAAGACGGGTGTTCTTGCTGGCACTCTCCCTGGGGGACCCTTCTTCCTATTGATGAACAGCACTGTGAATTGTGCTCCTCAGAAAGGGTACAGACTCGGGGCTTGGATGGAGAACAAGCTCAAACTCTTCCCCTTGATGAGTGGATGGCGATCAGTGTCCTGAGGTCTCCTACATCTCTCAGAGGGCTGGGAAATCCTGCTGTCCCGGGTGTGGGAATTGTCGAGGTTGAATAGCATCGTGATCCTTATCTCGGTGTGGAAAGGCTGGCTGGGGCCATGTCGCTGGGCGACCAGCCGAGACCAGAGCAACTGCTGTCTTTACACTCGTTGCTGAAGCGGCCCTTGTTAAGGCTGGGCAGTTCGTCTTTCTCCACACCACCTGGCACAGTGTGGGCCATGTGAAGCGCTTTCTCAGGAGGAAGATGGAGTAAATTACAGAGCTCATTGTTTGCAGAACTGAAGCCATTACTATTCCTCCATGAACAGGTAGTATTGTTCCTCCCTGCTTCTCTTTGCTGAGGCTTGATGCCCATGTGGGCAAACAGAGACATGTTTTTATGAGAGACCCAGCATCGCCATGCTTTTCGGAACTCATTCTCCCCAGATCTCTGCTAGATTCGGACAAGGCCAAACCAGAGTGGCATCTTGGTGTAATTTTAGTTTGATCATCAAAGGATAAACAGACAAACAAAACAAAAGAAGCAACGGGAAAGAAAGAGGAAACCTCAGATACGATAAAATTGTTGCGCAGGAGCATGGCAGCTGAGTTGCCGTGTAGGAGTGAGGCGAGAGGGTGGCCCTGCTTTGGCGCAGGGTGGAGTGGATGTCTTCCCAACGCCACATTCTCCCCGCTGGAAGGCTTTAGGTGCAACATGGTTGTCCGGGCAGAATTTGCTTTCCTGGAAATTTAAAACTGTTTCGCCTTAATACATACTGTATTTCAATCTGAGCTGAGCTGGTTGCTCTCCTAAGCTATATCCTAAAATAGCCTCAAGTAGTATGACACCGTGTATCACATGAGATTCCCACTGCTTTCCCTTCCCATCCCTCCTGTAATCTCAGGACTTGGCCAAGTGTGACGTTTATATGAATGACTTCTTCTTCTTCTTCTTTTTTTTTTTTTTTAAATTTTTTACTTTTCTTTTTACTTTTACAGAGTTTTGTTGTTTACAGATATGTATGATCCCAGATTAGTATGAATGACTTCTGAGTGATTCTGTGCAATGGATATGAATTTGAGCAAACTCCGGAGATAGTGGACAGAGGAGCTTGGTGTGCTGCAGTCCATGGGGTCACAAAGAGTAGGACACAACTTAGTGACTGAACAACAACTGAGTGATTCTGTGAAAGTGTCATGTTCTTGTAAGAGATTTGGATATAACATCAATTGATGTGTTGGGGTCTTCCTCACTCTTGACAGTCTCCTAGCTCCTCTCAGTTTCTTCCTAAATGGTTAGCACAAATATAATAATTGGAATACAAATGAAAAGGTCTTTTAAAACAAGACATAGATATTTAAGTCCATTGGCATATAGAGAGTTTTATTGAGGATAAGTATAGGACAGTGCACAGATCTTTCGTGGAGAGGTGGATGGACTTTTCCTTTTGTGAACATCCATGAAACCATCACCCACCTTGAAAGGTAGAATGGGGTTTGGAATTGTTTCTCTGTAAAGGGTCAAGCAGTGAGTATTTTCGGATTTGTAGGCCAAACAGTCTTTGTGGCAGCCTCTCAACTCTACCATCGTGTGTGAAAACGGCCAAAAGTAATGCCGAAGGGAATAGGTGTAGATGTAGTTGCATCTCAATAAAACTTTATTTATAAAAACAATGACTGGATTTGGCCTGTAGGCTGTAGTTTGCTGGGTCTGGAAAAAAGAGTATTACCAATTCTCCCGCTGGAAGGCTTTAGGTGCAACATGGTTGTCCGGGCAGAATTTGCTTTCCTGGAAATTTAAAACTGTTTCGCCTTAATACATACTGTATTTCAATCTGAGCTGAGCTGGTTGCTCTCCTAAGCTATATCCTAAAATAGCCTCAAGTAGTATGACACCGTGTATCACATGAGATTCCCACTGCTTTCCCTTCCCATCCCTCCTGTAATCTCAGGACTTGGCCAAGTGTGACGTTTATATGAATGACTTCTTCTTCTTCTTCTTTTTTTTTTTTTTTAAATTTTTTACTTTTCTTTTTACTTTTACAGAGTTTTGTTGTTTACAGATATGTATGATCCCAGATTAGTATGAATGACTTCTGAGTGATTCTGTGCAATGGATATGAATTTGAGCAAACTCCGGAGATAGTGGACAGAGGAGCTTGGTGTGCTGCAGTCCATGGGGTCACAAAGAGTAGGACACAACTTAGTGACTGAACAACAACTGAGTGATTCTGTGAAAGTGTCATGTTCTTGTAAGAGATTTGGATATAACATCAATTGATGTGTTGGGGTCTTCCTCACTCTTGACAGTCTCCTAGCTCCTCTCAGTTTCTTCCTAAATGGTTAGCACAAATATAATAATTGGAATACAAATGAAAAGGTCTTTTAAAACAAGACATAGATATTTAAGTCCATTGGCATATAGAGAGTTTTATTGAGGATAAGTATAGGACAGTGCACAGATCTTTCGTGGAGAGGTGGATGGACTTTTCCTTTTGTGAACATCCATGAAACCATCACCCACCTTGAAAGGTAGAATGGGGTTTGGAATTGTTTTCTCTGTAAAGGGTCAAGCAGTGAGTATTTTCGGATTTGTAGGCCAAACAGTCTTTGTGGCAGCCTCTCAACTCTACCATCGTGTGTGAAAACGGCCAAAAGTAATGCCGAAGGGAATAGGTGTAGATGTAGTTGCATCTCAATAAAACTTTATTTATAAAAACAATGACTGGATTTGGCCTGTAGGCTGTAGTTTGCTGGGTCTGGAAAAAAGAGTATTACCAACTTCTCTGGAGTCTTGCTTATTCAAAGCTTCCTCCTCACCACTGACAAAACTTCTTGCCATGGATTTGTTTCATCTGTCACCAAGGATTAGTTTTGCCCAATTTTCAGCTTCTTAGAAACAGGATTGGTGTAGAATTCACTGTCTTGCGTCTGCTCCAGTGAGTGTTGTGTGTGTGAATTTCATCCCTGTTATTTCCTGTAACATAGGTTGTTCTTTTTTTTTTTTAATTGCCACATGCACTTCCACGATACACATGTCACTTCTATGTTTGAGGATCCTGTGCTTCCAGTTTCCTGCTGCTATGAATATAAGACCCTAGTAACATTCTCCCTGCATCTTTCGAAGGACTGTATGTGTTGTATCCTGTTGTTCAGACTCACGATCCGTCTGGGAGAGTGATACCTATTCAGCTTGCATTGCTCTTTTGAGAGAGACTTGGACACTGAATTCCAAGGGATGCTATGGGAAATGCACCAGCGCAGTGGTTGTTCAGTATATGAGTCATACACAGGAGGCGGAGCTGTGAAAAGATCTGGGTGGGGCCAGAGGCCAGTTTGCCCAAGCTCCAGAGGCCCCAGCTCCTGGGAACTGCTCCCCCTGTCTCCGTTCCCATGGAAGAGACTGTGCGGGCTGAGCACAAGGATGGGCCCACCTATCCAGTACCTCCCAGGCGTGCCCTGCGATTGATGTGGATAAACGTTTAGACACTCTCACCTCTGCCCCCACGCTGAGGGCTCACTCCACCCTCCTTCCAACCCCATGAGCAACATTGGAATCAAGGTCAAGACCTGCAGAAGACGTTTCCCTTGTGTTTCAGAAGGGTTACTTCAGAACCAATTAAGCTTTTGTTTTAAGAGTATTTTGGCCAAAGGTTGATGTTTTAACACCAAGTCAGATGTGATTTAGGGGAAAAAAAACTCCACACACAGCAAAAACAAACTGTGTAGACCTTTCTTGGTTGTTTTCTTTTCGGATGTGAAGTGGTTTGTGTGAAACGCCAAAAGTAATGCCGAAGGGAATAGGTGTAGATGTAGTTGCATCTCAATAAAACTTTATTTATAAAAACAATGACTGGATTTGGCCTGTAGGCTGTAGTTTGCTGGGTCTGGAAAAAAGAGTATTACCAACTTCTCTGGAGTCTTGCTTATTCAAAGCTTCCTCCTCACCACTGACAAAACTTCTTGCCATGGATTTGTTTCATCTGTCACCAAGGATTAGTTTTGCCCAATTTTCAGCTTCTTAGAAACAGGATTGGTGTAGAATTCACTGTCTTGCGTCTGCTCCAGTGAGTGTTGTGTGTGTGAATTTCATCCCTGTTATTTCCTGTAACATAGGTTGTTCTTTTTTTTTTTTAATTGCCACATGCACTTCCACGATACACATGTCACTTCTATGTTTGAGGATCCTGTGCTTCCAGTTTCCTGCTGCTATGAATATAAGACCCTAGTAACATTCTCCCTGCATCTTTCGAAGGACTGTATGTGTTGTATCCTGTTGTTCAGACTCACGATCCGTCTGGGAGAGTGATACCTATTCAGCTTGCATTGCTCTTTTGAGAGAGACTTGGACACTGAATTCCAAGGGATGCTATGGGAAATGCACCAGCGCAGTGGTTGTTCAGTATATGAGTCATACACAGGAGGCGGAGCTGTGAAAAGATCTGGGTGGGGCCAGAGGCCAGTTTGCCCAAGCTCCAGAGGCCCCAGCTCCTGGGAACTGCTCCCCCTGTCTCCGTTCCCATGGAAGAGACTGTGCGGGCTGAGCACAAGGATGGGCCCACCTATCCAGTACCTCCCAGGCGTGCCCTGCGATTGATGTGGATAAACGTTTAGACACTCTCACCTCTGCCCCCACGCTGAGGGCTCACTCCACCCTCCTTCCAACCCCATGAGCAACATTGGAATCAAGGTCAAGACCTGCAGAAGACGTTTCCCTTGTGTTTCAGAAGGGTTACTTCAGAACCAATTAAGCTTTTGTTTTAAGAGTATTTTGGCCAAAGGTTGATGTTTTAACACCAAGTCAGATGTGATTTAGGGGAAAAAAAACTCCACACACAGCAAAAACAAACTGTGTAGACCTTTCTTGGTTGTTTTTCTTTTCGGATGTGAAGTGGTTTGTGTGCGTGCACAAAGATAACTAGGAGACGATCCAGAAGAAATGGACCATTTTATTTGTTTACACAGCTGAGTGGTGGAGATTTTTGCAGTGGGTGTTGCTTTCCCTTTCATCCTCAGGCTTGCAGGCTTCCATCTGAGTTCCACGAGCCCGTACCCTCTACTTGGTCATAGAACTCATCCGCCATGATTCAGTATGGCCTCAGGACTGTCTGTCAGAGCCTGGGTGTTTTGTGGAGCCAGTGAGAAAAGGATACACATCGGAGAGTGTCCTTGTCCACTCTTCTTGGTCCTTTATTCTTGGATGTGAACTTGACATTGAAGCGTGTCTGAGTCTTAGCAGTGATAAGATTCCTGAGGTGCTGTGGCTCAGCGTCCATAGATCCTTGGTGTTCATGATGACATTGGCTAGTGAATGGTACCAGTGAGTTTGGGCAGGATGTTTGAGGGTGCTCGGCCTTTCCCGAGTCCGTGTTGTGTATGGTCATCTCTTGTGTCCTGGGCCCCCTCCATTGTTCGACGAGTTCCCTGGCCTTTCAGGGTTCATGAGGATTTGTTGCTTTCACTGAGGAGCAAGTCTGGGCTAAGAGGAAGAACTCCCAGAAGTCGTTTCGGTTCTGGGTACACTTCTTTCGTCCCATCACCAGACTGGCTGTGAGACTTCATGTCCACTTTTCACAACGCATGCAGCGTGTGTGTACGCTTGAGAAAGAGACAGACAGACCTAGATGCCATTTCACTGGAGTCGTTTGACAAAGCCTCTGGAGGCCAGTTAACTCATTCAGAAGGTTCGTTCACTTGCAATAGTAGTGCATTTTAACTTAATTGTCTAATTTAAGTCCATACCTCAGAAGGCTTGTTCATTCATTCAAAAATACTTATTGTGCATGGACTTGTATGCCAGACCCCTGGGGAGTTCATCAGGGAGCCTCAATTCTCATGATGTTTTGGATACTGATTTATAAGCACCGCACCCGCCTTGGTCTGACCAAGTAGATTCTGGATACAATCCGAGAATTTGCATTTTTAATCAGGGTTCTGCGTCTTGCCTCCTGAAGCTTGGAATTGCTGCCCCAGAGGCTTCTGAAATCGCTCTATTGATCACTTATCTGCTGCTCAGTCATTTTTACTTGCTGAGTAAAAATTGAGGGCTGGCCAAGTAGATGATGGGTAACATTTTTTTATTTGTTTGTTTTGAGTGAGAAACTAGACTGCCCTTAGGTTCTGATGAGCTTTTGAGGCCTTTTCTTTTTCCTGGTTAGGCGTAGAGAACCAGATATTTTTGCATAGCTTAAAAAGAGGCCTTTCTTTGTGTAAGAGTGGCTCAGGCAAGGATGTGTTTGGTCTTAGGCGTGAGAGGCAATAGCAGCAGTTGATAGTGATAGCAGTTTCTGCTTATTGAATTCTTCCAATGCGTTGGGTCCAGTGGTAAGTGCTGGACGCAAATTATTTACTGATTTTTCATAACAACGCAGAAAGCCCCAGTGTTTTAGCCACTGTTACCACCAAGGTCCCTGTTGTGTGAATCAGGACATGGAGACTCAGACGCTCAAGGTGTTTGGTCCACAGTCAGGAAATTAAGATTCAAACCCGAACAGTTAGACTGGAGAGAGCCTGCCCCACACAGTCTCGGGCTGACTCCTGTCTGCTCAGCACGCTCTGTGTGGGGGATTCGTCGCTCAATCATGTCCGACTCTTTTGAGACCGCATGGACTGTAGTTTGCCAGGCTCCTCTATCCATGCAATTCTCCAGGCAAGAGTAATGGAGTGGGTAGCCATTCCCTTCTCCGGGGCATCCTCCTGACCCAGGGATCGAACCAGGTCTCCCCTGTTGCAGACAGAGTCTCTGCTGTCTGACCACCAGGGAAGCCTCGGCGCTCTCGGGGGCTTCCTAAAGCAGTGATGACTAACGAGCTCTCTGGGCTGTAAACAGAGGAGCCACCTGGAAGCCGCTCAGAAATATAGAATCCTGGGTTTCAGCCCCTTGGAGGTCCTCAATCGTCAGGGCTAGGTCTCTGTTTTGTAGAGTAGAGCAAGCATCACCTGGAAAGTGCCCAGTGGGTTTGTGGCCCTACCAGTGTTTCAGGTTCTGTAGGTCTGGGTAGGTCCTGACATGTGCAGCTTTAACCAATTTTCAGGTAAGATAAATGTCCCTACTCTGGTGACGGCACTTTGAGACCCACTGGGCAAGGGCAGTGTTCCCAACCCTGGCTGCATATTACAGTCCCCAGGGGAGCATTAAAGACAATGTCCCGGCCGAGGGGGATGCTGGGATCTGTATCCTGGCCCACTCTCTGGATGCTTCTGATGCGTGTTGTTTCATGAGAACAACGGCTGTAAAGTCTCTTGTTTGTTTGTTGGCTTATTTTAGCTTGACTTTTTCCCTGGGGGAGAAGAGGCTGCTTGTGTTCAGAGTTCTAACGGATGTCTGTTCACTGATGGGAGGCTCTTCTGTGAGAGCACTTCTTTAACCAGGTTATCTCAGTGGGAGGCTCATTCTGTGAGCGAAGGAGTTGTCCAGTGTAAGTGCTAGTACTGATTTTTCATAACAACGCAGAAAGCCCCAGTGTTTTAGCCACTGTTACCACCAAGGTCCCTGTTGTGTGAATCAGGACATGGAGACTCAGCGCTCAAGGTGTTTGGTCCACAGTCAGGAAATTAAGATTCAAACCCGAACAGTTAGACTGGAGAGAGCCTGCCCCACACAGTCTCGGGCTGACTCCTGTCTGCTCAGCACGCTCTGTGTGGGGGATTCGTCGCTCAATCATGTCCGACTCTTTTGAGACCGCATGGACTGTAGTTTGCCAGGCTCCTCTATCCATGCAATTCTCCAGGCAAGAGTAATGGAGTGGGTAGCCATTCCCTTCTCCGGGGCATCCTCCTGACCCAGGGATCGAACCAGGTCTCCCCTGTTGCAGACAGAGTCTCTGCTGTCTGACCACCAGGGAAGCCTCGGCGCTCTCGGGGGCTTCCTAAAGCAGTGATGACTAACGAGCTCTCTGGGCTGTAAACAGAGGAGCCACCTGGAAGCCGCTCAGAAATATAGAATCCTGGGTTTCAGCCCCTTGGAGGTCCTCAATCGTCAGGGCTAGGTCTCTGTTTTGTAGAGTAGAGCAAGCATCACCTGGAAAGTGCCCAGTGGGTTTGTGGCCCTACCAGTGTTTCAGGTTCTGTAGGTCTGGGTAGGTCCTGACATGTGCAGCTTTAACCAATTTTCAGGTAAGATAAATGTCCCTACTCTGGTGACGGCACTTTGAGACCCACTGGGCAAGGGCAGTGTTCCCAACCCTGGCTGCATATTACAGTCCCCAGGGGAGCATTAAAGACAATGTCCCGGCCGAGGGGGATGCTGGGATCTGTATCCTGGCCCACTCTCTGGATGCTTCTGATGCGTGTTGTTTCATGAGAACAACGGCTGTAAAGTCTCTTGTTTGTTTGTTGGCTTATTTTAGCTTGACTTTTTCCCTGGGGGAGAAGAGGCTGCTTGTGTTCAGAGTTCTAACGGATGTCTGTTCACTGATGGGAGGCTCTTCTGTGAGAGCACTTCTTTAACCAGGTTATCTCAGTGATGGTCACGGTCCTCTGAGTTACTCAGTGCAAATGAGCGAAGGAGGAACTCTGCTGTTCCTACGTAAGGGGCTGTGGGAGCCTGAAGCTGAGGGACCTGGCAGTGCAAGTGCTGCTCAGACTTCCCTTGCTGTGAAAATGCAGATGTGGAACAAGTCATTCCAGGGTTGGGCCTGGGACTCTGCATTTCTAGCATAACTCCCAAGGGATAGTGATGCGCTTGGGTCCTAGAGCATTCTTGAGTGAGTGAAAGTTGCTCAGTCGTGTCCAACTCTTTGCGACCCCACGGACTGTAGCCCGCCAGGCTTATCTGTCCGTGGGATTCTCCAGGCAAGATTACTGGAGTGGGTTGCCATTTGCTTCTCCGGGAGCACTCTTGGAGGGGAGCAAAGGTAGAGTCTACTTTGAAAGACAGGGAAGCTGGGGAGCACAGAGGTGAATTGGTTTGTCTGAGGTCCCACTGCTTGGTGGCAAGCAAGGCTGAGACAGGAATCCAGGGGTCCCACTTGGCTTCGTGTCCATCTTTCAAGAAGTTACCCTCTTGTTTGAGCCAAGAACAGTTGCCTTACATTGGCCAGATAAAAGGAAACAATCCAGTTTTTACTTACCGGTTTTTAACTTCTATTTTTCTAATTGTATCATTGTCTTTGTATGAGTTGAGCTATTTGTATCTGTTTACTCTTCACGGTCTTATGGCACTTTGGCCCAGCCTGTGTGGCCTCTCTGAGGACTGGTGAGGGTGTGGAGAGAAGGTCTGCTTGTCTTTGACTAAAGCAGCTGGAAAGAAAGGGAACAACTTCCATCAGCCGTATGTGTCCCGCTCTAGGACCACAGCCAGTAGGTAGAGAGGTCTGGTCTGTGGCGGTCAGCTGCTTGCATTGTCTTAGTTAACTGCATTTTGTTTTAAACATTTTGCAGCCCTTTATTTAAAATTTTAGATTGGAGCATGGCCACTCTACATGGTTATGTACAGCAGAGTGTCCCTGTCCGTGTATCTATTCTTTTTCAGATTCTTTTTGCATTCAGGTTGCCACAGAATAGCAAGTGGTGCTCCCCATGCTGCACAGTAGGAGCTTGTTGCTGATCTCTTTGGACTATAGCATGTGTGAATATCCATCCCAAACTCCCGCGCAGCCGGCAGGATCCTAGTTCCCCCAACCACGGATTGAACTCGGGTTCCGACAGTGAAAGCGCTGAGAGTCCTAACCACTGGACTGCCAGAGAATTGCCAGTAACTTCATTTCATAAGTTGCACTTTATAATATTATTTGTTTTCTATAAAGTCCCCGAAAATCGTGGGGCCGTTGAGCTAAGCACAGACATTTCTAAGTGGGTTATGGCTGACATTTGCAGGCTTATCAAGCTTAGCACTTAATTTGTTTCTGGAGTTGGGTTCGGTTGCATAGTATCACATCCTAGTCAAACAGATAAGTGGCTGCAATTTTCTTTTTAAATTGTTTCCCTTGGAGTCTCAGCATACTCTTCTGTTAAACAGGAACAGTAGACCATTTTTCCTGATGGTTCCACCAAAACCGTTTCGGGGGTGGGGTTGGCAAGTTGTTTCATATTTTAATGAGTAATACATTGAAATTTTAAAAATATGTAAAACCTAAAAGTAGGCACAGGTACCATAAATTTCTTGATCTGTGGCATGTTATAAAATGAAACATTAGAATCAAATATTTTTGGACTCTTTGAAGCCTCTTGGCAAAACTCCAATTTTTTGAGGTACAGAAAAGACACTTGGTTGTCCCAGCTTCTACATTGATTAAATCATTGTCTTTGTATGAGTTGAGCTATTTGTATCTGTTTACTCTTCACGGTCTTATGGCACTTTGGCCCAGCCTGTGTGGCCTCTCTGAGGACTGGTGAGTGTGGAGAAGGTCTGCTTGTCTTTGACTAAAGCAGCTGGAAAGAAAGGGAACAACTTCCATCAGCCGTATGTGTCGCTCTAGGACCACAGCCAGTAGGTAGAGAGGTCTGGTCTGTGGCGGTCAGCTGCTTGCATTGTCTTAGTTAACTGCATTTTGTTTTAAACATTTTGCAGCCCTTTATTTAAAATTTTAGATTGGAGCATGGCCACTCTACATGGTTATGTACAGCAGAGTGTCCCTGTCCGTGTATCTATTCTTTTTCAGATTCTTTTTGCATTCAGGTTGCCACAGAATAGCAAGTGGTGCTCCCCATGCTGCACAGTAGGAGCTTGTTGCTGATCTCTTTGGACTATAGCATGTGTGAATATCCATCCCAAACTCCCGCGCAGCCGGCAGGATCCTAGTTCCCCCAACCACGGATTGAACTCGGGTTCCGACAGTGAAAGCGCTGAGAGTCCTAACCACTGGACTGCCAGAGAATTGCCAGTAACTTCATTTCATAAGTTGCACTTTATAATATTATTTGTTTTCTATAAAGTCCCCGAAAATCGTGGGGCCGTTGAGCTAAGCACAGACATTTCTAAGTGGGTTATGGCTGACATTTGCAGGCTTATCAAGCTTAGCACTTAATTTGTTTCTGGAGTTGGGTTCGGTTGCATAGTATCACATCCTAGTCAAACAGATAAGTGGCTGCAATTTTCTTTTTAAATTGTTTCCCTTGGAGTCTCAGCATACTCTTCTGTTAAACAGGAACAGTAGACCATTTTTCCTGATGGTTCCACCAAAACCGTTTCGGGGGTGGGGTTGGCAAGTTGTTTCATATTTTAATGAGTAATACATTGAAATTTTAAAAATATGTAAAACCTAAAAGTAGGCACAGGTACCATAAATTTCTTGATCTGTGGCATGTTATAAAATGAAACATTAGAATCAAATATTTTTGGACTCTTTGAAGCCTCTTGGCAAAACTCCAATTTTTTGAGGTACAGAAAAGACACTTGGTTGTCCCAGCTTCTACATTGATTAAAGCCTGGACTGGAAATGGGCTTATCTGTGTGAGCTGGATGAGATACAGTATCTTAGGGCAGACTTCTCCACCACAACACACTATTGACATTCTGGACTGGATGATTCTCCTGTGCATGGCAGGATGTGTGCTTATAGCCCTGGCCTCTGTCCTCTGCATGCCCCTAGTACCCAACAAAATGTGACAGAATGTCTCTGGAGCTGGCCAGATGTCCCCCTGGAGGCCAGAGGGCACGTGGCTGAGAACCACAGGCTTAGTTGATCATCGTGGAGTGGGCACCCAGCCATTGAGTCTATAGGAACGTTACCTTTGCATTTTACAGTGACAGGTACAAGCATGTTCACTTTATGCTTCTGGAGTTAGATAACCAGGGTTCAGATCCAGTTTCTGCCAAGCCTCCATTACCTAATCTGCAAAATGGGATGAGGCTATTAATAGTACCTGATGGGGTACCATCAGGCCTGTGGTGAAGTGGGCAGGCTACGGCACACTGTTTTATAAATACAGGCATCTGTTTTTCACCACTGAGAGCTATGGAAAGCTCTTGCTTGTAGTTTCCGAGTCTGCCTTATTCCGGCATACATTGTATACTTTTTTATTTCCTGTCAGGAACATCACACATGATAAATTTGATAACCTGGACTATCTTTGCTGGGTGACAAAGATTTATGACTCCTGTTGGTGGCTTTTTGCATTTCTCTTATGTCACTTGAAAATCCTGCCTCATCCTTGTACCATCTGACTACATATAAGCTCTTCTGAGGTAGTGTCTCACTCATCCTTGTCTCCTTAGAGCCCTGTACAGCAGAGCCTGGACCGTAGTAGGTATATAGCAGGAGTGTGAATGTGTTTAAATACTGTATATACTGTGAACAGAAAGGGAAAAGCAACATAAGTTTGCATTTTTTTCAAAACAGCCTCTTTCACAACATGAGAGGCCAATGTGTATATATTTTGGGGGGTGCTAAGTCGCTTCATTTGTGTCTGACTCTGTGCGGCCCATGGACTGTAGCCAGACTCCCCTCTGTCCATGGGCTTCTCCAGGCAAGAATACTGGAGGGAGTAGCCATTTCCTTCTCTGGGGGATCTTCCCAACCCAGGCATCAAAGCTGGGTCTTCTACATTGCAGGCAGATTCTTTACTGTCTGAGCCCATATTTTTTTGTTTCTCAACCAGATAATTTGAGATAGGCCTTCCGTCCATGTGTAAACTTAATTTTCTTTCCCAGGTATCTCATGTTTTGATTTCATTCAGCTCTCCTTAAGTGTATAAATTTACACCCTATCTGACTGACTAGGGCATTGCTCAAACAATGCATAACCATGATTGGACTGGTTTATATTTGTGAGGTTGTCTTCTAATTTTCAAGAGGCCCGGAAGTTAGTTTTTAAAAGCAATATTAACTTTATTTTAACAATGAGAAGTAAAACAAAAAAGAGAAGGGCTTCTCTGGTGGTCCAGTGGGTAAAGAGTCCGCCTTGCAGTGTAAGGGGTGCTGGTTCAATCCCTGGCCAGGGAAGATCCCATATGCCGTGGAGCGACTGGACCGGTGTGTCCAGTCACGAGCCAGCACTCTGGGTGTCCAGCGTGGCTCAAGGGCCACTCAATAGGCCCACACAGGCCAAAGAACAAGGATGGACTCTGTTGATTTCGGCTGCCTTATTCCGGCATACATTGTATACTTTTTTATTTCCTGTCAGGAACATCACACATGATAAATTTGATAACCTGGACTATCTTTGCTGGGTGACAAAGATTTATGACTCCTGTTGGTGGCTTTTTGCATTTCTCTTATGTCACTTGAAAATCCTGCCTCATCCTTGTACCATCTGACTACATATAAGCTCTTCTGAGGTAGTGTCTCACTCATCCTTGTCTCCTTAGAGCCCTGTACAGCAGAGCCTGGACCGTAGTAGGTATATAGCAGGAGTGTGAATGTGTTTAAATACTGTATATACTGTGAACAGAAAGGGAAAAGCAACATAAGTTTGCATTTTTTTCAAAACAGCCTCTTTCACAACATGAGAGGCCAATGTGTATATATTTTGGGGGGTGCTAAGTCGCTTCATTTGTGTCTGACTCTGTGCGGCCCATGGACTGTAGCCAGACTCCCCTCTGTCCATGGGCTTCTCCAGGCAAGAATACTGGAGGGAGTAGCCATTTCCTTCTCTGGGGGATCTTCCCAACCCAGGCATCAAAGCTGGGTCTTCTACATTGCAGGCAGATTCTTTACTGTCTGAGCCCATATTTTTTTGTTTCTCAACCAGATAATTTGAGATAGGCCTTCCGTCCATGTGTAAACTTAATTTTCTTTCCCAGGTATCTCATGTTTTGATTTCATTCAGCTCTCCTTAAGTGTATAAATTTACACCCTATCTGACTGACTAGGGCATTGCTCAAACAATGCATAACCATGATTGGACTGGTTTATATTTGTGAGGTTGTCTTCTAATTTTCAAGAGGCCCGGAAGTTAGTTTTTAAAAGCAATATTAACTTTATTTTAACAATGAGAAGTAAAACAAAAAAGAGAAGGGCTTCTCTGGTGGTCCAGTGGGTAAAGAGTCCGCCTTGCAGTGTAAGGGGTGCTGGTTCAATCCCTGGCCAGGGAAGATCCCATATGCCGTGGAGCGACTGGACCGGTGTGTCCAGTCACGAGCCAGCACTCTGGAGCGCGTGTGCCCAGAGCCGGTGCTCTGCTACAAGAGAGGCCACTGCAATGGGGAGGCCCACACAGGCCAAAGAACAAGGATGGATGAAAATAAATAACTGAAAGACTAATAAAAAAAGGCCAAATATAAAACAAAAGAGAGAGAAGTAGTGCTATCCATTGACTTATAACAGTTTCTCAGACTTTGACAGCTGTCATTAATTCCTGCAGGGGTCTTACCAAAGATAAATAAATAAAATAAACAAGCATTTTTCTTCTTGTAAATGGATGAGCCTGCACAAGCAAATGTGTTCCTTTCTAATCCCAAATGTTGTGCCTCCCTGAATTTCTAGGCACTTGAATAATTAAGAGTTTTGGTTGACAATCAGAAATTGTTCAGAGCTTGAAATGGATGTGTGTGTGGTATAGCCCGTTCTTGGTGGGCACAGGCACCGGGATGGCTAGGGCTTTGGTGAGGTTACACTGTAGGGAAGATAGTCTTGTGTCAATAGTTTTTAAGTTGATTCAGTAAGCATTGTTGATGATTGAAATTGAAGAATTGTGAAGACAATTCATCTTGAGGAACAGAGAGCAGGGAGTGTGAGGCGGGCTGCTGGGAGCAGACATTGACATACGGGCCGTCATCAAACTAATTGTTGTTTGAATTACCTGTTATGATCCGATGACAAATCTGCCTTGCTCCTGCCACTGGAGCAGAAAATGTAGCTTGAATTGGCGTGATGTTAGCAAGTGTAAACTGTACTTCAACAAGATGGATAAACCCAATTATGGGGCAGACCTGTAGAGAGAAAATCCATTTAAATCTCGTAATGTTAAGCAGAGCTGTGTTTAATTCATTTGGACCAATTTGGGAATGATGTATGAGCGTTGGTGAACATTAGTCAACCGTGGGGGGGACCACTTGGAGGGAAGGGATGCGCGGATGCTGCAGGCCACTTGGGCAGGCAGCGGGGGTGTCGCCTCAGCAGCCTGCACTAATGGCGGGGAAAGGCCGAAATGACAAAACGATGGACTCGCTGCTGTCCGGCGAGCAGCGCTGTGTAAATAAACCAATCAGGAAAACATGTGAAGCAGAAATGAGAGGGGGTGTTTTTCCTACATGCTGCTGACCATCCAAAATATGAAGGGCATTTGAGGTTCCTCTTCTGGGTGTCCAGCTCCCCAGTATCCCTGTAGGGTTTTTTCCAAGCCTTGTAGTAGTAGAAAGCCTAGCAAATGCTCTTTATAATTCCTTAATCATTTAAGAGGAGGGAAAAAGGACAGTGAAGTTTAAATGGGTCATCTTGGGGCATTTGATTCTCCCCTGAAAAGCAGTTAAGAGGGCATGACTATCCTGAAAAACATACATTACGCATATTTGGAAGAGAGTTTGGAAGGTCTTGTCTATTTAGAATTTTCTATTTTTTAAAAGTAGCTATTGAGTGGTGACCCAACTTTGGTGCTCAGTATCTACTGATGAGGTCTTCACCAGACAGTCAACTTTAGAGAAGTAGATTTTAGAGCTAAATGCTGGCATTTCCACAACTGAGACTCATTAGGATCTATAAGGACCTTGTATTCTAGACTTATCCAGTAGTTTGTATTCCTGGGAATTTTGTGATTTTTAACAAAAAATTTCTGATGTTCCCTCCTGCCCCCCGTGCTTCTGTTTTGTTTGTTTGGTCCTGGATGTTCTTAGAAGACTCTAGCTTCCTTTTGTTTTGGGAGGAGCTGGTAAAGTCTCTCATTTAGTTGTTATTGTTTGGATTTTCTTTTGGTTTTGGGGTTTTCGTCTTTTCTTTTGTGGAGTGGACTGGACTTGGACTTTTGGCTTGTTGAAAGAAGCATTTGAAAGACTGGAGTTGGACTGCCAAGAAATTCATGGTTGTGCACTCCTGCCCCCAGGCTGTAAATCTAACCATTGGGAGTACTGGTGTAAATGAAGATTAAGTCCCTAAGAGTCTGTTTTCTTCTGGAATTGAGGTGCAGCTCACTGTGTTGAGTTGTGATATACAATGAGTGTCCATCTGGGCAAGCATTTTTCCCAGAGGCAAATTTATTTGGATTTTACTTTCTGACTTTCTCTAACTCCATTGAAGAACCAATCTTGGGATAATGATAAAAAAAAAAAGTTTAGAAGTAGAATTTAGGCAGAATACCTTGAGATAATTTAACCTGCCATCTCCACCAAAACCCACCAGCACAGTGAAGCTCTCAAGTTGACCTGCCTGTGGGTAGACCTTTCAGTCATTTCAGAATAAGTAATGTGACTAAATGAATTTGGGAGAAGCATCAGGATGGGCTTCTGAATTGTGAAGGAAGATCTTTGCACTGAAAGAAGGAGAGTGCTTAGCATTCCATGAGTTTTATGGGGGCTTTGTCTGCTTTGGCTCGAAAGCGCTTTCAAGATTTACACTCCTGAGAGTAGAGTATAGACCGTGTGCACTGGGCAGGCAACAAATCAGGGGGTTTTTGGAGAACAGACTCTTAAAGAAAGCATCTGCCAACTGGTGGAACGGTCTGTTCATGTTGGGGTAAGTCTTTTCAGGATCCTAGAGGGTGCTTTCTGGATTAACTTGTCCCTTTCCAAACAGAACAGGGCTGAAATTTGGCAGTCCTGTGTGCAACTTTAGAGAAGTAGATTTTAGAGCTAAATGCTGGCATTTCCACAACTGAGACTCATTAGGATCTATAAGGACCTTGTATTCTAGACTTATCCAGTAGTTTGTATTCCTGGGAATTTTGTGATTTTTAACAAAAAATTTCTGATGTTCCCTCCTGCCCCCCGTGCTTCTGTTTTGTTTGTTTGGTCCTGGATGTTCTTAGAAGACTCTAGCTTCCTTTTGTTTTGGGAGGAGCTGGTAAAGTCTCTCATTTAGTTGTTATTGTTTGGATTTTCTTTTGGTTTTGGGGTTTTCGTCTTTTCTTTTGTGGAGTGGACTGGACTTGGACTTTTGGCTTGTTGAAAGAAGCATTTGAAAGACTGGAGTTGGACTGCCAAGAAATTCATGGTTGTGCACTCCTGCCCCCAGGCTGTAAATCTAACCATTGGGAGTACTGGTGTAAATGAAGATTAAGTCCCTAAGAGTCTGTTTTCTTCTGGAATTGAGGTGCAGCTCACTGTGTTGAGTTGTGATATACAATGAGTGTCCATCTGGGCAAGCATTTTTCCCAGAGGCAAATTTATTTGGATTTTACTTTCTGACTTTCTCTAACTCCATTGAAGAACCAATCTTGGGATAATGATAAAAAAAAAAAGTTTAGAAGTAGAATTTAGGCAGAATACCTTGAGATAATTTAACCTGCCATCTCCACCAAAACCCACCAGCACAGTGAAGCTCTCAAGTTGACCTGCCTGTGGGTAGACCTTTCAGTCATTTCAGAATAAGTAATGTGACTAAATGAATTTGGGAGAAGCATCAGGATGGGCTTCTGAATTGTGAAGGAAGATCTTTGCACTGAAAGAAGGAGAGTGCTTAGCATTCCATGAGTTTTATGGGGGCTTTGTCTGCTTTGGCTCGAAAGCGCTTTCAAGATTTACACTCCTGAGAGTAGAGTATAGACCGTGTGCACTGGGCAGGCAACAAATCAGGGGGTTTTTGGAGAACAGACTCTTAAAGAAAGCATCTGCCAACTGGTGGAACGGTCTGTTCATGTTGGGGGTAAGTCTTTTCAGGATCCTAGAGGGGTGCTTTCTGGATTAACTTGTCCCTTTCCAAACAGAACAGGGCTGAAATTTGGCAGTCCTGTGTGCAAAGGTGCATTTTTGTCCTTTTGATTAGATCCTCAGATATACAGTGAAAGATTCCTCCTAGGAATACTTAAAATTTGATATAAAATTGAAATAGTGACATAATATCAACTATTTAGATTAAGATAAATTATTTTCTGTAGAATGAAAAAGAATTAACTTCTTTTGGTATCAAATTGTAGATAGGGCTTAGTTGATGTATGGAATCCATAAGACAATTCAGGAGATGTTTCAGGATTTACAGAGTTCTGAGTTTGGTTCTTACGCTTAAAACTGAAAGCAAACGTCTCTTCTCTCTTCCTCGTCTTCAGTGACTTAGTTTTTATTCTGGAGTCCAGCAGCACTAATTTCTTAATCATTGCTGCAGAAGCCAAAAATTCTCCTGTTAATTAAAAAAAAAAACAAAACTCACTGACCCAAGGTAGGCAGGCATTTTTGTTTGTTTGTTTGTGAAAGAGGACTTAAAGGAATGTTCAGAAATGCCCCCAAGCTCAAGAGGATGTGTTTACCAAACCACCAATGTGGTTTGTGCACCCGATTTTGTTTTGTGTAGACTTCAAAAACTTGTCACTTGTCACATTTTCACAGTGGTAAGTGAAAGCAGATGAGAAATGTCTCCCCACAGAAGACCTGATGTGTGAAGCCATTTGTGTCTGAAGGATTGGCACTCATGGGCTGAATTCTGGAGAAAAAGGCTTTGGTCATGTGATAGACCCTTTTTCCTTGGAAGAGGCCTCTCCCCTCCATAAAAAAAGGGCAACCAAAGTAAAAAGTGCTGTGTTTTGCTCTGGCCGCTTTTCAGATGGGGGCCACTTGCCAGTTTATATTCATTAAAAAGCAAATCTGAATATACTTACCGTTTCCCCAGAAGCACGCTACTCCTGCCATGATTTCGTCGTTTTAGGAGAGTGTAAGAAGAAGCACCAGGGTCCTCACTGGTGACTGAGGTGGGTGACCTGCCTCTACAACTGTTGGTTTGTATTTAAATTTTTATATATATATATATATATATATATTTATTTATTATTTGGCTTCCCTGGGTCTGTCCTTGCAGCATGTGGGATCTAGTTCCCTGGTCCAGGGTCAAACCCAGGATCCTTGCATCGGGAGTGCAGAGTTTTAGCCACTGAACCACCAGAGAGGTCCCCTCCTTTTTTAAAATATTAATACGTTGAGAGTTGTCTAGTGTTTGCTTCCTCTGCCCTCATTGGAACTTTTGGCCTAGATGCTGCTCTCTAGGTCCCTGGTTTCGCTTAGCAGTTGAAGGAGCCTGACAGTGACTTGCACGTGATGGGAACGGATGAGCTGACATGTAGAAAGTACACACACAAAACCACATGCCCCATGCAAAGCAGATATGGTTTTGATTTCGACCTCCGTGGTTCTGTTATCGTTGCTTTTTCCGTGAGAGTGGATTTTTATCTTTCGGCCGACTTCTGGTTCCCTTCATGGTTTGTGGTTTCTAGCTGCCATCACAGCTTGTGAGCAAGTCTGCTTGGCAACCAGAGGGACCAGGGCTCTGGGCCGTGGGAGTCTGAGGACAGGGAGCCCCGGCATGGCCTTCTCCAGGATCACTGAGATTGAAGGGCTCGCCTGGGGCCCCGGGTGCCCCGGCAGGGGGCCACAGAGCCATTGTCCCCGCCCTGGTCTCGGCCTCCCCACCTGGGGCTTCTCCTCTCTCTCTGGGCTTCTCCTCTCTCTCTGTGCTCGTTACGTAATACCTCTGAGGACTATTTTGGAAACATCTAGACCAACTTGTGCTTGATCTTCCGTTCTCTGAATTTCCTCTGATTCCCCTGCTCTCTCCTCATCTCCTTTGACAGGAAATATTATTTTTCCTCATTAACGAGTTTCCAGGTCAAAATTTCCCATCAAGTCTGAACTTTCCTTAAGCCCTTTATCTGAGGCCCACCACTTTCTTTTTCTGTTCCTTTTCTTATTTTACATAGGCTCCATAAAAAGGGCAACCAAAGTAAAAAGTGCTGTGTTTTGCTCTGGCCGCTTTTCAGATGGGGGCCACTTGCCAGTTTATATTCATTAAAAAGCAAATCTGAATATACTTACCGTTTCCCCAGAAGCACGCTACTCCTGCCATGATTTCGTCGTTTTAGGAGAGTGTAAGAAGAAGCACCAGGGTCCTCACTGGTGACTGAGGTGGGTGACCTGCCTCTACAACTGTTGGTTTGTATTTAAATTTTTATATATATATATATATATATATATTTATTTATTATTTGGCTTCCCTGGGTCTGTCCTTGCAGCATGTGGGATCTAGTTCCCTGGTCCAGGGTCAAACCCAGGATCCTTGCATCGGGAGTGCAGAGTTTTAGCCACTGAACCACCAGAGAGGTCCCCTCCTTTTTTAAAATATTAATACGTTGAGAGTTGTCTAGTGTTTGCTTCCTCTGCCCTCATTGGAACTTTTGGCCTAGATGCTGCTCTCTAGGTCCCTGGTTTCGCTTAGCAGTTGAAGGAGCCTGACAGTGACTTGCACGTGATGGGAACGGATGAGCTGACATGTAGAAAGTACACACACAAAACCACATGCCCCATGCAAAGCAGATATGGTTTTGATTTCGACCTCCGTGGTTCTGTTATCGTTGCTTTTTCCGTGAGAGTGGATTTTTATCTTTCGGCCGACTTCTGGTTCCCTTCATGGTTTGTGGTTTCTAGCTGCCATCACAGCTTGTGAGCAAGTCTGCTTGGCAACCAGAGGGACCAGGGCTCTGGGCCGTGGGAGTCTGAGGACAGGGAGCCCCGGCATGGCCTTCTCCAGGATCACTGAGATTGAAGGGCTCGCCTGGGGCCCCGGGTGCCCCGGCAGGGGGCCACAGAGCCATTGTCCCCACCCTGGTCTCGGCCTCCCCACCTGGGGCTTCTCCTCTCTCTCTGGGCTTCTCCTCTCTCTCTGTGCTCGTTACGTAATACCTCTGAGGACTATTTTGGAAACATCTAGACCAACTTGTGCTTGATCTTCCGTTCTCTGAATTTCCTCTGATTCCCCTGCTCTCTCCTCATCTCCTTTGACAGGAAATATTATTTTTCCTCATTAACGAGTTTCCAGGTCAAAATTTCCCATCAAGTCTGAACTTTCCTTAAGCCCTTTATCTGAGGCCCACCACTTTCTTTTTCTGTTCCTTTTCTTATTTTACATAGGCTGAAAACTTTAAATTGGGCTCATGGCTTACTGACTCTGTGCCTCAGTTTTCGTATCTGTGGAAAATGGGTTTCATAACAGGGCTTGCCTACTGGGTGGGTTTGTGTTGTGTGTGTGTGTGTGTGAGAGAGAGAGAGAAAGAGATTCTGTGAGAAGGTTTAGCCCAGTGCCTGGTCTGTGAGAAAGGTTGAATGGTGTTCGTACTGTGACCAGTCGGGTGTCCCGGGAAACCCACCGGCCCCAGGCAGACCGGGACAGTGGGTTGCCCTGACGACACTTGTTACAATCCTGCCAGGGGGACAAGGTGGTGATGTATTCAGTTCCATACCTGTTTATGCTCTTTCTTTCCCCCCCAAAACAGAATCTCGTTCTGAGTTATTTCTCCCATAAGAGAGGGTTGAATCATGAGGCCAGACTACCTTTTTAAGAGCCCGAGGGTGTAAGAGTTTGGGTTGTGCCATAACTCATCTCCCTGGTGAGGACAGACAAACAACCGACTGGGAGACTGGACCTAGAATTATTCAGCTTCTGATGGGCATGAAATTAGTGAGAGTGAGACAGGAATTTGTGGCCTTTTAGTTGTAGGGTCTCCTCTCTTCCTTTGGTCGAGTTTCTATTGCTTCGAACTTCATTAAAGAAAATAGATTTTAAAAGGCATCCGTTTCGGACCTTGAAAGGCTGAGGGCTGGCTCCTGGCTTGCGAACCTAATAACACTTATTTCTTTATTTATGAGGGAGTTTCCTAGGGCCGCTGTGGTCAGGCTATTGTTTGTCTGGATTTGTAATAAGCGTGTAACAGCCCCCTCCTCCTCCTCCACTTTGCCTCAAAGACGAGAGGCCCTTGTGGGTTACTGGGGGCAACAGGCCTTCAGAGCCTGTGATTGGAAGCTAACTGCTCTGGGGCCCTGAGAGCCAGTGCCCACGGTGGGGAGCGGCTCCGTCTCTGCAGCTAAGTCCCTGCCCACAGCCCAGGTCCCCTCGCTGGAACGTCCCTGGGAGACTCTCTGGGCATAGAGTCAGCTGGTGGATGGGGAACTCGGGTCTGTTCACACTTCACTTGAACGAGGGTGGTGCAGTGAGCAGGTTGTTCAGAACTATGTGTTCTCCATAGAGGTGAAGAAATGACATTGGTGCCCGCAGTCGCTGTGGTTTCTAACACCCACTGGTTCTGAAAGGTCCAGTTCAAGCCTCCCTGGTTTGCAAGAGGCCAAATTCATGCTCAGGGCTGGGAGATGGGTCTGTTCTCATGGCTATCTTTCTCTCGCTTTTCAGAGGCCGAATTGAAAAGGGATAGTGAAATACGAGAAATCAGAAAACAGTCAGTGGACTTTTGTTGAAGTTCTCGCACCCCTCCTTTTGGCTTAGAGAGGTGTAAAACAATGGATGAGTGTATTTACACTTTCCCACCTCCCTTGAAAAAAAAAAGGGACTTGTATTGAGCAGTCTTTGTTCCTCAGGAAGGTATGGTATTTTTTTTGGCGTTGGCCAGAACTTTGTAGCTGGTCAGGGGCCTCGGGCCACAGAGGTGCTTCCATTTTCTCCTGCCTCTTTCCGCTGTCGTCAGTAGTATCCTGGCTGATGGTGTAGCTTTTTATCTAGAGCAATGCTGGACCTTTTTAATTGGTCGCTGCCTCTAAGGGCTGATTTATTCCATGCCTCTCAGAAATGTCTTCATTTACTTCATCTAATAGTTTTTCCTCCTTTCTATGCCTCCCCCCCACCTCCAAATTAACACCAATCACAAAGCTTTCTCCCCAGGCTGCCCTTGGTGAGGAGACATGTTCCTCTAGGGAGGACTTTGTCTTTAATCGTTCCCATGGCATGAAAGGCTGAGGCTGGCTCTCTTACTTATTTTTATGAGGGAGTTTCCTAGGGCCGCTGTGGTCAGGCTATTGTTTGTCTGGATTTGTAATAAGCGTGTAACAGCCCCCTCCTCCTCCTCCACTTTGCCTCAAAGACGAGAGGCCCTTGTGGGTTACTGGGGGCAACAGGCCTTCAGAGCCTGTGATTGGAAGCTAACTGCTCTGGGGCCCTGAGAGCCAGTGCCCACGGTGGGGAGCGGCTCCGTCTCTGCAGCTAAGTCCCTGCCCACAGCCCAGGTCCCCTCGCTGGAACGTCCCTGGGAGACTCTCTGGGCATAGAGTCAGCTGGTGGATGGGGAACTCGGGTCTGTTCACACTTCACTTGAACGAGGGTGGTGCAGTGAGCAGGTTGTTCAGAACTATGTGTTCTCCATAGAGGTGAAGAAATGACATTGGTGCCCGCAGTCGCTGTGGTTTCTAACACCCACTGGTTCTGAAAGGTCCAGTTCAAGCCTCCCTGGTTTGCAAGAGGCCAAATTCATGCTCAGGGCTGGGAGATGGGTCTGTTCTCATGGCTATCTTTCTCTCGCTTTTCAGAGGCCGAATTGAAAAGGGATAGTGAAATACGAGAAATCAGAAAACAGTCAGTGGACTTTTGTTGAAGTTCTCGCACCCCTCCTTTTGGCTTAGAGAGGTGTAAAACAATGGATGAGTGTATTTACACTTTCCCACCTCCCTTGAAAAAAAAAAGGGACTTGTATTGAGCAGTCTTTGTTCCTCAGGAAGGTATGGTATTTTTTTTGGCGTTGGCCAGAACTTTGTAGCTGGTCAGGGGCCTCGGGCCACAGAGGTGCTTCCATTTTCTCCTGCCTCTTTCCGCTGTCGTCAGTAGTATCCTGGCTGATGGTGTAGCTTTTTATCTAGAGCAATGCTGGACCTTTTTAATTGGTCGCTGCCTCTAAGGGCTGATTTATTCCATGCCTCTCAGAAATGTCTTCATTTACTTCATCTAATAGTTTTTCCTCCTTTCTATGCCTCCCCCCCACCTCCAAATTAACACCAATCACAAAGCTTTCTCCCCAGGCTGCCCTTGGTGAGACGAGACATGTTCCTCTAGGGAGGACTTTGTCTTTGGGAATGGTAGTGGGGAAGAATTCGTTAAGGGGAGAGGACGCAGCTTCATCATTAGAATTAGGGATCTGGGCGCTCAGAATATGGCAAGGTCTGCCAATGAATTAACTGGTTGTGGAGAGCTTTCTTCTGTGGGTCTCAGTTTGCTCATCTGTGTAATGTGTCCATAGTATGTGCGCAGTGGTGAGCTGTGAAAGGGCTGCCCAAGCAGGGATTCCCACAGATGGTGCTGGGAAAAGGAACCTTCCAGGACGATGGCTGAGGGCTCTGGCGCTCAAATTAGACACACCGGGGTCTCAAGTCACACCTGGTTCGAGCATGCGGGGTCTTGGCCAGTTCTGGAACCTTCCCACCATGGCGCTTTTAGCTATAAAGTTGGGCCAACACGGATCCCAGAAGATTACATGGAAAAATATACATACAGTGGTCAGTGCTGAGTATGAAACAGCAGTGGTTACCTTTCTTTAAAGGAGGAAGATGTCTGACTTCCTATTAGGTTCTAACTATTGCTGGGGTACTGACGTATTTTGCTACTAATGAAGGTGACTAGACAGACATCTTGGCTGATTTTCATGCCATCTTTCCTGGTTAAATTGTTTCTGCTTCTCAGAAGTATCAAGAGATGAAGTGTATTCTCCTTGTCAAATAGGCATTAGGAGAGGTCTTTGAAATCAGCTTCAGGAGCCTTCCCTAGCAGGAGACAGATTCATTTGTTACTCAGGTTTTAACTCAGATTTTCGTTGTTCCCCTCCCCCCAACCACATACATAAACACATACATTGATTTCTTTCTTTTTTTTTCCTTGTATTACTACAAGGATCAGTTTCTTCTGGCTTAATTCCAGAAACAACATGCCTGTCTTTTTTCATCGTTGAAGAAAAACAGTCCGAAGGCACCATAATTCCTTAAATTGGATTTCAATTCTTGATCCCCTCGTGTTCGGTAAACAGAGTGTTCTAGGAAGCATCATTGTTTAGGAGTAAGAGGCTGGCAGCCTTGTTTTCTGTTTCAGAAGGAAAAGTGCTGTGTTTCCTGGGGTGAGGCTGTGGTATCATCGAGGTGAATGCCCATCTTTACTTGGAATGCAGGCGTGAGCCCCTTTCCAGTAAAATGCTGGTGAAAGTTGGGAGGGCTGCCTGTCAGTGAGAAGAGTTTAGCTTGGGAAGAAGTTTGCAGGTGTGTGTGTATGTATCTGCATCTGCATGTGTATGTGTGTGTACACGTGTGCATGTATGTATATGTGTGTATGCATGTGTGTATGCGTGTGTATGTATGTGTATGCATGTGTGTGCGCGCTTGTTAACTCTATTTGTGTCACGGGTAGCCGCCACTTGAAAGCCTTGAGATTCCTATATTCAAATCAAAGGCACCCAGAAGCCAAGATAAAGGGGACAGTATGATCTTCAAAGATGAGGGTATAAAAAAGTAGTGGGGAATATTTTCTGGGTAATTCTGCACCCCGCTCCCTTTTTTAAAGACATATTAAGGGTGTCAGCGGCTCCCTCTCACTTGGTGCTGAGGCTCTCCAGGCAGGCCGTCACAGTTTCTAGAGCTGGAGATGGATGACTAGCAGAAAGCAAGAGGAAAATTTCCTGGGCTGGTTCTGGGCTCATGGAGGAGTGAGTCAGCCCAGGGTTTCTCGGAATCTGTCTTCCTCTCTTGCCTTTCTTCCTCTCTCTGAGCCGGTTTTGCTGCGAGAGTGCAGACTTGGCACCCACTTACCCAAGAACTGATTTGTTCCTAAAAGAAGCAGTGAGTTGATTGCTTACAGAGATGATGTAAGCTTTGCTCTGGGGTACATCAGCTTGGATTTCTCATGCTTTATCTTATAAAGCCTAAATTAACAGCTGGTTTGGTTTGAGTTCTCCGGGATCTGACTAAGGGATTAGAGTCCATTCTCAAGTGAGTCAATCTAGTTTAATTTATTTCAGGTCTATCAAAAAAGATCAATCAAAGCTCTTTTGAAAGTAAAGCTATAATCGGTCTGCACACTTAGAAGCCACTGTTGTTGCACTTGGGTTTCTCTCTGGTGGAGAAGTACTCAGGCTGTGGTTCAGAGGCTGCGTTAGGGCCTCTTCCATGTCCCTCCCTTTCTTGTGGCCTCCGCCCCTCCCTTCCCCAGCTCTTCCTGCACCCCACAAGATTTTGAGAAGGTGTCAAGTTCGAGAACTCCACTCAGGTGGGCTGCCTTGACCTCCTGCTGCCTTGTCTTTTGTGATGCTTGATCCCTGGTTTGGAATAATGGAATGCTCCACCCGAACAGATCCAGTCTATTTGATGTCATTGGTGTCACTTCCAGGTTTTCTCTTGCAGAAATGGGTGGGTGAAGATGTGCACGCAGTTCGTTCTTTATTTTCCCCAAGATGTCGGCAGGCGGTATGCAAGGCTGAGGTGAAGCACTCTCTACTGTGGTTGATTTAGGGTTTGGGGAGTCGGGGAAGCTACAACCCGAGTCACTCATTTCTTCTGTGTTTTCATTTTAAACCCACTTGTCACTAAGAACTGTTCTATACATGATCCATCAAGAGAAAGATCAAGAATAATAAAGTGGTTAAGAGCTTGACAGACCCACCTGTGAATCCTGGCTTTGCTGCTTTGTGACTTTGTATGACCTTGAGCTAGTCCTTCCCCAAACCTCAGTTTCCCTATCTGTAAAATAGGTATAATAAAAATAGTCCTCAAAGGATTGTTGTGATAACAAAATGAAATAGTGAAAATCGCTCAGTGGTGTCTGACTCTTTGTTACCCCATGGAGGAGCCATGGGATTCTCCAAGCAAGAACACTAGAGTAGGATTAGCTGTTCTGTTCTGCACGGCATTTTCCTAACTCGGGGATTGAAGCCAAGTCTCCCACTTTTCAGGCATATTCTTTACTGTCTGAGCCATCAGGGGAAAAAATAACATGGTAGCTTTTGCCTTTGTTTTGGTAAAGAAGCTCTTCAGAGGAGATATCACGAAGCTGAGGCTCCCCCAGCGTCCCAAGCCCCGAATGGGTCTCTTGATGTGGGGTCTGCAGTGTGTCCATTGCTCCAGGGCTGCCTGGATGCAGTGATGTAGACCCTGTAGGGATCTGTAGGGGAGCAGAGTCTACTGGGAGAAGAAAGCGCTTAGCGGAGCAGGGTGTCCGGAACTGTGACTCCCAGTCTTCTGTGCCTCACTTGGGTCCAAGGGTTGCTTTTTGTCTGTTTTCCACTTGACTGAATGGAGTGTGGATCTCTGTCCCAAGAGAGACCTTCTACTAATGGTTCCTATAGGTCACTCATCCTTTTTCTCTTAACTTCCCCCCGGCCCCAGCAGGTTTGAACATTCACTTATCACTGGTACACATGTGAGTCTTGCCTCAGTTTTTCTAGCTGTGAAATGGGGCAGCATTACTCCTTGGAGTGTGTGATAAAGGAAGGGAACACTCACATATTTGAGGTATTCTTGTGGTTCTATCATGTATGGAAACTGAGGCTTTATTTGCTCAGCAATCATCAAAAAAAAATCCAGGAAGAACTTTAATATTAGTGGGGGGGGGTTTTTCGGGAAGCTTCAACCCGAGTCACTCATTTCTTCTGTGTTTTCATTTTAAACCCACTTGTCACTAAGAACTGTTCTATACATGATCCATCAAGAGAAAGATCAAGAATAATAAAGTGGTTAAGAGCTTGACAGACCCACCTGTGAATCCTGGCTTTGCTGCTTTGTGACTTTGTATGACCTTGAGCTAGTCCTTCCCCAAACCTCAGTTTCCCTATCTGTAAAATAGGTATAATAAAAATAGTCCTCAAAGGATTGTTGTGATAACAAAATGAAATAGTGAAAATCGCTCAGTGGTGTCTGACTCTTTGTTACCCCATGGAGGAGCCATGGGATTCTCCAAGCAAGAACACTAGAGTAGGATTAGCTGTTCTGTTCTGCACGGCATTTTCCTAACTCGGGGATTGAAGCCAAGTCTCCCACTTTTCAGGCATATTCTTTACTGTCTGAGCCATCAGGGGAAAAAATAACATGGTAGCTTTTGCCTTTGTTTTGGTAAAGAAGCTCTTCAGAGGAGATATCACGAAGCTGAGGCTCCCCCAGCGTCCCAAGCCCCGAATGGGTCTCTTGATGTGGGGTCTGCAGTGTGTCCATTGCTCCAGGGCTGCCTGGATGCAGTGATGTAGACCCTGTAGGGATCTGTGGGGGAGCAGAGTCTACTGGGAGAAGAAAGCGCTTAGCGGAGCAGGGTGTCCGGAACTGTGACTCCCAGTCTTCTGTGCCTCACTTGGGTCCAAGGGTTGCTTTTTGTCTGTTTTCCACTTGACTGAATGGAGTGTGGATCTCTGTCCCAAGAGAGACCTTCTACTAATGGTTCCTATAGGTCACTCATCCTTTTTCTCTTAACTTCCCCCCGGCCCCAGCAGGTTTGAACATTCACTTATCACTGGTACACATGTGAGTCTTGCCTCAGTTTTTCTAGCTGTGAAATGGGGCAGCATTACTCCTTGGAGTGTGTGATAAAGGAAGGGAACACTCACATATTTGAGGTATTCTTGTGGTTCTATCATGTATGGAAACTGAGGCTTTATTTGCTCAGCAATCATCACTCCAGGAAGAACTTTAATATTAGAGTAGCAAAAAGGAAAAAGAATAGATGTTGTTGGTTGAACTTTCGGTATGTGTCAGTTTCTAGAACATTCTATGTGTTTCTATACTAAATGCTCAGGGTAGCGTTATACATGATCCCCATTTTACAGATGAGAAAACTGCAGACAGTGAGGAGACTTTCCCCAAAATACATGGCTAGGAAGTGGCCACCCTGGGATTTGCATCTGAGCCTTGCCGGATGTTGGTCCTCTGACATGGAAACAGGAAGCTGCTGTTGGGAATCTGGTTGGGCTCCTCTCTGGAAACTCTTAATGTGGAACTTGGAGGTGAATTGGAATCCTTTTGCAAGTGAGTAATTGGATGTGGTTGCCCATATCTGCCTCTAAAACAAAAGCCTCTTTTTCCTTCCAAGGGCCAATGTTGATCTGAGTCTGGACTGTGGAATTTCTCTGTCTGGCGTGCGCAGCCCAGACCTTGCTTGTGCAGACCTGCGGGTACCTTTACCAGGCCGCGTGCGCCCAACCCTGGTGACGAGGCAGCATCCTCAAGTGCGGGTCTCCTGTGAAACCCCTCTTTCCTGTCTCTGCCTCTGGGGTTAATCAGGAAGACAGAACAGCCAGAGCACTTTGGAAATCACATGCTTGGTTTCTCCTGTGTCCGAGAATCTGTCTTAATTCATTTTCCCCTTTGCTTTTGCTTTGAGAGGAAAGGGGGAAAATAAAAGATAGTCAATGCTAATAATTGTGGTGTGTAATGTAATTGGAAGTGTTTCGTTGACATGCTCATGAGAGTTTCCGGCTCCTCTTCGGCTTGGATGTAGCACTAGACTTGCCTTGAGTGTCTTGCACAAGCCTTTGAAGCAGGTAGACCATATTATAAATAGGCGCGTTGCTATGGTGAGGATGGCAGGCCTTGCTTGCTGTGGGTAACCTTTCTACCTTCTTGGACACTGTTTTAAAACAGCCGCATGATAGCATTTCATCTAATTTGGATCAAGGGGTGGGGTAGATGAATCGGTGAGATGGAGGTCTAAATAATTTTTTGATTTTTGAGATGATGTTTTGGGGGTTTCAGCTCACCTGGCACTGCAGAATATTTTGTAGATTGGGCTTTGCCATGATTTATTTAGAAATATGTTTTCTCGTGGATGGGGTGAGGGGATGGTCGGTAAGAGGCTGGGCTTCCTTCTCCTCCCCACCTTCCTTCCCCAAGCATTTCTGAATTTGTTGGCTTTGATGCCCAGCTCGTACAGTGAAATGAAAGTTGAGGTTGGCATGATGTAGGAATGATTATTCCGAGTAGTGTGTTTCCTGACTGTTTAAAAACATTGGGACTCTGGCATGGGGCTCACAGATAGTGATTTGCTGACATGGAAACAGGAAGCTGCTGTTGGGAATCTGGTTGGGCTCCTCTCTGGAAACTCTTAATGTGGAACTTGGAGGTGAATTGGAATCCTTTTGCAAGTGAGTAATTGGATGTGGTTGCCCATATCTGCCTCTAAAACAAAAGCCTCTTTTTCCTTCCAAGGGCCAATGTTGATCTGAGTCTGGACTGTGGAATTTCTCTGTCTGGCGTGCGCAGCCCAGACCTTGCTTGTGCAGACCTGCGGGTACCTTTACCAGGCCGCGTGCGCCCAACCCTGGTGACGAGGCAGCATCCTCAAGTGCGGGTCTCCTGTGAAACCCCTCTTTCCTGTCTCTGCCTCTGGGGTTAATCAGGAAGACAGAACAGCCAGAGCACTTTGGAAATCACATGCTTGGTTTCTCCTGTGTCCGAGAATCTGTCTTAATTCATTTTCCCCTTTGCTTTTGCTTTGAGAGGAAAGGGGGAAAATAAAAGATAGTCAATGCTAATAATTGTGGTGTGTAATGTAATTGGAAGTGTTTCGTTGACATGCTCATGAGAGTTTCCGGCTCCTCTTCGGCTTGGATGTAGCACTAGACTTGCCTTGAGTGTCTTGCACAAGCCTTTGAAGCAGGTAGACCATATTATAAATAGGCGCGTTGCTATGGTGAGGATGGCAGGCCTTGCTTGCTGTGGGTAACCTTTCTACCTTCTTGGACACTGTTTTAAAACAGCCGCATGATAGCATTTCATCTAATTTGGATCAAGGGGTGGGGTAGATGAATCGGTGAGATGGAGGTCTAAATAATTTTTTTATTTTTGAGATGATGTTTTGGGGGTTTCAGCTCACCTGGCACTGCAGAATATTTTGTAGATTGGGCTTTGCCATGATTTATTTAGAAATATGTTTTCTCGTGGATGGGGTGAGGGGATGGTCGGTAAGAGGCTGGGCTTCCTTCTCTCCTCCCCCACCTTCCTTCCCCAAGCATTTCTGCGAATTTGTTGGCTTTGATGCCCAGCAGCTCGTACAGTGAAATGAAAGTTGAGGTTGGCATGATGTAGGAATGATTATTCCGAGTAGTGTGTTTCCATGACTGTTAATCATATAAAGACAAGTGCCTGCCTCTCCGGACTCTGGCATGGGGCTCACAGATAGTGATTTCTCGATGGAGTTGGAGCTGCTGCAGCGGGGACTGGAGTGGTTTATTAGTGGCTGTCCTTCAAGAGCCCCAGGGTAACTCAAATTAGACAGATTTATTTTTTTATTTTTTCCTGTTGCTTGAACTTTTAATTACAGCCATGACATATCAGAGCAGTTCAGGTTGGTAAAATTGATTTTCCTCCCGCCAGTCCACTGGCCATACATCCTAATTCTTTAAATTTGGGAGCAGATGCACAATCTCATGATCCGAAAGGATGTTAAAAATGAACTTGACAGGTGCTTCTTGTTCTTTCACGTTTTCAAGTGTGTTTCTCATCTTTAAAGTGGGAGTAATGCTTCTTCAGTCATCCAGTGGGAAGTTTGAGGCCACCAAAGGGGACAGCGTTTCCTCTGGGGAGAGGTGTGGTTAGGCCGCTATTTGAATGTGAGGCCATTCAGAGTCTTTTGGTCACAGTGTGAATCCTGTATTTTTATACCTCAGAGCTGCTTCTTGCCTTCATGGAATCCCCATCAAGGTGGGCACTGTGACCTTCCCCCGCAGCGCTCAGCTGTTGGGTCTTAGGTCTCTCCTGGCCAGGCAGAGGGTCCCAGAGTGGTAGCTTCTCTAAGCACCTCTGGGCCTCTGTTTCCCTCTCCGGAGAAGTGGAGGTGTGGCAGAGAGCTTACTAGTGGGTACTCATCCTGTATCGCACCGTGTGAGAGCCTGTAGCCCTGCTCCTGAGTGGTTCAGAAAGCAGAGGCCCTCTCCCCCCAGGTAGGAAAAGCCGTGGGTGAGTCTCTCCCATTGCCCAGAGGGGTTAGGGTGCGACCCTACGGCTGGGATGCTCCTCTCTACCAGCCGGGGCTGCCTCACCTCTCCCTGGGGAGGGCGGCTGGGGGCTTTGGGTGGAGAACTCTGGTGAGCTGTGATCACCCGGCCCCAGGCTAGTGAGCCTGTGGCTTCTGCCTTGGGTTCCCCAGGAGATCTCACTTTGGTCAGGAAGGACAGAGGTGGTTGCTGGGGGGCCCAGGGGAGATTAAATGCCATGGGGGCCAGCCCTGTGCCGAAAGCCGGGCAGTGGGTAGACCTCAGGACAGGCTGCCCTATGTATTTATTTAACAGTGTTTCTAGAGGGTAACCTCACTGGTTAAAAAGCGTGTCTGAACAAGAGCCCCGTTGTTCGCTCGAGCCCTGTTGCTCTGGCAGGATGCGGGCGGCCTTGGAGTCAGAGCAGCGAGGCCCGGGGAGGGGTGGGCCCCGACTCCCTCCAGGATGCCCCGTGCCAAACCCAGGAGAGCGCTGCCCATCCGTCCCCTCGGGTGGTGGGATTGGGCAACCTGGTGAGCAGAAAGTGCCTAGATTCCATTCCACACACCACCCTCGCCTCCTCTCCCCAGCCCTGGGAGGGAAGCATGCCCTTCGGGAGACACCCAGCTCCCACAAAGGTCTCTTTGTGGGAGCTGGAGGTGAGAATGCACGGGCGTTGGGATGCCTGGGTTCGGGTTCCAGCTCACTGCCAATCGCCTGGGCTCTGGGCTAATGTTTCTGGAATCAAAAGAAGTGCAGCCTGCCCGTCGAGGCCTCCTGAGCTGCACGCTGCTGGGCGCTCCGCTTGCATTGTCTTTGCCAGGGGCTTGGAGCTCCAGGGAGGATAGGGAGTGGTGGGACCTGGGATGGGAGGTGTTAAAACGTCTCTTGGAAGACGCCAGGCTCTGGTCTGGACCCCAAGGCCTCTCCTGAAGTAAGCTGCATGGATCCTCCTCTGAGATTCTGTAATGAAGCATTAGGTCATTATGCTTCTGGCTTTCCTGATCAGAGACCTTGTTGAAAATTGAGATTTCTTGTGCACCCTCTTTTTCTACTCCACTTACTGATCAGAATCTTTGAAGGCAGGACCTGGGAATGTGTCTTTAGGAATAACATGTTTGTAAATATCCTTTCTGCTGTGAGCTGTCTCCTGCTTCCTGCCTTGCATTGGGCCAGTAGCTCTCCTGAGATATATATTTACAGTCCATATGGTTCTCTGACTGAAAGTGTACAATTTGGTGATTTGGGGTATAGTCACAGAGTTGTGTAACCATCTACACTGTCTTGTCCCAGAAGGTTTTCATCATACCCCATAAAGACACCTCATACCCATTTAGTGGTCACTTCCCATTTCCATCCCTCCTCCGGTCCCTGGCACTACGTATGGATGTACCCATTCTTGACGTTGGAATCATAATTGCTTAGCACAAGGTTTTCAGGGTTCCTCCATGTTTTGGCATGTATCAGTTCTTCATCCTTTTTTGGTGCCAAATACTATTCCACAGTATGGATATACACCACTTTTTCTCTTTATCCATTCATAGGCTTTTGCATGGACAGATGTTTTCCTTTCTCCTGGGTGTATACCTGTGAGTGGAATTGCTGAATTTTATACTGTTAATAGCTCTACATTTTATACTATTAATAGCTGTACACTTTTTAGGAACAGCCAGACTTTTCAAACTTTGGATTCTGTGATGCGCCCTGTTGTGTTGGGCAACGTGTGACTTCTGTTTGCCAGAGACACATTAAAGATTGCCTATTAAAATAAAAGGTACCCCCCAGTGTCCCAGCTGCAGACATTGTTATAATTAGAGGGATACCGTAAGTTACCCTCCTGTAACCCAGAGAGATTTTGACCCCAGCTGGTATGGTCACTAGAAGCTTCTAGAGAGAAAAGCCTTATCTCTAGATCAGTTAAATCAGAGTCTCTAGCTACTGGAGTTACGACCTGAGTGTTCACAAGTTAGCATTGCCTGTTTATTTCCCCCATGGGTGAGAAGAAAAGGCAGAGGAGAGGTTGTTGGTACAGAGTAGAAAGAATCTCAAATGATCTCAACACTGTCTGGGTGTGAATGGGAACCCAAGACTGGGGCAGGTAAATGGGAGGAACTTGAGAGAAGTGAGCTGTGGCTGGGATGTGGGGCAGGGGGTGGCAGGTTTGGGGAGAGTCTCTTACCCTCTGTACAGTTCAGCTAGAATTACGTTGAAGCTGAGGCACACGATTGCCCCCAGAGATAGCTTCTGAGAGAGTCCTGACTTCCCCAACAGTGTATGGACTTGGTTGTTTTGAGGTGGTCTTTCTGTCTCAGTCCTGGGTACTGAGCGACCCCTCCTGTCTCCTCAAGGCTGCCCTGCCCTGCAGTGGGGCCACGGACTAGGGAGGGAGAGCTCCCGGCAGCACTCTGTTGCATTGTCGTGGCCTTGGCATGTCACCGCTTGCCGGGAGCTCAGGAGGTGGGACTGCCCCAGGAGGACCTTTCACCTGGGCTCTTCTGTGGTTCAGCTCATCCTCTCCGAAGCCTACTGTTGGCTGGTGCTTCAGTGGCATTGGTATAAACGTCACCGCTCTGATCTCTGCTCTCTGAAACCTCCTCCCAGGGATCGTCCCTGTCTCAGGGCCCCTGGCTTCCTTCTAGGGGACGGCCTCTTTGCTGGCTTTCGTATGGATATACACCACTTTTTCTCTTTATCCATTCATAGGCTTTTGCATGGACAGATGTTTTCCTTTCTCCTGGGTGTATACCTGTGAGTGGAATTGCTGAATTTTATACTGTTAATAGCTCTACATTTTATACTATTAATAGCTGTACACTTTTTAGGAACAGCCAGACTTTTCAAACTTTGGATTCTGTGATGCGCCCTGTTGTGTTGGGCAACGTGTGACTTCTGTTTGCCAGAGACACATTAAAGATTGCCTATTAAAATAAAAGGTACCCCCCAGTGTCCCAGCTGCAGACATTGTTATAATTAGAGGGATACCGTAAGTTACCCTCCTGTAACCCAGAGAGAT
The DNA here is from genome assembly GCA_022376925.1 of Tragulus kanchil. Classification (NCBI taxonomy): domain Eukaryota; kingdom Metazoa; phylum Chordata; class Mammalia; order Artiodactyla; family Tragulidae; genus Tragulus; species Tragulus kanchil. The sequence goes on along the minus strand of JAIOJX010000005.1, from coordinate 127,262,115 downwards.
TTTGACCCCAGCTGGTATGGTCACTAGAAGCTTCTAGAGAGAAAAGCCTTATCTCTAGATCAGTTAAATCAGAGTCTCTAGCTACTGGAGTTACGACCTGAGTGTTCAAGTTAGCATTGCCTGTTTATTTCCCCCATGGGTGAGAAGAAAAGGCAGAGGAGAGGTTGTTGGTACAGAGTAGAAAGAATCTCAAATGATCTCAACACTGTCTGGGTGTGAATGGGAACCCAAGACTGGGGCAGGTAAATGGGAGGAACTTGAGAGAAGTGAGCTGTGGCTGGGATGTGGGGCAGGGGGTGGCAGGTTTGGGGAGAGTCTCTTACCCTCTGTACAGTTCAGCTAGAATTACGTTGAAGCTGAGGCACACGATTGCCCCCAGAGATAGCTTCTGAGAGAGTCCTGACTTCCCCAACAGTGTATGGACTTGGTTGTTTTGAGGTGGTCTTTCTGTCTCAGTCCTGGGTACTGAGCGACCCCTCCTGTCTCCTCAAGGCTGCCCTGCCCTGCAGTGGGGCCACGGACTAGGGAGGGAGAGCTCCCGGCAGCACTCTGTTGCATTGTCGTGGCCTTGGCATGTCACCGCTTGCCGGGAGCTCAGGAGGTGGGACTGCCCCAGGAGGACCTTTCACCTGGGCTCTTCTGTGGTTCAGCTCATCCTCTCCGAAGCCTACTGTTGGCTGGTGCTTCAGTGGCATTGGTATAAACGTCACCGCTCTGATCTCTGCTCTCTGAAACCTCCTCCCAGGGATCGTCCCCTGTCTCAGGACGGCCCCTGGCTTCCTTCTGTATGGTGGTCACACACAGCCTGGCATCTTTCTTTGCCTGTTTCGTTCCTTCTCCACCCATGGGTTTTCACGCTGTGGAAATAGGAAGACTCCATCTCCTCATTGTCTGGGGGCTCCGGAAATAGCCTGAGGAAATGAGTTATTGAGTCTTAACCTCAAGTATTCAGTGACTGTAGGGATGTAGGTTTGAACCTCTAGGAGCTAAATAAGGTCCTTTTTCTTTTGTTTAATAAATTATACTCAGGAAGAAATAAAAATGATCAATTTTTTTTTAAAGACCGGATAAGCCCACTTTATTGTTTTTTGAAAACTATGACAATCAAGACTTTTGGTAGTGTACTTCTTCTGGGTCATACCTAAATAGAAAACATTTGTACCACATGAAAGACACTGTCTGATTGAACCAGGAAACTGGAAGAGGGATGGCAGTTGTTTAAAGGGATAAAAAAAAAAAAAAAAAAAACATTTACATATCATATAATTTTCTGATACTTTATAAGTATTGGTTTGGCCAAAAAGTTCATTTGGATCATGGAAAAATCTTAGTGAACTTTTTGGCCAGCCCAATGAATATTGGTCAACATTTATTTATTTGCTTTTTTTTTTTTTTTTAATGTGGAGCTTTTTTTAAGTCTTTATTGAATTTGTTGCATTATTATTTTGGGGGGGGCGAGGAAGGCAGGCGGGTGGGCCACTTCTATTGGTCTTTCATTTATCTATTTTAATCCACCTTTGTTCTTTGGCCTGTGTGGGCCTCCCATCGCAGTGGTCTCTGTTGTCGCAGAGCACCGGCTCTGGGCGCATGCACTCCAGAGCTCCAGCTCGGTAATTGGACACATCAGTCCAGCTGCTCTGCGGCACCTGGGATCTTCCCAGGCCAGGGATCGAACCGGCACCCCTTGCTCTGCAAGGCGGTGTCCTTACCCACTGGACCACCAGAGGAGCCCTGGTCAACATTTATTGAAAACTTTGTGTCCCTCATGGGGGTAAGGCGTTTATTATCTTATTGAACCTTATTGCAATCTGTTGAGGTAGGCGGTCATGGAGAGCTCCCGATTTAGAGGTGAGGGAGCAGGTCAGTAGGAGGGGTAGCCTAGATGAGGACCCTGGTCCCAGCATAGAGCCTTAGGGCTCTGCTGCCTCCAGGGAGGGGATTCCCAATAAAGGAATCCTGTGCATTGAAAAAAAAAACGATACTTGGGGAGGAGGAGGACGGTAACCAAAATGCTATGTGCTTCCTGTCAAAGCTGTTCGTTAGGGCACCAAGAAAGAAGACCTCTGCTTCCAGGAATACCCAAGGTGATGCTAAAATGGTTTTTGCCTAAAAAGCCAGAAAAGGGACAGTGTGCTAATCCACCAGCCTAGGATACTGAAGCAGGCAACTCATTGGAGAGAGCTGAGCTTGACCCCAACCTCTGTCCATGACCCCCCTCCGCCTCCCCCAGATCCAGAAGGTGGTCCTCATTGTTGACCGCTACCCAAGACTGGGGCTTCCTGAGCGTGAGTGATGGCCGCAGGAGCCAGTTAGCACAAGCCTTGGTGAGGCCCTTGGTGGTTGCTGAAATGCTCACCAGTGATCCTTATCCAGGAAGGCCAGAGCCTTGATTGCCCACCTCTCCTTCCTCTGCTGGCTTCTGCAGACCATGGGGCTCTCTGGCCAGCACTTGGCCTGTGTGAAGCCGGCAGGCTGATGCGGTGCACGTAGCATGCCAAGTTCGGGCCTTGCAGAAGAAAGGGACCCGGGAGACTGTTTCATTCACCTTCTTGTTTTTAGATCAGGGAGCTGAGAGGGAGCTGAAGGTCACATAGCTCCTCAGCGGCTGAGCTATGGCTAGAGCCAGGGCTCTAGGGGAAAACCTCGCACGGGTTTGGGTCACTTTACAAAGACCGTCTGTCTTCTGAGATGTTGAGGAGACCCTGCGTTCCTCAGAGGTTGGAATTTAGTGTGGGGAAAGATAAAACAGAAGAGGTGAGGTGTCTGCTCTGCCAGGATTGTGGGTGGTGGTGAGGAGCTGAGCTGAATGCCAAGTGGTTCTAAAGAGTTTAGCAAGAGTCCTGTTCAGGTGTCCTTTTCTTCAAAAAAATAAGAAAGCAATGAGTTTCTGAAGAGATAGAGGTGTGTTTGCTCTGGGCTTTGCAGTTGTTACATGGTCACTATTGGGGCGACTTAGCCTTGGCCCCTAAGTGTCTGTGAGAATCATCTGCAGCTGGTAGAGCATTTCTCAACTTGGAGGGAGACCTCAGTCTAACAGGCGAGGCTGGTTTAAATGGACCACAGCATTTGAATGAGCAGATAGAGGGGCTCACTTGGTGGTGCAGTGGTTAAGACCTGCTCTTCCACTGTAGCGGGCACAGATTCGATTCCTGACTGGGGAACAAAGATCTTGCATCGACCAAAAAATAATAAAAGTTATGTGTGTGTGTGTTTGTGTGTGTATATGTGTGTATATGAAAGGTGAAAGTGTTAATCACTTAGTTGTGTCCAGCTCTTTGCAGCCCCATGGACTGCAGCCCGCAAGGCTCTTCTGTTCACGGGATTTCCTGGGCAGGAATACTCAAGTGGGTTGCCATTTCTTTTTCCAGCCTGGGTCTTCTGCATTGCAGGTAGATTCTTTCCTATCTGAGCTATCAGGGAGATGGAGAAATTATGCTTTGTCTTGATTTGAATTGTAATATTTTGTTTTGAAACTTTTAACATGAAGGGAGGATGGGAGGTGTGTTTTGTTCATCTGCAGGGCCATGGTGTGAAAGCTGAGAGGCACCAGGCCTGAAGGGGTTTATTGTGAGATCCTTAGGGAGCTGATGGTGATGCCATTGGTTGATAGTCACTTGGCTATCCCCTAGAGGCTGCAAAGGAGCCAGAGGCCCCTGGACCTTACCAGGAAGGGACTTGGCTGCTACCTTCCAGGAAACGGTTGACACCCTTCCCCTACCAGGGAGGTGACCAGGGCCCAGAGAGGATCAACCAGCTGAGTGAGTGATTTCCTCCTTCAGAGTGTCTCCTCATCTCATCTGCTCTGTCCTGCCTGTAGGGATTACTTTCTCAGACCCGGGGTCGAGCTCAACAAGATTCTGTGTCCGTTTCTTTTCCCCTGAAGCTGAGGTGTTATATTGAGTTCCCGTCCCTTACCTCGTGAAAGCTCTTGGAGGTGAGCACTGTTGTCCTCTTCGGCTGAGCGGTTTTATCAGTGACCCACAATTGTAACGAATCGGTCACACCTGGCCTGCTTCCCCAAGGACTTAATCTGGTTTCCCGTGTGTTGTAACTCTCTGTTGGAGGAGATGGTTCATCAGTTGCCTTGACGATGAAAAGAAAAAGGAGCAGGAGGGATATTCTGAGGATAGTCTTGATTTGTCTAGAAGATGCGGAGCGTTGGGTGGGGTTGAGGGGTCCCTGATTGTGGGAATGCCCCTGGCCCGGGACACCAGAGCCCAAGTTCTCTTCATGCTTACTCTAGGTTTTCCACAAATGAAGACCCCCCCCTCCCCTGCCCACTTTTAAAGTGTAAGTTTTCTTGGAGGTAGCACTGGTAAAAGGAAAAGAGAATAAAACTGGATGGAGCAGAGGAGACGCCAGAGAACAGTGCCAATAGGAGAAAGTCTTTGCCAGTCTAGGGGGCAAAAAGACCTATTTTTAAGTGGTGAAAATGACACAGACTCTCCCTGCATCAGAAAACAACCCTCCTTTACTGAGTGGCTATTGAGCTACGCACTTGATAGACATTGTGCCGTTCCATCGCTGTGTGAATGAAGCACACGCGTTTTCCAGCTGAGCAAACACTGGCACAGAAAAGGCAAGTGGCTTGCTAAGAGTCACACAGTGAGGAAGGGGTTCGAAGCCTGACACTTCACTGCTGCATCCCCTCTCATGGAATGTTTGCTCTGTATTTGCTGACTGGGAACCCACACACCATGACCAAAACTTTGAGAATTTGCTGAATGTTTTTGCAAGGCCTAGTGTGTGTAGTAGTCACCAACCCAGGAACATTGTATGAAGAGGTAGGTTCAGCAGAGTGAGAGGTTGCTTTTCCATGTCTGCTCCACCCGTGTAACTTGGGGATGGGTGTGGGGCCCTGGGAAGTGACACTGGGGAGCCATCATGCTCTCCCCATTTGGGTGGGGCTTTCTAGCTCCAGGCCTGTGTGATGGACTAACTGAAGTGATCCTGGGTCATTGTCTGTGTTCCTGTGGCCCCGCGGGCAGCTTGTCTGTCACGTGGCAGACCCGTCCCTGACCCAAGGGAAGTACCTCGCAGCCCAGGAGGTGTTGGGCCTGAAGGGACTGTCTTTGGGACTGGGTTGGGAGCCCTGTTATATATACTAAGAAACCCTTGGCTTAGCTCGATGCCTTCCTTCTGGGAAGCGCTCTGCATTCTGCAGATACCATCTTGGTTTGTTTTCTGCGAGGGTAGGCGGCCCAAGACTTGAGTTTCTCTGTGAGGGATTTGAACACAGGTAAATGGCGTTGCTGGGTCCTTCTTTCCTGATCTGGTTACAAAATTGAATGCCCTGAAATTTCAGCTGTTTGTGCCATAGGTGTAAGGCTTATGTTGGAAAACAGTCCTGGTCTGAGGGTTTCCCTGGGCTGGGAATTCTCTGGTGGTCCAGTTGTGAGGATTTCACACTTCCATTGTTGAGGGTGCAGGTTCCATCCCTGGCTGGGGAGCTAAGATCCCACAAGGTGCGTGGTGTGACCAAAAAAAAAAAAAAAAAAAAAACCAAAGAGAACTTGGTACTACTCTTCAGTTTTGGACTTTCCTGGTGGCTCAGTTGGTAAAGGAATGCTTGGAATGCTAAAATCCTGGATTTCATCTCTGGACTGGGAAGATTCCCTGGAGAAGAGAATGACTACACAATCATTCAGTATTTTTGCGTGGAAAATGCTGTGGACACAGGAGCCTGGTGGGCTCCAGTCCATAGAGCTGCAAAGAGTCAAATACAGCTGAGTGGCGGAGCCCTGACTGAGCTGAATAACGGTCATGGAATGGACCACAGTCTGGCCAGTCTCTTCTTTTCAAGGGTGAGCAGTCTTCAGGCCCAGAGAGGTGATGCGACCTTCTTAGGAGCTGCAGTTCACCGATGATGGCGCAGGTGTAACGAATCACTCAGAGCAAGACACAGAGCTGGTTCATCTGCCAAATGGTGTTAGGATGATGTCTTTCTTGGACCGTGTAAGCAACGCTGTTTGCTTAGGGTGGCCTTTGGCAGTGCTGTTGTTGTCCTAGCAGTGGCAAACCATCTCTTGGGCCCGGAGGGGAGGGAGAGAGATCATTCCTCAGGTAGAAGAAGGCTCTTGAGTGCACAAGCACACCGTGTGGGCCGCCGGCTGTGCCCGCGTGAGCCGCGATAGAAGACTTGCTGCACTGCCTTCTGTTGGAATCTCCCTGTAGCTCAGATAGTAAAGGGTTGGCCTGCAGTGCAGGAGACCCGGGTTCCATCCCTGGGTCAGGAAGATCCCCTGGGGAAGGCAATGACAACCACTCCAGTATTCTCACCTGGAGAGTCCCGTGGACAGAGGAGCTACAGTCCACGGGGTCATAAAGAGTTGGATACGACTGAGCGACTAACAGACACCCTTCTGTTGGACTGCCACCTTTCTTTTTCTGTTTCGGGTATTTGGTGTGGTCGGGTCCTATTTCCCCTCCACGTTCCCTGTTTGCCCTTCACCCTCAGCTGCAGCCTCCTCATCTCTTTTGCCTGTGTGCAAACTGCGTTTTGACAACCATGATAAATCGGGTGTTTTGGATGGCTCCAGAGGGCAGGCCTGGAGTCAGGAATGCTTCCTGCAACCTTTGCCTCCAGTGGGCAGGCCTCCGTCACCCTGCCCTGGGCTGGGCATGCTCCTGTTGGGAGACCAGGGAAGCCAGGGGCAGGTTGGAGAACTCCAGGCTTTCCCAAGCCTTCGGAAGGCTCTTACAGGAAAGAGGAGCCTGAAACTTTTATCACCACGGCTACAGGTGAAAGACTTTCATTTGGCTGTGCTGGTCCAACAAAGACTATTTTATTTATGTGTTTCCAAGCCCTTAAAAATTCTTTTAGGGCACATCAGTGGGGAGTTAATAGAAACTTTGAAATAAGAAAAATGCCTGCAGGGTAAGCAGAACCCCAGCCAGTCAGCTCTGAGTTGTGTGCTGTTAGCTGTTGGTGCTCAGAGAAGCAGCTGACTGGATGGGTGAGTGAGCCACGGACTGTTTTCCCCATTGCCTTAGTTTTTAATCATTAAGTGGTTTTTTTTTTCTAAGACACAGAGCTGGTTCATCTGCCTGTTAGGTAGGCTAAGAAGGTTTTTCTTTGGCAGTGCTGTTGTTGTCCTAGCAGTGGCAAACCATCTCTTGGGCCCGGAGGGGAGGGAGAGAGATCATTCCTCAGGTAGAAGAAGGCTCTTGAGTGCACAAGCACACCGTGTGGGCCGCCGGCTGTGCCCGCGTGAGCCGCGATAGAAGACTTGCTGCACTGCCTTCTGTTGGAATCTCCCTGTAGCTCAGATAGTAAAGGGTTGGCCTGCAGTGCAGGAGACCCGGGTTCCATCCCTGGGTCAGGAAGATCCCCTGGGGAAGGCAATGACAACCACTCCAGTATTCTCACCTGGAGAGTCCCGTGGACAGAGGAGCTACAGTCCACGGGGTCATAAAGAGTTGGATACGACTGAGCGACTAACAGACACCCTTCTGTTGGACTGCCACCTTTCTTTTTCTGTTTCGGGGTATTTGGTGTGGTCGGGTCCTATTTCCCCTCCACGTTCCCTGTTTGCCCTTCACCCTCAGCTGCAGCCTCCTCATCTCTTTTGCCTGTGTGCAAACTGCGTTTTGACAACCATGATAAATCGGGTGTTTTGGATGGCTCCAGAGGGCAGGCCTGGAGTCAGGAATGCTTCCTGCAACCTTTGCCTCCAGTGGGCAGGCCTCCGTCACCCTGCCCTGGGCTGGGCATGCTCCTGTTGGGAGACCAGGGAAGCCAGGGGCAGGTTGGAGAACTCCAGGCTTTCCCAAGCCTTCGGAAGGCTCTTACAGGAAAGAGGAGCCTGAAACTTTTATCACCACGGCTACAGGTGAAAGACTTTCATTTGGCTGTGCTGGTCCAACAAAGACTATTTTATTTATGTGTTTCCAAGCCCTTAAAAATTCTTTTAGGGCACATCAGTGGGGAGTTAATAGAAACTTTGAAATAAGAAAAATGCCTGCAGGGTAAGCAGAACCCCAGCCAGTCAGCTCTGAGTTGTGTGCTGTTAGCTGTTGGTGCTCAGAGAAGCAGCTGACTGGATGGGTGAGTGAGCCACGGACTGTTTTCCCCATTGCCTTAGTTTTTAATCATTAAGTGGTTTTTTTTTTTTTTTTTTTGCTTCTTGTGGTGCAAAGGGAAGGCTCCTCTAAACTTTTCTCTGGGCATGTTAACTCCGAAGAGTTCTCTAGCATTTCTTTCTTTTTTAATATTTTTTTAATACAAAGCAGTATTTTTTTTTTTTTTAATTTTGGCCTCTTTTATTTATTTTTATTTATTTGTTTTCATCCATCTTTATTCTTTGGCCTGTGTGGGCCTCCCATTTTAGTGGCCTCTCTCGTTGCAAAGCACTGGCTCTGGGCGCATGTGCTGCAGAGCACTGGCTCGTAATTGGGCATATCAGTCCAGCTGCTCCTCGGCACATGGGATCTTCCTGGGCCAGGGATTGAACCGGCGCCCCTTGCACTGCAAGGCAGACTCTACCGGTTGGACTACCAGGGAAGCTTTAGCATTTCTCTTTTTTTTTTTTTTTGGCCACTTTTCTTGGTCTTTTATTTATTTATCTTTGTTCTCTGGCCTGTGTGGGCCTCCCATCACGGTGGCCTCTCTCGTTGCAAAGCACTGGCTCTGGGCGCATGTGCTGCAGAGCACTGGCTCGTAATTGGGCATATCAGTCCAGCTGCTCCTCGGCACATGGGATCTTCCTGGGCCAGGGATTGAACCGGCGCCCCTTGCACTGCAAGGCAGACTCTACCGGTTGGACTACCAGGGAAGCTTTAGCATTTCTCTTTTTTTTTTTTTTTGGCCACTTTTCTTGGTCTTTTATTTATTTATCTTTGTTCTCTGGCCTGTGTGGGCCTCCCATCACAGCGGCCTCTCTTGCTGCAGAGCACTGGTTCTGGGCGCATGTGCTCCAGAGCTCCGGCTTGGTAGTTGGACACGTCAGTGCAGCCGCTCTGCGGCATGTAGGGTCTTCCCAGGCCAGGGATCGAACCGGGGTCCCTTGCACTGTAAGGCAGTGTCCTCACCCACTGGACCACCAGGGAAGCCCCCCTAGCATTTCTGATTTGTGCCACAAAGAAAGCTGGGAGGAGGGGATGTGTATGCCCCCTCCCCTCTTCCCTATGAGCCAGATCATGTTTCTAGATACTCACTAGTAAGAAGGGCATTTCTGTTGTTTTTTGTGTGTTGAGTTTAAAGTTAAACAGAAGAGATGTGAATCTAAGCTAGGCGTCCCTAAGATAGTTTCCACCGCAAAGTAACATCCTAAAGAATTAAAAATCCTCTGGACATTGTTTCTATTTATCAGCGTAGATGGAGGTGCTTTGGGGTTCAAGCCCAGCCTCTCAGAGAATCGAAGGCTGGCTTTCTCTGGGCCTCACTTTTTCTCTGTCTATAAAATGGCCCAATAACCTCTGCCAACCTGAGTAGATTGAGGGTAGGAGGAGAAGGGGGTGGCAGAGGATGAGATGGCATCATCGACTCTGTGGACATGAGTTTGAGCAAACTCTGGGAGATGGTTGAGGACAGGGAAGCTTGGCGGGCTGCAGTGCATATGGGCAAAAAGAATCAGATATGCTGAGCGACTGAATAACACCACCACCCTGGATGAGGGCAAGAATTCAATGGGCTGGCAGGTTCCAGCCCTCAGCCCCTGTTCTTAGGAAGAGAAAGCTGTGACTCACGAAATCTATGGATTATGTTCAGCCTTGTATGAGGCTTGGGGACAGTATCAACGTGACTTGATAGAAGTTCAGACCTAGATGTTGTGGGTTCAGTCAGCAGCCCCTTGAGTATTGCGTGCTGTGTGCTGGGTGAGCTGGCAGCCAAGGAAGCTGGCTGGGAGCGTGGCTTCTCTGTTGTTTCCTGGGGCTGCCTGGTCCCGCTTGTTTACCTGAGTGATTTTTAAATGAAGGTGATCTTGCACCCCAGGGTGCATTTGGCAATGTCTGGAGATACCTCGGATTTCCATTCCTTGAGAGGTGCTTCGGGGGTCTAGTGGGCAGAGGCCGGGGGTGTTGCGGAAGACGCCGCTGTGCTCAGGACAGATCCCCTGTGACAGAGAACTGTCCAGCCGAGATGTCAGTTGTGCGGGGGGTGAGAATCCCTGGTGGAGTGTGTGCTGTGAGTGAGCATGTGTATGTGCTTCCTGTTCCACCTTCAGGAAGGGAGACCCCACGCTCACCCCGTCAGCACTCTAGTGGGGCTGGTGCTCGTTTCGCCTCACGCTGCTGTCGGTTATAGGACGTCATGATGGAAGGGGTGTGAGTGAGCATGTGTATGTGCTTCTGTTCCACCTTGACAAGAAGGGCATTTCTGTTGTTTTTTGTGTGTTGAGTTTAAAGTTAAACAGAAGAGATGTGAATCTAAGCTAGGCGTCCCTAAGATAGTTTCCACCGCAAAGTAACATCCTAAAGAATTAAAAATCCTCTGGACATTGTTTCTATTTATCAGCGTAGATGGAGGTGCTTTGGGGTTCAAGCCCAGCCTCTCAGAGAATCGAAGGCTGGCTTTCTCTGGGCCTCACTTTTTCTCTGTCTATAAAATGGCCCAATAACCTCTGCCAACCTGAGTAGATTGAGGGTAGGAGGAGAAGGGGGTGGCAGAGGATGAGATGGCATCATCGACTCTGTGGACATGAGTTTGAGCAAACTCTGGGAGATGGTTGAGGACAGGGAAGCTTGGCGGGCTGCAGTGCATATGGGCAAAAAGAATCAGATATGCTGAGCGACTGAATAACACCACCACCCTGGATGAGGGCAAGAATTCAATGGGCTGGCAGGTTCCAGCCCTCAGCCCCTGTTCTTAGGAAGAGAAAGCTGTGACTCACGAAATCTATGGATTATGTTCAGCCTTGTATGAGGCTTGGGGACAGTATCAACGTGACTTGATAGAAGTTCAGACCTAGATGTTGTGGGTTCAGTCAGCAGCCCCTTGAGTATTGCGTGCTGTGTGCTGGGTGAGCTGGCAGCCAAGGAAGCTGGCTGGGAGCGTGGCTTCTCTGTTGTTTCCTGGGGCTGCCTGGTCCCGCTTGTTTACCTGAGTGATTTTTAAATGAAGGTGATCTTGCACCCCAGGGTGCATTTGGCAATGTCTGGAGATACCTCGGATTTCCATTCCTTGAGAGGTGCTTCGGGGGTCTAGTGGGCAGAGGCCGGGGGTGTTGCGGAAGACGCCGCTGTGCTCAGGACAGATCCCCTGTGACAGAGAACTGTCCAGCCGAGATGTCAGTTGTGCGGGGGGTGAGAATCCCTGGTGGAGTGTGTGCTGTGAGTGAGCATGTGTATGTGCTTCCTGTTCCACCTTCAGGAAGGGAGACCCGCACGCTCACCCCGTCAGCACTCTAGTGGGGCTGGTGCTCGTCTGCGCCTCACGCTGCTGTCGGTTATAGGAACGTCATGATGGAAGCGGGCCTGTGAAGAGCCCTGAGATCCAACAGGGGAAGGAATTGAATTTATGTAGTGGGTCTATTAAATTGTCTTTGCTTCTAGTTTGAGATTTTTTCTCTTCAAAAATAGCAGTAAAACACACAAGAAGAGAAAAACCATATTATCCCTCCACTTTTGTCTTGGAAGATGACCTACTGAAGGAGTCAGAGTTTCCCACCTCTTCAGATGTAACTGCTTTCACAATGTGATATGTCTATACATTTTGCCCATCTCAAATTCCATCTCAGGGCCTTTATACATATATATATATATATATGTGTGTGTGTGTGTGTATATATATATATATATATGCTTACGTATGAGAATATATATATATATATATGTGTGTGTGTGTGTGTGTGTGTATATATATATATATATATATATATAGTGTATATACATTGAATGCATTTTTACCCCTACATGTATGTAAATAAGTATAGACAAATTAATTTTGGGGAACTTGAACCATCAGAGATTTATGTAATGACCAGAGGCAGCCCTGATTATGTATATGGGCAAAGCATTGTGAACAATGTCTCCTTTGTTTAGCACACAAAACAAGCTTTTCTTCAACGTTGGACATGCAAGTTGGCCTTCTCCAGTGAGGGCCTCTCTCTGTTCCTCCCACCTGTGAGCAAACATTATTTATAGTGGCCCATATGTGATCGGGTCTTGATGTGGGGCTTCTTTTTGATGCTCTTCCTTTGTGGGATTCACCCACGTGCCCCTGGAGACCCTCTGACTGCCAGAGCCCTTGTTTGCCAACCAGCCATAGGGTGCCAGCAGCACCTGTTTTGTGGCTCGCGGTCCCCAGAGTCTCAGTGTGGCCTTGGGATGGTCTCTGTGATTGGATCTGGACGCCTCCTCGAATCACTTTTGGGCTCAGAAATAATGGCTGTGCTCGCTCTCCCCCTCCGCTCTCCTCTCTGACCCCCTTTCCCAGCCTGAACCATTTTGAGCTTTGTTTTTAGCAACTTACTAAATGTTTTATGGACTAGCTGGGGAGGGGGAAGAGAACTTGTCTAAGATAACCTGCCTTGTGCCAGCCATGGAGCCTGGTCATCGTTGCTTCTCCAACCCTCTGATGCCGGTAGGTGGAATTCTTATTAAACAGGTGGGGAACCTATAGCTTCTGTTAGAGGACTTCCCATAGTCAGCAGGTGTCAGTGACCAGATTGACTCAGATCCCCAGACCCGCCTGTGACGGCTTTATGTAGTGGGTCTATTAAATTGTCTTTGCTTCTAGTTTGAGATTTTTTCTCTTCAAAAATAGCAGTAAAACACACAAGAAGAGAAAAACCATATTATCCCTCCACTTTTGTCTTGGAAGATGACCTACTGAAGGAGTCAGAGTTTCCCACCTCTTCAGATGTAACTGCTTTCACAATGTGATATGTCTATACATTTTGCCCATCTCAAATTCCATCTCAGGGCCTTTATACATATATATATATATATGTGTGTGTGTGTGTATATATATATATATATATGCTTACGTATGAGAATATATATATATATATATGTGTGTGTGTGTGTGTGTGTGTATATATATATATATATATATATATATATATATAGTGTATATACATTGAATGCATTTTTACCCCTACATGTATGTAAATAAGTATAGACAAATTAATTTTGGGGAACTTGAACCATCAGAGATTTATGTAATGACCAGAGGCAGCCCTGATTATGTATATGGGCAAAGCATTGTGAACAATGTCTCCTTTGTTTAGCACACAAAACAAGCTTTTCTTCAACGTTGGACATGCAAGTTGGCCTTCTCCAGTGAGGGCCTCTCTCTGTTCCTCCCACCTGTGAGCAAACATTATTTATAGTGGCCGATATGTGATCGGGTCTTGATGTGGGGCTTCTTTTTGATGCTCTTCCTTTGTGGGATTCACCCACGTGCCCCTGGAGACCCTCTGACTGCCAGAGCCCTTGTTTGCCAACCAGCCATAGGGTGCCAGCAGCACCTGTTTTGTGGCTCGCGGTCCCCAGAGTCTCAGTGTGGCCTTGGGATGGTCTCTGTGATTGGATCTGGACGCCTCCTCGAATCACTTTTGGGCTCAGAAATAATGGCTGTGCTCGCTCTCCCCCTCCGCTCTCCTCTCTGACCCCCTTTCCCAGCCTGAACCATTTTGAGCTTTGTTTTTAGCAACTTACTAAATGTTTTATGGACTAGCTGGGGAGGGGGAAGAGAACTTGTCTAAGATAACCTGCCTTGTGCCAGCCATGGAGCCTGGTCATCGTTGCTTCTCCAACCCTCTGATGCCGGTAGGTGGAATTCTTATTAAACAGGTGGGGAACCTATAGCTTCTGTTAGAGGACTTCCCATAGTCAGCAGGTGTCAGTGACCAGATTGACTCAGATCCCCAGACCCTGCCTGTGACGGCATGGTGTGGACCACTGCTGTGTTTAGGTGACTCCAATGGGACTTCCCTAGTGGTCCACTGGTTAAGACTTGGGCACTCCCCATGCAGGGAGCCTGGGTTCGATCCCTGGTCAGGGAGCTAGATCCTGTGTGCAGCAACTAAGAACCCGCAGGCCTCAACTAAAAAATACCCTGCATGCTGCAGTGAAGTTCCTGTGTACCTTAACTAAGACCCACAGGTTTAAAAAGTACAGATGGCTCGGAGCTTAGTGGGACTCTGAGGCTGGAGGCTCTAGACCCGCCTCCAGGCAGTAGGGGCTGTGGCCGCGTGCTGCCTTCTGTGTTTTGAGCCTGGAGAATGGACACAGTCAGAGGCTTTTTAGGATCCCCTTGGGGCTGAAAGAATTGAGGCAAGCCTGGGATTGGTAAACCATTGGGATTTCGCAGTTGGTAGAAACTGGCAGAGAAAGGGGAAGTGGATTTCCCAAGATCAATCAGTTAGTGTGTACTTTGTGTACCTGATGAATGAGAAGCGATTCCCCCCTTCCTTGAAGAGGGGGTGAACTTTTGATCTCTAGGAGGAGCTCTGGGGAGTGGAGAAAGCTCTGGGGAGGGTGCTGCTTGAGGCAGGAAGTGCAGCAAGAGCCCCTGGGGTAGGAAAGTCCTGTCAGGGCAGAGCAGGAGGGTTCCGGCCAGAGGATGGTGGGTTGGATCTCCGTGGACGGCAGACATCAGTGTTTTAGGGAGGAGTGGGGTGCTGCAGACGAGACCTTTCCTTGGAGGATAGGCATGCAGTGGTTAGCAATGCCTTAAGGTCCTTTGTTATTCGGACCAAGAACTTACGAGAATCCAGCTCTGCCACAAATTAAAGATATTCCGTGAACCATTTTGAGCTTTGTTTTAGCAACTTACTAAATGTTTTATGGACTAGCTGGGGAGGGGGAAGAGAACTTGTCTAAGATAACCTGCCTTGTGCCAGCCATGGAGCCTGGTCATCGTTGCTTCTCCAACCCTCTGATGCCGGTAGGTGGAATTCTTATTAAACAGGTGGGGAACCTATAGCTTCTGTTAGAGGACTTCCCATAGTCAGCAGGTGTCAGTGACCAGATTGACTCAGATCCCCAGACCCTGCCTGTGACGGCATGGTGTGGACCACTGCTGTGTTTAGGTGACTCCAATGGGACTTCCCTAGTGGTCCACTGGTTAAGACTTGGGCACTCCCCATGCAGGGAGCCTGGGTTCGATCCCTGGTCAGGGAGCTAGATCCTGTGTGCAGCAACTAAGAACCCATGAGCCTCAACTAAAAATACCCTGCATGCTGCAGTGAAGTTCCTGTGTACCTTAACTAAGACCCACAGGTTTAAAAAGTACAGATGGCTCGGAGCTTAGTGGGACTCTGAGGCTGGAGGCTCTAGACCCGCCTCCAGGCAGTAGGGGCTGTGGCCGCGTGCTGCCTTCTGTGTTTTGAGCCTGGAGAATGGACACAGTCAGAGGCTTTTTAGGATCCCCTTGGGGCTGAAAGAATTGAGGCAAGCCTGGGATTGGTAAACCATTGGGATTTCGCAGTTGGTAGAAACTGGCAGAGAAAGGGGAAGTGGATTTCCCAAGATCAATCAGTTAGTGTGTACTTTGTGTACCTGATGAATGAGAAGCGATTCCCCCCTTCCTTGAAGAGGGGGTGAACTTTTGATCTCTAGGAGGAGCTCTGGGGAGTGGAGAAAGCTCTGGGGAGGGTGCTGCTTGAGGCAGGAAGTGCAGCAAGAGCCCCTGGGGTAGGAAAGTCCTGTAAGGGCAGAGCAGGGAGGGTTCCCGGCCAGAGGATGGTGGGTTGGATCTCCGTGGACGGCAGACATCAGTGTTTTAGGGAGGAGTGGGGGTGCTGCAGACGAGACCTTTCCTTGGAGGATAGGCATGCAGTGGTTAGCAATGCCTTAAGGTCCTTTGTTATTCGGACCAAGAACTTACGAGAATCCAGCTCTGCCACAAATTAAAGATAGTGGCTGGCCACAATGAAATAAGACTCCTTTCCCCAGTCCTCTTGTTTTACAGGAAGACTTCCTTGTCTGGAATCGAGGTGGCACTTTTCTTCTTCCAGCTGTGACTCACTCTGTGTTTTCAGCTGATTCACATTAAAGTTGCCACCCAGCACCTGCCAACCGGTTGGGTGTGGGTCTTTGCACAGCTCTGCTGTTTTAGCCCCTCTTTCGGATCCCTCAGAGTACCTTCCTGCCTCAGCCTTCTGTCCTTGATGCAGTTCAGTCATGGGACTGGGGGCTTTGGGTTGTGATGCTCAGACCCTGGACACATTTCCTGGCCCCTGGCAGGTGCTGGGGTAAGGATGAATGAACGAGTGAATGAATGAATGAGGCCCGTGGTGCTCAGGGTGATCTTACAGAACGGCCTGATGTGCTGCCGGATCATGTGGATGGTATGTGGTGCGGCTGTGAGCCGGGGGTCCTCCTGCTGTCCAGTGAGCGGTTGGCATGGCGCTGGTTGTGGTGATGTGGTTCCAAGAGGGTGAGTCTGGGCTCTGTGACTAGCATCAGCTGGCAGGGCCACAGCAGAGGGGTTGCCCATCTCACTGGACTTTCAATTGGGCTTGAGCTGGTGGAATTCCAAGTCCTTGCCTGTATTCTGAGGTTCATCGTTGGTGTTGTCTGCTGGGCTTCTCTCTGGCTTCGGTAATGCTCTCACCCTCTGATGACCCCGAAGCTGGGAGCGGTGATTCCTAAAGTGTCCCAGTGCTTGGCCCCAGCTGCTTCCGTGGTTATTGCCCCTCCCTTGCCACTCCCGACGCCCAGTCTTGCTTGGGGGTTCGGAATTGAACGGCCCCTTGCACTGAGGGGGTGAGGATCGCCCCCTGGAGGTGGTCAGGTCTGCCCAAGGGATGGGGGGACGCTGAGCATGAGGAAGTTATCTCCCAGTGTCTGCCCTTGTAATCGTGGAGTTCTTCCTGGAATCCACAGGAATGAAGGAGGGATAACCACTCTTGGTTTGGGCAAGGATTTCAGTTGATGGGTCTGGTAGTTCCCTTCTGTCAAAATTGTTTTCTTTTGACCAAAGTCTGGGCCACAGTGTCATTGTCTAAATGTGGAATGTAGCTGTTATGTGTTCTGGGAAGTGAAAACCAAGACTGATCAGGGGGATCCACAGAGATAGGAAAGGGAGGGGACCGAGAGAACATTCCGGAGAGGTGGAGATGGGGGAGAAAAATGGCTCTGTTGGCATCCTGGAGAAAAAGCTTGTTAGATTTGGCGTGAAGATAAATTTAGCCTTAAGGGCCTCTGATTTCTTTAAGAGACTTTTTCTTGCGAAAAGTAAAATGAAACACAGGAGATGTAGCAAAATAGGGAACAGCACATTCTGTCCATAATGAAAGGTCGTCCCACAAGAATTTCTTTCTCTATTTTATCCCTTTAGCCAAATTTCTGTTTCTAAAAGGGGAGAGTGGGGAGAGATAGGCCTATTTATTTTCTTAGTTGAAGCCTCAGATTTTATACTTTGAGTCCGTGCTCCTGGGTCAGAACAAGCCAAGCCCGAGCTTTGGTTCCCTAACCTGGACCCTCCCACCCCCGAGGAACTGGCCGCAAGGTGCGATCGATTGAACTTTTTCTTTTCCGTCTTTTGACTTAGAATTATAACTTAAAGTGCACAGACCTCAGGTATCCAGCTGCATGGTTTTGACATGTTTACGCCTGTGGAGCCACGACCCTGATCAAGATAAAGGACACTTTCCAGCACCCTCGAGGCCCTCTTGTGCCCCTTCCCAGAGAGAACCGCTTGTGATTTCTATAACTGTACCTTTTCTCTTCTTGAATTTCATATACATAGACGCATCCCTGGGGCTTTAATTCTACTTTCATACCCCTCCCCCTTACCCAGATCCAGTCTATTGGAATCTCTATTTCTTCATAAGAATGCTTTTTGTGTCTTGACTCTGTCACAGAATTACAGGAGCCCACCCTTGGTCTGGGACACTCGGGTCCTCAGGTTGCTGGAAGCCTTGGGGCTTGGTCTCTGCCCTTCCTCCGGCCCTCTTTGGTTCCTCCGCTCTCTTGCTTCTTCCCGCACTGGGCCAGGTGCCTGTGCCCGCTGTCCCCACAGCCTGACCCGTTCTTTCCCTCCCAGCCTCCACTTGCCACAACTTAGGGCCTCCTGGGGTGGCCTCTATAGTTTGCACCCTCTTAAAACTGCAGTCCTTTCTCTGCAGGGCTGGCATCTCTGTGTGTAACTGGCATTGCCTGGTGTGGTTATTTGATTAACATGTGCTTTCCTGTTAGAAGTAGAGCAGGACGGTAGCTGGCGCCCAGTGGACGCCCTGTTCAGGGCCGTGGCCTGATTGGAGGGGCTCATGGAGCGGCTTCTGGCTCTTCTGGGTGGGTGTGTGCTAGGGAGGGGGGCGCGTCAGACGCCTGCCCAGGTGGCTTTGTTCTTAGGGATTCTGTGTGTTTCCAGGTAGGAGTTGTTTCAAGCACATGGACCGTCATTGTCCCCGATGTCTGTGTCACGAGTGACCTCATTTCTTGCCCAGCCTCATTCCTGCACCCCGGCCCGCCCCAGGCCTCTCTGGAGCAGGCTCTCTCTCCTGCTCGCTCTCTTGGCCAGGATTTTAACATATATCACAGGCTGGTAGGCTAAGAGCTTGGGACTTCCCCTCACCACACTCAAAGCCTTTGATCTTTTGCTTTGGAGGTAACATCAAAAGGAAGGCTGAGGAAGACAGCCAGGCTGTGAAGTTCAACGTTCAAGTTAATAGCTTGACTGAAGGTTGTGCTGCGTCCTGGAAGCATTACAGAGTCTGGAGTAAACATGGCAATTCCGCCACATTTTCCTGGAAATGGAGCGACATTGTAAAAGGGCTTCATTTGCATTTGGAATGAATTCTCTTTCCTTCACCCCCTTTCTGGAGGCGATGTATAGGGTGTCTGGAGCGGGGGAGATAGAGCCCAAAGAGAGGACAAGAGAGGGTGATCCCATATGGACTACACCCTGGAAGTTCCCTTTTCCCTGATTCTAGGGCGTGCTGTCTGCCTGCCTTTCTGCGTAGCATCTCTGTACCACGCGCTGTTCCCGGTTTAGCTGCATGTTTTCAAATTCTGATGGAATTCAAAGAAGGCCGCAGGCAGGCAGCTTGGCTGGGGCTGGGGAAAGTCTCATGCGGCCCAGACATTGCAGCGGTGGCCCCAGAGCTGAGAAGGTGGCATCAGCCCTCCTGTCTTCTCCGTTGGGCTTCTCTGCTGAGCTTTGTGGGCACTTTTTGGAGAGGGCTTCCTTGGAGATGTTCTGAAATGCTTCTTTTTCAGATTTTTCATCCAAAGCTATGGTTGAGGACTTTTCTCACACATTCTGGCCTCAACAGCATTTGGCTAATGATTTCCTATGGCGGGGAATGGCGGTGGCTTTGCTTCCTTAAGCTGGTCGTCCTCTCCACAATAGCCTGGGTTCTTTTTTGTTGCGTACCTCAGGCTTCCTGTGCATCTGCTTCTGTCTCTGGTCAGGATTCAGCGTCATTACCCCCTGTCACTCTCAGCCCTCCCTCCCGGCATTCACCTGTCTCTCCCCTCACCTCTTTCCTCACCTGTCTCTCCCTGCAGGGCGCTCCCCCCTCCCGGCCCCTCCCCACCCCAGGATCTTTCCAACCTGATGATGAGTTCGGCATGACATAGCCAGAACTCCTGCTAAGTTTCTTTGGTGTGGTTTCTCAGGTTCTTTCATCCTTCACCCCCTTCGTGACTTTTGGCATAGCTGTAGTCCACCTGCACTATTACTCATCTGGTGCATTCACACGTTTGGTTCACTTATTAAAACTCACTTGCACTGTGAGTCTTAACATCTGTGAAATTGTGAGTTCCATGTGCTAGTTATTTTTTTTCTAATACACGCAAATCTAATCCTGTAACTACTGGGTAATACTTTGTACTACCTGAAGTCATGCTCTGTAGCCCCACAGTTCGGGAAATGGTTCTGTAAGAGATCCCCCCTTTTTTTCACTTTGACTGGGTACCCCGCTTCTAGAGCTGACCATTACACCTGGAACGCGTTTTTTTGGGTTTCGGCCCGGGGGTGATCCCATATGGACTACACCCTGGAAGTTCCCTTTTCCTGATTCTAGGGCGTGCTGTCTGCCTGCCTTTCTGTAGCATCTCTGTACCACGCGCTGTTCCCGGTTTAGCTGCATGTTTTCAAATTCTGATGGAATTCAAAGAAGGCCGCAGGCAGGCAGCTTGGCTGGGGCTGGGAAAGTCTCATGCGGCCCAGACATTGCAGCGGTGGCCCCAGAGCTGAGAAGGTGGCATCAGCCCTCCTGTCTTCTCCGTTGGGCTTCTCTGCTGAGCTTTGTGGGCACTTTTTGGAGAGGGCTTCCTTGGAGATGTTCTGAAATGCTTCTTTTTCAGATTTTTCATCCAAAGCTATGGTTGAGGACTTTTCTCACACATTCTGGCCTCAACAGCATTTGGCTAATGATTTCCTATGGCGGGGAATGGCGGTGGCTTTGCTTCCTTAAGCTGGTCGTCCTCTCCACAATAGCCTGGGTTCTTTTTTGTTGCGTACCTCAGGCTTCCTGTGCATCTGCTTCTGTCTCTGGTCAGGATTCAGCGTCATTACCCCCTGTCACTCTCAGCCCTCCCTCCCGGCATTCACCTGTCTCTCCCCTCACCTCTTTCCTCACCTGTCTCTCCCTGCAGGGCGCTCCCCCCTCCCGGCCCCTCCCCACCCCAGGATCTTTCCAACCTGATGATGAGTTCGGCATGACATAGCCAGAACTCCTGCTAAGTTTCTTTGGTGTGGTTTCTCAGGTTCTTTCATCCTTCACCCCCTTCGTGACTTTTGGCATAGCTGTAGTCCACCTGCACTATTACTCATCTGGTGCATTCACACGTTTGGTTCACTTATTAAAACTCACTTGCACTGTGAGTCTTAACATCTGTGAAATTGTGAGTTCCATGTGCTAGTTATTTTTTTTTTTCTAATACACGCAAATCTAATCCTGTAACTACTCGGGTAATACTTTGTACTACCTGAAGTCATGCTCTGTAGCCCCACAGTTCGGGAAATGGTTCTGTACAAGAGAGATCCCCTGCCCGCTTCCCTTTTTGGTGGCTTGCAGGTTCGGGCATTTGTTGACACTTGGCGGTCTCATCTTTCTCTTCCTGCTTCTGAGGCCAGCTGACCTCTACTCAGCTCTTGCTTGTATTCAAAATTCTTTGCACAGAAAGGTTTTAGGTTTCTAGAGATCGATTTTATAGTGACTAGAATTCACTCCCACCAGATGAATCCCTCTTCCATCGCTTTCCATGCTGCCCCTCTTATTAATCTGTAGGTGTTTTCTCCCAAGTCCTCTGAGTTAGGTTGTTTCCATTTTTCGAGGTGAATGGTGAAGCTGGCTGGGGCAGCCTGAGATCGCTCTGGGTTGAGTTACCTCCTGAAAGGTCTCAGCAAATCCCTGCCACCTCTGGGTTGGAGTTGTTGGCACGAGTTCCCTGTGGTTCTAGGTTTTCAGCCCTTGAGGCTCTTGGCTGTATTCATTATACATGGCTATTGGGTGCTTTGTTGAAAAGGCATCACCTGCCAGTAACGGGTGTGGGCTTTTGGATATTCTCAGAAAATATAAAATGCCAACCTCTGGGGAGGGGTCTTCAAAGTTTCAGGGCCACGTCATGAGGTGCTGAGGAAGGGTCTCCCCCAGAGTGTGCTGCTGCTTGCCTTAATCCCTCAAATTCAGTGCCCAGACTGGCTTCCCTGAGCTGGATGTTTTTTTTGTCCAGCTTAAAGCTTAAAGGGTCATTGTCAAATTTGTTTAGCTTCTTAATTCATGTTCCTTAGCGGATGGTGAATTGAAGCTAGCATTCCTAGACAGAGCCTTTCATACATTTAAGAAAACCTATTGAGTCTCCAGTGGGGAGAGGCAAGGGAGAGATGAAAGGCTTTTTCAGACCTGCTTGGTAGCATGGATTGTTCTTTTAGGTAATTAAGGGAGACCAGAAAAGATGAGCACATGTGTCCATTTACCTTTCACTTGGGGGGCTTAAGTCTTTGCTTGGTCTCCTTTAACTTTATACCTGTGAGTCACCTGTGGGCCCCTGTGGGCTCTTTTTTCATTGTTCTCTGCCTCATCTGGTGAAATGCAGATTGAAGAATGGGGCTTTTTGGAGTCTTTGGGAATTTTGAGTTTTCCTACGGAGTCTATAGAAGCTTGCCTCTGTGTTTGCCGGGCAGAGCCTTCTAGTGAGTGTCTGGGGTGGGACAGCCAGGGGAGGGGTCCCCAGAGTAGGTGCACAGGGCGTATGTCTGAGTCATTCTTTGTGACAATAGCTCCTGCCCACGGTGTCTGCTACCCACCAGGTATTAGGACAGTGCTTCTGCAAGCATGCTGCACATTTAAATCAACCGGAGATCTTTTTTATTTTTAATCTAGTTTTATATTTTGTTAGGTTTTTTTTTTGGCTATTCTGGGTTTTCACTGCTGCCTCAGGCTCTTCTCTAGTTGCAGGGAGTGGGGGTTACTCTCTAGTTGAGGTGAGCAGGCTTCTTGTTGCAGTGACTTTTCTTGTGTGGAACTTGGGCTCTAGGGCTCACGGACTTCAGTAGTTGCGGCACATGGGCTCAACAGTTGCAGCTCCGAGGCTGCTAGAGCACAGGCTTGATAATTGTGGCTCACAGGCTTATTTGCTCTGCAGCATGTGGAATCCTCCCGGATCAGGGATCGAACTCACGTCTCCTGCAGTGGCAGGCGAACTCTTTACCACTAGGGAAGCCCTGGAGATCTTTTATAAAAATGTCCCTGCCCAGGTAGCACTCTTCGGGAAGAGCCTGGCATCAGTCATTGTAAAGATCCCTCAGTGATTCTGGAGTTTAGGGACCACTGTCTCAGGAGAACAAGACTTGTCATTTACATTCTGAGTCACCAGGTCCTCTTCTGAGTATTTACATAGGCATCTCAGTGAGTCCACGAGCAATTAAGGAGATAGGTGGTGTGGTCCCCATTTTATGGGGAAGACAGCTGGAGCTCAGAGAGATGAGAACACCCTGACCAAGGTCACTGAGTTTGTCTTTGGTGGAAGGAGGCTTTGAATCCAGGTGGCTCTGTCTGCCTCCAGAGTCCACGTCATCGTCCTGGTTAAGGACACGGTGAGGTGGGGGTGGAGGAATTGTTCCGGTAAGCTGGAAAACATTTGGTACCTGCATGCTTAAGCTTTGACATTTGAGCAGTAATTTTCTGACCTAGAGATTAGAAGATTCCAGGTGGAGGAAACCACATGAGCCAAAAGGCACGGGGTCATGGAGTTTTCAGAGAGGCAGGGCGACTGCAATACCGTGTCAAAGGGCAGTTCAGAGACCTGGTGGTGGCGGTGGATGGTTCTGAAGCTGGAGCATTGGTTTGGGATTCCGCCATGAAGGCCCTTGAATGCTCTGGGATAGAGTGACCTCCAGTTCTCCTGCGGGCCTGAACCCTCTGGGGCACTAGTTAAAATGCAGGCTCTGGTGGAGAAGGCCTGGGACCAGGCCTGGAAGTCTGCATTGCTGCTGCTGTTGCACCTGTTCTTGGCAGTGGGTGTCAAACTTTGATGCTCGATAGAGTCACCTGGGCAGCTTAAAATGCTCATGTCCAGGTCATGCGCCTCTCCAATTAGGTCAGAACGCCTGTGGGATCAGAGCCAGGGGGTGGATTGTTTAAAGGCTATTCAGGTGACCCCCGGGTATAGGTTGAGAAAAGCTGCTCTAAGGGGTAGGGTGGTCCTGGCTGAACTTGAATGGGAGGACTGATTTCTCCACCTGTAGAGTGGAGGGGACGGATTGGAGTGCAGTTGAGAATGATTGCAGTTATTTTCTGACTTGCTGCATGAAGTCTGCCACGTTTGCTGAGTGCCTGCGGCAGGCCACATACTGTTCTGTGGGCTGCTCTGATGGTCTGAATGAGCTGGAAGACAGGGTTCTGAGAGCAGAAGCATTTCAAGAAGGAGGAGTCATGAGATGTTTTGAATGACAGGTAATTTGGTTGGGACCCCAAACTGAAATCTCTTTTTCTCACTGTGATGAGAGACTTTAGTGGGCATTGACTAGTGAACTGGCATAGGACCGATTGTCTTCCTGCACCCAGGTCCTACAGAAGCTTTGTCTTTTATATATAAGCACCTGCCTGGCTAAATAACCATTTCTGCAGCTTCCTTAAGGATCTCCTCTAAGGAATATTCGCTTTCCTTCTTTGGGCATTACCTTACGTGTTTGAAGGTACCAGAACCCTTTTCTTACAAATAATGCTCATCTGCAAGTCACAGTTTTTCAGAAGTTTCTACTGATTGGCGAGAACCAATAAATGCTCACTGAGGCTTTCTATATCTGTGCACTTAACGTGGATGCAGAAAGTAGTAAACCTAGCACATGAAAGCAAGGGTGCCTGGGCTTCTTAGGGAATTGCCTCTAGAAGAGACTGGCCTCTGATTAGTGGGGGTGACTGGACAGAGAATGTGTTAGTTTTGGATTAACATGCAGCTGAAACTCTGGTGGTCAGAATCCTGAAATACCACATGTTCTGTGTTTCCCTCCCAAATCTTTGTGATCCAGAAGCCATAAGGGCATAGGTAGGGGTCTTTAGGACTGTGCAGGGTCTTGGGAAAGGGACATGTGTTTGTAGTAACCTAGTTTGTGTCTCACTCCACCTGGGACTGGATTCATCCTGTCCAATAGTTTCAAGGCCCGATGTTGCTTCTTGAATGGAAGTACATGCTGGGCGCTGGAGCTCTGTCCGTTGATTACATTGGGGCATGAATTCAGGAAGCCTGGATCCTGACATGTTGATTTCATGCAGCGCTCAGAATCTCTTGTTTGCATCTTGACTTTTTCCACCGTATACCCTCACTTATTCTTACAAGTGCCCCGGCTTGACTGACGTACTGTATAGCAGCCACGGTTATTATCCGAGATGGCTGTGGCTGGAACCTCTGCATCAACGAAGGAAGTCATGGGTTATCGATAGGGAGACTATCAGCCCACGACCTTGCTGTCCCCTCCCTTCTGCCATCTTCAGGGCACTGTTGTTCTGGGGAGAGTTGGGGATTTTTCTGGATGTTAGAAATCCTGAAATTTTTGTGAATCCAGGCTGTGTCGATTCCTTACCTTGGTGGTCTCTGCAGGATTCTGGAGAAATAATTAGTGACTGTTTGCAGAACACTTTGAAATGCTCAGATGAAAGGCAGCAGAGAAGCCCAAGAGTATTATTATTTATTATTAGTCTGAACCCGAATGGGCAGTGCCTTCTGCCTGTGCCAAGCCCGTTCCTTCTGCAGTCTTTATCTGCCTGACGAAACTGAAGAAAACGTGAGGGATCTCACTCAGTCATGCACCTTCTGCCCCGAACTGTGGCCAGGTGAGGTGACAGGAAGACGGGCACACAGTGAGTCCACAGCAGGCGCCTCTCAAGCCCAACATGACCAGGGCTGTCATGCCCAGGGTATGGGGTGAGCCAGAGTTTGCCATCGTCCTCCTTGCCTGTGTTCCATCTATTGTGTTTTTAATTTCAGTTTCACTTGATTCAGTGATATGAATGCTAAGGAATCTGCTTCCTGGGGACCCGGATGTACTTGAGTCTAGAGAGTTGGGAGTGAGAATGATGTTTTGCTCTGGTCGTTGTTGTTCAGTTGCTCAGCCATGTCCCACTCTTTGTGACCCTGTGGACTGTAGCACGCCAGGCTTCCCTGTCCTTCACTATCTCCTGGAGTTTGCTCAAACTCATGTCCGTTGAGTCAGTGATGCCACCCAACCATCTCATCCTCTGTCACTCCCTTCTCCTCCTGCCCTTAATCTTTCCCAGCCTCAGGGTCTTCTCAAGTGAGTCACTTCTTCGCATTAGGTGGCCAAAGTATTAGAGCTTCAGCTTCAGCATCCAGTGAATATTCAGGGTTGATTTCCTTTAGGATTGACTGGTTTGATCTCCTTGCTGTCCAAAGGACTCTTCACGAGTCTTCTCTAGCACCACAATTCGAAAAAAATCAATTCTTCAGCGCTCAACCTTCTTTTATGGTCCAGCTCTCACATCGGTGCCTGACTACTGGAAAAGCCATAGCTTTGACTCTACGGACTTTTGTCGGCAGAGTGATGTCTGTGCGTTTTAATATGCTGTCGACATTTGTCATAGTTTTTCTTCCAAGGTGCTGTTCCAGATGGGTTCATGTTGGCCTCAAGTATGTATGTATCAACATTTCATTTCTTCATAAAATGTTGACACCCTGAGGCAGGTACCCCACCGCTTGGGGCAGAGCAGGTCACCCCAAGGCAGGGGCTCGCTGGCTCATTTCCCTTTCTTCCTTAGGCTGCAGTTGAATTTTATCAGCTGCCTAGGTTGAGGGGGAGATGACCTAAGAGGGAGGAAGGAAGATCCTTGGGCCAGTCTTTTTCGAAATGAAAGATTTGGTTTACCTTCTACTTATCACCAGAATGATTGCTGCCTGCCCCCAATAAAAACCTCCATAGGTTATCCTGACATCTTCCGACACAGGAGCACCGTGTGAGCCCCCGGCAGCCTCTGCTGCCTGGTGTTCTGTAAACTCAATGATGTGTCTTTGCCCCGAGGCTCAGAAACCCAGAGGACTGACCACTTCTCAAGGCTTATCTCCAGTTTGCAAAGAGCCCCCGGCTAGCAAAGCTGTGGATTCTTGTACCAGCAACACCCCGCATATAACCTGCTTCTCTTGGTCTGCTGTTCACGTGGAATAGCCAGTCATCCTCAAATCCTAGTGGAGCCCAAACTTGACCTATGTTTTCTATACCTGAACCTGTTTCTTGTAGGCACCGTGGATTTGGTTTATAAGGCTTGCCTAGACCATGAGGGATTCGAGTCCCACGGAGTAGTAATATCTGGAGTAGGACCTGACAGCCTTTCTCCATCTGTTAATTGCATGTCATTTACTTTTCACAGCAGCTTCGCAAGCACTGCATGTTTATGTTTATTTTACAAATGAGAAAACTGAGGTGCAGAGAGGTTCAATGGAGACCTTTACACTTTAGCAATGCATCCTCTGTGCAAAGCAGACTTTTTTTTTCTCAGTGTATTTAAGAGGGCTGGAGGGAGCTCAGTCAGGTGGCATTGGGCCCTCCATACATAATGATAGAGCAGGTCCAGTGCTGGGTTATACAGAAGCTGTTGGTCTCTAGGAGGCATTAAGTACTTTCATTCGCATCCCCCTATTCATCTCCCATCACTGCTGAGGAAACAAGTATATTTACATGGTGATGGTGAAGATTCCGTGACCTATGGAAAGTGTTTGACCATGTAGCATGTAGCAGGTGCTCAATAAAGATTAGCCTCTCTTAAGATGTGGAAAGAGATTAAATTCCCTCTCTGGGGTATGTGGGCCTGCTATTCTCTGCTGCATTCTTTCGGTTCTTAAGGCTTTGAAAATGTCCTATGGGCTTGGGTGAGGTCCTCCATGTGTCAGTATTGAGAATAGGTGGAAGGCAGCTGGTCAGAGACTCCACCACTCCAGCGGGCTTTATCCCGAGCCCTTTGTGAGAGTCTTGCTGAGGTGGACAGCCTAGTGTGTGCACCTTCCTGAGCACCTAGCATTTGCCAGCTGCAGTGCTCAGGACTGGAGAGAGGTAAGCAGGACATGACCTTGGGAGGTAGCCACGAGAACCAGGAAGCAGAGTAAAGTTATTGTGGGTGTGATGGCGGAAGTCTGGGCTGTATCCAGATGTGATACGGAGGGAGGGTGGGTTTCAGGGCCAGTGGGACAGAGCATGTGAAACCCAAAATGGGCTTCTTGAGACTGAGGCACTTTTGAAGAAGTCCTCAGAGTTTATTGGGGGGGCTCACCGGTGGTTTCAGAGGCCCGTGAGTCCTTATGGGGAAGCCATACAGTGGCTCCACCCCAGCGAACGTAACGCATTTAAATATCACCAGACACGGTGGCCCCTTTCCCCTTTTATGTCTTGCGTAAGTTATGGCTATCTGCTAGTTTACTGGAAAATAGATTTTCTTTAACATTTTTTATTTAGGAGTCAAATGATGTGTTAGAAAAATATAAAGCCACAAGAAAGAACAGTCCATAATCCTACTACTTAGAGAAAAAAGCACTACTAAAGGTGCTTGATTTTTCTTTTTCAACGTGGTAAATAGATGAGTGTTTTAGATATATTGATTTTTCAGCTGTGCACTTGGTCACATGGGCAGTAACGTTTCTTTTTTTTTTTCTTCATGTGGATTTCAGCCAGGCTTGACACCTGCTCCTTAACGAAAAGCAAACTCTGATGGTTTCACTGTGGCTGGTGTCGAGGGAGGCAGGTTGACGTTATGTTAAAGACTTGACAACCCAGAAGCACTCTGCTGGTTTCTTTCTTGTAACCTTTGAGCCAGTGACAGGCTGAAATGTCACCTTTGCCCTTCTTTAAAAAAGCAGCAGTAATCGGTGGTGAGTGGATGGATAACTCTTAAAACATTGGGAAGTCCTATGGGCTTGGGTGAGGTCCTCCATGTGTCAGTATTGAGAATAGGTGGAAGGCAGCTGGTCAGAGACTCCACCACTCCAGCGGGCTTTATCCCGAGCCCTTTGTGAGAGTCTTGCTGAGGTGGACAGCCTAGTGTGTGCACCTTCCTGAGCACCTAGCATTTGCCAGCTGCAGTGCTCAGGACTGGAGAGAGGTAAGCAGGACATGACCTTGGGAGGTAGCCACGAGAACCAGGAAGCAGAGTAAAGTTATTGTGGGTGTGATGGCGGAAGTCTGGGCTGTATCCAGATGTGATACGGAGGGAGGGTGGGTTTCAGGGCCAGTGGGACAGAGCATGTGAAACCCAAAATGGGCTTCTTGAGACTGAGGCACTTTTGAAGAAGTCCTCAGAGTTTATTGGGGGGGCTCACCGGTGGTTTCAGAGGCCCGTGAGTCCTTATGGGGAAGCCATACAGTGGCTCCACCCCAGCGAACGTAACGCATTTAAATATCACCAGACACGGTGGCCCCTTTCCCCTTTTATGTCTTGCGTAAGTTATGGCTATCTGCTAGTTTACTGGAAAATAGATTTTCTTTAACATTTTTTATTTAGGAGTCAAATGATGTGTTAGAAAATATAAAGCCACAAGAAAGAACAGTCCATAATCCTACTACTTAGAGAAAAAAGCACTACTAAAGGTGCTTGATTTTTCTTTTTCAACGTGGTAAATAGATGAGTGTTTTAGATATATTGATTTTTCAGCTGTGCACTTGGTCACATGGGCAGTAACGTTTCTTTTTTTTTTTCTTCATGTGGATTTCAGCCAGGCTTGACACCTGCTCCTTAACGAAAAGCAAACTCTGATGGTTTCACTGTGGCTGGTGTCGAGGGAGGCAGGTTGACGTTATGTTAAAGACTTGACAACCCAGAAGCACTCTGCTGGTTTCTTTCTTGTAACCTTTGAGCCAGTGACAGGCTGAAATGTCACCTTTGCCCTTCTTTAAAAAAGCAGCAGTAATCGGTGGTGAGTGGATGGATACCTCTTAAAACATTGGGAAGTGCTGTGGCCTTTGGGTGAGCTCTTTTAGAAGTTTGTAGGTGTCTTATATTCTTGTAACTAATGAATCTTCAGTGTCTGAAGATAATGAGTTTGGAGGGTAGCATGCCACCTTACTGAGTCACCTGAAGGTCCCTGTCACTCAGAACGAACCTGGCTCTCTGTAGGGGCCTGGAAGGCTCTTTTGATTGCTGCAGGGCTTGGGAGATAGATAGAGGGGCTGCCATGCAGATAGGGAGCCAGCTGACAAGAAGCATGGCAGCATGTAGACACCCCCTGACTACCTTCCCCCTCGTTCCTTGTGGATGCAGTCTGGTACTAGTGCTTTGTGCTTCTCTTTCCTGCCTGGAAATGCAGCATCCTGTACAGCTCAGCTCCCTCCTGCCCTCTCCTCACAACCCACTCCCTCCTCCCTCCCCTCAGGTGGAGGACTGGCTTGGCTTTACCTGATGGAAAGGTGCTTTGCTGAGACGCTGCAACAAGTTCCCCGTGGCAGTGAGGCCATTGGCTGCAGGTTCTGGTGCATTCCTCTAATAATATTAAGTTGTGCTTTTATAATATTTGATATGATATTTTGTAGTCTTTTCAGAGACCTTACTATTATCTTTATTTTATAGATGTGCTAATTAGGATTTGTTTGGGTGATGGGAGGGGATTATGGGGAAGGAAGGATGGTAACTAATTTTCTTATTTTTTTTTTTAAATTTATTTTTAATTGGAGGATAATTGCTTTACAACGTTGCATTTGTTTCTGCTGTGCAACTGAGTAGATCGGCTATGAGTATGCATGTGTCCCCTCCCTCGCGAGCCTCCCTTCCATCCCAGGGAACCAGTCTTGATTGAATCTTGAAGCTTTGCTAGAAGCTGCCAAGCAGCTAGACACTGACTTAGGGGAATCTTTCGCATTCACCCCATGAGGGAGGTGGATGAGGGGAAATTGTTTCACAGTAACTGGGGGTCTAATATCTCTGTTTATCATGGCACGGCAGATTGGGCGAGAGTTGGGATTTCACGCCCAGGTCACCTGACTCTCAGGCCCTGCGGATCTTTCTCTTCTGTCTTTGGCACCCAGCATAATGCCGGGCTCTGGCATCAATAAATATTTGTCGAATGTTAAATGAGGCTTAAAGAGACCGTGCTCGCTTGGCACAGGGGCACGGAGAGACACACGTGTTTCCTGCGCTTCTGACCCTCACTTCCAGATCCTGTGACCTTGGGCTGGTTGCCTGGGCTCTCCCAGCTAGGTTTCCTGAAAACTTATCTGAAAAAAACTGGGTAAAGGACTCAACGGAGGGCATTTCCTGTAGTAAGAACACAAACGGCAGATGGTTTCTCCTGCCTACTGCTTTCTTCTCACTTTTCCTACCACACAGCTTCCCTTTTTATGTCTACCTCCTAGAGAATAATTTCTGATGATAAACTGTCGTGTTGGATGATAAGAACAACAAAAAAGCATTCCGGACGTGATTGCCAGCGTCCCCAAATGTGATGAATATTAACTTCATAGTAGCAGTAATGGTGGTCATTTAGCTGGCATTTGTTTCTCGAGCGCTTACCATCTGCGGGGTGCCTACTCCGTAGAGTCCTGATGTGGCAGCACCTCTGATTGAAAGAGCTATTGTTCCTCCTAGTTTATAGACGAAGAAGCTGAGGCTCAGAGAGGTTGGGTGTCCTGCCTGAAGCCTGGAAGGATCGGAGTGGTGGTCTGGGAGTCCTTTGGGCTCCCCAGGTGGCACTAGTGGTAAAGAATCTGCCCATGATTGCAGCAGGTCCAAGAGACCTGGGTTTGGTCCCTGGGTGGGGAGATCCCCTGGAGCAGGAAATGGCAACCTCAGTCCGGTGCTCTTGTTGGGATAATCCCGTGAACAGAGGAGTCTTGAGGGCTACAGTCCATGGGACTGCACAGAGTTGGACACGACTGAGCAGCTGAGAACTTACTACTAACTGGAATTCCTGCACTGGAGAATTGGTCCTATTGCACTGTTTATGAACTACACCTAAAACTTAACTCCCCATGTGTGATTTTTCTGGGCATCTTTATATCTCACTTGGCTCGTTTACAGCCTGATCGTTCTCAGAGTATATGGTCCGCATAGGAGGAGACCCACTCTGGTCTATGGACTGAACCAGGGTGCCTGAGGCTGGTTCTTGTTTTTCTGCTTAACTATGGTGAGCCAGAGGCACCAGGAAGGTCTTCAGATTTCCCTTTCCCCATGGTCTACCCCTTCTTTAGGCAATGTTTTTAACAGGCACGGTTGTAAATCTTATTGACGTCTCTGAAGAAAGAGAGAGGAGGAGAAAAAAAAAAATCAAGACACGGCCTGGGAGAAAAGCGGTAGATTTCTTTTTTTTGAGATTTGTTTTTCTTTCGTATACACGTTGTAAAACCTCTTTTGGATGATGGTTTCGTGTGGTTTCTTGCTAGCCCTGGAGTAGCTGCTGCTGGGTCTGACCTTGTGCCTTGCAACCCCGTGTTCTGTGGGCCAGCTTGAGCCTTATGTGTCTGCTGTTTGCCGAGCATGAAAGGGAAGAATCAGAATTCTGCTGGGGCTGAAGACATTTAAGAAATCTCTTTAAGTCTGAGGGTCAGTTGGAGGGAACAGTTGCAGTGACTTAGAACACCAGGCCTGCAGCTGAGCTTTGGTGTACATGGTTGGAGGCCAGATGTGAAGGAAACCAAATGCAGTAACAGGAAAATTCCACTTGACCAGAAGGCTGGGAGTGAATGAATTGGAGGATGGGGTGGGCATCATCTGGAGAGGTGAGACTGGTTACCCAGGCGTGTATTTAGTCACTTTGCTTTACTTCGGGCTAAGTGTCCACTTCCCTTTAAGCATTAGATCGTATCTGAGGATTTACTTTTTTGGATGATGTAGAATTGTGCAATAGCTTCAGGGGTTTTATTTTGTTGATACTGATCATGTTAATAGCAATATCATAGCTAGCTAATGATATAATAGCATTTACTAGGCACGTGCCAGACGCCAGGCACCATGCCAAACATTTGATCCTTATGAGAACTCTGAGATCGCTTTTGTGTATATTCCCATTTTTCAGATGTGAAAACGAATACTCAGAGAGTGAAATCCTTTGCTCAAGCTCACCCTATTGAGAGGGTTTGCGTTGGTATCTATTCTTAAAGAACTCCGTTTCTTTGAGCGTCAGCATTTGGCACATAGTGGGCACTCCACGCTTACTCTGGTGAGTGGAGTGGAGTTATGGAGCTGGGGTTTGAACCTGGGTCTGAGCTACCTCTGGATGTGATCTGGGAACTTGGTCTGAGTGCATGCAGCGCCCCATGACCTCTGTTTTGCTGCTTTAAGCCCCCATAGTAGTAGATTCAATGAACCCAGTGGGGCTCAGTGGTCCAGAGGAAGGGGAGCAAGGAGTCTTAGTGGAGGCAGGAACGAGGCTCCTGGGGTCCTTTGGTATTCAAGGCATAGTGTGGACTATCATTCATGAGAATCTGCTGGACTCGTGGGTTCCCTTTCCTTTTGTGGCTTTGTGTGATTTGCTTAGTGACCGCTCTTGTCTGTAGAGCGAGTTGGGTGAACTCCCCAAGGCCTTTCAGATGGATGACTGAACAGTCGCCTGTACCTGAGGAGAGACTGAGTGGGACCTTGTAAACTTGGCTCCCCCTCAGTCAGACATGGGGGAATGGAGACAGCTGGGGTGGAATTCTCAAGACAAAGCCCTTGCCAGGGTACAGAAAGACAGGAAGAGGGATATATATCTTAAATACTTGAGTGAACAACTTCTTACTTTCCCGTTTGCGCGTGGACAGTAATGGCAGGCCATCAACAACTGGTGTGTTCATCAGGCACCCAACGCGGCCAGATTCTCTGTTGGTTTTCTGGATTTATTACACGAAGCGCACACTTCTCTTTCCTCCCTTTTTATTCCCTGCAGTGAAATTGCTTGCTCCATGAACGCAAACCCCATCATCCTTCTATCACCCATATCAAATCAGTGCAGTTTATCGTGGTACATGACCAGTCGCTCATACTCAGCCTAAGAGGGAGCTACTCCTCTTGTGCCCATGTTATCATCCTCACTTTGCAGGCAGTGGTTGGGAGGCATAGAGAGGTGAAGCCATTTGTCCAGGGTCCTAAAGGTACTGAGCTGTAGATCCTGGATTTGAAACCAGGCATTCCGGCTCCTGGTCCTGTGCTCTTCATTTTCTGCTGGTCTCAATTAGTGAGGTTTTTAAATTTGTTTTGAACCAACTGCTTCTTCTAGAAGCTGCTGTCAGTGGAGTCCGTAGTCGGGAGATAGGGTGGTGACCTCTATCCGTAGGGTCAGCTCAGCCTGGAAGAGAGCACACAGGCGCTATTAGATGGGTAGAGAAACAATACTTAATTCCTCGCCTCGCCTAACCAGCCTTTTCCGGAGATGAAGCCCTCTTTGACCTGAAATCTTTCTGCCTCCCATGTCTTTGCACTGCTGTCAAAAGACCGAGGCTTGAAGTTTCTTCTCCCAGATTTCTGGGAGCTCTCGAAGTGGAGATGGTCCGGTTCTGTGGTCAGGGCTGGTTGGGATTACAAATAAACTGAAGCCTGGGAAACTTTCTTGCTATTAATAGTCCAGACCTTTGGGGGAGGGAATAACCAAACTTGATGCTGTTGGAATTGATTTTGCCTGTCCAGATGACATACTAATGAGCTAAGTGGTTAGCTTAGATCGTTACTGCTCCTTCCCCGGCCAAGTTCTTTTAAAGCCTAAAACCACAAAAGCAGAGAACAAGTTGGTTTAGAGAGGCGCAGAGGCCCTGACGAGCAAGGGGAGGTGGTCAACGTGGGCTTGCACGTGAAAGGGGGATGGTTGCATTCAATTCAGAATGACTTCTGTCAACATTCTTCACCTCTTGTTCCTTTTTTTTTTTTTGGCCACTTCTGTTGGTCTTTCATGTATCTGTTTTCATCCATCCTTGTTCTTTGGCCTGTGTGGGCCTCCCATCACAGTGGCCTCTTGTCTCAGAGCACCGGCTCTGGGCACATGCTCTCCAGAGCTCCAGCTAGGTAGTTGGACACATCGGTCCAGTCACTCCTCAGCACGTGGGATCTTCCCAGGCCAGGGATTGAACCAGCGCCCCTTACACTGCAAGGCAGTGTCCTTACCCACTGGACCACCAGGGGAAGCCCCTCCTGTTCCTTTTTAAGCAAGAATTTGTTTTGTCCAGATTCTTTTTAGAATTTAATTTTTATGTTATAGTTTACTGACAATGTTGTATTTGGGTTATACAGAAGAGTGACTTATACATATGTCTATTCTTTTTCAGTTTCTTTTCCCACATAGGTTATTACAGATTACTGAGTAGAGTTCCTTGTGCTATACAGTAGGTCCTTGTTGATGATCTGTTTTATGTACAGTAGCATGTATATGTTAATCCCATACTCTTAATTTGTCCCTCCCTCTGCATTTCCTCTTTGGTAACCAACCATAAGTTTATTTCCAAAGTCTGTTTCTTTTCTTTTTTTTTAAATTTTTCGGCCGCTTTTATTGGTCTTTCATTTATTAGTTTTCACCCATCTTTGTTCTTTGGCCTGTGTGGGCCTCCCATTGCAGTGGCCTCTCTCATTGCAGAGCACTGCTTCTGGGCACACATACTCCAGAGCGCTGGCCCGTAATTGGACACATTGGTCCAGTCGCTGCATGGCATGTGAGATTTTCCCAGGCCAGGGATCAAACTGGTGCCCCCTGCACTGCAAGGCGATGTCTTTACCCACTGGACCACCAAGGAAGCCGCCAAAGTCTGTTTCTGTTTGATAGATAAATTCATTTGTATCACTATTTTTTCTTTTTTTTTAGACTCCACATAGAAATGATATCTTACAATACTTGTCTTTTTCTGTTGTTGTCTGGAGTTTTGATAGAGGTATGTCTGTCCCTTTAGTGTCTTTCAGGTATTTTGGCAAGTTTCTCTCCTGACTCTCAACGGCTGAGTGGGTCAGCCATTGTCTGTCCAGGGAGAAAGTCTCTGTAAAACAACCCTGAGGTCCTGTCTCTTCAGATCACTCACCTTGATTATAACATCCATTGTTCTGCTCTCCATTTCTTGACGTGTTCTGGACTTTCTCTGTATACAGTTAAAAGCACACAACAGCCCTCCGTGTCCCAAGTGCTTGGAGTGTTGTGGTGTCCTGCGGGAGTCTTTGGAAGTGACCAACTGTGTTTCCTCCCCTGAACGAGGTGATTATGCTCACGTATCTCCAGGTGGTTTATTAGAGAAACCCGTGGCTGGGGTCAGAAGCTGTTTCTCCTGCCTGCAGCCTGCTGTCTGGCCCCTTCCTTCTAGATCTTTCTACCCCACTCTCTCATCCCTGACATTGAACTTACTGCCCCAAATGGTATGCTGTTCCTGAGGGTGGGAGCTGCCCTGTGTCTTTCTCTGTGATGCTGTGGCATTGAGCCCAGTGGCTTGAGGGTGACCTGTCTTCACTAGTCCCCGTGGAACGTGAGGAAGGAATGTGGGGTGTGGACTTCCCTGAGCGACTGGGCTCCGGCCAGTGGAATCCGCCGGCGGATGAGAAGTGTGTGGGCAAAGGGAACTATTGTGTGAGGCTCTTCGGGACAGAAAGCCTGCCTTCATCTTTTGCTGCGCTTAATGGACAATTGAGACATTCAGCCGGTGTCTGAAAGGAGAGTGGGCCGGAATGGTCTCGCAGACCTCCCAGACGCAGGCTTGTAGGAGCAGCAAATAGAGACGGGGATTACCAACAGGAGAAACAACTGGGGCTGAGTCCTGGGAGAGAATGTTTATTTCCTTGCTCTCTAGGAGGGATCTGGAAAGAGCCATAATCCTGGGTTAGGAGTAATTTGTTACAGCAAGATGATACTTGAGTGGCAGGCTGCTTCTGGCTGAGGCAGCAAGACTTGTGTGCAGGGGGGTCGGGGGGCCTCCAGAAGGTCAGCCTCACTAAATCTTCCCCCTGACTCCGGGGTTCGTTCCTCCCCCGGCAGAATGAACCAGGGCCGCTGCTTGACCTTTCGGCTTCCTGGGTGTCGCGTTACGGAGCATCCCCTCATGCTTGTCACAGCGAGAATCGGACAATAAAAATTCGGACAGGGAGACCTTGCTGATGCCTCCGACCTCTTTCAAATGTGACAAGAGGGGAGAAAAATAAAAAGGAAATGCAGGCTGCTTCACGGTTTCAGTTGGAGTTTCCAGATGGGAAGGGAGGTCTGTCCTGCATTGGAATCCCATGTGAACTTGACTAAAGTATGTTAATTGGTTGCTTGTTGGTTG
Organism: Tragulus kanchil; assembly: GCA_022376925.1. Taxonomy (NCBI): domain Eukaryota; kingdom Metazoa; phylum Chordata; class Mammalia; order Artiodactyla; family Tragulidae; genus Tragulus; species Tragulus kanchil. The sequence goes on along the minus strand of JAIOJX010000005.1, from coordinate 127,225,580 downwards.
CCAAGACTTTCCTTGTCTCTCATCATCAGGGAATGGGGGGCAAGAAATACGGAACTACAGGGAGGAGGCCCTAATCAGAAAACTCCCCAGTCTTGAGAGCTCCTGGCTGTGGAGAAAGGAACTTTTTAGCGTTCTCGATTTTAATATCTGCTGCCGTCTGATCATGCATGCTTTTTTAAAATAACCCTTTCAGGTCGCCAGGACCCTGTTGCTCTCTGGCTTTGTACCTCTCAAGGATCATCTGATGGCTATGTCTCTTAACAGTTTCCATGGTAGAAGTGTAACTTCTAACTTTGAAATCTCTGGTGCATGTGGGGGCAAAAATAATGACTCTTAACTCTCTTGAATCTCAGGTAACATTTTTACTCCATTTACACGGTTTATCCTTTGAGTTTGGAAAGCTGGTGGGAAGAAAGATGCTGCAGAAGTTGGTCAGGAAGTTTTAGGCAGGCAATTCCATGCCCATTTTTTAGATGGAGAAACGGAGGTGCAGAGCCTTGGTGACCTGCCTCATGGAGGGCAGCGGAGGATGGGTCAGGTCTCTTTACTCCCTGGGGCTCTGCTCTATTTTTAGCCACAACCCTTGAAGCTGCGCACAGTTCTGTTCCTCTCTCCCAAGCTTTTCTAAGCCAGGGTATCCTGTGCTCTTCATAGCGCTCACGAAGTCTTGTTCATCTGCTATTGTAACAGTTCTTCAAGATCTTACACCAACCAAAGGCACATTTGGAAATTGTTTGCTTCTCAAGAAACTTCGGAGGATATAGTTTTGTTTTTTTGAAGAATAGGTTCACCTGTTTTTTTGGTTCGTTCTTAGGCATTATGGATGGAGTCTGTGCATATTAGTCTCTCCTACGCTGGTCTCTGAAATGAATGTGAAAACCATCAAGTGACTTGGTGCGTTCGATCTTTATTTTGTGATTAATTAGGAAAATTGAGATCTAATTCACATAGAATTTACTCATTTAAAGTATACAGTTGAGTGGGTTTTAGTATATTCACAAGGCTGTACTAACATCATCACTGTCTCCAGAACCTTCTCTTTATCCCCAAAAGAAATCCTGTGCCCACTAGCAGTCACCCCTTAATCCTGTACCCATTTAGTGCCCGACAGTCACTCTCTACTCCTGTGGATTTGCCTGCTCTGGATAGTTCATATAGAAGGAATCATACCATATGCAACATTTTGTTGTCTGCCTTCTTTAAGTTAGCATGTTTTCAAGGGTCATCCTTGTTGCAGTATTCATTCCTTTTTGTTGCCAAGTAATATTCCATTGTATGGCTATGTCACATTTTATTTATCCATGCATTATCTGAGGCTTGGGGTGCCCTTATCTCACTGTGCTCTGTCTTCTGAGTCCCCCTGATGCCCATACTTGGACCCTGGTCTGTTCTGTGTCTTCCAACTTATTTTCCTGGTCCTGTGCCTGCACTCACCTCATCATGCTCATAGGGAAGCAGGTGGTAACCAGGACATTCCAATCAATTGGACTGTGCTTGGTTTATCCTTTGAGTTTGGAAAGCTGGTGGGAAGAAAGATGCTGCAGAAGTTGGTCAGGAAGTTTTAGGCAGGCAATTCCATGCCCATTTTTTAGATGGAGAAACGGAGGTGCAGAGCCTTGGTGACCTGCCTCATGGAGGGCAGCGGAGGATGGGTCAGGTCTCTTTACTCCCTGGGGCTCTGCTCTATTTTTAGCCACAACCCTTGAAGCTGCGCACAGTTCTGTTCCTCTCTCCCAAGCTTTTCTAAGCCAGGGTATCCTGTGCTCTTCATAGCGCTCACGAAGTCTTGTTCATCTGCTATTGTAACAGTTCTTCAAGATCTTACACCAACCAAAGGCACATTTGGAAATTGTTTGCTTCTCAAGAAACTTCGGAGGATATAGTTTTGTTTTTTTGAAGAATAGGTTCACCTGTTTTTTTGGTTCGTTCTTAGGCATTATGGATGGAGTCTGTGCATATTAGTCTCTCCTACGCTGGTCTCTGAAATGAATGTGAAAACCATCAAGTGACTTGGTGCGTTCGATCTTTATTTTGTGATTAATTAGGAAAATTGAGATCTAATTCACATAGAATTTACTCATTTAAAGTATACAGTTGAGTGGGTTTTAGTATATTCACAAGGCTGTACTAACATCATCACTGTCTCCAGAACCTTCTCTTTATCCCCAAAAGAAATCCTGTGCCCACTAGCAGTCACCCCTTAATCCTGTACCCATTTAGTGCCCGACAGTCACTCTCTACTCCTGTGGATTTGCCTGCTCTGGATAGTTCATATAGAAGGAATCATACCATATGCAACATTTTGTTGTCTGCCTTCTTTAAGTTAGCATGTTTTCAAGGGTCATCCTTGTTGCAGTATTCATTCCTTTTTGTTGCCAAGTAATATTCCATTGTATGGCTATGTCACATTTTATTTATCCATGCATTATCTGAGGCTTGGGGTGCCCTTATCTCACTGTGCTCTGTCTTCTGAGTCCCCCTGATGCCCATACTTGGACCCTGGTCTGTTCTGTGTCTTCCAACTTATTTTCCTGGTCCTGTGCCTGCACTCACCTCATCATGCTCATAGGGAAGCAGGTGGTAACCAGGACATTCCAATCAATTGGACTGTGCTTGGCCTTTTTATAGAAGCCATAAAATGGGGTGACCACGAGACTGACTTGCAATTGACTGAACTGTAAATGTTTCTCCGCCTAAAGGTAGGTTGTCTCTAGTTTGTCTCCCAGTGTAGGGTTCCTAGATCGGCATGCCAGCCTTTGTGGTTTGTCATCCACCATCTGGAGGCCGTGGGGAATGAGCTGGGGCCGCCCCGTCTTGAGGCTGAAGACCAGGCGACCTGGAGCCTGAGGCCCGGGGCTTCTCCCTTCTCTTTCTTCCAGTGGCTTCTTGTCCTCTGACCCGTGGCTCAGAGACTTGAGTGCTTATAGCAGGGCTGACATTTCTTGAAAACCGTAGCCTTTTTGTGGAGAACTCAGTCTTGAAGTTGGTTGAAGACTGCAAGATAGCTAGTCTTGTGGGGAGCTTTCGGTCCCAACAAAGGAACACCCTTTCTCCGAGGCTGGTTTTCTGTCGGTTTCTGTGGAGAGGTGGGGACTGCGCCCTTTTCCCCCTCCTTGCATCTTTTCTGCCCTCCTCTGGGAATCACCCGTTGCCCATTCTAAACAAGAGTTCTGGCCTGAAACTACCCAAACTTTACATTCTGGTTCAGAATCTGTAGTTACCTGTGTGATGAACTCACTTAATTTATGTCTCTCTTTCGTCTCTTTTAAAATGGGTTTGGAGATTACCTGCTTTGATCGCTGAGAAGGATGTAGTGACAATCAATTTAGAGGTTTGAAAGAGCCTTTAAGAAAGAAGGTGGAAGCTGTATATATCCTCAACGTGCTCTTCATCAACACTAATAATTTGTGCTAGTGACTGATCACCAGTCACCTGGCAAGTTGGGAAAATGAAAATTCAGACTCCTGGGCTCCCTTGCATGTGGTTTGATTAAGCAGGTCTGCAGTGGGTCAGGAGAAAAGTCTAAACGAACCAGCATGGTTTGGGAACCAGGGACCCTGTCACCATGAAGAGCAATCTTGTTCTCATGATTTTTCTGCTTATCTTTCTTGTGTTTATTCTTGTACTACTCATTAGCTTCTTGTCCTATTGGCTGGGTCTTAGAGACTTCTCTGGGCCTCAGGATATGTAGTCCACACTGGACACTGAACATGTGCTTTGTGAATGCTACAGGAATCTGTGTGTTAGAGCAGATGGGATTTGGAGGGTCATGCTTCCCAGTTTCCTGCTGTAGACTCAGGGCCAGTGTGGGGAAGAGGTCGCCCAGTCAAGAAGTGAAATTGGAACAGTGGCTGGCTAGCGGCAGGGCTGGATCTGGAAAGCAGGTTTTCAAACTCTTTCTCTCAACTTGGGAGTCCTAGGAGCACACAGTCATAATCTTCAGATTGGCTTTTTCTGGAGAGTGGAAGGGAGGCCTCATCCCAGTTCAAGGGGCCCATCTGGGTTTGAGGCGAAGGGCCTGGTGACAGACTTGTCCTTCCGTGTACTACTTTACAGCTTGTACTTCCATGAGCCGTTAGCCTGTAACTTCCCTGTAAAACCTGGCAAGTGCAAAAATCTCTTTGGGCCCTACGTTGAATAGTTGAGGAGATCAAGAAAACGGGGAACCTCAAGTTTTGGTTATTGGATTTTGTTTGTTATTTATTTGGTTGCGTAGCTTTATTTCACCCTTGTTTTCGGTGTCCGCAGGAAGTCCAGGAGAAATAGTTTTCTGGTGGCCTTGGTGGAACACGGTTGAGTGTTTGCCCAGCGATCCGTGGGGGAGAAGGGAGGTGGTAAATAGTGGAGGGTGGCTGATCCCCTGGGGACCCTGTGCCCTTTGAGATGCTGATCCCTGGCTAGAGTTCAGGTGATGATGCCCCACAGGTGATAAGAAGCCCAAGGAAGGGACAGGGGAGTTGAAAGATCTGTCAGGGGTGAGGTTGAAACATGTCGGTGACCTGGAGCGCTGTGCACCGCAAGGCTACCAGATGCCCCAGGGACTTCGGGCAGGCCAGGGCTGCTCTGCTGGCCCACGTGCCCTCCTTGTCAAACGTTGGCTTAACCTCCTGACTGCTTATTTCATAGGCTTATTGTGAGTGTGGTTATGAACTCTGTAAATACTCTCTGAATGTAAAGCGATACCATTAATATTAGAACCCTTTTAGTATTATGATTAGGAGCAAAAGGTTAACTGTAAGGATTTTATTTAAAGAATCTCATCCACCTAGGGATTATCATACTAAGTGAAGTGAGTCAGAGAAAGATATCATAGGGTATCGTGTGCAGGTGGAATCTAAGAAAATCACAAACCTATTTATAAAACAGAAATAGACACACACATAGAAAACAAATCTATGGTTACCGAAGGGAAATCAAAGAAAGGGATAAATTAGGAGTTTGGGATTAGGAGATAACACGCAACTATATATAAAATAGATAAGCAGCAAGGATTTACCATATAGCACTCAGAACTATATTCAGTGTGTTATAATTAAACTGTAATAGGAACGCATCTGAAAAAGAACGCGCACACAGTCACATACACATGATTGAATCATTTTGCTGTATAGCAAAAATGAACACAATTGTAAATCAGCTATACTTCAATTAAAAAAATGTAACAATCGACCCATAGAGGTAAAGCTATTAAATTGTGGCTTTGCACAAATGCCTTGATCACTTCTTCCCTCCCCCTGGCCCTTTTCCCCATATTCTTTTTATGTTGAGAAATGGGGTAGTGACTTTAAGGGTAACATTTCAAAGTGCCTTTATGTTGGAGTCATTGAGAAAGATAGGGGGAGAAGAAAGAAGGTCAATCTTAACTTCTTATTGAACTTTTTTAGCTTTTCTCCTTTCCCAAGTTCACAGTATACCCAGCCTTCTGAGATTTTTGGTTCTACTTTCCTAGGTAACTACAGTATATACTCACTTCTGTTAAATCCCAACCAGCAGAAATCACGTGTTCCTGAGTTGGCTTTTGTGCAGTTATGGTTCATAAGTAAACAGCGCCTCTTTAAATAGAACCTCTGTCTTAGGTTCTCTGTGGATTTTCAAGAGAAGAAATTCTTAGACTCTGTTTTAACATAGGGCAAAACAGCCTAATCTCTTATACCCTCCGCATCTGCAGGAAAATTAATCAGACTCATTTTATAATGGAGGATCCTGCAGGATTCGGAAGCCTTCTGAAACAGTTTCACATTGTTCCCCCTGTTAGGTATATATGATCACTGCTGCTGTTTGGAAACCTCTTGGTATTGTTAGAATTCAGAGGGTAGGCTGGAGTAGTAAATTAATCACAGGTTCTTATATTTTAACCCTGCTGGATAAGTTTGGGGTCCCTGATCCCCAGAGCAAAATTACTTATTGAGAAAAGATGGGTTTCCCATCTTTCAGTTTTGAGAAGTGAAATAGGTTTAGATAGCCATAGCCAAATCTGTTCTTTTTTTTTTTTTTAATGTTTATTTTATTTTATTTATTTATTTTTTAACTTTTATATTACTTTTAACTTTTACAGAGTTTTGTTGTTAAGTCTGTGCTTTAACAGATCGCATTGTGTGGATGTGTGTTAGGGGTGATCCTCACAGCACGAGCTCCTGGAGAAGTATGTATGTGCCATCAGTATCAATATTTGGCTTTCTGTTGTCTCACTGTTTGCCTGTTTTCTTAGAATGAGTGGCTTCTGGTGTGTGTGAAACTCACTCAGTCCTGTCTGACTCTTTGGGACCTCATAGACTATAGCCCACCAGGCTCCTCTGTCCATGGAATTCTCCAGGCAAGAATACTGGAGTAGGTTGCTGTTCCCTTCTCCAGGGGATCTTCCCGACCCAGGGATCAAACCCGGCTCTCCCGCATTGCAGGTAGATTCTTTAGCCACAGGCCTTTTCTTTTGTAAAGCTCGGTGATGTGATCGTAATCATGTTTTACCCCTTCTAGAGCAAAGTTTTGTAGTAGAGTTGGCCTGGTCCGTGATGAGCCTGAGGGGGGAAGGTGGGAGCAAGCTACCTCGCAGCGGAGGAAGGATGAGTGAACGTGGATGTGATAGGCTGTGGCTGGCAGTGCTCTCAGTGAGGGGTGTTGAGACAGAGTACTTACTCTCCATTTTATAAGAAACACAACATGTGTAGCTTTTTGTTAGGAAGACCTAACAGTCCAGATCTGCCATGAGGATGGTCTCCAATTAATTTGAATTCTTGTGAAATGGATTTTCCTAGGAAAAAGGGCCCCCTACTGAGAAATAGCTTGGATTCAAGAGGCTGTTTTGTTGTCGTTGATTTTCGTGTTTAGGTAAAAAATGCATATCAGGCAAGGGAGGAAGCCAGGACTTCAAAATGCACTAGTTCTTAGGTATATATGATCACTGCTGCTGTTTGGAAACCTCTTGGTATTGTTAGAATTCAGAGGGTAGGCTGGAGTAGTAAATTAATCACAGGTTCTTATATTTTAACCCTGCTGGATAAGTTTGGGGTCCCTGATCCCCAGAGCAAAATTACTTATTGAGAAAAGATGGGTTTCCCATCTTTCAGTTTTGAGAAGTGAAATAGGTTTAGATAGCCATAGCCAAATCTGTTCTTTTTTTTTTTTTTAATGTTTATTTTATTTTATTTATTTATTTTTTAACTTTTATATTACTTTTAACTTTTACAGAGTTTTGTTGTTAAGTCTGTGCTTTAACAGATCGCATTGTGTGGATGTGTGTTAGGGGTGATCCTCACAGCACGAGCTCCTGGAGAAGTATGTATGTGCCATCAGTATCAATATTTGGCTTTCTGTTGTCTCACTGTTTGCCTGTTTTCTTAGAATGAGTGGCTTCTGGTGTGTGTGAAACTCACTCAGTCCTGTCTGACTCTTTGGGACCTCATAGACTATAGCCCACCAGGCTCCTCTGTCCATGGAATTCTCCAGGCAAGAATACTGGAGTAGGTTGCTGTTCCCTTCTCCAGGGGATCTTCCCGACCCAGGGATCAAACCCGGCTCTCCCGCATTGCAGGTAGATTCTTTAGCCACAGGCCTTTTCTTTGTAAAGCTCGGTGATGTGATCGTAATCATGTTTTACCCCTTCTAGAGCAAAGTTTTGTAGTAGAGTTGGCCTGGTCCGTGATGAGCCTGAGGGGGGAAGGTGGGAGCAAGCTACCTCGCAGCGGAGGAAGGATGAGTGAACGTGGATGTGATAGGCTGTGGCTGGCAGTGCTCTCAGTGAGGGGTGTTGAGACAGAGTACTTACTCTCCATTTTATAAGAAACACAACATGTGTAGCTTTTTGTTAGGAAGACCTAACAGTCCAGATCTGCCATGAGGATGGTCTCCAATTAATTTGAATTCTTGTGAAATGGATTTTCCTAGGAAAAAGGGCCCCCTACTGAGAAATAGCTTGGATTCAAGAGGCTGTTTTGTTGTCGTTGATTTTCGTGTTTAGGTAAAAAATGCATATCAGGCAAGGGAGGGAAGCCAGGACTTCAAAATGTAAAAACCAGTCCTTTTCTGCATGATAGGCTTTTTCTGGGGTCCCTTTTTAGATGAGACTGGTGTCATCTCCATTGAACAGTCTGTCCAGGCCCAAGGGGGGGCCGTGTCTGTCCCCTTTCCCATCCTGAACACTGCATTTTACCTAAGCCAGATGGCAGACCAGGGTTGGTATGGTATGGACTCAATTATGGTGTTGTAATGTGGGGAAAATCTGTGGGAGAGGAGATGATCCCGAAGCACCCAGAGCACGTCTCCCTGACCTGAGAGATTTCTGCCCGATGATCTTCTGTGGTGACACCCTCACATGTGACTTGTACCAGTGTCTCCTGGGATGTGGGCTAGAACTTCTAGACACGTGAACCTTTTCCAGTCAGAATTGCTCAGAGAGGGCTTCCCTGGTGGTCCAGTGGGTAAGGACACTGCCTTGCAGTACAAGGGGTGCCTGTTCGACCCCTGGCCTGGGAAGACCCACATGCTGCGGAGCGGCTGGACCCATGTGTCCAATTACCGAGCCGGAGCTCTGGAGTGCGTGCACCCAGAGCTGGTGCTCTGCGACTGGAGAGGCCGCTGCGATGGGAGGCCCACACAGGCCAAAGAACAAAGATAAATAAATGAAAGACCAATAGAAGTGGCCAAAAAAAAAAAAAAAGAAAAGAAAAGAATTGCTCAGAGATTTTCAGACTTCCATTTTGGAAGGAGGGATGGCTATTTCCGTTGAGATTGTGGTCTAGTGGTTGGACCTTGTGACTGGGAGTCACGGCCAGAGAGCGCAGATGCTTTTCCAAGCCTTTTCCCTTCCAGCTTGAGTCTGTCAGTGATGGTTCATCCAGAATGTGGCTTTTAAACCACTGAACAGGCTTGTCTACATGATGGTGTGTGAACATCTGCATTTATTTTTTATTTTTTTAAAGATTTATTTATTTATTTATTTATTTTGGGCGGGGGTCGGGTTGGGGAGGGAGGGGAGCAGGCGGGCCACTTCTATTGGTCTTTCATTTCTCTACATCCGTCTTTGTTCTTTGGCTCCTGTGGGCCTCCCATCGTGGTGGCGTCTGTTGTCGCAGAGCGCCGGCTCTGGGCGCATGCGCTCCAGAGCTCCGGCTCGGTAATTGGACACATCAGTCCAGCCGCTCCGCGGCACGTGGGATCTTCCCAGGCCAAGGCTCGAACCGGCGCCCCTTGCACTGCAAGGCGGTGTCCTTACCCACTGGACCACCAGGGGAAGCCCCATCTGCATTTAAGACCCAGTGAAGATGTGTGTTCCTTCTGACCTGGTTCAGATATTGACACATTCAGCCCCTAAGCGCCAAGGGTGGCAAATTACAGCCCACATGACAAAGATGTCCTGCCTGCCGCCTGCTTTTTTTTTTTTTTTTGTGAGGGGCGGGCAGACCACTTCTATTGGTCTTTCATTTATCTATTTTTATCCATCTTTGTTCTTTGCCCGTGTGGGCCTCCCATCGCAGTGGCTTCTGTTGTCGCAGAGCACCAGCTCAGGGCACATGTGCTCCAGAGCTCCGGCTCGGTAATTGGACACAATGGTCCAGCCACTCCGTGGCACGTGGGATCTTCCCAGGCCAGGGATCGAAACCGGCGCCCCCTGCACTGCAAGGTGGTGTCCTTACCCACTGGACCACCAGGGAAGCCCTGCCACCTTCTTTTGTATAGCCTGTGAGCTGGGAACAATTGTCGTTACTTTTAAATGGTTGAAAAAAATAGAAAGGAAAATAATGCTTCCTGACTCAGGAAAATCATAGGCCATTCACATGTCAGCATCTGTACATCAATCTTTATTGGAACACAGCCATGACATAATACATACATGTAGTGGCTTTTGTATTACAACAACAGAGTCTAGTAGTTAAGACAGAGACCATCTGGGCTGCAAAGCTTAAGATATTTATCACAAGGCCATTTACAGGAAAGGACTTCCCTGGTGTGGTGGTGCAGTGGTAAAGGGTCTGCCTGTCAGTGCAGGAGACGCAAGAGACGCAGTTTTGATCCCTGGGTCAGGAAGATTATCTGGGGTAGGAAATGGTAACCCACTCCAGTGTTCTTGCCTAAAATTCCATGGACAGAAGAGCCTGGAAGCCATGGGGCTGCAGAGAGTCGGACACGACTGAGTGGACACGCACGCACACACACCCACTCCCTTCTACGGAAGAAGTTTGCCACCCTGCCAACACTGCCCTGAACAAATAAAGGGTGATCTCCACATGCCTGTCCATCAATGGAAGGGCGTGAATGAGAGCAGCCACTCCTCTCCACCGTTGTCATGGACATGGGGCCCATGGGGGCGGCCTTGTGGACACAGGTCCTGTCAGGCCCGCTGGAGTACCTGCTCATCACCAGGAGCACACATACTGGAGGGGGCTTCTGATTTAAAAGGCCTTTTCTATTTGCCTTTTCTATTCCTTTTTTATTGGGTCGGGTGGAGGAGGAGAAATGAGACCTGGGTACCTTTTTCTTTTTTTGCTGACAATTCAGCAAACCTTTAAACCACCTTGATTCCTTTCAGGACATTTGTAGGGTATGTGTGTGTGTGTGTGTGTGTGTGTGTTCAAGACTTTGCCTTCAGGTCCAAACCTTAACTGAAGTTCCCTGAGATAATGTCATAAAATACCATTTGGGGAGCAGGCAGAGAGCTCTAATGGGCCACGACCAGAACGTTATTATGAAACAAAGGATGAAACGCTTGAAAGCCAAGATGGCCCTCCTTATGTGTTTATTCATTTATTTATTTATTTTTATAAAATAAAAGTAGAGTAGACTCGATTTCAACAGTCTTCAATGTAGGAATTCCCACAGTCCCGTTTGATTTCAGTTTGTTGAAAAGTTTAATGTTTTTGTAAGCAATTCATAATTTCCATGTTGAGCAGCCCAAAAGGAAGGGAGCCTGGAGCCCAGTGTTGTTTTTATAGTGGGATGGTGGGAACTTTTTTTTTCCTTCCCCAAAAGGATATAAAACCGAAGTTGAACTGTTGGGAAAACGTGGCGTGGCGATCCAGCCCTTCTGTCAATCTGAGATGCCTCCCCCTTCAGGTTTTCCTTTAGGACCCAACAGAATAGAATTTCCTGCTGCTTCATGTCTCCAGGAAGGAAAAGATTTTCCTCGAGGCTATAATAGTACCTAATTTCCTCTTTCTTCCCTTTATTTATTTATTTTCCCTATTAATAAGGACCAATTGTAGGAGATGAAGGAACCTGGGAAACCCATCACTTTTGCAGAAGGTTAATAACTTCCTTTAAAAACTCCTGGCGTAATACTTGTTTCCCCAAAAGGAACCTCGTCAGCCTGAGTGCCCGTCAAGGCCCAGGGGACGGGCACAGCCTCGCGGGGACCCAGCGGTTCTCTGGGATCAAGTTGCAGCAAGACCCAAGGGGTTGGGATTGTCACTGCAGGGCGGTTGTGAGTCGGCGGGACCTGGGCTGTCTTCCCCACCATCTGGATCTGGTTAGCTCTCTCTGGGCAGCAGGGCCAAGTCTCATTTCCTCCAACCAGTAATGTTATATAGGCAGTGATCCTGGACTGCCCTAACATAATTGAAAATTATGTGGATTGTAGGCTCCGAGCGCTGAAATGTAGGCTCATAAAAATATGTGGTGCAGGTAGCCTGCGGAGATTGGATGTGGCACACAATGAAGCTTTTATGTAAAGTAAGAATTATACGTCTCTGCATTAATACTGCATTATGGGTATGATCACTCTTGGGTGGGGTCCTCAGGACTGGCCTGTCACCTCCAACAAAGCCTAAGTGTCCTCATTCTGGGCTGGTGGTATGTGGATACAATCAGATCAGTTTTGTAGATGGCCAAAGACGACAACTTGTCCATGAATCTGACCTTCATGGCTGAGGGCAGAGGGAGGTGTAGGTCTGTGGAGGTGCAGCTTGGCGTTTTTCTTCACAGGTTTTTATGTGATGAAGAGGTGAGTGCTGGCAGGTGTCCATTTTGGTTGGCCTCAAGGAAATGACTCTATTGAGTGGTTTTGACCAATGAGGCCCATATATTTATGTGGCAAGTGAGAATGGGTGAAACAGGGCAAAAAAGACTCCCGTAGCCCGCTGGCTCCAGTTACAGGGCTGAGGGAGACCATGGAAAGATTTACTTCAGTCAGTGGCTCTTAATTTGGGATGATGTTGCTTCTGGACAAATATTTATAAATGGTTTAATTAAAAGGGTCACTGGAAGTGGGGGAGAGGGTGCCTGCTGACATTCCCTGTCTTGGGGCCCAGAATCCTAGAGGTCGCTTGGTGCTTAGGGCAACCCCTCTCCCGCTCCCTTCACAGCCGGCAACTTTAGTTACAGATGAGAAACCGGAAGGTTTTGTGGCCAGTTACCAGAACTGGAAACCAAATTTCATCACCACAGGAGACTTTTAGGTGAAAGTTCTGAAAAGTGGCAGAAGTTACTCCAATCTTATTGAGATCTAGGCTGGGAAAATGACTGTGCAGTTTGGTAGTAGCTCCTGGACTAGGCCTTCAGCTTGAGGGATCATCGAATTTGGTTTTAATTTGATGGAACAGTCGTATATTTGAGGAACCCATGGAAAACCTTGTGGATGGTTTAGGCTGTTCTGCCCCATGTGGGAGTGGAGCACACCCTTCTTTTTGGACCTCGCTTTGCTCTCCTTTTTCTTCCCGCCCTAATCCTTCTGACATGATAAGACATCCTCTGTTCGTCTTCCTCACCGTGGTCTCTTTCCTCAGAAGTGCACCTCCTCTCCCGGCCTTTCCTGGCTACCTTCCCCAAGTCCTTGTCAGAGCTTCCCCACATTCTGTCCTGACTTTCCTGTGGTGAGTTAGCCCCCTCACATGCATCTAAGCTCTCTGAAGAAGCACAAGATGTTTCGTGAAGGCTGTGCATGAAAAAGCTCAAGAAAATCTTTTGTAGATGGCCAAAGACGACAACTTGTCCATGAATCTGACCTTCATGGCTGAGGGCAGAGGGAGGTGTAGGTCTGTGGAGGTGCAGCTTGGCGTTTTTCTTCACAGGTTTTTATGTGATGAAGAGGTGAGTGCTGGCAGGTGTCCATTTTGGTTGGCCTCAAGGAAATGACTCTATTGAGTGGTTTTGACCAATGAGGCCCATATATTTATGTGGCAAGTGAGAATGGGTGAAACAGGGCAAAAAAGACTCCCGTAGCCCGCTGGCTCCAGTTACAGGGCTGAGGGAGACCATGGAAAGATTTACTTCAGTCAGTGGCTCTTAATTTGGGATGATGTTGCTTCTGGACAAATATTTATAAATGGTTTAATTAAAAGGGTCACTGGAAGTGGGGGAGAGGGTGCCTGCTGACATTCCCTGTCTTGGGGCCCAGAATCCTAGAGGTCGCTTGGTGCTTAGGGCAACCCCTCTCCCGCTCCCTTCACAGCCGGCAACTTTAGTTACAGATGAGAAACCGGAAGGTTTTGTGGCCAGTTACCAGAACTGGAAACCAAATTTCATCACCACAGGAGACTTTTAGGTGAAAGTTCTGAAAAGTGGCAGAAGTTACTCCAATCTTATTGAGATCTAGGCTGGGAAAATGACTGTGCAGTTTGGTAGTAGCTCCTGGACTAGGCCTTCAGCTTGAGGGATCATCGAATTTGGTTTTAATTTGATGGAACAGTCGTATATTTGAGGAACCCATGGAAAACCTTGTGGATGGTTTAGGCTGTTCTGCCCCATGTGGGAGTGGAGCACACCCTTCTTTTTGGACCTCGCTTTGCTCTCCTTTTTCTTCCCGCCCTAATCCTTCTGACATGATAAGACATCCTCTGTTCGTCTTCCTCACCGTGGTCTCTTTCCTCAGAAGTGCACCTCCTCTCCCGGCCTTTCCTGGCTACCTTCCCCAAGTCCTTGTCAGAGCTTCCCCACATTCTGTCCTGACTTTCCTGTGGTGAGTTAGCCCCCTCACATGCATCTAAGCTCTCTGAAGAAGCACAAGATGTTTCGTGGGAAGGCTGTGCATGAGACAAGCTTTCATCTGTGTCCCTCAAGAAAAATTTTCTGTAGAATTAGTAATAAAACTAGCCTCTGGAAAGATCAAGATGGCGCCGTCATCAGTTGGCCTTTGGGGAGGGACAAAGGCTAGGGTTGATGTCCTTGTTAAAATCTTAGCATCGTGTCTACGTGTTGCTTATTTGTGAAATGAAACTGACGTCCAGTCACCAGCAGAAGTCAAATGGCTGGAAGTTGCTTATACGTGTGTGAAATGTTTCTGTGACTAGACCGGCTGCCTTCCCTCAGCTTCCCTGAGCTGCACTGTTCGGAAAGCTGAGGTCTCACTTTGAACAAGAGGCAGCCGTCTTCCTCTTGCATCACATATTCATTTTCTACCTCAGAGAAGGATAGAGAAGGGTCCGTTGGGTGTATACCTTTGTTTCTGCCCGTGTGGTGAGCTCTGTTATTGAAGAATTTCTTTGGCCTATTGGGAGCATAGAAGTTGCATTGCGCCCTGTCTGTGCATTTCTTCATGGAGAAATGTGTTTTATAAGCTTGGGGTTGGGTGAGGAATTCCGTCCTCACCTACTCAGATAACTTTTAGTTAAAGGATAGCTGCACATGTATGAGTAAGCTTTCCTCTAGAAGTTGAAGGATGATGGCATTCTAGAAATGAAGGTCATTGAAAGAGCACATTTCAAAAAAACAATTATTTTTATTTTACTTTTTGCTTTTACAAAGTTCTGGTGTTTACAGATATGTATAATCCCAGATTAGTCATATGTGTATCCCTGATCCCTCCCTCTTCTGCCCTCCTTCAGGTACCCCTCCCCCATCCCACCCCTCCAGGCCATCCCACAGCCCCCATGTAGGATCCCTTATTCCCACAGCACATTGACAATAGTTATCTCTTTTACATATGTTAGTAGAGGTTTCCGTGTTACTCTTTTCATGCCTCTCACCCACTGAAAGAGCACATTTTGATGATCTCTCAAGGACACTTCTGTTGGCTTCCCAGGTGGCAGTAGTGGTAAATAACCGCCTGCCAATGCAGGAGACTCAGGCTTGATCCCTGGGTCAGGGAAGATCCACCCTCCTCTCCCTGAAGGAAGTAGCAAGCCACTCCAGTATTCTTGCCTGGAAAGTTCCATGGGCAGAGAAGCCTGGAGAGCTACAGTCCATGGGGTGGCAAAGAGTCAGACATGAGTGAATGAGCAGGCACCTCTGGCTTGAGCCATCATGAGCTATATCCCTTTGGAAGAGATGTATCCTTTCTCTTCTTCCCTCTCCCCACTGCTCCTCTCCAAATGAGGTGATATCAGTTGGCATCATTTTATCAGAGGTCACCCTGGGGTTTGAATGAAAAGACAGAACTAATTGCCACTAATATTGATGTTCCATGCATGTCCCTGTTGAACATGAGCTCCGATGGCATTGCACGATTCTTCTGTTGTCGTTGCTGTGCTTGGCTTGCTTTCACGCTTTTGGGTGTCTTATCTGCATATTTTTAAGTTTTGTAGTTTCTGTTCTGTGTGTCATGTCCCTTGAGACTCTTGAGGGGCCTGTTTTGCATGTCCTCTCTAAATTCACTTGCCATATTCATTTTGTTTGCTCTCTCCAGTATCTTCAGATGAAATGGCCACTGCTTGATGTCCAGGCGGGGACCCTCCAGAGCAGACAAGCCCTCAAGGATGCCCGCTCTCCGTCGCCGGCACACATTGTTGTAAGTGACCTTACGGAGCTGCTTGCTTCTTTTATTGTGGGGAGATAAAATGCTCTTGTTGATAATAGGCCTTGTTTATCAGTTTCTCTTTTGTTAAACATAGTTCTTTGGGGACATATTCTTGGATATGGTTTCTATCTAGAAGGCACTCATTTTCTGCTATTGAACCTTAGTGGTTGGTAGTTACCTGTTCACCTACTGTTGGGTTAGTATCTAGCTTTGTGGGTTTCAGTTACTAGGGCACAGTCATCATGGTGAGGGGAAGAGGGGAAATAGTATCAAAGCAATTTAAAAAATGTACCCAAATCTTTCCTGAAAAGGTCCTTTAGGGATATTGAGTTGCAGAGGGAAGAATTAGGAAACTCAAAAGGAAAATTCTGGATTTGAGACTTTCTGATCTTATTCCCCACCCCCACCCAGGTACCTCCAACACACCAGTTGATCCTAATTATTGGAAAGGAACAATCTAGACTAACATCAGAAAAATTTCATCTTGGCTGATTGATTGTAGAGTACAAAAAAACTTGGAAAGGCTTAAATTAGATTTAATCTGTACATTCATGGCTTTGAAAAGCGTGTGGGTTCAATACAGAAAACATTTGTTTGTACTGCTAAGAGACTACAACATAAAGTGTGTATCTACATATATTTTTAATGCACTTCCTTAGGATTTTGTAGGCTCTGAAAGTGGAGTTTATAAATTAACCTCTTGAGAAGTTAGCTCAGCCTTATTAGAATATTCTCTTCTATATAGTTCTGTCATGAGCTGGACTTCATACTTTTGAAATAATTAATGGAAGACATATTTTTATAATGAATTCATGACAGGTAGAATTATGCAAAGCATGAACAATTCATGTATATTTTATTTAAGTATCACAAAATGTTACCCATTAATATATTTTGCCTCTGTGTTACTGTTAATTTCCAAGAATGGCAAAATAATTTTCTTAAGTAGGAAAATCTTAAGATACACTG
The DNA here is from genome assembly GCA_022376925.1 of Tragulus kanchil. Lineage (NCBI taxonomy): Eukaryota > Metazoa > Chordata > Mammalia > Artiodactyla > Tragulidae > Tragulus > Tragulus kanchil. Next base: position 127,208,950 of record JAIOJX010000005.1, on the reverse strand, counting down.
TGTCAACTTTCAGTCTAACTGCCTTCTTATTTTGTAGCTTGTTATAATTGAGTATATATTATTTAATGAATTTTGTCTCTGTTATATGAATATTAAATATACATGTATGTGTGTATATCTCACAAAAGAAGTGATTCTGTAAAATCACTTCTTTGAGTCACTGTTTGCGAAAAAGGTTTTATGATTTCTTATAATAAATGAGGCACATATAGAAAGAAGGTTGATATTTTCCCCAGCTTCCTCCCTCCTCCAACCCCTCAATAAGACAGATGCTCACAGTCACACAGGCTCTTATAATGCTGAGTTCACTAATAAAGACATATTCTTGGATATGGTTTCTATCTAGAAGGCACTCATTTTCTGCTATTGAACCTTAGTGGTTGGTAGTTACCTGTTCACCTACTGTTGGGTTAGTATCTAGCTTTGTGGGTTTCAGTTACTAGGGCACAGTCATCATGGTGAGGGGAAGAGGGGAAATAGTATCAAAGCAATTTAAAAAATGTACCCAAATCTTTCCTGAAAAGGTCCTTTAGGGATATTGAGTTGCAGAGGGAAGAATTAGGAAACTCAAAAGGAAAATTCTGGATTTGAGACTTTCTGATCTTATTCCCCACCCCCACCCAGGTACCTCCAACACACCAGTTGATCCTAATTATTGGAAAGGAACAATCTAGACTAACATCAGAAAAATTTCATCTTGGCTGATTGATTGTAGAGTACAAAAAAACTTGGAAAGGCTTAAATTAGATTTAATCTGTACATTCATGGCTTTGAAAAGCGTGTGGGTTCAATACAGAAAACATTTGTTTGTACTGCTAAGAGACTACAACATAAAGTGTGTATCTACATATATTTTTAATGCACTTCCTTAGGATTTTGTAGGCTCTGAAAGTGGAGTTTATAAATTAACCTCTTGAGAAGTTAGCTCAGCCTTATTAGAATATTCTCTTCTATATAGTTCTGTCATGAGCTGGACTTCATACTTTTGAAATAATTAATGGAAGACATATTTTTATAATGAATTCATGACAGGTAGAATTATGCAAAGCATGAACAATTCATGTATATTTTATTTAAGTATCACAAAATGTTACCCATTAATATATTTTGCCTCTGTGTTACTGTTAATTTCCAAGAATGGCAAAATAATTTTCTTAAGTAGGAAAATCTTAAGATACACTGTGTCAACTTTCAGTCTAACTGCCTTCTTATTTTGTAGCTTGTTATAATTGAGTATATATTATTTAATGAATTTTGTCTCTGTTATATGAATATTAAATATACATGTATGTGTGTATATCTCACAAAAGAAGTGATTCTGTAAAATCACTTCTTTGAGTCACTGTTTGCGAAAAAGGTTTTATGATTTCTTATAATAAATGAGGCACATATAGAAAGAAGGTTGATATTTTCCCCAGCTTCCTCCCTCCTCCAACCCCTCAATAAGACAGATGCTCACAGTCACACAGGCTCTTATAATGCTGAGATATCAGGGCTGAAAGTAACCTTAGATCAGCTAGGCCCTACCTGCTCTCAGAAAAGGAAATGAGTCTGGAGATGCCTTAAGTGAATTGCCCAACGTCACACGCTGAGTTAGCGGCCAGAGCGGGAACTGGGCCAGTTCTCTGCTCTCTTTTCGGGGCCTAGTGGACTGTTCCTTCCTAAGGGAGTTGAAAGTAACTCTCTGTGACTGGTTCCGTTTTGCTTGCTCTAAATTGGCTTACCATCAGGGACAGTGTTAAAGGCATAAAGAAATTGTTGGCTTGGGGTTCTCAATATAGGTTTCTCCCAGAAAAATGAATGCCGTGTAAAAAAAAAATATTTTAACAATACACAAAGATTGTTTTACAAGTCCTTGAGGGTAGAGTGAGGAAGCCAGTCTATTTCACTCTTCTTGCCTCCCTGAATTTCCCATTGGGGGTGTAGGCTTGAAATTTATTTTTCTGCTTTTGGAAACGCTGGGTAGAACTCACCCATTTATTTTTTTGCGGGGAATAAGAAGTACAGGGAAGGGACATTATCTTTAAAATCTCTTGGAGGGTTTTCTCTCTTTGAGTCTGGAGCGAAGATGCACTTCTTAGGAGTGGTTCAGAGTGACCTGGAGGTCCACGTGTTACCCTCGTGCAGAAGCAGGGGGGCGGCGGGGGGGCGCCTGTCCTTTGGGAGAGAGGTCATGATTGCCCTCCTTCCCTCTGTCCCTCTGCCTTCCCAGATCCCATAGGAGCAGTTGCCACAGCATGGGCCCTAAGCACTTTGTTTTCACGTGCACAAGTTAACAGTCCGGGGAGTTGGTAAAACATCTTTGTAGAGCCAATGTGGATTTTGGCGAGGGGTGTCGTGAAGGGAATTGGGGTCCTTTTTCCTCTGCTGAGCCTTGGGAGGCAAGTTGAGCCTAGTAGTCACTGTGGAACCCACCACCGCTCCTTCTGAGGCAGACCCTTGTCCATCGAAGCCACAGCTGGCAGCTGTCGTGCGATCTTCTGGACTTTCCCCTTGGCTCCTGGGGACCTGGGAGCAGCACTGCAGATGGCTTTCGGGCTCATGGGTGGTGAAGAGTAGGCTTTGGGAGTGGGAAAGAGGAGAAAAAGCTGTGAACTTGGACCAAAAGGAAACCCAGTGAAATACCTACGGCGTGTGGGAGCTGAATTGTGTCTCTGGTTTATGAGTTAGTCCTTTAATTGTGCATTTGTGCAGTCTTCACTTGACCCCAGGGCTGAGGAGGAAGGGTGTTGGGGAGTGGGTGGGAATGGGAAGTTAGTAGGAGAATGAGAAAGAGCGAGGAAAGAAGGCCTGGAGGTTGTTGACCTCTGGGTCACATAGAGTTTTGGGGGATCAAGGAGTATAAATTTATGATCATCTTTTCATTGAATGCAGGGCAAGGTGTTGACCCAAACCAGCTTGGCAGGTGCTGTGTGTCTGTACTTATACAGGGAGCATTCTGGATTGTGGCTGCTGTATCCTTTGGGTCTTTGTGTATAGCTCAGCATTGGCAAGGAGACTCTGGTTTCTCCTTCAGATTTTCTGATGAATGGTTAACTTTTCTCCAGACCCTGGGCTCTTCCTCACTTTCTTGGTCTTCTTTGTTTTGAATACAAAGTTGTCACATCACAGTGTTTCATCAGACCTGTTTCAAAATAATTGTCTGAGGACTGCTTCCTAATTTCTCCGAAATTTGGATTTATTGTAATTTTTGACGCCAGGCTGTTTCATAATGATTTCTAATGTTTTTATTTGGAAACTAGAGAAGCGTTCGCTCAGTATTTGTGAGTAATCATGAGGGACTCTAGCTATCACAGGTTGCTAGGAAAGTAACTGGCCCTTGTACTTGTGGGGGTAGAATTTTCAGATGGGAATTTAAAGCGTTTTGTTGGCATATTTTCATCTGATTATTTCTCATGTGGTATGTGGTTACCACATTGCAAAAAAAAGGGGTAGAATTTTTCAGATGGGAATTTAAAGCGTATTTGTTGGCATATTTTCATCTGATTGGATTTTGGAACCCACCACCGCTCCTTCTGAGGCAGACCCTTGTCCATCGAAGCCACAGCTGGCAGCTGTCGTGCGATCTTCTGGACTTTCCCCTTGGCTCCTGGGGACCTGGGAGCAGCACTGCAGATGGCTTTCGGGCTCATGGGTGGTGAAGAGTAGGCTTTGGGAGTGGGAAAGAGGAGAAAAAGCTGTGAACTTGGACCAAAAGGAAACCCAGTGAAATACCTACGGCGTGTGGGAGCTGAATTGTGTCTCTGGTTTATGAGTTAGTCCTTTAATTGTGCATTTGTGCAGTCTTCACTTGACCCCAGGGCTGAGGAGGAAGGGTGTTGGGGAGTGGGTGGGAATGGGAAGTTAGTAGGAGAATGAGAAAGAGCGAGGAAAGAAGGCCTGGAGGTTGTTGACCTCTGGGTCACATAGAGTTTTGGGGGATCAAGGAGTATAAATTTATGATCATCTTTTCATTGAATGCAGGGCAAGGTGTTGACCCAAACCAGCTTGGCAGGTGCTGTGTGTCTGTACTTATACAGGGAGCATTCTGGATTGTGGCTGCTGTATCCTTTGGGTCTTTGTGTATAGCTCAGCATTGGCAAGGAGACTCTGGTTTCTCCTTCAGATTTTCTGATGAATGGTTAACTTTTCTCCAGACCCTGGGCTCTTCCTCACTTTCTTGGTCTTCTTTGTTTTGAATACAAAGTTGTCACATCACAGTGTTTCATCAGACCTGTTTCAAAATAATTGTCTGAGGACTGCTTCCTAATTTCTCCGAAATTTGGATTTATTGTAATTTTTGACGCCAGGCTGTTTCATAATGATTTCTAATGTTTTTATTTGGAAACTAGAGAAGCGTTCGCTCAGTATTTGTGAGTAATCATGAGGGACTCTAGCTATCACAGGTTGCTAGGAAAGTAACTGGCCCTTGTACTTGTGGGGGTAGAATTTTCAGATGGGAATTTAAAGCGTTTTGTTGGCATATTTTCATCTGATTGGATTTTTTTCTCATGTGGTATGTGGGTTACCACATTGCAAAAAAAAAAAAAAAGGTGTGTAGGATAAATGTTCTTAACAAGTGGAGTTCAACTGATCAAACAATCTTTAATGAAGAAGAAAGCCCAGCAAAGTTTAGTTTCTGTAACGGATACAGCATCTTATTTAATATAACCTGGTGCCTTCTGACCAGTGCTCAAGACAGAGTAGAAATTATTCCCCAAGGAGGATGAGCCTTAAGTATTTTTTGACTAGCTCCCCGAATAGGAATTTATACAACAGATCTGTCTCTCCCTGGAATTTCCCTTCCCCCTTCAGGAACTTCTTCAAGTCACAAGAGCCAGGGTCCTCTCTTCAGCCTCTCTATATTCTACTTCATAGAACTTGCTCATGTTTATTTCTCTGTGGTGTTTTTAGTTTATAGTTTGAATTCTCTGCTCTTTTTTCTTCTCTTTTCTAAAATGGGTGCCAGGCAGGCGAAGTGGTGGTGTTTGAGTCTTGGCCGACCCACCTCCAGGGCCTCTGTGAGAAGCCCCTCTCTGGACACCACCCCAGGTGTCTTTGCTGTACAAAGACTTTCATTTAACTTCCTTTGTACCCAGCAGAAAAGAAAAACACAGATTCTGTACCAAAAATGGTGGTATTTTGGTATAGTATGTATCTTACAAAATGGCAAAAGGCTTCAAACGTTCCTATCGCTGTGTCTTGGGGGGTTCTTTTTGAAGTCGATGTGGAGTTTTTACCTTGGGGTGGATTTCTTAGCGGTTCTGGGTCTGGTGTGTTTTGTTGTGTAATGAGCTTGGAGGTGTGGGATGAGAAAGCCGTCTGAATCCCGAGGAGCCAAGCACGCCAGACTGGAGTATGTACTCCTTTTGTTGTTGTTGTTATTGCTTAAATGCTGAAAGAGAGCGGGAAGGCTCTTATGAAATACAGCCTGGTGGTCGGACTTCAGACAGTGTCTGCTGTTTGAGTTGAAAGTTTTCAGCTCAGAGGGCATGCTGAACCTTTCACTGTTGCTTCTGAAGAGTTTGAGGACGGAGAGGGACTGAACTGCAGTTAATAACAATTACTTGGAGAGCATCCTCTTGGTGATGAAGTACACGCAGATGTTTTGGTGGGTTACCTGGGTTGTGTTCTTTCCTGTGCTGCCAGATGCTTGGTAGCTTGGCAAGGAGGTTGGCAAGGATGCTTGGCGGAAGGTTCTGTCCTAGACACTGAGGTCCAGCAAAACTGTTGCAGCCCCTACCTGTGTGGGAGGCTCTGTGTCAGGTGCCTTGAGGGTTACTGGACCTGTGAGGGTGGATGATCAGCGAGCTGGGATGTCCACTGGGAAGCTGGTGAGGATCACAGGCTGGGATTATCCCCTGAGAAAGTGTATTTAACGTGAGATTGGAAGGATTGGTTGGTGTTGGCCAGGTGAAGGTACAAGAGAAGGGATGGAAGGTGAAAGAGTATTCCAGGCAGAGGTAAAACATATGTGAAGGTTCTAAAGAAAAGAAAGCGTGGCTGTGATAGAAGCAGAAAGCCAGCTACAATGACTGCCACTCCAGGGGGCACAGCGACAGTGACTTGGGTAGGATATGGTGGAGAATTTGATGTTTCACCCCAGCCACCATTGGGAAATCATTGAGGGTTTTGGCTTGTCTTAAGCCACTGCCAGTGGGGAAGGTGAAGTGGACAGATGTGGAGGCACCATCCATAGAACTCAGTGATGGATTAGATGTTGTCAGTGAGGGAGAAAGGAGGGTCGAAGGTGGGTGGATGGAGATGCCATTCGCTGCATGGGAAATACTAGTGGGGAGAAGGTTAGGGCTGGAAGAGTTGTCTTTTCATGAATTTAACTGTTAAATTTTCATTTCAACTTTATTGAGGTGTCATTGACGTGCAAATTTGAGGTGTACAGTGCATTGATTTGGTACACTTATCTTATAAAGTGACTACTGCCATGGCATTGCTAAAGTTCCACCCCATTACATTATTAGCGTTTCTCTTTTGTAGTGAGAATATTTAAGATGTACTCTCTTAGCCACTTTCAAGTATGTGATACTGTATTGTTAATTATAAACCTCATACTGTGCATTAGATTCCCAGCATTCACTCATCTGATAACTGTAAGTCTGTACTCATTGACTAGCATCTCCCCATCTCTTCTAAACCCTGGGTCCCTCCCAGCCATGTGCACTCATTTTTTTTGTATAACTGTAAGTCTGTTTTGGTGGGTTACCTGGGTTGTGTTCTTTCCTGTGCTGCCAGATGCTTGGTAGCTTGGCAAGGAGGTTGGCAAGGATGCTTGGCGGAAGGTTCTGTCCTAGACACTGAGGTCCAGCAAAACTGTTGCAGCCCCTACCTGTGTGGGAGGCTCTGTGTCAGGTGCCTTGAGGGTTACTGGACCTGTGAGGGTGGATGATCAGCGAGCTGGGATGTCCACTGGGAAGCTGGTGAGGATCACAGGCTGGGATTATCCCCTGAGAAAGTGTATTTAACGTGAGATTGGAAGGATTGGTTGGTGTTGGCCAGGTGAAGGTACAAGAGAAGGGATGGAAGGTGAAAGAGTATTCCAGGCAGAGGTAAAACATATGTGAAGGTTCTAAAGAAAAGAAAGCGTGGCTGTGATAGAAGCAGAAAGCCAGCTACAATGACTGCCACTCCAGGGGGCACAGCGACAGTGACTTGGGTAGGATATGGTGGAGAATTTGATGTTTCACCCCAGCCACCATTGGGAAATCATTGAGGGTTTTGGCTTGTCTTAAGCCACTGCCAGTGGGGAAGGTGAAGTGGACAGATGTGGAGGCACCATCCATAGAACTCAGTGATGGATTAGATGTTGTCAGTGAGGGAGAAAGGAGGGTCGAAGGTGGGTGGATGGAGATGCCATTCGCTGCATGGGAAATACTAGTGGGGAGAAGGTTAGGGCTGGAAGAGTTGTCTTTTCATGAATTTAACTGTTAAATTTTCATTTCAACTTTATTGAGGTGTCATTGACGTGCAAATTTGAGGTGTACAGTGCATTGATTTGGTACACTTATCTTATAAAGTGACTACTGCCATGGCATTGCTAAAGTTCCACCCCATTACATTATTAGCGTTTCTCTTTTGTAGTGAGAATATTTAAGATGTACTCTCTTAGCCACTTTCAAGTATGTGATACTGTATTGTTAATTATAAACCTCATACTGTGCATTAGATTCCCAGCATTCACTCATCTGATAACTGTAAGTCTGTACTCATTGACTAGCATCTCCCCATCTCTTCTAAACCCTGGGTCCCCAGTGGACTCTTGTTTCTTGTGAGTTTGGTTTTTTAAGATTCCACTTATATGTGACACTATGCAGTCTTTGTCTTTTTCTGTCTGACTTATTTCACTTAGCAAAATGCCTTCAAGGTCCATCCATGTTGTCAAAATGGCAGAACTTTCTTCTTTCTCATGGTTGAATGCTGTTCCGCTTGGTGTATGTAACACATTTTCTTTACCTGCTTATCTGTTGATGGGCACGTAGCTTGTTTGCTTATGTTGGCTGTTGTGAATCATGCTGCAATGAACGTGGGAGTGCAGCTATCTCTTGGAGATCCTGGTTTTGTTTCTTTTGGGTATACACCCAGAAGGAGGTTTGCTGGATCATATGGTAGTTCCAGTTTCTATTTTTTTGGGAAGACCGTCCATGCTGTTTTCCTTAATGGCTGCACCAATTTACATACCCACTGACAATGCATACCGTTCCTTTTGCTGCACATCCTCACACACTTGTTATCGCTTGTCTTTTGATGACAGACATTCTAACAGGTGTAAGGAGATTATTCTTTGTTGTTTTGATTTGCATCTCTCTGATTAGAGTATGTTGAGCATGTTTTTGTGTACCTGTTGGTATATTTCATGTGCCTTCTTGGGAAAAATGTCTCTTTTGTAAATTGAAGCACAGTTGAATAAGTTGTCTTTTGCCTTTTTTTTTTAGTTGCACCGCATGGCTTGCAGGATCTCAGTTCCCCAATCAGGGACTGAATCAAGGCCACAGTGGAGAAAGCTCTGAGTCCTAGCTCCTGGACCACCAGGGAACTTCCTGAGTTGTCTTAGCGAGATTAAGAGAGTTGTTTTAGAGAGATTAAGATACTAGGTTTCCTGACCCCAGGAAGCAGTGTGGCAGTATGAAACGGGAACAATTCAGACTTAACTTACAACGCAAATTTAATGGATTAAATTGACATTGAGTAGTGCCGATTATTTATTCAATTTAGATCTCCGTTTATTCGGAACAGATTTATGGAAGGGTGGAGAAGTCTCCCTTTCCTTCTCCAGAATTTGGATAAGCAGCTCGAATTGGTCTTTTTCTGGGTTTTGTATTCACCTCTGAGTCTGCCATTGACTCATGTTCATTGATCCTGCAATGCCTACTTTGTGGAGGAAAGGTATTCTAGACAGAGAGAGGAAGTGGAGTTGGTGATGGATGATAATAACAATAAACACAAGTAAGACTGGGACGTTTCCTTCCTGCCAGGCATTGTTCTAGGTGCTTTTCAGAGATTGTGTTATCCCCACTTTACAGAGGAAGAGCTCCATATAGGGAGGTGAAGTACTTGCCCAGCTCTGGGAGTTAGGACGTGAAACAAGGTGGCCTAGCCCCTGAGCATGCCATCCTTGTACCCCTGCCCACTCCTGACCCCGGGGATGCTGAGAAAGAGACCGGTCAGTGGGGCACAGTGCCGTGTGCAGAGAGCTGCCAGGGGAGCGCCAGGTGGAGCACCAGCTGCCCAGGGCGGGCTTGCTTCCGGTAGACCTGCTGGCTTCACGGGAGAGTCGGCCATGAGGTTGGCGAGGGCTTTGCTTTCTGGGTGTGGTTGCCGCAGAGGACTCAGTGACACACTGTGGGAAGGGAGGGTGAGTGCTCCAGGGGGCGGGGAGGTGGGCGGGTGAACTTCAGGTGATCTGAGGGTGTGAACTGTGCTGGCTTCCTAAAAGCCTTTCCCTGTGCACCCTCTCCACTCCTCCACTGCATATCCACCTTCTTCTTTTTTAAGTCTACTTAGCTGTGACTCAGCTCGACTTTCTAGAATACTTGGGCTGTGTTTTTAGCAGTGACTGAGTCAGAACTTTCCCATTTCACAGACAGAAACCACAATTAAGGGGCGAGTGTTTTGTCTAAGGGTATTAAAACAACCCTGCGAACCCTGTCCAAACATCAGTACTTTTATAAGGAATGCTATGAGGATCTAATAGTGAGAACCAGGCAGCAAAGGTACTTTGGGGATGAAGTGATAAGGTCAGATCAGGGAGTGGAGTAAACCCGAAGGGAGTCCCTAACAATCTATGGCTAAAAGTCCAAGCTTCCTGTCTCCTTCCAGAAATACTCTATGGTGCAGAGTTCTGAAGTTTTGAGGTTTGGGTTCATGGTGTGGCAGCTGACCACTATGGCGATGGAAATGTTCTACCAAGAAGGATTGTGTAAGCTCGGTTGTATCCTCTTCAGATGAGAATCACAGAGTTTCACAACCTTCCGATCACATGGCATGTCACCCAATGCTGTCCCTTCTGTTGTTTAATGACTGCTTAGAAGTCTTCTGCCGGCCATACTGTTTTTGGACACAGAGTTGGGGCAGCTGGCTGTCTCCTCATGCTTGCCATTTCCTTTGGTGCAATTTGTGGACTCAACATTTGTCTTCTTGTTGCACTGAAGTCTCTCTCCATGAAGTGACCAGACTTGATTTGTGTTCTGCTATTCAGTTCTGCTCAGACGTCTTCTACTAACCTGTCTTGAGGCGAAGAAGGTTGCTCTTAAACCGCCTTCCCTCATCACCACGTTTGCTCAAGATGGTCCTCCATTGTGCTCACGTCTTTTGTTACTGATCTTAAAATGTTTAAGTATGGGAACTGTTCAGTTTTGATTGAAAGTTCCTACCTGTCAAGTACGTGGCATAAATTGTTAAGTGCTGCTTTCGTCATTCATAAAATTTATGTTCATTGTAGACACTTTGGAAAATAGCCCCTGATCTTTCCAGTCTGATATTATGTTACGAATTGCTGGGTATATTTCCTTCTAGACATTTCCCTCTGAGTGTAGTAACATTTATATTTGTTTTTAACATTCTTGAGCTCATAGTAGTGCTCAATCTTGTATTTATTTAAAATGAAAATGGCTTAAGCACGTCTCCACGTCATTAAAATTCTTAAGGATTTTTAATGACCACATAATAGCCAATACTACGATTATATCCCAATTTAGTTTAATCAATGCCATATTGTTGGGTCTTTAGAGCCTCTCCTTTCGTTTCTGCTCCTCTAAATAATCCTGTGATGAACATCTTTGTGTGTTTCCCCTCCCCTTCCCTACCGCCTGCCTGTTATTCTTTTCTTACGATAAATTGCCAGGAGGAAAGTTACAAGAGAACAAAATTTTGAAACGCTTCTTGATCCTGTCTCCTTCCAGAAATACTCTATGGTGCAGAGTTCTGAAGTTTTGAGGTTTGGGTTCATGGTGTGGCAGCTGACCACTATGGCGATGGAAATGTTCTACCAAGAAGGATTGTGTAAGCTCGGTTGTATCCTCTTCAGATGAGAATCACAGAGTTTCACAACCTTCCGATCACATGGCATGTCACCCAATGCTGTCCCTTCTGTTGTTTAATGACTGCTTAGAAGTCTTCTGCCGGCCATACTGTTTTTGGACACAGAGTTGGGGCAGCTGGCTGTCTCCTCATGCTTGCCATTTCCTTTGGTGCAATTTGTGGACTCAACATTTGTCTTCTTGTTGCACTGAAGTCTCTCTCCATGAAGTGACCAGACTTGATTTGTGTTCTGCTATTCAGTTCTGCTCAGACGTCTTCTACTAACCTGTCTTGAGGCGAAGAAGGTTGCTCTTAAACCGCCTTCCCTCATCACCACGTTTGCTCAAGATGGTCCTCCATTGTGCTCACGTCTTTTGTTACTGATCTTAAAATGTTTAAGTATGGGAACTGTTCAGTTTTGATTGAAAGTTCCTACCTGTCAAGTACGTGGCATAAATTGTTAAGTGCTGCTTTCGTCATTCATAAAATTTATGTTCATTGTAGACACTTTGGAAAATAGCCCCTGATCTTTCCAGTCTGATATTATGTTACGAATTGCTGGGTATATTTCCTTCTAGACATTTCCCTCTGAGTGTAGTAACATTTATATTTGTTTTTAACATTCTTGAGCTCATAGTAGTGCTCAATCTTGTATTTATTTAAAATGAAAATGGCTTAAGCACGTCTCCACGTCATTAAAATTCTTAAGGATTTTTAATGACCACATAATAGCCAATACTACGATTATATCCCAATTTAGTTTAATCAATGCCATATTGTTGGGTCTTTAGAGCCTCTCCTTTCGTTTCTGCTCCTCTAAATAATCCTGTGATGAACATCTTTGTGTGTTTCCCCTCCCCTTCCCTACCGCCTGCCTGTTATTCTTTTCTTACGATAAATTGCCAGGAGGAAAGTTACAAGAGAACAAAATTTTGAAACGCTTCTTGATCCATGGCCACAAATATTTTCCTGATAGGTCTCAGTGTTTGTAACCGACACCATCCACAGAGTGTGAGACTTATCATGATAAAAATGGTTTTATCGTCTCTGGGGAATTAACCAAAAGCAAAAGTTCAGGCCTCCTAGGAAAGATAGGCCCTCACTCCACATTGCTACAGAAAAGAGACCCCGCCAGCTCAGTGCCAGTGAACCTCCCTCAGGCTTCTTCCTTCCAAATGAGCAGACAAAAAGGATGGCTTCTGACATGGTGAGTAGGTTTTAAAGTCTGCTGATGATAACATGGTTGTACAGAATGACATGTGTTCATTTGGATGCTTACAGCATATCTTCAGAAACACCTTTTCAGCCCCCACCTTCCAATATACGCAGCAAATTTAGGGCTATTTTTTAGACGTTTTGGAGTATACTTTTATAACCCCAAAGAACTGTAGTATTTTTGACATGTTAATATCATTTTCGAGTTTGTCCTTGTCACACAGTGGGCAGGGCAGCCTGGTGTGCTGCAGTCTATGAGGTCGAAAAGACTCAAACACAACTTAGCAACAGAACAAACACAGATCATCAAACTTTTTTTTTTCTCTTTTGTTAATAACATATTATTAAGCAGAAATATTATTTATTTGATGGTGTGTATGAGCTTGTTAGGAATATGATCTTGGGGGAGCATACCTACCGTTTGTCTCTGTGTTTAAGATCAGTCCACGGGGGTGTGGTGAGGGCTGGCAGGCTCCCATCCGTTTCAGCCATTTCCAAATGCTGAGACTTGTGCTTGGGCGAAAAAGCAGTCTCAGGCAGCTCTGGGCTAGTGTTTCCTGAGTGTTGGGTCACTGAGTGTTCATAGGGTTGCTAGGAAAAGAGTTCCCTCCTGAAACAGATTTCGGGAAGCTCTGGGTCATGCAGATTCAGTGTCTTTAGGGCAGGCTCTTGACTCCTCGGGGTGTTGGGAAGCTGCAAGAGTCCCTGAAGCGGGCTTGACTGGAGAACCCTTCTTGGCATCTTTAGGGCTAAGGTGGATGCCTGTTCTGGAAAGTTGTTTTAGTTTCAGTACCTGCTCTGTTTACCCAGCGTGGGAGCCTGTTTTAAATTAACGTGGATGCACTTCGAGCTCAACTCAGGGATTTGCCTGTGTTTATCTTTCCAGTAAATAAAACAGAAGTGTTCATTTGGTACCAGTCCCATCCTTCTTGTCCTGTCTTGCCTGGCTGACTCACTCTGTGCATGGGGGTTGCTTCCCCAGGCCGAGTGTACGTTTCCTGAAGCCAAGGAACCCCACGGGTTTTTTTCTTTGCAGATGGTTTTCTCCTCTTGTACTGAGGTGCTTCATTAATGAAGCAGAAAACCCATTTCTGGTGAGGGACGGGGTTGGTTCGGTCCGGAACAAGTGTGACTTCATTACGTTACGGAGTTCAGAGTCGTCCAGTGATTTTACCACAAGGGCTTGTCTCCATGTCCACTTTTGAACTTGAGAATCCACCCTTAGACACTCCGCTCACAGTAGAACCTGTATCATCCCCCCAGGAGCATTTATATAAACGTGGTTCACACAGAAGCTCCAGAAGGCTGGGCTTGGAGGGATTTACGACTTTCCAGTCCTGTGTAAGGGCTTCCCCGGTGCCTCAGACGGTGAAGAATCTGCTTGCTACGTGGGACACCTGGTTTGATACCTGGGTCAGGAGGATTCCCTGAAGAAGGGAATGGCTACTCACTCCACTATTCTTGCTGGGAGAATTCCACGGACGGAGGAGCCGGGTGGGCTACAATCCATGGAATCACAAAGAGTCGGACACCACTGAGCGACTTTCCATCTTGTTTAAAGTGACTGGTCCTTAGGAATCCTATTATAAGATGCCTGAATGTTTTAAGAGAGCACTTGGGGAATCTAAGAGTTGATGATTTATTATGGGAAATGAGTATTTTCAGCAACATAGGGTATGTGAAGGATTTTCTGATGAGCTTGTTAATGGCTTGCAAGTCAGATTTTCGTCTCTTTAAGTAATGAATACAGTTGAACACTTGGATTTCAGAGTTGTCCCTTGGAGTGTACTTGGGAACCAGAGGAAGAGGGACTCTAGGGGGCTCTGGATGGGAAAGCTTATTGTTCTGTCCAGTTTGCATGTGCTGCTGTGCATGTGAGCGTAGTCGTGATTGACTCTTGGACTGTAGCCTGCCAGGCTCCTCTGCGTGGGGTTTTCCCGGCAAGAATGGGAAGTGGATTGCCATTTCCTCCTCCAGGGAATCTTCCCAACTCAGGGATCGAAGGCTCCTCTGTGCATGGGGTTGCTTCCCAGGCCGAGTGTACGTTTCCTGAAGCCAAGGAACCCCACGGGTTTTTTTCTTTGCAGATGGTTTTCTCCTCTTGTACTGAGGTGCTTCATTAATGAAGCAGAAAACCCATTTCTGGTGAGGGACGGGGTTGGTTCGGTCCGGAACAAGTGTGACTTCATTACGTTACGGAGTTCAGAGTCGTCCAGTGATTTTACCACAAGGGCTTGTCTCCATGTCCACTTTTGAACTTGAGAATCCACCCTTAGACACTCCGCTCACAGTAGAACCTGTATCATCCCCCCAGGAGCATTTATATAAACGTGGTTCACACAGAAGCTCCAGAAGGCTGGGCTTGGAGGGATTTACGACTTTCCAGTCCTGTGTAAGGGCTTCCCCGGTGCCTCAGACGGTGAAGAATCTGCTTGCTACGTGGGACACCTGGTTTGATACCTGGGTCAGGAGGATTCCCTGAAGAAGGGAATGGCTACTCACTCCACTATTCTTGCTGGGAGAATTCCACGGACGGAGGAGCCGGGTGGGCTACAATCCATGGAATCACAAAGAGTCGGACACCACTGAGCGACTTTCCATCTTGTTTAAAGTGACTGGTCCTTAGGAATCCTATTATAAGATGCCTGAATGTTTTAAGAGAGCACTTGGGGAATCTAAGAGTTGATGATTTATTATGGGAAATGAGTATTTTCAGCAACATAGGGTATGTGAAGGATTTTCTGATGAGCTTGTTAATGGCTTGCAAGTCAGATTTTCGTCTCTTTAAGTAATGAATACAGTTGAACACTTGGATTTCAGAGTTGTCCCTTGGAGTGTACTTGGGAACCAGAGGAAGAGGGACTCTAGGGGGCTCTGGATGGGAAAGCTTATTGTTCTGTCCAGTTTGCATGTGCTGCTGTGCATGTGAGCGTAGTCGTGATTGACTCTTGGACTGTAGCCTGCCAGGCTCCTCTGCGTGGGGTTTTCCCGGCAAGAATGGGAAGTGGATTGCCATTTCCTCCTCCAGGGAATCTTCCCAACTCAGGGATCGAACCTGTATTTCCTGCATTGGCAGGCAGATTCTTTACCGCTGAGCCATCTGAGAAGGTTTAGGATGTAAAAAGCCCGTGAGTGAGTGGAGCTGTTTAAGATTCCATGGGCAGAAATGCCACATAAAGATGGTTACCCAGGTTCTTTCTCCAGCCTGGGCTCTCCCCCGAGTATCTGATTGGACCTCCCTTTGGATACCAGACAGTCATGGGAATAGCTTGTTCCAAATCAAAGTCTTTATTTCCACCCCTTCCTCAGTGAAGATCCTCAACATTCGCCAATTGTGTGAGCCCCATACCTTGGAGTTTACCTTTGGTTCATCTTTTTCTCTCACATCCCACATCCAGTCCACTACCCTGTGGGTTCATAATCCATCCACGTAGCATATGGTCTCTACCTTTAAAACATCTGTGAATTTGACCAGGTTTCACCCTTCTGCCATCCCCACTGAAGCCCAGGCAGCCGGCGGCGCTCTCCGGGGTGTTGCCAGAGCACCTGCCCCAGTCTCCTCACTTTCCACCTTTGTCTTTCTGTTTCCCTTGGCCCCTATGAAGACATTCTTACATTTGAGATGGCCTTGAAAATCCTTAAACAGATCGTGTCATGTACTTTTACTGAAGATCTGGAGGACAGATTTTTGTCAGTTGAAGAGGCCCAGAGCAGCTATGGACAGGTACTTGGCTCGGTCACCTGGTGAGAAGGTGGGACTTGATGAGATTCAGGGACTCAAGAACGGAGAGCCTCCAGGTGGGTTGGACCCGGGACCGGCCACCTTTCTTTGAATGTGGTGCTGGCTGGAGGAGAGAAGCAGAGGCCATGGAGGCTGCCCGAGCCACCCGCCTTCATCCATCCTTTGCCCATGCAGCAGGATGTGGCTGGCATCTGGGTCACCCCCTCTTATACTGCCTCCAAGCCCCACCATCTCCACACGTGTGCCGTCTGTCCAGCCATGGTCTGTCTGCCACAAGAAGCTTGTGAGGAACTCTGGCAGGCATGATGCAATCTGTTTTCCAGCCAGAGCCTGCAGAGTGAGTGGATCTGGGCAGTAATTAAGTACATCACTGAGACTGCTTAATAGGCTTGAATGAGGTGGGGTCGCCATGTGCTGAAAGTAGAGTGGGGCATAGACCTCTTGTTCTTGCTCAAGGGTGCCTGTTTCTCTCATAAGAACTTTGTCTATGTTGCCCAGGTGCTGGGGTGTAGAAAGTATCAAGTGTTTAAAAGGCTAAAGAAGGAAGGAAGGCAGGCAGGAACGCAGGCCTGTACCACAGACCTTGGGACTGAACTGCCCCCGTAGCTTCCAGAGGCCACCGGGGGTGGGGTGGGGCTTCCATTAGCAAGACACCTCTTTCGACCCAGCCCCTTGCTCGTGCTCCTGAAGTTAGACCCGACTCAGGGAGGCCTGTAACATTCTGAGAGAAGTGTATTTTCTCCAGCCCTTTCAAAGGGAAAAATCAGCCTTTCTGGGCAGAAAAGTGAAAGTATCAGCCACTCCGACCCTTTGTGACCCCATGGACTGTAGCCTGCCAGACTCCTTAGGATTTCCTACGGCAGAGGCAGAATATAAAATCCAAGTAGAGAGGGGAGCATGGCTGGGAGGAGGGGCTCCAGGGCAAGCCCCTAGGATAATCAAGTGGGAATTTTGCAGGAGAAAATTGTTTGTGGTGAAGAGGTAGCAGCCCGCTTCCGCCAAAGCCCATAAAGGCAGGCATATCTGATGCCACATTTGTCCTCACCAAAGCAAGACATTGTCAAAGATGGAAGAAATATGTTTGACCGGGAGACACCGTTTCCACATTTAAAATGCAGCAAAACATCTTTCTTCCATCCTTCCTTAAACCCTTTCCCATCCTGTTTCCACAAAGTGCTTGATTGGCAGTCTTTATTATGCTTTCCTCTTAAACTATCAAGTTATTTTCTGGAATTGAGAATAGCATCTACGCAGTGACCTTCCAGTGTAAGAAACCAGAGATTAACAGTGGACCAGAGTCGACTTTTGTCTCTATGCCAGTTGTGTGTGTGTGGTTTTGTTGTTTGTTTTGTGGGTTTTTTTACTTGTTGTTATTTGTTTTCTCGTTGCTGGCAGCATCCTTCTCTAAATGTAGAGAACCGTTTCCCTATTGAGTTTGGTCCAGGTAGACATGTGATTGGACCAGGGGCAGGCATGGGATTTAATAAGCAAAGATGCTCTAGAGCCCTCACTAGGCAGCACTGTCTAACTCCATGGGTCTTTGGAACAACCTTCGCACAGATGCACATGTACACGCACCACCACAACCCCGTACACACTCTGAATGGAGGGCGCTTATTCGCTGTAGATGAAGATGTGTGTGGGTGGAGTGTCTATAGGACACATGTAATTCTGTGTGGCCAGCTCTATTCCTGATTTACCCAGCTCGTCCAGTCTTTCAACTTAGGAGCCAGATACGTCTGAGATACTTTCTGTCACTTAGGGCCAAAGGAATTCTAACCAGTACTGTTTTCCAAGCCTTAGCCTTACAAAACAGGTTGTTTTGTGTTTTCAGTGTTGAATTCTTTTAAGTTCAACATGCTGGAACACGAACTGACTCCTCTGCCTCTAAGTAACCAGAGATCCAGGTGAGGGAAACGTACTTGCCTTCCTTAAGAATGGGCTGACTTGTGCTCATCTGCGGGAAAGATACACGGGTTTCTCTCACAATTTCTAGAGAGAGGCTTGAGTGGAAAAAAAGAAGCAGTTTCCATGCTTTGCTCCTGTGGTCATGGGGAATTTTGAAAATGAAACTGAGGCATCTTCATGAAATTCCTGTTTTCATATTTTTAGTTTCGCCAAGTTTTCTCTCTGGCTGCTGCTTCACAGAGTCATCTTTGCCCTAAAGTGCTCTTATTTCTGTTCTTTGGGATAATGAAGAAACAGCTAGTTAATTAGTAGTGCTGAGCACAGTCCTTTTGGTTGAAAAATGTCATTTTAACCCTCATAAATAAGGAAGTGCCAGCGGTCTCCTCTAGTATCAACCCTTACGTTATTTTAGAACTCTTACCATGGATAATTATTGGCAAACTGGGCATACAGGTGTTTATTTCTGTTTGGTTTATTATTACGACTATACTATTTGATGAAGGTTCTGTCCATTTTCCTATGCAACACACATAAACTAGGAAAGGATTCTGTGACTCCAGAACCCAAAAACGGTTGTTCCGAGGGCTGTGAGCAGAGTGCCGTGTTGGTACCTAGACGGAGGCTGGGGAGGGCCTGCCTGCAGCATTGTGTTGAGAGAGGTTCTGAGGCCTTATACCACAGCCCCCAGGAAAAGAAGGCACCAACGGATTCGTATCTGGGTGAAGGAGGGTGGAGTAAGGGACGATCAGGTGTCTCAGTTATCATTGCTGTTTCAGGAAGTTCACTTCGGTGGAAAAAGTGTCAGAAATCGAGCCCTCTCCTGGGTCTGTCAGAGGCCCGTCAAATGTCTGTTATGATGGACAACTCTTATGACTCATGATTTAAATATTTTTCTCCGAAGCAATGGGAAAGAGCACCGTTTTTCATCTGAAGCATAAATGAGAATGTGCCTAAGAAAGTGAACCTCGGCTTTGGAGCTGGACTGCGGCTCAGCCGTCTTGATTCATGTCACTCAGTTCCTCCCACTGCCAGGAGCTCTCCTTGCCCTCCATGACTGGCCTGGGTTGCAGAACATGATGTGGACCATGTGTGAGTTGCAGATTCAGCCCACTTTGGGGGGCATCACATCTTGTGTGTGTTGGCAGTACTCGATTTCTGAAAGTTACTAGAAAATGAACTTTAGGGATGATGTCCACATTCTCCTGTCCTCCCACCCTGCAATAAAAAGTTGCCTGATTAAAACAAAATCACGAAGTATCTATAGAGAATGATAACTTTAATGCTATCTAAACTTATATTTTGAAAGAGAGGCTTAGAAAAAACAAACCCACTCCTTGCTTCTTTAGTTTGTTTTTGGTTCATACCTGTGATGACTCTCATCTTGATTTACTCTTTACTCTATCAGTCCAGGCCTGATGCGAGGATAGCTCTTATGCCAACAATCTCATGGTTAAGCTTTGGAAAAATGTTTCAAAAAATGTAAGTCATTGCAAGGCAGTAAGGACATAGGCTGCGCCAGTGCGTGTTTGGACATCCGTGTGGAATAAGTGAGTTGGCTGGGCGGGCGTGTCTCGGAGAGGGAGGGCAGGCCTTTGGCGTGGGGCGGTGGGCTGGGGTTCCAGCGGTGGCCAGCGCCGCGTCCAGATGCCAGCAGGGGTGCGTTTGGCCAAGTGTTCCGGTGTCTGGATGCCTGTGTGAATTTCCTCCCAAGTTTCATTTTGGCAACGTGGGATCTGCTGGGTCTGGAGCCAAGGGTGGGGATTGTCAGGATCCTGTTAGGTGCAGGGGTGTGATGCCAGAGGTCAGAACTGAAGCCAAGGCTAGGGGCTTAGGGACCTTTGCATCAGGCACTGTCTTGGGGCCTCCCTTCCAACTGGCTTGCGTGCTCTAAACCAGAGCCTTGTCCTCTCTTGTACTTGCTCTCCTTTTCCTGACTTTTGTTTCAGTCTCAGAGTTGTGGACTTGGCATGTTGGAGGGGCAACTCAGGAGTTCTTTTGGTCCAGAGCTCTCATTATCCTACTGAAGAAATGGATGCATTGTCATGATAATGCTGGAGGTTTACTGAGCACTTACTAGTTCCAGTCACTTTACTGTTCTAGTAATTTACTGATTTTACTAATTTTCTGGGGAAATGCATCTGCCCAAGGTCACATGGGTGGTGGGTGAGTGGCCAGCTTGAATTTAAATGCAGGGAGTCAGGCTCCAGCACTGTACGTGTTGCTTCTGTCTAGAGCTGGTACAGTCAGGGTCACAGCCCAGGCTGCTGCTGGCCACTCTGCTTCAGAAAACATGCAGCCATGTTGTACTTTCAGATGCGGTTTATTCCTGTTGAGGAAACCAGGCTTTGTGGTTCATTAGGAGGACGAGGAATGAACTCATGGCAAAAGAACCAACAAAAAGTGATCAAATTATGTTAAAACCTCCTTTTGCACAATGGGGTGTATGTTTGCAAACTTGCTTCTTTAGTTTGTTTTTGGTTCATACCTGTGATGACTCTCATCTTGATTTACTCTTTACTCTATCAGTCCAGGCCTGATGCGAGGATAGCTCTTATGCCAACAATCTCATGGTTAAGCTTTGGAAAATGTTTCAAAAAATGTAAGTCATTGCAAGGCAGTAAGGACATAGGCTGCGCCAGTGCGTGTTTGGACATCCGTGTGGAATAAGTGAGTTGGCTGGGCGGGCGTGTCTCGGAGAGGGAGGGCAGGCCTTTGGCGTGGGGCGGTGGGCTGGGGTTCCAGCGGTGGCCAGCGCCGCGTCCAGATGCCAGCAGGGGTGCGTTTGGCCAAGTGTTCCGGTGTCTGGATGCCTGTGTGAATTTCCTCCCAAGTTTCATTTTGGCAACGTGGGATCTGCTGGGTCTGGAGCCAAGGGTGGGGATTGTCAGGATCCTGTTAGGTGCAGGGGTGTGATGCCAGAGGTCAGAACTGAAGCCAAGGCTAGGGGCTTAGGGACCTTTGCATCAGGCACTGTCTTGGGGCCTCCCTTCCAACTGGCTTGCGTGCTCTAAACCAGAGCCTTGTCCTCTCTTGTACTTGCTCTCCTTTTCCTGACTTTTGTTTCAGTCTCAGAGTTGTGGACTTGGCATGTTGGAGGGGCAACTCAGGAGTTCTTTTGGTCCAGAGCTCTCATTATCCTACTGAAGAAATGGATGCATTGTCATGATAATGCTGGAGGTTTACTGAGCACTTACTAGTTCCAGTCACTTTACTGTTCTAGTAATTTACTGATTTTACTAATTTTCTGGGGAAATGCATCTGCCCAAGGTCACATGGGTGGTGGGTGAGTGGCCAGCTTGAATTTAAATGCAGGGAGTCAGGCTCCAGCACTGTACGTGTTGCTTCTGTCTAGAGCTGGTACAGTCAGGGTCACAGCCCAGGCTGCTGCTGGCCACTCTGCTTCAGAAAACATGCAGCCATGTTGTACTTTCAGATGCGGTTTATTCCTGTTGAGGAAACCAGGCTTTGTGGTTCATTAGGAGGACGAGGAATGAACTCATGGCAAAAGAACCAACAAAAAGTGATCAAATTATGTTAAAACCTCCTTTTGCACAATGGGGTGTATGTTTGCAAACTTGAGGGTAACTTACACATCTTTTCAGTAAGTTACATTGGATGGAAGGCTTTTGTGAGTATTTTTTCTTTGATGATCAACCATTTAGTGCCAGGCATACTTACTCTTTCATGGTGTTAAAGAATCATAGAACAAATATACTCATGTACTTCCCGCCTACAATAACAATTATTAATCCTTTCCTTTGTATTTAAGAGACTCAAGCGAAACTTGTGTTCCCCTCCTTGGTCTATGATCTTCCTTCCACATACATAACTACTATAGGCCTAATTTGATGTCTTCACAGTCTGGGTTTTTGTACTTTTGTATACATATTTATGTGGATCAAAATGTACTACAGTTAACGTGAGTAGCTTTCAAATTTTAGGCAAATGCTTTCATATTTCTTAGTATTCTCTAGCTTCTCATCAATATTTTATATGAATTTAACTCCTTGTTGTACATTTAAATAGAATTCACCCTTATTTATTTATTTTCACCCTTTTTTTTTTTAAAATCTTTTATTTATGTATTTGGCTGAACCAGGTCTTAGTTGGAGCATTTGAACTGTTAGTTGCAGCATGTGGGATCTAGTTCCCTGACCAGGGATGGAACCCAGGTCTCTTACATTGGGAACCAGAGTCTTAGCTACTGGACCACCAAGGAAATCCCTAATTCATCCATTTTAACTGTTACGTAGTATGCCATTGTGCATGGACATACCGCAGTTTTCCCATTTCTGTATCAATAATTTTTGAATTGTTTACAAGTCTTTAAGGGTACAAATAATGCTACAGTAACATCATGTTTTCTGAAATGATTAAATCAATTGGTGCTTTCATCACCAAGATAAATACTTTTCTTTCCCTAAATATCTTGCCAGCACTTGTGAAACTTAAAATTTTTGCCAATCTGATTAGTGTGCAGTGACATCATATCATGTTGTAATTTGCATTTCTCTGACTCCTGAGGTTGACAATCTTGTCCTTTGTTTGTCTCCTCTGTGACTTGCCTGATTTAATCTTCTGTTCATTTTGAAGAATTAGTTTTTCCTTATTGATTTATAGCAGCTCTTTATATATGTTGGAGATTCAATTATGTGTTGGAAATATAGTCAGTCCTGCATACTTGTAGATTCTGCACCTGTGAGTTCAGCCAACCAAGGATTGAACATATTTGGGGGTGTGTGTGCAAAAATCTAGAAAGTTCCAAAAAGCACAATTTAAATTTGCTGGTGGTAGTCACTGTTTACATAGCCTATACTTTGTATTTGGTGTTGTAAGGAATCTAGAGATGATCTAAAGTATAGGGAGGATGTGTGGAGGGTATATGTGAAGACGGCACCATTTCCTGCAAGCGGTTGGAGCATCCATGTGTGCCACTGTGTGTGTGTGTGCCCTGGAACCTGTGCCCCACGCATGGCAGGGCATCACTGTACTTTATCCCAGTTTGTGATGTTTTAAAGCTTGGCTTGATTGGTTTTTAAATAATGAAGTTTCCGGTTTTAATGGACTCCGCTTGTCATCGTTTTCTTCGGTCTTTCCTTTTGTACCTGCTTCAAGGAACTCCAAACTGTAAGCAGTTGCTGTGGGAACTGTGGTTTTGATGGGGTGTCTGCTCTCTTCCAGCCGTATCTGAGAAGTTACTTTCTTTGGTAGGGATCTAAGTGAGAGGATTGATTAAGCACACACACACACACACAGTGGTTTATTGAATACTTGCATTTATACATTCTTCATTCCACTCAATTTTAGAGGATGGAAGTACACAAAACAAGGAGCTGTTGAAAACACCTTCAGGGTGGGAACCACAGCAGGTGGAACTGGGGTGCTGGACACCCACCCCAACATGCACGGTGGTGGTGCGGGTTTGGTCGCTCGATCATGTTTGACTCTGGCGACCCTGTGGACTGTAGCCTACCAGGCTCCTCTGTCCATGGGTTCTCCAGGCAAGAACACTAGAGTGGGTTGCCATGCCCTTCTTCAGAGAGATTTTTAAAATATGATTAAAACAACTCAGTTGGGACAAGATGCCGAAACTGTGGCCAGAACTCCTATCTGGAAATTAAGGAAGTAGGAGGGCAATAAATAACTCTTGGACCTAGGTCGATGAGACACTGGTGCCCAGCTTTGAACGGGAGCTTGCTTTATTTTTTACCTCCTCCACCTTTCCAGACTTCTTCTTCAAGTAGGTGGTGATGTCCCCTGTTAGAGATTAAAAACCCCCAAGTTTAAAGAAGTGAAATTTATGAGGTAAGTGGCAGAGCCAACATTCAAATCCAGATCTTTCTGACCACAAAGCTTGTGTGCTTAATACTACACCCTGTTGTCTTCTTGAGAGTTACTTGGAATTTGTTTGAGTTCCAACCTCTTTATAGGTTATTTTCAATCTGAATCTAACTGGAAAAAAAGAGGGGGATGAGGTTGGAAGACAGGAAGGAAAGGAGAAGGGTTTGAGATTAGATAATAGAAACAAAAAACCCATTCCTGGGAGGGTAGTTTAAAAGGAAGAGCCCCATGTTTCACAGAACCAGTGTGGTAAAGGCCCAGATTATTACATCATCCAGGTCTGATGCTGAGTAATCCTCCTCCTCTGTATTATTGGGGGTGGAGGAGGCAAGGAGTCGGGGAAGCTGTTTTTGCCTAAGGAATTACATTCCAAAGGACTCCAAGGATTTAGGTAACCACAAAAGCCATTTATTTCGAGTACACTGAGATTGCTACCACTTTGATCCCTAATCCATAGCATAATTAATAAATGAAATGTGCTGTAGTGCAATTTTTTTTTTTTTTTTTTTAACAAAACGTACTTTTAAAATGGCTTTTGGTCTGACATGATTCATTTACCACTTGAAAAAGCGTCGTCACTTGAGATGGGCAGGCCAGGGAGGATGCCTGGTTCAGGGCTGCTGCCCAGGACCTGGCCTCTGTGCTGGGCTCCGCAGAGAGGCCCTTTCAAATATCCCCCTGACTGGTTTTTTCCTCCAGGAAGCAGGAGGAAGCCAGGCAGCCCGGATGGAAATGTTGTCCCATCTCAGTATGTCTTGAGGACCACAAACCTCCTAACCAATGAAGATATTTTTGTTTTTGCCTCTTTATATGAGGAGGGGAAGGTTACTGTGAATAGGTAATAACAGAGTGGTTACTGATTGCCCAAATGGAAAAGCCAGACATTGACCTTTTCCTGCCTCCTCCCCTCTCTCTGCTCTCTCTTTCTCTCTCTGCCAACTTCCAATGAATGTTTAGTGGTGTCAGTAGGCAAGAAAAAGTTTTTTTCTTGTGGCAATTCTATTCTGTGAGCAGGATGAATGGAGGGGGGCATAGAGACTGACAAACCAGTAAGTAGATGATATGGAAAAGATGAGTCAATACATGATCTTAATGTAATATGAATAAGTATTTTGAGCATTTATAGTATGTACTAGCTTCTACATGTATGACTTCAATCTTCAGCAACCATTTGGAGCATATAGAGGTATCATCATTATAGACCCATTTCCCAGATGAAGAAGCTAATGACCAGAAAGGAAGAAAGTGACTTCTTCATAGTTAGAAAGCCAGACCATTGAAGTGTTAGTTTGGGAGGTGGCCAAGCTCATACTCATTGCTCTTATTCCAACTGAGACTAAGTAAAGTCGATTAAGATTGTAGTAGGAGCCATGAAGAAGATAAAGCAGGATGAGGGACAGAGCAGGATCATGAACTGGGGCCTGTTTTGGATGGGGTGGTCGGGGGAAAGGGTGCCTAAGAGGACGGTGCCCAGTACCCCCAACTGCAATCTGAACGATGGGAGGGAGGTTCCAGAGCTGTGATGCTCCCCCAGCAGGGCTCATGGAAGCTTCTGGCAGGAAGGATTGAATACGCTGCCTGTGCCCTAGGCTGGTTCATTAGGGCCTTAAAAGGGGGGAAGAACAGAGGTGACTGTAATTGTTACAATCTTACCTTTGGGCCTTAGGGATTCTGTCTTCCAACCTCAGCTCAGTAATAACCTGCGCCTGCCCCCCAGGCTTCCTTTTAGGAAACTGGAGAGAATGGCCTGTTACACTCAAATATGCCATAAAAGTATCACCATTTATTTCAGTGTCTGATGACCTGAGCTTGGGGAGGCTGAGGAGGCTTTGAAAGGGTCTGAAGAGGCTCTTTAGAACAGAGATGAAAAGGGGGTGGGGAATCCTCAATTCTAAACAAAAGAATTGAGATGGGAAGGTAGCCAAACGCTGTTTTTGGAGAGGGTGAGAAGGAAAAGAACAGTATAGATGGTTAGCTGGAAAATGTGGTTTTTAGGTGCCGAGTTAGGTAGGGGGTTTTAGGATCAGGGACTTCCAATGAATGTTTAGTGGTGTCAGTAGGCAAGAAAAAGTTTTTTTCTTGTGGCAATTCTATTCTGTGAGCAGGATGAATGGAGGGGGGCATAGAGACTGACAAACCAGTAAGTAGATGATATGGAAAAGATGAGTCAATACATGATCTTAATGTAATATGAATAAGTATTTTGAGCATTTATAGTATGTACTAGCTTCTACATGTATGACTTCAATCTTCAGCAACCATTTGGAGCATATAGAGGTATCATCATTATAGACCCATTTCCCAGATGAAGAAGCTAATGACCAGAAAGGAAGAAAGTGACTTCTTCATAGTTAGAAAGCCAGACCATTGAAGTGTTAGTTTGGGAGGTGGCCAAGCTCATACTCATTGCTCTTATTCCAACTGAGACTAAGTAAAGTCGATTAAGATTGTAGTAGGAGCCATGAAGAAGATAAAGCAGGATGAGGGACAGAGCAGGATCATGAACTGGGGCCTGTTTTGGATGGGGTGGTCGGGGAAGGCTGCCTAAGAGGACGGTGCCCAGTACCCCCAACTGCAATCTGAACGATGGGAGGGAGGTTCCAGAGCTGTGATGCTCCCCCAGCAGGGCTCATGGAAGCTTCTGGCAGGAAGGATTGAATACGCTGCCTGTGCCCTAGGCTGGTTCATTAGGGCCTTAAAAGGGGGGAAGAACAGAGGTGACTGTAATTGTTACAATCTTACCTTTGGGCCTTAGGGATTCTGTCTTCCAACCTCAGCTCAGTAATAACCTGCGCCTGCCCCCCAGGCTTCCTTTTAGGAAACTGGAGAGAATGGCCTGTTACACTCAAATATGCCATAAAAGTATCACCATTTATTTCAGTGTCTGATGACCTGAGCTTGGGGAGGCTGAGGAGGCTTTGAAAGGGTCTGAAGAGGCTCTTTAGAACAGAGATGAAAAGGGGGTGGGGAATCCTCAATTCTAAACAAAAGAATTGAGATGGGAAGGTAGCCAAACGCTGTTTTTGGAGAGGGTGAGAAGGAAAAGAACAGTATAGATGGTTAGCTGGAAAATGTGGTTTTTAGGTGCCGAGTTTGGGCAGGGTCTCAGGAGTGAGGGTGTTAGGAACTTCACCGTGGACTTCACTCTGGGGCAGCTGGCAGCTTCGGCTTGGTCCTCTGGCCTCCTGGTCGGGCTTCTGAAAAGATGGGGCTTGTGTCTCTAACCGGAGGAATCCAGGGGGGTTCATAGAGGTTGACTCCATGCGACTTTCAAGTTCTCAAGTATCCTATTCCTTGTGAAAGTCCCAGGGTCTGGGTCTGGGATGGTGACTGTGTGTGTGGTACCTTCATGGAGAGAGATGGGTTTGGGCCAGTGGGAAAGAGAGAGACCTCCAGGCACAGAGGGACAGGATTCGATAGGACGCTACGGGAGAGCTTTGCTCTCTTTATTCCATAGTAAATCCTGCACCATGCCACATGCTGTCGAATTCCGTTGCTGCTGCACCACGTGTGATTTAGTTCAAGCTCACTCCTGCAAACAGGAAATGGTCGCTGTTGTATGTGCTATTCATGGAGATAACGTGTCAGGAGCACGACTTGTATAGCACCCCACCCCCAGATGGTGGGAAGTGTTGGGGTGGTCCTTGGAGGACGGGGAGAACGAGAGAACAGGGACGGGGAGGGAGCTTCCGGGCTGGACCTGGTACAGTCAGTCAGGCAGGGGCATCATTTGGGAGGAAAATATTGATGTACCCTTTTTGGCGTTGAACCTCAAGTTTGGGTTTTGCAGACGTATGTGTGAATTTTAAAATGTTTTCCAAGCATCCGAGTTTGCATGTTAGGTTACCGTAGCTATCCACTCCTATGGACACGTCTCATTGGAATGTTTTCAAGACTCTGAAAACACGAGGCTTTCAAGGCTGGGCGGGCGACGTGTTCAGGTTCACCCCCCACCTCCACCCCCACCCTTTTTGGCAAAACCATGCAAACATTGGTATTCAAAAATATTTTGTTACTTTTCTTGGCAACGTGTCCTAAGAAGGAATTGCAACACAGCCTCTGAGTTAGGAGGCAACTTTCTGGGGAGAAGGCAGGGGGGTGGGGAGGTTTGGAGTTTGAATCAAAAACAGACACCGCAGCTTTAATAAAATAAATGAAGCGAAGCCCTTTCAGCTCACTGCGGACCGTATTGGTGCGGGTCAGGCGGCCTAGTGGAAATTGACAGGCTGAGAACTGGGACATAAACAAAAATGTCAGTCCCTGGGAGTCTTGTTCACTGGACAATGTCTCAATTGTTTCCTTGGTTTTCAAGGCAGCAGGGGAGAGTGGAATATTAACTGTTTACTGCCCAAGGCTGAACTGGGAAATTGCTTTGAGAAGGAAGAAAAAAAAAAAAAGACAGAAAATCACATTTTTATTTAGAAACTATTAAACCAGTTGGTAAGGGGTAGAAAAGTGTGGATTGTTTCTTAATCACTTGCTGTTCAGGTCCATGATCCTGGGTACCGTTTGTGTGTGTGTGTGTGTGTGTGTGTGTGTGTGTAAAGGGAGAATAGGGTGTTTTCCTTTTAAATTTGAATGGTTAGCCTTGCATTTAATCAATTTTTAGAGGTAACTGCCCCATAAGTTACACGCACCCAGAGGATACGACAGTGGGGATAGGGAAGGAAGTGAGATTTCTAACAATTTGAATTTTAGCTTTCAGCTGATATCCTGTTAGTGTTTGTTCCTCTTTAAAATGCCTTGATGGAATAAAAACCAAGTGCTTGGAATTTTATAAAAGAAAACGTATTCTACTACCCATAAGAATACACTTAGTGATAAAGGGGAAAAAGTAAGTATATCTTAAAGAACTGGGTACACGAAAAGTTCAGATTTCTATTCACACTTGAATTTAGTTGATTAGAGAAAACAAACAGCAAAGCCTGGTATATCAGCCTTTATCTGGGCAAAGTTCAAAACTCAACTGGTAATTACCTCCTTAGAAGCTTTAAAAGGACTGCGTTGTTACAGAGACCAAACCTACTTTCTCAGGACAGAAGGCCCTGGGGTTGTTTGTTAGATAAACGTGTTTTAATAAATAAGGGTCAAGGGAGAGGTTCACTTTCTTGGAAGACTCCCTGATAAGTAGAAGTGGTTGCCCTTCTCTCCTTTTTGACTTTGAAGCCAGAGGCTTGTAGCAGCTAAAGTCAGCCCTGGCTCCCGCTTCCTGTCAGACAGGAAATCACTTCCTTAGCCAAAATTACAAGCTGTGGCAAAACTCCCCGGCCACACCGAAAAGAGCCTGTTTTTCCCAGAAGACTGTGTTTCTAGATGCGGAAGCATAAATTGGTACACCCTGTGATCGTGCCCAAAATACCCAGGGGAGAGGGAGCCGGAAGGAGGGTGCCCTCCCTAAGGTGAAGGCACCACCGGCAGTGGTGGTGGGCTTGGCCACCCTGGTTTGAGCGAGGGGTGGTGTGGGGTGACCAGCTGCCCTGTGAAGAGGAATTTGTAGCTGCCATGGGGAGCCCTGGCCTCATTGAGCCCATCGGAATTCATGTGCAGGAGGCGTCTCACCTTGCTCATGTGGGAGCTGTGAGGTCTTGAGGATGGTCGTCAAGTAAACTGTCCTTGATGACGCCCCAGATTCAGGAGACCTCGGGAATCCATTGTCAAGCTTTCTGTGTATATTCACCCTCTTTCCCATTTGTCTACTGTTCAGGGATCTAAGGACACTCCCCTTCCAGGTACGTTAACTTGTCAAGAAGTTTAAGCTTCTTTCAGGAGACAGTCTGGTGACTTTTAGGGTTACTGGTGGCATATCGCCCATGTGCCGCAGGAGGTGGTGTGGGTTGCATTTCTTGGTCACTCCACAAAGAGCACAGCGATGATGGCAACTCTACCTGCCCCTCCTGGGTGGAGTGTGCCCCGAGGGCCAGTATCTCCACCTGGGATACCAACTAGGACAAACTGACTTTCTGGACACATCTGCTTCAACTAAGGGTGGATGAAACCTCTGCCATGATTTGTAAAACTTCAGTCTTTGTAAAACTTCAGTCTTCACTTCACCTTCCATCAAGGTATTCATCAGTGTGTTTGTCATCATCATGGCAGGCACTAAATTCGAAACATCCAGATCGTAAGTCTTCCCCATGGTCTTCTCTCGCCAAGACTTTGGCGGAAAGAAAAGACTGTTGAGATGAAAGGGCAGTGAGTGAACTGCCCACCTTTTCTCCCTTCCTCCCACCTCGGACAGCTATTGATTCTCACCTGGAGCTGTACGGTCCATGTTCTGATTCAAAACATCAGCCAGTGACTACACAAGCAGATTAAAAGTCGGCCCCTGCATCCTTTAGCCCCCTTTTTTTAAGCCAGAGGCTTGTAGCAGCTAAAGTCAGCCCTGGCTCCGCTTCCTGTCAGACAGGAAATCACTTCCTTAGCCAAAATTACAAGCTGTGGCAAAACTCCCCGGCCACACCGAAAAGAGCCTGTTTTTCCCAGAAGACTGTGTTTCTAGATGCGGAAGCATAAATTGGTACACCCTGTGATCGTGCCCAAAATACCCAGGGAGAGGGAGCCGGAAGGAGGTGCCCTCCCTAAGGTGAAGGCACCACCGGCAGTGGTGGTGGGCTTGGCCACCCTGGTTTGAGCGAGGGGTGGGGTGGGGTGACCAGCTGCCCTGTGAAGAGGAAGTTGTAGCTGCCATGGGGAGCCCTGGCCTCAGTGAGCCCATCGAATTCATGTGCAGGAGGCGTCTCACCTTGCTCATGTGGGAGCTGTGAGGTCTTGAGGATGGTCGTCAAGTAAACTGTCCTTGATGACGCCCCAGATTCAGGAGACCTCGGGAATCCATTGTCAAGCTTTCTGTGTATATTCACCCTCTTTCCCATTTGTCTACTGTTCAGGGATCTAAGGACACTCCCCTTCCAGGTACGTTAACTTGTCAAGAAGTTTAAGCTTCTTTCAGGAGACAGTCTGGTGACTTTTAGGGTTACTGGTGGCATATCGCCCATGTGCCGCAGGAGGTGGTGTGGGTTGCATTTCTTGGTCACTCCACAAAGAGCACAGCGATGATGGCAACTCTACCTGCCCCTCCTGGGTGGAGTGTGCCCCGAGGGCCAGTATCTCCACCTGGGATACCAACTAGGACAAACTGACTTTCTGGACACATCTGCTTCAACTAAGGGTGGATGAAACCTCTGCCATGATTTGTAAAACTTCAGTCTTTGTAAAACTTCAGTCTTCACTTCACCTTCCATCAAGGTATTCATCAGTGTGTTTGTCATCATCATGGCAGGCACTAAATTCGAAACATCCAGATCGTAAGTCTTCCCCATGGTCTTCTCTCGCCAAGACTTTGGCGGAAAGAAAAGACTGTTGAGATGAAAGGGCAGTGAGTGAACTGCCCACCTTTTCTCCCTTCCTCCCACCTCGGACAGCTATTGATTCTCACCTGGAGCTGTACGGTCCATGTTCTGATCTTTTTCCTGACAAAGGGACTACCCAGTTCATCAGCCAGTGACTACACAAGCAGATTAAAAGTCGGCACTGCCTGCCCTCTCGTGAATCTCCGTGGTTTTCATCTCTCCCTCCTCAAGAGTTGAAAGATGTTTCTAGAAGAATCTCCAGTGACTGAGAAGTGCAGAGAGCTTTGCAAGCATGACATGAAGAAATAGGAGGAAAGGGGCAGATATCATCATTCTACATCTGTTTGTTTTGTTGTTAACAAAGGGCAGGAGACTCTTACAAAACTTCTGTTGGGGTCAGGGGAGGGCGTGGGGAGGGAAAGGTTAAACTTACATCATGGCTGAAAGAGTTTGGACTTACTGTTCAGTAGAACTGCTCCTGTAGAAGAAATGAATCTCAAAGAGGACTGACCCTCCACCATCCAGTGAATCCTTATTCCCTTCTCCACTGTTGAACTCTGGATGCCTCTTCAGCTGGTTCTCCTCTGCCTCCAGCTCCTCTGCCCAACCTGCACTCACTGTCACTGCACCATCTTGAAACTGACTGCCTTGTGCCAAGACTGAAGGCTCCATAGTCAGTTCATCTCTCTCTGTCCCCTTGTGCCCACAGTATACGTCCAGCTGAAGTCATGAGAAAGTGGACCACGTCCATTTCCCAAATGCAAGGCATCACCACCTGGTAGGAATATCAGTTAACTTTTTCCTAATGTTAGGGGTTTCTTCTACTTTTTTGGTCACGTTTCTTTCTTGTGTGGTTCTTTTATGGCCCTAGTACATTTTTATTTTCAGTTTGTTTCCCTCCCCTTTTGTGGAGGAGAGATGTGTGGCAAATGAGGGGAAAGCAGGTAAGAGTGACCTTTCCAGACCAGATTGTTTAGTGTACGCCATCTAGGTAAAAAAAAAAAAAATCAACCCAATTTAGGGCCCATTAAGCATTAAGTATTTTAATAGCAGTTAAATTGTATAGTCTGGGGAAGGGAGTGAACCAAGACAGGAGGTCAAAGCTTTGTGTTCTGTTACAATTCCCCTGGGGTCTTGGGCCCGAGGGACACTCTGGGGTCTTAATAAATAAATGAGTTTCATTTTGAGGTCTTTACTATTCAAGATTGACTAATAAATTGGATATGATGCGTCTCTTTAACAAGAGGTGGGGATGGGAGAGGGGATGAATATGTGTGTGTGTTGTGTGTGTGTATAGACACACATATACCATGAATAATTTCGGGGAACTGTGTGTAAAATAGACAATGCGCCGAGTGAACTCCGGGCCCGGGAGCTTGGCGTTCCAGTCCTCTCGCCCCTACTTGACCACAGTGCTCACAATTCGGACAGTGTTTCTGTTATGAAGTCACATACTTCCTGCGATCTCTCTAGGGACAGGCTTACTTACTAAACCCAGCTTTAAGAACTCCTCTTAGCTTCTGAACCGAGCCTCCCCGCTCCCCATTGTCTCCAAGTCTTCTGTTCTTGGGGCAGTATTATTTAGAGATGTAAATTTGACCCTGGAGAGAAAGACTCTCTGATGACAAGCTAATGCTTGTGTTTACTAATAAACTTCCCCTTTTACAGTCATTGGCTTCAGGGCCCCAAACCAAACTCTTAGGCTGCTTTTATGCTGGGCCAAAGACATACTCCTTGTTCCTCCCAGTTTCTTAAACAATGAAGCCAGGACATTTTACAGGGCTGTCTATTGGTGAATGGGCCGACAGGGCCTGGGATACAGCCCTGCTCTGGCTGGAGGGCGCGCGGTGGGGTGGGGTGGGGAGGGAAGAGTGGCAGAGATGGGAGCCTGGGTCCTGGGACCCTAGGTGGATTCTGCAAGCTGAAGGAAAGGACGCTGGTTGTGACAGTATTTGGATTCTATTATCTGAAGCTGTTGAATCGAATCTACTACCTCTGCCTCCCAGTCCGCCCTCTCCTCCTGGCTGGGCTTTTCTTGAGACGCCTCAAGTGGCTGATTCTGAGTCTCTCCCAGGGAGTCAGAGACTGGGGAAAGAAAAAGGGACCAAGAAAAGAGCGATATTTAGCAAAAAGGGGACTGTGTCAAGAGATTTTGTAAGTATTAAACCAAAGAGCCAAGCCACAGCACAATTAGACAGCAGAAGAGTGTGTGTTCATATCTGTGCACACTCATGGGTGTGTGTGCGCATGCATGTACAAGTGTGTCACATGTGTTTTGTTGGATGAGCTGTTAGGTGTCACCTGTGCTGATTTAAGGAAGTTCCTGAACGGCTGTGGGATTCCTGAAATAGATGAGTCTAGGGGGCTCCTGGGAGGAAGGAAGAGGTGAGGAGATAGATGGTTGAGCACTGCCTGGGTCTGTCCTGGCCCCCACCATCTTGCTTTTCATCTCCCAAATGGGCAGCCTTTCCCTTGGGATGTTTTGGCTAGGCTTCCAGTTGGGCCTCCAGCGTCTCTTGCTGGAGACTTTTATTCTTGGCCTCAGCTGCAGAGACCCTTGTACCTTTAAGGTTAGGCTTCCCCTAGGTGAAAGGGAGGGCCCTGGCCAAAGCAGGCTCCAAATGGTGGCAGCAGAGGTATTTCCTAGCTCGATCCAGGCTTTGCAGGAGGCTGGTACACATGGTAACGGGGGAGCCCGTTCACATCTGCTTTTATTTTTCCCATTTCTGCAGGCCAGACTGAAAGCTTAATACATTGTATGAAACCCAAGTAAGCATGGATGTTAAAGCACATTAAATAAATTACATAAGTATGCCTACCTGTAACACTTTTATAAGGTAAATGCACGTGGGTTATTTTGCCATAAACGTGCACACGGACCAAGATGTATTCTAAAGCCCCCTTGTTTCAGGCCTGCCGCTGGTGAAGGTACTACTGTTCCCCAGCTCCTCGCTTCTCTCCCTGGCAGCTCGGCAGCCGGGCTTGGAAAATGCGATAATGATGCCGTAAGTACTCTAGTGCAAAAGTTGTTTTTTGTTCCAAAACATTGCCAGTTCACGGCATATAAAACTAGCATGGATGCTTCAGCCAGTTTTTCTTCTTCCCCAAATAAGGCAAGCATTAATGAAACAGCTGAGGGCCTGGGAAAATATTCTGTCATTCCTTCAAGTGAAATTTTGTCCCCTCTCTAGGCAGGCCCGTAGATTTTTAGCTGAAGTATAAATAAGTGTCTAGCCAGCGTGTGTTGAATAGTAGCCTCTGCCGCTAAACGTGTTTATTGCGATTGTTACCTCTAATAACTGTTGATCTAAAGAACACTGTGTCTTCATGTTTCACCACATATTCATCCAGTGATGAGAAGGCTTCGAGGGAACTAGGAACAGGCTATCCCATTCTAGGGAGAGACAAAGATTGGATTGGCAAGGAAGTTCATTAGGGTTTTTGGTTTGATGGCTTGAAAACACCTGCACAGACATTTTGGCCAACCCAGTAAGTGTAGCCAGGCTTCCTGAGCTGCCTGTCACTGGACGTACAAACCAGGAAGGTGGGTCAGGCAGGGTTCCAGATCCCAAAGGCAGTGTCCACTTTGGCTAGGCTTCCAGTTGGGCCTCCAGCGTCTCTTGCTGGAGACTTTTATTCTTGGCCTCAGCTGCAGAGACCCTTGTACCTTTAAGGTTAGGCTTCCCCTAGGTGAAAGGGAGGGCCCTGGCCAAAGCAGGCTCCAAATGGTGGCAGCAGAGGTATTTCCTAGCTCGATCCAGGCTTTGCAGGAGGCTGGTACACATGGTAACGGGGGAGCCCGTTCACATCTGCTTTTATTTTTCCCATTTCTGCAGGCCAGACTGAAAGCTTAATACATTGTATGAAACCCAAGTAAGCATGGATGTTAAAGCACATTAAATAAATTACATAAGTATGCCTACCTGTAACACTTT
Organism: Tragulus kanchil; assembly: GCA_022376925.1. Classification (NCBI taxonomy): domain Eukaryota; kingdom Metazoa; phylum Chordata; class Mammalia; order Artiodactyla; family Tragulidae; genus Tragulus; species Tragulus kanchil. The sequence goes on along the minus strand of JAIOJX010000005.1, from coordinate 127,173,950 downwards.
TATAAGGTAAATGCACGTGGGTTATTTTGCCATAAACGTGCACACGGACCAAGATGTATTCTAAAGCCCCCTTGTTTCAGGCCTGCCGCTGGTGAAGGTACTACTGTTCCCCAGCTCCTCGCTTCTCTCCCTGGCAGCTCGGCAGCCGGGCTTGGAAAATGCGATAATGATGCCGTAAGTACTCTAGTGCAAAAGTTGTTTTTTGTTCCAAAACATTGCCAGTTCACGGCATATAAAACTAGCATGGATGCTTCAGCCAGTTTTTCTTCTTCCCCAAATAAGGCAAGCATTAATGAAACAGCTGAGGGCCTGGGAAAATATTCTGTCATTCCTTCAAGTGAAATTTTGTCCCCTCTCTAGGCAGGCCCGTAGATTTTTAGCTGAAGTATAAATAAGTGTCTAGCCAGCGTGTGTTGAATAGTAGCCTCTGCCGCTAAACGTGTTTATTGCGATTGTTACCTCTAATAACTGTTGATCTAAAGAACACTGTGTCTTCATGTTTCACCACATATTCATCCAGTGATGAGAAGGCTTCGAGGGAACTAGGAACAGGCTATCCCATTCTAGGGAGAGACAAAGATTGGATTGGCAAGGAAGTTCATTAGGGTTTTTGGTTTGATGGCTTGAAAACACCTGCACAGACATTTTGGCCAACCCAGTAAGTGTAGCCAGGCTTCCTGAGCTGCCTGTCACTGGACGTACAAACCAGGAAGGTGGGTCAGGCAGGGTTCCAGATCCCAAAGGCAGTGTCCACTCTGGTACCCACTGCTCTTTCTGGAACCCAGTGGTAGGCAGGTGGTTTATGTGGCCCGGTGTGAGTCCTGCCTACCAGGCCAGCAGCCTCATGGGTTGGCAGGAGGCCTGTTTGAATGTGGGGAAAGTCGCCTCTTGTTTAGAAGTATGGAATGTAATATCCAAACAGTTGGGAAATATTTTGGGTGGGGTCACAGGCAGGGATGAGAAGATACCCATAGATCCATTCATATAAATGTAAACTATCCCAGGTCCTCATAGTCTGCAGAGTAGGGGGGCACATGTCTTATTTATTAATTCCCTAAAGGGTACCATTTGGGGCCATCCTGTATTTCTTGCCTAGTGCCTTGGAGTAAGGACTTCCTGCCTCCAAACTCACACAAGGTCTGGCTCCTACTACCTGGCCTGTCCACTTGCTGTTACATTATCTTTGTATTGATGGCTTAATGTGGAGCTTCATTTTATTCATCTCTAAACAAAGGGGCTAATCATCGCTTCCAAAGGGGCGGGGCCCTGGAGCCCAGTGCTTAAGAGCACTGCCTTTGAGATGGACACCCCCCACCCACCCCGCTTTAAATTAATTTTTATTTATTTATTTAGGTCTGTCGGGTCTTAGTAGGATCTTCAGTTGTGGCATGTGGAATCTAGTTCCCTGACCAGGGATCGATTCTAGGCCCTGCATTGGGAGCATGGAATCTTAGCCACTGGACCGCCAGGGGAAATTCTGAGAAGATGGACACACTTCAGTTTTCACTTTGACTAGCTGCCTCTTTGCTGTGTCAGCTTGGGAAGTTCCCAATCTGTTTCATTATCAGTAAAGTGAGGGAAATAAGGACTGCCTCCCACGTGGGTTGTAGTCAGGAATGAAAGGTGCTGTGAGTCAGGCGGCTGATAGAGAAACAGCTTCTCAAACAGGATATGCTGCTTTTAGGAGGGTGGTGCTTCAGATACTTGGAGGGCTTTGAAAATAAGTCTTGTGCTCTGGAAAAATTGGGGCAAGGAAGTTCATTAGGGTTTTGGTTTGATGGCTTGAAAACACCTGCACAGACATTTTGGCCAACCCAGTAAGTGTAGCCAGGCTTCCTGAGCTGCCTGTCACTGGACGTAAAACCAGGAAGGTGGGTCAGGCAGGGTTCCAGATCCCAAAGGCAGTGTCCACTCTGGTACCCACTGCTCTTTCTGGAACCCAGTGGTAGGCAGGTGGTTTATGTGGCCCGGTGTGAGTCCTGCCTACCAGGCCAGCAGCCTCATGGGTTGGCAGGAGGCCTGTTTGAATGTGGGGAAAGTCGCCTCTTGTTTAGAAGTATGGAATGTAATATCCAAACAGTTGGGAAATATTTTGGGTGGGGTCACAGGCAGGGATGAGAAGATACCCATAGATCCATTCATATAAATGTAAACTATCCCAGGTCCTCATAGTCTGCAGAGTAGGGGGGCACATGTCTTATTTATTAATTCCCTAAAGGGTACCATTTGGGGCCATCCTGTATTTCTTGCCTAGTGCCTTGGAGTAAGGACTTCCTGCCTCCAAACTCACACAAGGTCTGGCTCCTACTACCTGGCCTGTCCACTTGCTGTTACATTATCTTTGTATTGATGGCTTAATGTGGAGCTTCATTTTATTCATCTCTAAACAAAGGGGCTAATCATCGCTTCCAAAGGGGCGGGGCCCTGGAGCCCAGTGCTTAAGAGCACTGCCTTTGAGATGGACACCCCCCACCCACCCCGCTTTAAATTAATTTTTATTTATTTATTTAGGTCTGTCGGGTCTTAGTAGGATCTTCAGTTGTGGCATGTGGAATCTAGTTCCCTGACCAGGGATCGATTCTAGGCCCTGCATTGGGAGCATGGAATCTTAGCCACTGGACCGCCAGGGAAGTTCTGAGAAGATGGACACACTTCAGTTTTCACTTTGACTAGCTGCCTCTTTGCTGTGTCAGCTTGGGAAGTTCCCAATCTGTTTCATTATCAGTAAAGTGAGGGAAATAAGGACTGCCTCCCACGTGGGTTGTAGTCAGGAATGAAAGGTGCTGTGAGTCAGGCGGCTGATAGAGAAACAGCTTCTCAAACAGGATATGCTGCTTTTAGGAGGGTGGTGCTTCAGATACTTGGAGGGCTTTGAAAATAAGTCTTGTGCTCTGGAAATAAGTTTAAGGCTCTGCCAGTACTTATTTTCAGGGAGTAAAGAAGCATGACTATTTCACATTTATCTATCTATCACACGCCTCTTCATTTCAGAAATGTCAACATGAAGCAACAGTGTACGTCCTAGGATGGAGAAACTATGCCTGTGTATGTTTGTAATTTGAGTAAAAGCTGTGCTGTTCATAGCTCTAAATTTCAAAAGAATGCTGCTTAAGAAGCTTCCAAACCCACTTTTGATCACATAAAGGTGTAGGATTTGAATGGACCAGAGTTTTAAGATGTACTGAAAGAGGAAAAGCAGAGCAGAGTCAAGAAATGGGATCGGCCAAAGATCAACACTTAAAAGATCATGTGGGGCTTCCCCTGGTGGTCCAGTGGGTAAGGACACCGCCTTGCAGTGCAAGGGGCGCCGGTTCGAGCCCTGGCCTGGGAAGATCCCACGTGCCGCGGAGCGGCTGGACTGATGTGTCCAATTACCGAGCCAGAGCTCTGGAGCGCATGCGCCCAGAGCCGGTGCTCTGTGACAACAGAGGCCACTGCGATGGGAGGCCCACAGGAGCCAAAGAACAAAGACAGATGAGTATAGAGAAACGAAAGACCAATAGAAGTGGCCCGCCTGCTCCCCTCCCTCCCCAACCAGACCTCCGCCCAAAATAAATAAATAAATAAATCTTTAAAAAAAAAAAAAAAAAGATCATGTGGACCAATTCTGCAGGATTCTGTTAACGAAGATTCTGCAGTTCCACGTTTTCACCTTGGTTTTGACCATTAAAGGGAGGTGCTCGTATTGATAGATGGTGAGTCTGGGCTGCTGTGCAGAGCTGCTTCTGCGTAAGCGCACTGTCAAAACTCTGTCTACATGCCAGTCTTAGCCCGTCTCCCCTTTGGAAGGGTTGGGCTTCAGCATGAGTGGGAACGATGACTACAGAGGCTTCACCAGAAGGCGATATTTGAGCATTTAATGTCCTCCTGTTCGACTGTATTCTGTTGGGAAGAACCGGCACCTCACATTAACCTTCCTGTAAATGGGGATGCATTTGAACATGCAGTGGAAGAATGGCCCAGAGAGGATGCATTTCTGCTATGAGCAATTTTGAATAAATCAACATACTCGCCCACAGTTATTAACATATTACAAGCATTGGACAGTGATATATACTTTGAGGTCCTTGAACTAAATCTACCAGCTGAGCATCTGCAGGATGGGCTCCTGAAGGCCCAGAGTTCTGGGTGTTGAGGTTGTCATACAAAGAAATGAACTGCAGACCACTGGCAGAAAGGATTTTCTGGTAATACTCAGCCCAAAGTAAATTTTCAAATGCTGGGACTGCTGCACAGAATTGACTGATGTCAGATTAATTGGATCTGGACTTCTAAATGTGGGTCAGTTTGGGTTGGAAGTGATTTTATTATCCACAAACCTCTTTGTACCTCGTTTTCCCCCAGAAATACTCAACCATAATTTTTCTCTGTTGCCAAGGCTCTCTTGTGAAGCTTCCGAGAAGCAATATATTTTTCTGTTAGGTTTCATAAGTAGTGCTAGGCTTTTGATGTAATTATGTTTAGATTTCACAGAAACGTTCAATGTGTTGAAAGTTAAATTCCAGGGCAGAAAGGAATGAGTCCTGGGCTCAGACCCAGGGAGCCTGAGTCCTTGTGTTCCTTCTGTCAGAAACTTGCCGTGTGACCCTGGGCAAGTCTTGGCATGTTTTATTTCATAGGCTTTAAAAGAGAAAAATAGGGGTTATGTATGATTAAGGTTTTTTGGTCCTTTATAGCTTGGAAACTTAAGAGATTCAATGATCTGGGTCCTCTGTTGTGACTATAAAATGGAAAATAGAGTCAGTGGACAGAGCCTTATAATCTTGGAAGGCCAGCCTTCTCCTCAAATTCTTCTCTCTTTCATCTGTGGGTACCCTTTAAAAACCCCTAACTGGGGACACATCTTCCTCCGTGGCATTTAGTATAACTTTATGGACATCAGTTCAACTCTGAGGTCCCTTTCAGAAAGTTAGTGTTTTGTTTTTTTTTTTTAAGTCTTAAGTGCCTTATTAAACCTGCTGAGGAGATAACAGTCTAGGCACCATTTATCACATGTGAGAACAGTCTAGACTTAACTCCCCTTTTAAAAAATGAAACATACACCTATTTCCAGTCTGAACAAAATGTAACCCTTTTTTTCCTACACAAAGTCTTCAGGCCCCTCTGCTCTATACCCTCTTGCTCACTGATGACAGTTGACAAGGGGTTACATATTTGGGTAAAAAAGGAGCTCACCTGAATGATGATTACCCAGAAGCCCTTGTGAGTGGTCTAGGATTCTGGGAGGGGTTGAGGAGGACGTGGACTTGGGGAACAAGGGATGCAGCTTGGGTGCTGTCAATCTTGGGGATTTCTTTTAAGGCTACAGAGGAGAACCGGGAAGAAGAGACCCTGCCGTGGTGGTTTCGCCTCCCACAGGCACCTTCTGGAATTCAGCAGCTAGAGAGGGGCTGGAGGCCATTGGCGACCCCAGGCTGCTGGAGGCCGGGGCAGGAGTTGCTCCACACCGAGATGTGGCTCAGCCCTTGGCCTGTCTCCTCTCATCTTTGTGTGTCATCTCTTAACCCTTCTCCATCTGCGGGCCGCTTGCTTTCTGCACCTTCATGCTCTCTGCCTGGGTCCCCTCATCCTCCTTACATCCACGCTCACCCTTCACCTCAGCCCTTTCACCTCATGGACCCTATCCTAGCGTTTCCTCTAGAAACTTGCCGTGTGACCCTGGGCAAGTCTTGGCATGTTTTATTTCATAGGCTTTAAAAGAGAAAAATAGGGGTTATGTATGATTAAGGTTTTTTGGTCCTTTATAGCTTGGAAACTTAAGAGATTCAATGATCTGGGTCCTCTGTTGTGACTATAAAATGGAAAATAGAGTCAGTGGACAGAGCCTTATAATCTTGGAAGGCCAGCCTTCTCCTCAAATTCTTCTCTCTTTCATCTGTGGGTACCCTTTAAAAACCCCTAACTGGGGACACATCTTCCTCCGTGGCATTTAGTATAACTTTATGGACATCAGTTCAACTCTGAGGTCCCTTTCAGAAAGTTAGTGTTTTGTTTTTTTTTTTTAAGTCTTAAGTGCCTTATTAAACCTGCTGAGGAGATAACAGTCTAGGCACCATTTATCACATGTGAGAACAGTCTAGACTTAACTCCCCTTTTAAAAAATGAAACATACACCTATTTCCAGTCTGAACAAAATGTAACCCTTTTTTTCCTACACAAAGTCTTCAGGCCCCTCTGCTCTATACCCTCTTGCTCACTGATGACAGTTGACAAGGGGTTACATATTTGGGTAAAAAAGGAGCTCACCTGAATGATGATTACCCAGAAGCCCTTGTGAGTGGTCTAGGATTCTGGGGAGGGGGTTGAGGAGGACGTGGACTTGGGGAACAAGGGATGCAGCTTGGGTGCTGTCAATCTTGGGGATTTCTTTTAAGGCTACAGAGGAGAACCGGGAAGAAGAGACCCTGCCGTGGTGGTTTCGCCTCCCACAGGCACCTTCTGGAATTCAGCAGCTAGAGAGGGGCTGGAGGCCATTGGCGACCCCAGGCTGCTGGAGGCCGGGGCAGGAGTTGCTCCACACCGAGATGTGGCTCAGCCCTTGGCCTGTCTCCTCTCATCTTTGTGTGTCATCTCTTAACCCTTCTCCATCTGCGGGCCGCTTGCTTTCTGCACCTTCATGCTCTCTGCCTGGGTCCCCTCATCCTCCTTACATCCACGCTCACCCTTCACCTCAGCCCTTTCACCTCATGGACTCCTGCCCTATATCCCTTTACCTTTGCCTCTCAGTTCATTCTGAGTTCCCGATGAAGGAAGCAAGAACCCCTAAAAAAACCCAAGAGGGAGAATTTGGCCCCCTGCCCTTGGTTTGGCTGGGGAGTCTGTGCCTGTTGACGGCCCCTGTCCAGCCTCGGTCATCCTTGAGTAAGATGCTGCCTCCGGTCCAGTCAGCAGGGAGGGGCTGGCACATGGCTGAGAATGTGCAGCCCGGGGTGGGGTGGACCCCTCGGAAGTGGGCGGTAGGTGTGGTAGGTAGGGTGGTATGTCTAGCTCAGAGGAGAAGCAAGTCTGTAACAGAAGCCTGTTTCTTTCTGCTGCCCTGTGTCAAAGAAGCCTTCCAGAAGGATGTGCTGGGGCCACGCGAACAACCGCAGACACTCAGATATTATTTAGAAATGGAATTGGGACATGGTTGAAGAGTAGACTTGTCTGGTCTTCTGCGTGTTGAGGGATTGTGTGTCCACTGGGCACATCAGAAGTTCACTCAGGGCATCCCCTGCTCCTGTTCTCAGGCCTGCTGGTTGACACTGGGGTCTGCAAGGGCTAAACCACCTATTAGAGAATACTAGTGGAGGGAACGCTGGCAGGGCCTTCCGTTTGCTAATTCCCTATTCCAGGTTCTAAGCACAAATTCTGCAGCTGTCTTCCTTGTCTTCTAATATTCCTTTCCACCACATAGAATCTCTGCGTTCCATCACATTGTGTAGTGGAACAGTGATGTGTGGGGTGTGTAGGATGGCCCCCTGACACATCCCCCATCTGGGATGGTCCATGGGGTTGTGGCCGGGGTGAGTGTGCACCATGTATTTTCCTCCCACAGGCACCTTCTGGAATTCAGCAGCTAGAGAGGGCTGGAGGCCATTGGCGACCCCAGGCTGCTGGAGGCCGGGGCAGGAGTTGCTCCACACCGAGATGTGGCTCAGCCCTTGGCCCGTCTCCTCGCCTCTTTGTGTGTCCTCTCTTAACCCTTCTCCATCTGCGGCCGCTTGCTTTCTGCACCTTCATGCTCTCTGCCTGGGTCCCCTCATCCTCCTTACATCCACGCTCACCCTTCACCTCAGCCCTTTCACCTCATGGACTCCTGCCCTATATCCCTTTACCTTTGCCTCTCAGTTCATTCTGAGTTCCCGATGAAGGAAGCAAGAACCCCTAAAAAAACCCAAGAGGGAGAATTTGGCCCCCTGCCCTTGGTTTGGCTGGGGAGTCTGTGCCTGTTGACGGCCCCTGTCCAGCCTCGGTCATCCTTGAGTAAGATGCTGCCTCCGGTCCAGTCAGCAGGGAGGGGCTGGCACATGGCTGAGAATGTGCAGCCCGGGGTGGGGTGGACCCCTCGGAAGTGGGCGGTAGGTGTGGTAGGTAGGGTGGTATGTCTAGCTCAGAGGGAGAAGCAAGTCTGTAACAGAAGCCTGTTTCTTTCTGCTGCCCTGTGTCAAAGAAGCCTTCCAGAAGGATGTGCTGGGGCCACGCGAACAACCGCAGACACTCAGATATTATTTAGAAATGGAATTGGGACATGGTTGAAGAGTAGACTTGTCTGGTCTTCTGCGTGTTGAGGGATTGTGTGTCCACTGGGCACATCAGAAGTTCACTCAGGGCATCCCCTGCTCCTGTTCTCAGGCCTGCTGGTTGACACTGGGGTCTGCAAGGGCTAAACCACCTATTAGAGAATACTAGTGGAGGGAACGCTGGCAGGGCCTTCCGTTTGCTAATTCCCTATTCCAGGTTCTAAGCACAAATTCTGCAGCTGTCTTCCTTGTCTTCTAATATTCCTTTCCACCACATAGAATCTCTGCGTTCCATCACATTGTGTAGTGGAACAGTGATGTGTGGGGTGTGTAGGATGGCAGACACACACACATGCACACACATACCCACAAACACACCGTCTGGGAGAGGTCCATGTTGTGGCCGTTAACCTGGAAGAAGGGACCTTCTGTGTTGCTGGTGACTTGAGTGTTGAGTGTGCACACATGTATTTTGGAAACAACCTCTGTGAAAATTCTAAGGGCCAACTGACGGCCTCACCAAATGCCTTGGGGTCTTATTCAGGGCAAAGGATTTTAGTAGGGGTGGTTGATGGGTACCCTGCAGGGAAACAGACCAGCCACCGCTTAGAAGCTATAGATGGACTGGCCAAGATTTCTGGCGCCATTCCTTATTACCTGTGTGATAGAGCAAAGTTACCACACCTGGAATTCCCTCCCTCCCTCTTTAAAACATTTAAGGAAAAGCTCCTTTAGTGTAACTCTGTAGTGACAGGTACCAGAAACCCCACCTAAGCAAGGTTAAACAAGGAAAAGGGGGGCTCTTGGGTTGCCGTAACTAACTTTTGGGAATGACAGAGGGAGAGCTTGCTTAAGGGACAGTGAACGACTGTCCCACGAGGGGACCCAGCGCTCAGGTCTCCATGTCCACTTGCTGTGGAGCTTCGATGGAAAAGCCTGGAGGACGGGTGGGGTCATAGGCTTTCATCCTTAGCTGGAGGTCTCTGCGGCTCTTGCCCCAACTTTATTCAGAATTCCGGGTCAGGATTCTGATTGGTCTCACTGGATCAGCTGGTCTCGTTTCTGGACCAATCATTTAGGCTAGGAAAGGGCAGATCGGGTGAGCAGATGGAGGTTCCTATTGGATCCCATGACTCACTGGTGCTAAGGAAATTTCCCGAGGGGATTATCAGAAGTTGGTCTTTAAATCATTGTACTGAGTTTTGCATTAAATGGGTGATGTGAAGGGCATCCCCTGCTCCTGTTCTCAGGCCTGCTGGTTGACACTGGGGTCTGCAAGGGCTAAACCACCTATTAGAGAATACTAGTGGAGGGAACGCTGGCAGGGCCTTCCGTTTGCTAATTCCCTATTCCAGGTTCTAAGCACAAATTCTGCAGCTGTCTTCCTTGTCTTCTAATATTCCTTTCCACCACATAGAATCTCTGCGTTCCATCACATTGTGTAGTGGAACAGTGATGTGTGGGGTGTGTAGGATGGCAGACACACACACATGCACACACATACCCACAAACACACCGTCTGGGAGAGGTCCATGTTGTGGCCGTTAACCTGGAAGAAGGGACCTTCTGTGTTGCTGGTGACTTGAGTGTTGAGTGTGCACACATGTATTTTGGAAACAACCTCTGTGAAAATTCTAAGGGCCAACTGACGGCCTCACCAAATGCCTTGGGGTCTTATTCAGGGCAAAGGATTTTAGTAGGGGTGGTTGATGGGTACCCTGCAGGGAAACAGACCAGCCACCGCTTAGAAGCTATAGATGGACTGGCCAAGATTTCTGGCGCCATTCCTTATTACCTGTGTGATAGAGCAAAGTTACCACACCTGGAATTCCCTCCCTCCCTCTTTAAAACATTTAAGGAAAAGCTCCTTTAGTGTAACTCTGTAGTGACAGGTACCAGAAACCCCACCTAAGCAAGGTTAAACAAGGAAAAGGGGAGCTCTTGGGTTGCCGTAACTAACTTTTGGGAATGACAGAGGGAGAGCTTGCTTAAGGGACAGTGAACGACTGTCCCACGAGGGGACCCAGCGCTCAGGTCTCCATGTCCACTTGCTGTGGAGCTTCGATGGAAAAGCCTGGAGGACGGGTGGGGTCATAGGCTTTCATCCTTAGCTGGAGGTCTCTGCGGCTCTTGCCCCAACTTTATTCAGAATTCCGGGTCAGGATTCTGATTGGTCTCACTGGATCAGCTGGTCTCGTTTCTGGACCAATCATTTAGGCTAGGAAAGGGCAGATCGGGTGAGCAGATGGAGGTTCCTATTGGATCCCATGACTCACTGGTGCTAAGGAAATTTCCCGAGGGGATTATCAGAAGTTGGTCTTTAAATCATTGTACTGAGTTTTGCATTAAATGGGTGATGTGAAGATCTTAGCCCTTTGTCTGGTGTCTGCTGGGTGCTCTGCATTAGTTTTCTTTTTTTCCTTGTAAAGGAGATCCTAGGGGTTCAGAACTGGTCTTGACACCTCCTTCTGTAGAACCCGGTGTGATCCTGGGCATTGTCCCTGTGCTATTTGCTGCGGCCCGGCCATTGAGTAAGGGCAAGACCTTCTGGCAAAGGAGAGCCCTGCAGGAAGAGTTAGGGCCTGCCATCGCATGTGCAGCTTTCATAGAATTCCCAAACTTTGGCAGTTACTGTTTTTTAAGCCAGTCAAAGTCTTAATATTGAAGGTGAGGAAAGAATGCTGGGGAAAAAAAAATAAAAACAGGGTTCAGGCTAAGATAGTGGCCGGTCCTTCTCTCTTGAACCTGGCCTTTCTCTCTGCGTCTTCCCGTGGGAGGGTATGTAGCACAGGAGCATGCTGTGCAGTGTCTGCCATATCCCAGGCACTGTGCCAGTGAGCTTCTTACCCAACCCCGCCCCGGAGATTTGAATCCTCATGATATGTTAGGGTCAATTGTTACCCCTCTACCAGCAGCCTGAGTCTCAAGCAGGTTAATGACTTACCCAGGTACTTCCTAAGACCTTTCTAGAGTATCATCACTTCTAGTCCAAGAGACACAGTTAAAGTTGACTAAACCAGAAGAGGATGGGCCCCATGTTTGTGAGTTTTTTTAACAAGACTCAAGCCCCCTTTCCTGTGAGGGTGGGGCTCTTGGGTTGCCGTAACTAACTTTTGGGAATGACTGTTAGGGCAGTGACGACTGTCCCACGAGGGACCCAGCTCAGGTCTCCATGTCCACTTGCTGTGGAGCTTCGATGGAAAAGCCTGGAGGACGGGTGGGGTCATAGGCTTTCATCCTTAGCTGGAGGTCTCTGCGGCTCTTGCCCCAACTTTATTCAGAATTCCGGGTCAGGATTCTGATTGGTCTCACTGGATCAGCTGGTCTCGTTTCTGGACCAATCATTTAGGCTAGGAAAGGGCAGATCGGGTGAGCAGATGGAGGTTCCTATTGGATCCCATGACTCACTGGTGCTAAGGAAATTTCCCGAGGGGATTATCAGAAGTTGGTCTTTAAATCATTGTACTGAGTTTTGCATTAAATGGGTGATGTGAAGATCTTAGCCCTTTGTCTGGTGTCTGCTGGGTGCTCTGCATTAGTTTTCTTTTTTTCCTTGTAAAGGAGATCCTAGGGGTTCAGAACTGGTCTTGACACCTCCTTCTGTAGAACCCGGTGTGATCCTGGGCATTGTCCCTGTGCTATTTGCTGCGGCCCGGCCATTGAGTAAGGGCAAGACCTTCTGGCAAAGGAGAGCCCTGCAGGAAGAGTTAGGGCCTGCCATCGCATGTGCAGCTTTCATAGAATTCCCAAACTTTGGCAGTTACTGTTTTTTAAGCCAGTCAAAGTCTTAATATTGAAGGTGAGGAAAGAATGCTGGGGAAAAAAAAATAAAAACAGGGTTCAGGCTAAGATAGTGGCCGGTCCTTCTCTCTTGAACCTGGCCTTTCTCTCTGCGTCTTCCCGTGGGAGGGTATGTAGCACAGGAGCATGCTGTGCAGTGTCTGCCATATCCCAGGCACTGTGCCAGTGAGCTTCTTACCCAACCCCGCCCCGGAGATTTGAATCCTCATGATATGTTAGGGTCAATTGTTACCCCTCTACCAGCAGCCTGAGTCTCAAGCAGGTTAATGACTTACCCAGGTACTTCCTAAGACCTTTCTAGAGTATCATCACTTCTAGTCCAAGAGACACAGTTAAAGTTGACTAAACCAGAAGAGGATGGGCGCCCCATGTTTGTGATGGCCAAACTTTTTTTTTTTTAAACAAAAAAGCAGCCACTCTCCATTTCCCCCAGCTCCTCCTTTAGGCATCTGTGACTCTGTTTTCTGTCTTTCTGGATTTGCCTGTTCTAGACATATATAAACGGACTCATACACCACGTGGTCACTGTGAGGCCTTTCTCTTCGCAAAGTGAGGGACTTAGGATGGAAACTTGCCCGAGGTGGCCTCTTTGCTGTGGCCTTCTGGAATCCAGTGTCCTTTTGCTTCTCTCAACTCTGCGTCACTGTCCTATTTGCTGCAAGAGGCCAGAATATGGAAAAACCCGACTGGGCATTGTGAATTCATACTTGAAAGGAATACACAGCTCTGGGAAGCAGGCAGACAAGCATGCTGGCGTTAGGAGTGGAACCTGGGATGAAGGGATTCCTCCCTCTGAGTGCTCAGTGGTGACTCCGGCTGGGTGGGGAGAGGGTTGAAGGCTGCCTCCCTGGCCTCCACCTCCAGAGGGAATTCCTGCTTTGAGGATCCCTGAGGCCTGGGAAGCTGTCTTTTGTGATGTTGGAACAGACATGGAGACAGGGTGCTGATTCCCTTGGTGCTACGAAGGGCTCCTGGGGACCAGACGTCACTGCTGCCTGAGCTGCAACCGAAGCTGAGCCTGAAAGGGAAGGGCCAGTCGAGGGTGAGCTAGCCAGGCTGACTTCGAGGCTTGTCCTTGCCAGCTTGGCATGTTAAGGACCTTGATGGCGGGGATGGTACAAATTGGAGCGGGCAGGTCGCACTGGTGTAGTTCCATGCACGACAGCCCTCCCTCCCCAGCCGAGTGGGCTCCTCTGGGTTGGGCACCTGCCTGGGGCTGTGTGGATGATGGAGGAAGCGGAGTCAGGGTGCCCTACCTTCAGTCACACTCCCCGGGGAGAATGACAGTTCAGACACATTGCTGTTAACAAATGGGGAGAGTGCCTTCCAGATCACCCGCTCACTTATAAACGGCTTACATAAGAGAAACCAGTGTCTTTCGTGTTTGGAAGACTGGCCGTGGAATATGGGACGTTTTTATTTGTGATGACTTGGTGGTTGCTCATCGCTTGGTTCTTGCCTTAATCTCTAGCTTTCTCCTGTTTCTTGTCTGCCTTTTGAGATGAAAAGAAACAGGACACAGGGTGCTTCCCTGTGTGCATCATGGTGATGAGGTTAGGGGTTGCCACTGGGCCCGAGACCTTTCTGGTGTCTTAGGTAAAGTCATGGAGACCAGGGTTCTCAAGGCGACTTAATGAATTCAGGTGTAAAGTGCTGAGTGCAGAACCTGGACCCTGAGCTGGAATAACTGCACTGTTCACAGCCACTAGCCTACTGTGATGCTGGCACCTGGCCATGTTTCCTAGGGCAGAGCCAGGTGGAGGGCATGGCTAGCTGCAGGTACACCGTCCACCTTGTGAATCTGGTTTTTTTTTTTTTTTTAAACTCGATTTATTTATTTTTCGGTTTTTTTTTGGCCACATAGACAGCACGTGGGATCTTGTTCCCTGATCAGGGATCGAACCTGTGCCCCCCCGCTTTGGGAAATGCGGTGTCATAAGCGGGGAAGTCCCTCTCTCTGTCTTTCAAACAGGTGGCTTTCCAGTCTAGAATCCTGACTGGAGGTAGAGATCCTGGGCTCCTCTCTTGCTTGGGGTCCAGACAGAACTGTTGAGTTATCAGAAGGGGAGTTGCAACCCTGAAAACCTAGGTTTTGATGATGATTGTGAGAAGATTTGGATTTAAATGGGTCACAGGGTGTTCTGAATTTTTCTCTATGGAGCTGCTTCCTGCTCCCGTTCTTCTTTTTTTTTTTTTCAATTCTCACCAGCCTTTCCAACCTGTTGGCCTCAGCGTGAGTCACTTCGCCAGACGGCCACTCATCCCCGTGGCCTGGACGGCTCCCAGTGGGAGTTGCTGGCACCACATCCAGAAAACAGACCACACCCTGGGCATGATGATGCGTTGCAGCATTTCTTCACTCCAGACCAGAGACGCCGGGGTCTCGAGATGGGTCTGAGGTTGGGCCCCAGGCCCCTTATGTGGCTGTGTCCCCTTGTGCCTGGGACTGATGAGCACAGGAATGCTTACCCGTGGTGGTTCGAGGGCTGGCTGGCTGGCTGACTTATCTACCGAAAGGCCAACAGGGTGTTGATGCTGCCTCCTTGCTTGAGCACAAGCATCCTCTGGGATCTCATAAAACCTCAGACTTACTTTTGCAGAGCCTTCTGAATTTATGAATTAGACTGGGACTCCGATTTTTAGTCTGTCTTTTTGAATTCTTTCATTAAGGAGATCAGAGGTAAAAATATCATTGTTTTGCTAACTGGCTACCAACAGACTGCCCCAACTCTGAAAAGGAAGTAGTTTGGGTTTTCTTGAGTGACGAGGGTATCTGTTATAGATCAACAGATTACTGGAGCTCTGTGACCTTTTTAAAAGAGATCTGTACCTGCTCCTGGGCCTTCCCTGGTGGCTCCGTGGTAAAGCATCCACCTGCAGTGTAGGAGATGGGGTGTAATCCCTGAGTCAGGCAGATTCCCTGGAGAAGGAAACTGCAACTTAGTCCTGTATTCATGCCTGGGGAGATCCCGTGGACAGAGGAGCCTGGCGGGCTACAGTCCATGGGGTCTCAGAAGAGTCATACATGATTTGTCAACTAAACAGCAACAAGTACCTGCACCCCTGCCTTTTGACACATGCTAATCTTGCTAGTTCTGTCGCTTTGTCCATTTGTAAATGACAGTGTTAAGGACACTTACGAGAGATGTAGGGCCCTGTGGGACCTTGACACGTAGTTGAAGGCTGCACACTAGTCACTGGGGAGGCTCAGGGGGGTGTTCACAGCATCATGTGTTTTTCTGGTTTCTGAAAGTGATTGCTGTTGGGGGATTTGGGTGAGAATTGGCCACTTTTGTGGTTGCCAGTGGCTGTTGCGGGAATCTGGGAACTTCAAGCCAGGGCCTCTGCCTCAGTCCCTGTCATAGGGATGTGTTCAGGCCAGCTCCCTGTAACTCACTGGTTCTCAGCCGGGGTGATTTTGCTGCCCGGGAGGCGATTGAGAGTGTCTGGATGCATTTTTGGCTGTCACGGCCAGGCGGGAACACGCTGCTGTCATCTAGTGGGTAGTGGCCAGAGGCGCTGTTAGGGCAGCCCCCCACCATAGAGAATTATCAAAACATCAGTAGTGCTGAGGTTGAGAAACCCTGCTTTATGTGTTTATTGAGCAACCAGCTCTCTATTATTCCTGAAACTAAAGAATAGACTAAGGTAAAAGAAAGAATATTGTTTAAATGAATGACATCCCGATTTGCCAATGTATATTTGGTCTTTTTTTTTTTTTGCCATTTACTTTATGACTTAAAACATCTTAGTGGTTTGCTAGAGTATTTTTTAAAACGACACAAACGTGATGATTTAAATGCTCGTAGCTTCTCATGTTTCTAAAAGCCTGTGATGGCAAGAAAAGCCACTGTGGGCTGTTTTGTTTGCTGTGGTCCACCAGCGGCTTTTCATTGAACCTGCTTAGGAGGACAGATGATATGAAGCCCCTATCCTTGCGTTTCTCAAAACCTGCCAGTCTCCCACTTACCGAATACTCTTTTTTTTCTTTTTCTTTTAATTAAGTAAGAGATCCAACTAAGTGATCTTGCTTCTCCTGGAATACTAAAAGTTTCTTTTTTTTTTTTTTTTTTCTTTTTTAAAGATATAGCTCCAGATTACCTTCTGGAATTCATAGTTTGCTTTCTGAGTCCTGTTCTTAAAAGGAACCATCGCCTGACAGTCCATCATAAATTTCGTGGCTCCTCCATGACATTTCTGGGGAAGTAGATGAAAGGTGTAAATTAAGAAAAGCAAGTGTTTGTGGTTCCCACTTTAACCTTCTGTTATGTTAAATGGCTTTGTTGAAGAGGGCTGTCATTGCTCCTGAAAACTTGGGAAAATCCACGGTGAGGGAGCACAAGATGTTTGATGTGAAAATTATACGGCCACATCTAATTGGGTATATTTTCACCCTTCCAGAGATCAGCTCAAGAGATGACTCCTCTCCCTCTCGTCCTTTTTTTAGCTAGATGGTCGAACCTGAATTTGTGCTGTCTTTTCAATGTCTTTTGTTTAGTAGCATGTCTGCATGACCCAACCCTATAAATTTCCAGACATCTGGCAAGAGCTGGCTGTGACTCCCTCCCTGATTCGGGGAGGGATAGGACTCTCCCAGAGCTCACAGTCCTTGCACCCTTGGAAAGAAAGCAGAAGCTCTCTGGACTGCTGCTTCCTGGGCAGTGGGAATAATTCTTATCCTGCCTGTTTCGTAGAGCTGTGCATTTGCTTCAATGACAATGTGCTCAGAATTGAAATAGAAAGTGGTTAGAGATAAGATAATGGTAGTTAGGCCGATTGAAACTTCAGAATTAAAAAAAACAGATGAATCACATACTATTCAATTTCCCCATTTAACATTGCACTTTAGAGATTTTCTTTTATCTACTTATAAAGGTTTGCAACCAGTATTTTTAAAACGACACAAACGTGATGATTTAAATGCTCGTAGCTTCTCATGTTTCTAAAAGCCTGTGATGGCAAGAAAAGCCACTGTGGGCTGTTTTGTTTGCTGTGGTCCACCAGCGGCTTTTCATTGAACCTGCTTAGGAGGACAGATGATATGAAGCCCCTATCCTTGCGTTTCTCAAAACCTGCCAGTCTCCCACTTACCGAATACTCTTTTTTTTCTTTTAATTAAGTAAGAGATCCAACTAAGTGATCTTGCTTCTCCTGGAATACTAAAAGTTTCTTTTTTTTTTTTTTTTTTCTTTTTTAAAGATATAGCTCCAGATTACCTTCTGGAATTCATAGTTTGCTTTCTGAGTCCTGTTCTTAAAAGGAACCATCGCCTGACAGTCCATCATAAATTTCGTGGCTCCTCCATGACATTTCTGGGGAAGTAGATGAAAGGTGTAAATTAAGAAAAGCAAGTGTTTGTGGTTCCCACTTTAACCTTCTGTTATGTTAAATGGCTTTGTTGAAGAGGGCTGTCATTGCTCCTGAAAACTTGGGAAAATCCACGGTGAGGGAGCACAAGATGTTTGATGTGAAAATTATACGGCCACATCTAATTGGGTATATTTTCACCCTTCCAGAGATCAGCTCAAGAGATGACTCCTCTCCCTCTCGTCCTTTTTTTAGCTAGATGGTCGAACCTGAATTTGTGCTGTCTTTTCAATGTCTTTTGTTTAGTAGCATGTCTGCATGACCCAACCCTATAAATTTCCAGACATCTGGCAAGAGCTGGCTGTGACTCCCTCCCTGATTCGGGGAGGGATAGGACTCTCCCAGAGCTCACAGTCCTTGCACCCTTGGAAAGAAAGCAGAAGCTCTCTGGACTGCTGCTTCCTGGGCAGTGGGAATAATTCTTATCCTGCCTGTTTCGTAGAGCTGTGCATTTGCTTCAATGACAATGTGCTCAGAATTGAAATAGAAAGTGGTTAGAGATAAGATAATGGTAGTTAGGCCGATTGAAACTTCAGAATTAAAAAAAACAGATGAATCACATACTATTCAATTTCCCCATTTAACATTGCACTTTAGAGATTTTCTTTTATCTACTTATAAAGGTTTGCAACCATCACTACAGTGAAGCTGAGAACGTTTCATCACCTCCAAAAGAAGCTCTATTCCCACTGGTTGTCACTGCCCACTTACCCCCTTCCACTGTCTGCTCTGTTGCTATGAATTTGTTCTGTTCTAGACATTTTGCATGTATGCAGTCATATATGTGGTCCTTGGTAGCTGGCTGCTTTTACTAAGTGTGGGATTCTCAAGATTCGTCCATGTTATACATGTGTATGTATGGCTGAGCACCTGCACTGTTCACCTGAACCTATCACAGCATTGTTCATTGGCTACGCCCCAATTCAGAATAAAAAGTTTAAAGTTTGGGGGAAAAACAGATTCATCAGGTTTGTGGCATCTGTCTCTGTCTCATTACTTTTTATAGCCAAATAATATTCCATTGTGGGAATAGATCACATTTTAGTGATCAATGTATCAGTTGATGGTCAACTTCTGAATTTTAAAAAATATTGCATGCATGCACGCTACGTCACTTCGGTCACGTCTGACTCTTTGTGACCTGTGGACCTTAGTCCCCAGGCTTCTCTGTCCATCGGATTCTCCAGGTAGGAATACTGGAGTGGGTTGCCATTCCTTCCTCCAGGGAGGTCTTCCTCCACCTGGGGATCTAGCCCGTATCTCCTGCATTGGCAGGCAGGTTCTTTACCATTAGCACCACCACCTGGGAGTACTGTTTCTGTTGCCTTCTACACACACACACACACACACAATTATCCTCTCTCAAGGTTCTCTTTAATCTGATTTTTACTATCAAAGATGTAAGTATTTCGGGTAGAAGGATAGCCCATGATTTGGGTGGCATGGGATAATGTATCTCAGATCCCTTATCCTGTGACTCTAGCTCTCTCCTTTTCAAGCTGAGAAATGCCAAATACCATAATCCTGAGAGAGTGTATCACCTCAGTCCAGGCAGGTCCCTACTCTGGTCGTCCCAGGGGTGTGCCCAATGGCAGCGTGGTGGGCTCTCAAGTTATGCAGTTAGCAATAGTGTGGTTCTTTCGAGGATGACAGCTAAGAGGTCTATCATTTTGGAACCAGGGACGTTAGCGAATGACGCTGGCAAGCCGTTCCCCAGACTCTCCGGTCCCTTCACTTCTGTATGAGGTAGTGTCAGGGTTGGTCCTGCCTGTGGGCATCCATTGTTGTTGAGTATTTATAACCTCATATCCTTGCAGTGTAGTTCCTGCTTTCTTAATGTTTGGGGAAAAGTTATTTTCCAAATTAGTTCAGCTTAATACGTTTGTATGCCATTCGTAGAGTGCATTTCCACTAAAATGGTTTGTTTTTCATAAACACTGAGCAGGTTTAAATAATGTTTTCTCGTAAATTAGTCCTCATTTGCACAGCTATTCAGTTAGTGCACCGTGAAGACCCTCTGGAGTTTGATGTTGTCAGGAAACATATTAGCAGAAAATAGTATGTTATTATCTAATGCTAATAATTGGCTAGTAGAAATGAGAAAGGAAGGGAAGACATTTAATTGGGGCTCCTGCGACTAACGCGATGTGAATTATAAAAACATTTCCAGGAGAAATTCCAGGGTTGTTCTAGAAACCTATTATTTGCATTTTCAAACATTTGTTCCCATTGATATGGGAGGAGGGTGCTGTTGATCAGCATTGCCTTCTTTTTCAGAGCAAAGCGCTCTAAATCTCCTGAGTAGTGACTGGATCCTTCCGCATACCCGGTCTCTGTGTTGTCTTTACAAGCTCTTGGCTCCATTTTAGGGTGCTTTTCCTTTTCTTTTTCAGGCCAGGTGTTGTTTTTTCAGAAGGGAATTTTTTTTTTTTAAAGATTTATTTATTTATTTATTTTGGGCGGGGGTCGGGTTGGGGAGCGAGGGGAGCAGGCGGGCCACTTCTATTGGTCTTTCATTTCTCTATGTTCATCCCTCTTTGTTCTTTGGCTCCTATGGGCCTCCCATCGCGGTGGCGTCTGTCGTTGCAGAGCACCGGCTCTGGGCGCACGTGCTCCAAAGCTCTGGCTCGGTAATTGGACACATAAGTCCAGCCGCTCCGCGGCACGTGGGATCTTCCCAGGCCAGGGCTCGAACCGGCGCCCCTTGCACTGCAAGGCGGTGTCCTTACCCACTGGACCACCAGGGGAAGCCCTGTTGTTTTTTTAAAGAGAGAATGACCAAATACACATTGCTAGATCCCATCAGGTTCCCCTTCTTCGGCCCTTGATTCTGCACAAGGCTGTCTATGGCTCCCAGAGCCTTTTCTGGGAGAAGAAGCTATCTTTTAGCAAAAATCTCATTAATTACATTTATTGATTAGCTAGAGGCATAAAGCTTTCTGCAGCCTTTCTGGACCTGAGCTTCTGCCTCTGGTTTTTCTATAGTGATCTATGCCTGCCCGTGTGATTCAGTTCCTTTTCTGTCAAAGTAACCCATGAGCATGGTTTCTCCTGAGCTTGCTGACCTTTTACTTGTCTGGAGAGATTACACTGTTAATCCCTCAGTTCCACATGCAAATAATGGCGCTGGAGGTTGCACGGAGAAGCTTCACTCTTCTACCTGCTGAGGTTACCATGGGACATCCTCACTGTCTAAGGAAACAGACAGGAAAGATGCCCTGATGATCTGCTAGTTGTACGGGTGTCCAAGGAATTAGGTTGCTCGTAGGAAGGACTTCATTTAGTGTTCCAGTGACGTCTGTTAGAACTTTATTTGCTTTTTGCATGCCTTGGCTAATTTTCCATTGTTAAAGTTAGTTATTTTACATTATATTCATCCAGAGAGACTTGACTTCACTTAAAGGGCTAATTTAGTGTTGATATTGGTTAAAAAAAATAAAAGCATCTCCTTTATTCACAATTACTCAAGTAACTCTTTTTTTCCCTTTATCCGAAGCTCTTCAAAACTCTTTTATGTGACTTTTCCTTCGTTTGTTTATAGCATAATAAAAAACTGTCTTTTTTCATCTTCTCAATATTTGTTACTGAGAAGTATTTTTTCCCCTCAGAAAACAAAAGTTGGCAACATTTTCTTTAAACCAATAAATATGTTTTGAAGTGATGCTACAAGCTCCCGTTTCTTATACCTTCTTGCTGAACTATTTTTCCTTGGCCATGGAGATCCTTTATCTGGTAAGGGAAAGCTGTTTCTCCTCGAATGTAACTTTCTCCAGTAGATAGTGGTCTCATGATATAATGACCGTGTCCAGACATCTAGGCCCTTAGGATTTGTACTGAGAGGGATTGGGGGTCTGCTCGCCCTGTAGAATTGGAGCAGGTTGGAGGTGGGGCAGGGCCCTTACTGACAACCAGCAGCCAGCACCCTTGCGTGACTGGACCCACTGAGCCCCAGATGCACAGGGCACTCAGTTTGTTGGTGGGAAGTGGCAGTGACTGGGTCCCCACGTCTGTCTTTTTGCTGAGATCTAGGATGAGGTGAACTGTGCCTTGTAAAAGGCTAGGCTCAGGAGGGACTTAGCATTGGCTCCTTTTGTGTTCATTCTGTTTGGATTCTAGTCTCTTTCTCACTAAGATAAGGTCCTTGAGGGCCAAGGCAGACTTGATTTCTACCTCCCTTGAGTGTAGGGGTGGTGATTACTTTCATCTGATGCCAGATCTGAGCAGAGTGGCCAGTGGTACATTGATACGGAACAGAGAAGACAGAGTTGCCATCTATGAGCCGAGCACTTGCCATTCCTGACTGCGGGCCCTTGTCATCCATATTGGAGGATACCCGCCCACCTCTGCACACACAGGTATGCAGAAGTGTACACACACACCTCACACACTGTCATACCTGTCACACACACACTCACCTTTTGGCAAAATACTCATGAAAAGTAGTGTTGCATACATTTGCCAGGTCTGTGATAGTATACTATTTTGGGTAAAAACGAAGTCATCTTTAAAGACAAAAATGGTAACTTTCCTAGAGCTGTGATGAGTTGGTTTGCATTTGTGCTGTTTGTGAAGACCTTTCAAATGTAATTAGTTCCTACCAAAGTTACCTTCAGAAGTGACAGTGATGGAGCTCAAAGCTAAATCAACATGGCCCATAAAGATCTGAGCTCTTTCTAAGTTTATGTATATGTCTGTGATTGGATGGATGGATGGATGGTTGTTGTTGCTTAATGTTTTTGTGTGTCCTTGTTTATATGCACAGGTGCGTATGTACATGCGAATGATAACAGAGATAAGAGGATGTTACCCTTTGGCCAGTTTTTTTTTTAAATTATCATTTTATTAGTCTGCTTCTTTAGTAGAATGACTCTTTGTCTATGTTCTTCTCTCAAATGGATTTTTTTTGTCCTCCAAAGTTGCTGCTGTTTCAAAATAAAACTTTCCCATGTTGTTTGTAGAACCCTGGCTTCCTAGTTTTTAAAAATCTGGGTTTTGGTTTGTTCTTCTCTAACTGTGTATTCTGGGGTAGATCCTTTAATGCCTAGACTTAGGGATTTTTTTTTTGGCCGCTTCTATTCATTTTTCATTCATTTCTCTTTGTTCTTTGGCCTGTGTGGGCCTCCCGTCGTGGTGGCGTCTGTTGTCACAGAGCAGCGGCTCTGGGCTCATGTGCTCCAGAGCTCCGGCTGGGTAGTTGGACATATCGGTCGAGCCACTCTGTAGCACATGGGATCTTCCCAGGCCAGGGATCGAACCGGCACCCCTTGCACTGCAAGGCGGTGTCCTTACCCACTAGACCACCAGGGAAGCGCAGACTTAGGGATTTTGTAAAAATCATAAAGAGTTCTATTACATGATTTCCAAGATCTATATCATTTTTGCAAGTCTGATTTCTTTGAGAGATCCACAAATAATCCTTTCCCTTTTACCTGGGGGGAGAAAACATGTAAAAAACATAACCTAAATATATTACGGTTCTCCAAACACACCTCACACACTGTCATACCTGTCACACACACTCACCTTTTGGCAAAATACTCATGAAAAGTAGTGTTGCATACATTTGCCAGGTCTGTGATAGTATACTATTTTGGGTAAAAACGAAGTCATCTTTAAAGACAAAAATGGTAACTTTCCTAGAGCTGTGATGAGTTGGTTTGCATTTGTGCTGTTTGTGAAGACCTTTCAAATGTAATTAGTTCCTACCAAAGTTACCTTCAGAAGTGACAGTGATGGAGCTCAAAGCTAAATCAACATGGCCCATAAAGATCTGAGCTCTTTCTAAGTTTATGTATATGTCTGTGATTGGATGGATGGATGGATGGTTGTTGTTGCTTAATGTTTTTGTGTGTCCTTGTTTATATGCACAGGTGCATATGTACATGCGAATGATAACAGAGATAAGAGGATGTTACCCTTTGGCCAGTTTTTTTTTTAAATTATCATTTTATTAGTCTGCTTCTTTAGTAGAATGACTCTTTGTCTATGTTCTTCTCTCAAATGGATTTTTTTTGTCCTCCAAAGTTGCTGCTGTTTCAAAATAAAACTTTCCCATGTTGTTTGTAGAACCCTGGCTTCCTAGTTTTTAAAAATCTGGGTTTTGGTTTGTTCTTCTCTAACTGTGTATTCTGGGGTAGATCCTTTAATGCCTAGACTTAGGGATTTTTTTTTTGGCCGCTTCTATTCATTTTTCATTCATTTCTCTTTGTTCTTTGGCCTGTGTGGGCCTCCCGTCGTGGTGGCGTCTGTTGTCACAGAGCAGCGGCTCTGGGCTCATGTGCTCCAGAGCTCCGGCTGGGTAGTTGGACATATCGGTCGAGCCACTCTGTAGCACATGGGATCTTCCCAGGCCAGGGATCGAACCGGCACCCCTTGCACTGCAAGGCGGTGTCCTTACCCACTAGACCACCAGGGAAGCGCAGACTTAGGGATTTTGTAAAAATCATAAAGAGTTCTATTACATGATTTCCAAGATCTATATCATTTTTGCAAGTCTGATTTCTTTGAGAGATCCACAAATAATCCTTTCCCTTTTACCTGGGGGGAGAAAACATGTAAAAAACATAACCTAAATATATTACGGTTCTCCAGAGAAATAGAACCAATAGGAGATAGGTATAGAAAGAGACTGACTATAAGTAATAAATTGGCAGCAGTAAGTCCCTAGACCTGCAGTCAGAAAGCTGGAGACCCAGTCACATTTATAATTTAGCTCTAGTCTGACTGTGGAGGCCTGAAAATCAAGAGAGGTGATGATATAGTTCTGGTTAAAAGGTTGGTTGGTAGGCTTGAGACCCAGAAAGAGCCTGTTTTAGTTCAAGCCAGAAGGCAGGAAGAAAAGCCCCAATGTCCCAGCCTGAAGGTAGACAGGAGAAGTTCCCGCTTATTTGGGTTAGGATCAACCTTGCTTCAATTCAGCCCTTCAACTGGTTGGACGAGGCCCACCCACATTATGAAGGACAATCACTTTTATGCATTCTACCAATTTTAACTAATCTAAAACACAGAAATATTCAGAATAATGTTTGACCAAATACCTGGTTACCCCATTGCCCAGTTGAGTTGACACATAAAAATTAATGATCAGACTCAACTTTACTGAAAGAAAATCGAAAGCTTTTGCTTTTTTTTCTTCCTATCTAGGCAGTGGGTGTAGAGTTCTTCCAGTAGCTGATAGCTGTTGGCCAGATTTCGTCTGAGTAACATATTTCATAAGAAATTCTTATATCTGGAGGCTTTAGTATCTTTAGGGGTTATGGTTTTTAAATGCTTTTCAACTCCTTCTATACTCTTTTTTTCTTTTGTGTTTATTTTTCCTGGCAGAGCAGTTTGTCCTTTCTGGCTCGTTGGTTTCCATTCTGTTGCCTTAACATTTGAATATTGCCTAGCCACCTGCTGAAGGTGGTGTAAGCTCATAAGGAAACAAAATAGTAGAATACACAACTGTTGCTACAACTTTTTAGTGGTACACCTTGATTCTGTTCCACATGGCCTTGTCCAGAACTGGTCAACATGATTTCCAGACTTACATTTTGAATCTGATTCTATCAGATTCAATCTTTTTGCAGTCTGATTTCTTAAAGATCCACAAATAATCCTTTCCCTTTTACCTGGGGGGAGAAAACATGTAAAAAACATAACCTAAATATATTACGGTTCTCCAGAGAAATAGAACCAATAGGAGATAGGTATAGAAAGAGACTGACTATAAGTAATAAATTGGCAGCAGTAAGTCCCTAGACCTGCAGTCAGAAAGCTGGAGACCCAGTCACATTTATAATTTAGCTCTAGTCTGACTGTGGAGGCCTGAAAATCAAGAGAGGTGATGATATAGTTCTGGTTAAAAGGTTGGTTGGTAGGCTTGAGACCCAGAAAGAGCCTGTTTTAGTTCAAGCCAGAAGGCAGGAAGAAAAGCCCCAATGTCCCAGCCTGAAGGTAGACAGGAGAAGTTCCCGCTTATTTGGGTTAGGATCAACCTTGCTTCAATTCAGCCCTTCAACTGGTTGGACGAGGCCCACCCACATTATGAAGGACAATCACTTTTATGCATTCTACCAATTTTAACTAATCTAAAACACAGAAATATTCAGAATAATGTTTGACCAAATACCTGGTTACCCCATTGCCCAGTTGAGTTGACACATAAAAATTAATGATCAGACTCAACTTTACTGAAAGAAAATCGAAAGCTTTTGCTTTTTTTTCTTCCTATCTAGGCAGTGGGTGTAGAGTTCTTCCAGTAGCTGATAGCTGTTGGCCAGATTTCGTCTGAGTAACATATTTCATAAGAAATTCTTATATCTGGAGGCTTTAGTATCTTTAGGGGTTATGGTTTTTAAATGCTTTTCAACTCCTTCTATACTCTTTTTTTCTTTTGTGTTTATTTTTCCTGGCAGAGCAGTTTGTCCTTTCTGGCTCGTTGGTTTCCATTCTGTTGCCTTAACATTTGAATATTGCCTAGCCACCTGCTGAAGGTGGTGTAAGCTCATAAGGAAACAAAATAGTAGAATACACAACTGTTGCTACAACTTTTTAGTGGTACACCTTGATTCTGTTCCACATGGCCTTGTCCAGAACTGGTCAACATACCGTGTCCTCAGGGGCCAAGTCATCATGGAAAATGAAACCTGCCACCTGCTCTGGCTGCCATCTGTCTTGGCCTCCCCTTCTGGAGGCCACATCTTAATAAAGTCGATCAGTGTAGCCAGTGGCTTTGAAGGCACCAGAGGAGGAAGGTCGAGTGGCGATTCTAGCAGGTGTGTGGTTTCTCCCCTCCCCTGTTCCAGAGACTGGCCGCATGCCCCATTCTTATTTTGAAAAGTATCAGACACTTAAGTCCAATATATTACCTTGTGACAATGCCCTCGCCGTGCCTGGATCATGAAACTGCCAAGGCCTTCATTGACTTTTTCTGGAATGTCTCCAGTTTTTTTTTTCCATGTTACTGCTTGATTGGTGGATGGACAGTTATTGAGGTCATTCTGACTAAGGCGACTAGACGTCTCTGGTCAGGATGCCCTTCTCTCTCCTCAAACGCAGCCCAAACTGGCCCAAGTGTATTGACCTATAATTGAGAAGTTTATAGGAAGTGTGTGTCAGGCATGGCTGGATCCAGAGGCACCTGTGCCAGGACCAGACCCCATTTCCTCCCAGCTCTTGGCTCTGCTTTCCTCCAGGTCGACTCCATTGATGGAGGCAGGTTCGAGGCCAGAGAGACCTTATCTCCCCACAGTTCTGAACCAGAGTCTGTAATGTGCTGACTGCATTTGAGCTGAGTAAACTCGCCTGCCTGTGAAACTGGGGTTAGGGTCCACTCTACCCAGACTGTATGGCCTCAAGTTGGGGTGGTGCCTCCTAAATAATTTAGGCAGTGGGTGTAGAGTTCTTCCAGTAGCTCTTCGTTCTGAGTAGCATATTTCATAAGAAATTCTTATATCTGGAGGCTTTAGTATCTTTAGGGGTTATGGTTTTTAAATGCTTTTCAACTCCTTCTATACTCTTTTTTTCTTTTGTGTTTATTTTTCCTGGCAGAGCAGTTTGTCCTTTCTGGCTCGTTGGTTTCCATTCTGTTGCCTTAACATTTGAATATTGCCTAGCCACCTGCTGAAGGTGGTGTAAGCTCATAAGGAAACAAAATAGTAGAATACACAACTGTTGCTACAACTTTTTAGTGGTACACCTTGATTCTGTTCCACATGGCCTTGTCCAGAACTGGTCAACATACCGTGTCCTCAGGGGCCAAGTCATCATGGAAAATGAAACCTGCCACCTGCTCTGGCTGCCATCTGTCTTGGCCTCCCCTTCTGGAGGCCACATCTTAATAAAGTCGATCAGTGTAGCCAGTGGCTTTGAAGGCACCAGAGGAGGAAGGTCGAGTGGCGATTCTAGCAGGTGTGTGGTTTCTCCCCTCCCCTGTTCCAGAGACTGGCCGCATGCCCCATTCTTATTTTGAAAAGTATCAGACACTTAAGTCCAATATATTACCTTGTGACAATGCCCTCGCCGTGCCTGGATCATGAAACTGCCAAGGCCTTCATTGACTTTTTCTGGAATGTCTCCAGTTTTTTTTTTCCATGTTACTGCTTGATTGGTGGATGGACAGTTATTGAGGTCATTCTGACTAAGGCGACTAGACGTCTCTGGTCAGGATGTCTATTTCTCTCCTCAAACGCAGCCCAAACTGGCCCAAGTGTATTGACCTATAATTGAGAAGTTTATAGGAAGTGTGTGTCAGGCATGGCTGGATCCAGAGGCACCTGTGCCAGGACCAGACCCCATTTCCTCCCAGCTCTTGGCTCTGCTTTCCTCCAGGTCGACTCCATTGATGGAGGCAGGTTCGAGGCCAGAGAGACCTTATCTCCCCACAGTTCTGAACCAGAGTCTGTAATGTGCTGACTGCATTTGAGCTGAGTAAACTCGCCTGCCTGTGAAACTGGGGTTAGGGTCCACTCTACCCAGACTGTATGGCCTCAGAGTTGGGGTGGTGCCTCCTAAATAATTTAGGGTACTCATACCACAAAAAAGCATGAATGCATGCTGAGTGGAAAATTTGGCAGGCATCCGCTTCATAGTCTTTAGGATTTGTTGAACAGTCTCATATTTGTTAGGGGAAGGTTCAACTAGAGTTCTCTCATGGTACAAAATGATTTGGTGTTTGTATACACAGTTGGATCTGTTTATGAAAAATCTTACATCCCTCAAATTTGAAATGGCTTATGAGACTTCATATTATGGAAAAAGATTGCAAATGAATAATGAGGGAAATTAGAATAAAGAGGAAAGTAGGATAGATCCATAAGATGTGGGTAAGGTTAATGTCACAAATTTCAAAGCTGAAAAAGCCCACAAGATTGGTAGATGTAACCTGAAGTTTTGGCTCTAAGGTTCCCAGGAAGCGTATTAGATTCTATACAAAGGGATGTGTGTGTGTGTGTGCGCGCGCACATGCATGTGCACACAGATGCCCATGAGTGTAACAAGTGTGTGAGCAAGCCCCTGTGGGAGTGGAGGCCCTAAGAGGCCTTGGGAAGATAATAAAGAGAACATGGCCTGGAGTAACCTTAGAAACACTTGTTTCCCCAAACTCCTGGCGTGCTCGCCCTTGGGAATCTTGCCTGTTTACTCTCAGGATTGTGTTAGGAAACCAAGCAAGCAGGCAAGGATTGATACCCCCATACTGCTGGGTTCCTTTCAGAAGCAACTGGAGGGCTAAACCATGTCCTCTATAGGGGAATAGGCAGTAAGGTGAGTCACCGCTGTGACAGGGCAGAATAGGATGACCTTGTTTGTGAAGCTGGGCTAATCTGGAAAATGGACTCATGCTTGCCCAGTGACTCACGTTCCTGTTTATAAACGAGTCCTGTGAAGAAATGCAGAGTGGAAGGCTGTGCTTCCAGAGACCTGAGACGTCCAGGGCTGGGCACCATGCTTCCTCTGGGGTTTGGGCTGTGCTTCCTGGGAGCAGACCCTGGGAATTCCTGCCGTGGTGACTTTCAGAGTCTAGCCCTGGGGACAGTTGCAGCCAGCTAGGGCACGGCAGAAACGCCAGTTTGCAGGTGACATGGCCCTTTCTCATTTTGGGTGTTCACGCAGCTTTTGGCTGGTTTTAATTCACTTGGACCCCCCCTTAAGCATGTAAATTATCCTAGAAATGAGTTTTATTTCTGTTTTATAGTTTCCATTTTGCCTGCTTCTTAGGAAGGTTCAACTAGAGTTCTCTCATGGTACAAAATGATTTGGTGTTTGTATACACAGTTGGATCTGTTTATGAAAAATCTTACATCCTCAAATTTGAAATGGCTTATGAGACTTCATATTATGGAAAAAGATTGCAAATGAATAATGAGGGAAATTAGAATAAAGAGGAAAGTAGGATAGATCCATAAGATGTGGGTAAGGTTAATGTCACAAATTTCAAAGCTAAAAAAGCCCACAAGATTGGTAGATGTAACCTGAAGTTTTGGCTCTAAGGTTCCCAGGAAGCGTATTAGATTCTATACAAAGGGATGTGTGTGTGTGTGTGCGCGCGCACATGCATGTGCACACAGATGCCCATGAGTGTAACAAGTGTGTGAGCAAGCCCCTGTGGGAGTGGAGGCCCTAAGAGGCCTTGGGAAGATAATAAAGAGAACATGGCCTGGAGTAACCTTAGAAACACTTGTTTCCCCAAACTCCTGGCGTGCTCGCCCTTGGGAATCTTGCCTGTTTACTCTCAGGATTGTGTTAGGAAACCAAGCAAGCAGGCAAGGATTGATACCCCCATACTGCTGGGTTCCTTTCAGAAGCAACTGGAGGGCTAAACCATGTCCTCTATAGGGGAATAGGCAGTAAGGTGAGTCACCGCTGTGACAGGGCAGAATAGGATGACCTTGTTTGTGAAGCTGGGCTAATCTGGAAAATGGACTCATGCTTGCCCAGTGACTCACGTTCCTGTTTATAAACGAGTCCTGTGAAGAAATGCAGAGTGGAAGGCTGTGCTTCCAGAGACCTGAGACGTCCAGGGCTGGGCACCATGCTTCCTCTGGGGTTTGGGCTGTGCTTCCTGGGAGCAGACCCTGGGAATTCCTGCCGTGGTGACTTTCAGAGTCTAGCCCTGGGGACAGTTGCAGCCAGCTAGGGCACGGCAGAAACGCCAGTTTGCAGGTGACATGGCCCTTTCTCATTTTGGGTGTTCACGCAGCTTTTGGCTGGTTTTAATTCACTTGGACCCCCCCTTAAGCATGTAAATTATCCTAGAAATGAGTTTTATTTCTGTTTTATAGATTTGTCCATTATTTCCATTGCTTTCCTAATTCCTAGTCTTTAGTACCCACCATGCTCATTCTGTTGTTTAGTGAATACCAGAACATTAGATATTGGGTATTGTACGCAATTTCATATGCTTAATCTTGAATTCTATTTTAGAGGGATAGAAAGGGTGAAAAATTTTTTCACGGGATCTTCCTTCACATAAAACTTTTTAAAAACTGGGTAGAGAAGACATAATTCTTTACAATGCACATCAAAGTCATCGTTCTTTTCTTTTTGTAATGACAACTAGAAGGATATTTCCTTGTTGTGAAATAGCCCTTCTTGGACCCCAGGTCGCTCTAATACCCCTCGATTTTGCCCCATTTCTAGAGCAATAGTCAACATAGGGGCTGGCAGACTCATCTATGTAGCAATACTATGCGTTGACTGAGACCTGGTCCAGGTCCCCCCTCCCCCGCCATTTACTAGCTGTGTGACCTTGGGCATGCTCCTTAACGCCTCGGAGTCAGTTTCCTCCTCTGTAAAATGGGCACGACCGTACCCAGCTCACAGCGTAGTTATGAGGAATAGTGTAATAAGATGAACGTTCCTGTCTAGAACTCCAAGCAGCGCTCATCACAGGGCCCCCACTGAGCTGAAATGCAGTAGAGCACCGACTTCCTGAGCACTCAGGAAGTGCTCTGAGTGCATGGGCTGCCGGCCCCTTCAGGGGATCAGAGGCGTCCGTGTAGTTGCAGCTTTCATAAAGGGACAGCCTGGCAGAGGGAAGGAGATTCAGGCAGTGCCCCCAGTAGCTCTGGAATTGCACGGAACCCTATGCAACTGCCTTGTAGGGTAGAATTACTGGCTTGGCCTGAACATTCGTTTGAATTGTGTCATAGAACCCAAACGAATGTTTTGGCCAACCCAATAGCCACAGGATGGCATGGTTTAAATTAATGGAAGATTCAGTAAGGTAAGTTGAGAGAGTGGCGGCTGGGGGAATGCTTGCCCGTTGGCTGCTCAGAGGAGGGCGTGATGGGCCGGGGTGGGCAGAGCGGGAAGGGAGGCACCGGAAAGGCTGCCAGGCGGAGGTGGAGTTGAAGATGTCGCTGGCAGGGCCCCTGAGCTGGCCAGCAGGGAGGTGGAAGAGCTCTGGGTTCGAGCGGGGAGCCCTGATCCTGCCCTCCTGGAGTTTGTGGAGAAGTGGGGGTTAGGGCAGGAAGTCAGGCTGGGGGCCGGGAATGCCTTGCTGACTGCGCACCCCCTCCGAGCCTCACTCTGTTCCCCTTTCTTCCTGGCAGCAGTGCCCCCTCCCTTGCTGCACTCAGGGACATGACTGTCAGCACTTCTGCCCCCCCTCAGACTTCACTGTCAGCTCTCAAGTCTTCAGGGACATGAAAAGGAGCCACTCCTTACACAAGGTTGGGGAGCCCTGGTGTTTGGAGGTAGGTCTTTGGAGCAGAATGACGGTATGAGATGAGCGGGCTCTGGATGGAAAGCACCCATCCACGGTTCACCTCCCGTTAGGGCAGGGCCATCCTCCGTGGTCCCTGAGTCCTGTCACATTGGGTGCCTTGATGTCTGGGTGTACTGACCATGGATAGGTTTACCATAGCCATCCACATGCCAGGTTACAAGGATAGGGTGGAGGGAGGTGCTCCCGAGAACCCAAGGCGCCAGGCTCCCAGGTGAAGCCTCATGGTCCAGCGTCCTGCGTGGCTTCCACGAGAGTGATGAACAACGCCAGCCCATTAAACTTGACCCCCAGGGAATAATCTCTTAGGACGCTTCGGAGCTTCCCGTGGAAGAGAAGGCATCCCCTGAACTTTGCCTTTGTTCTTCCTTCTTCTTTAGAACGTATAGATTTTCTTTTCGAAAGAGAAAGATGTTCGCCCTTCTGTAGTGGTGCATCCCGAGGCAGCTGCGAATGTCTTTCCTGGCAGATGTCGCTCTCCAAGGACAGGAAGCATTGTTAATTCCCTCTAAATAATTCAATACGGTGTCAATACCTCACGCTGCTCTGTGCTTGGGAGTGACAGTTCTCTTCAAATTAGTAGTCCCAAGGAATAAAGAACATCTAGAACATGCTTTCATCCTCAGAAAAGCCAAAGTCAATGCGGATAAAAAAGCCCATAAAGTAACTCTTTAGACTTAAACAGTGAATGATTTAGTACTCTTGGTAGCTTTTTAATTTTTTTTTTTTTTTGCAAAGGAAAGTGAATATTTAAGAAGCAATTAATAAAGCCTCTGTCTTTGAAAAATATTGTATACTTACTAGGTGCTGGTTGTCCTGCCGCGTTTTAGAGTTGCAGGGACAGAAAATAGCAGAGGCCTAGAATTATGTGTGGGGCTTCCCTGGTGGCCCCGTGGTAAAGCATCTGCCTGCAGTGCAGGAGCCCCGGGTTTGATCCCGGGGTTGGGAAGATGCCCTGGAGAAGGGCAACCCACTCCAGTATTCTTGCCTGGAAAATCCCACGGAGAGAGGAGCCTGGAGGGCTACAGTCCATGGGGTCGCACAGAGTCGGACACGACCGAAGCGACTAAGCAGCAGCAGAATAATATGTAACACGTGTTCGTGCATCTTGCCTATGGAGAGAGAAAAGGCGGATGAGATCATCTTGAAAAGCTTGTCCTAATTTCAAAAGGAACAAAAGGTCCCGTAAGAACACTAGAGACACACAGAGAACATGTAGAAGAAATGTAAACCTGTTCTTTTTCACCTGGTTATCCTCTCTTAATGCTTGGATGCATTTCTTTCTTGTCATTTACGTGTCCAAAGTTTAAAAGTGTTTTGTAAAACATGTATCAAACACGGAGTGGTACCTTACAGAGTTTTGTGTTTTCACTCAGTGGTTCTTACACACTCTGATGGGCCTCACTTCTGGTTCCTAACGTCACACATGGTGTCTTACGGAGTTCTTCCTGTCTAATTATTCCCCTCTGGCCAGATGTGACTAAAACTGAGGCTGTTTCTAGGGTCTTTTGAACCACCCCCACCCTTCTGATGAGCCCTGTGCCTGGACTCTCTGGGGTCCATGCATGTGTACGGCCTGGGCCTTCAGCTGGCCGGAGTCAGACCAAGCAGGGAGGCTGACTTTTCTCAGTAGCCCCCTCCTCGGTCTGCCTTTTAATAAGCGCCTCTGTTCATTTGGACTGTGGACGATAAGGTCACAGTGAATATAGCTATTCCTCCACCGGCCTGGCAAATGGTTTTAACTAGGAATAAAGAACATCTAGAACATGCTTTCATCCTCAGAAAAGCCAAAGTCAATGCGGATAAAAAAGCCCATAAAGTAACTCTTTAGACTTAAACAGTGAATGATTTAGTACTCTTGGTAGCTTTTTAATTTTTTTTTGCAAAGGAAAGTGAATATTTAAGAAGCAATTAATAAAGCCTCTGTCTTTGAAAAATATTGTATACTTACTAGGTGCTGGTTGTCCTGCCGCGTTTTAGAGTTGCAGGGACAGAAAATAGCAGAGGCCTAGAATTATGTGTGGGGCTTCCCTGGTGGCCCCGTGGTAAAGCATCTGCCTGCAGTGCAGGAGCCCCGGGTTTGATCCCGGGGTTGGGAAGATGCCCTGGAGAAGGGCAACCCACTCCAGTATTCTTGCCTGGAAAATCCCACGGAGAGAGGAGCCTGGAGGGCTACAGTCCATGGGGTCGCACAGAGTCGGACACGACCGAAGCGACTAAGCAGCAGCAGAATAATATGTAACACGTGTTCGTGCATCTTGCCTATGGAGAGAGAAAAGGCGGATGAGATCATCTTGAAAAGCTTGTCCTAATTTCAAAAGGAACAAAAGGTCCCGTAAGAACACTAGAGACACACAGAGAACATGTAGAAGAAATGTAAACCTGTTCTTTTTCACCTGGTTATCCTCTCTTAATGCTTGGATGCATTTCTTTCTTGTCATTTACGTGTCCAAAGTTTAAAAGTGTTTTGTAAAACATGTATCAAACACGGAGTGGTACCTTACAGAGTTTTGTGTTTTCACTCAGTGGTTCTTACACACTCTGATGGGCCTCACTTCTGGTTCCTAACGTCACACATGGTGTCTTACGGAGTTCTTCCTGTCTAATTATTCCCCTCTGGCCAGATGTGACTAAAACTGAGGCTGTTTCTAGGGTCTTTTGAACCACCCCCACCCTTCTGATGAGCCCTGTGCCTGGACTCTCTGGGGTCCATGCATGTGTACGGCCTGGGCCTTCAGCTGGCCGGAGTCAGACCAAGCAGGGAGGCTGACTTTTCTCAGTAGCCCCCTCCTCGGTCTGCCTTTTAATAAGCGCCTCTGTTCATTTGGACTGTGGACGATAAGGTCACAGTGAATATAGCTATTCCTCCACCCGGGCCTGGCAAATGGTAACTAATTAATCTTTGGTCAGAGTTACAAGATAGATAAAGGAGAACCAGGCACCCGTTGGGAGTTGAGGAAAGTGAAACAGAAACACTGGGTTTCTTCCTTATAACCCGAGATCCACCGGCGCCGATGACATCCCCGGCGCCAGTGACTCTGCTCATTTCTTAGCTTCACCCTCGGGACAGGGAAGCATCTCTTGGGGAAGTGCCAATACGTCCGGCTTCCTGGGTGGGGACGGAGTCCCTTAACTGTGACCAGACCAAACCAGAGACACCGCTCGAGCTGTGTGACCTTGGGCAAGTGACCCATTTGCTCTGTGCCTCAGTTTCCCCATCAGTACAGTGGGATCCCACGGGAGCCGTTGGGAGCATCCGTCGAGGCACGTGAAGTGGCGGCTTGGCCAGAGGAGCCGGCGTGCTGGGTCTGCGGCAGATGTCAGGCAGGGTCCTCGGGGAGTTGGACCTTGACAGTGGGCCTGGGTGATGGGACAGCCTCTGCGGGGGCAGCTCAGTCCTGCCGAGTGCTTTCCGTGCACGGCTCGAGTGTGGTCCAGGTGGTTCCGGGGAACATCACACATCCGGTCAGAGTCAGAACCAGATTTGAGCCCAGCGTTCTCACACCTCTGCTGGCAAGGTGCTTCATCTGTCTGTGATGCAGTCCCTGTGCCTGGTAGAAAGGGATGCTGGAGGCATCTCTGCCCAGCCTGCTTCACTGGGCACCTCCCAGCATCCCTTGAAATCCTGATCAAAGAGACTTTTTAACACAGTGCTTCCTACCAGGCACTTCTCTGAGGGATTGGTGTATTTTAACTCTTGAAAACCTGACCACAAAAAACGCAAATTTTATTCCCTGTCTAACCCTGGCCAGATGTGACTAAAACTGAGGCTGTTTCTAGGGTCTTTTGAACCACCCCCACCCTTCTGATGAGCCCTGTGCCTGGACTCTCTGGGGTCCATGCATGTGTACGGCCTGGGCCTTCAGCTGGCCGGAGTCAGACCAAGCAGGGAGGCTGACTTTTCTCAGTAGCCCCCTCCTCGGTCTGCCTTTTAATAAGCGCCTCTGTTCATTTGGACTGTGGACGATAAGGTCACAGTGAATATAGCTATTCCTCCACCCGGGCCTGGCAAATGGTAACTAATTAATCTTTGGTCAGAGTTACAAGATAGATAAAGGAGAACCAGGCACCCGTTGGGAGTTGAGGAAAGTGAAACAGAAACACTGGGTTTCTTCCTTATAACCCGAGATCCACCGGCGCCGATGACATCCCCGGCGCCAGTGACTCTGCTCATTTCTTAGCTTCACCCTCGGGACAGGGAAGCATCTCTTGGGGAAGTGCCAATACGTCCGGCTTCCTGGGTGGGGACGGAGTCCCTTAACTGTGACCAGACCAAACCAGAGACACCGCTCGAGCTGTGTGACCTTGGGCAAGTGACCCATTTGCTCTGTGCCTCAGTTTCCCCATCAGTACAGTGGGATCCCACGGGAGCCGTTGGGAGCATCCGTCGAGGCACGTGAAGTGGCGGCTTGGCCAGAGGAGCCGGCGTGCTGGGTCTGCGGCAGATGTCAGGCAGGGTCCTCGGGGAGTTGGACCTTGACAGTGGGCCTGGGTGATGGGACAGCCTCTGCGGGGGCAGCTCAGTCCTGCCGAGTGCTTTCCGTGCACGGCTCGAGTGTGGTCCAGGTGGTTCCGGGGAACATCACACATCCGGTCAGAGTCAGAACCAGATTTGAGCCCAGCGTTCTCACACCTCTGCTGGCAAGGTGCTTCATCTGTCTGTGATGCAGTCCCTGTGCCTGGTAGAAAGGGATGCTGGAGGCATCTCTGCCCAGCCTGCTTCACTGGGCACCTCCCAGCATCCCTTGAAATCCTGATCAAAGAGACTTTTTAACACAGTGCTTCCTACCAGGCACTTCTCTGAGGGATTGGTGTATTTTAACTCTTGAAAACCTGACCACAGCCCTAAGAGGAAGGTGCTGTTTGCACATGCACCACAGAGAGGTTAAGTGAACTTGCTGAAGATCACACAGCAAAGGGCCGGAGCTATGAAACTGCTGTTAATGGAAGACTATACCAGTAGCCTACGGTTTGGGGCCTTCCCACTAACCATCTTCCACTTGATAAAGGAGATTGGCTTAGGTCCTGTTCAACATGCAGCCGTCTCGGAAGCTGGGAAGAAACTTCAGATACAGGATAGCCAGAGTCCAGTCTTAGTGTTACAGGTACCACATCTGGGATCTTTTCTAACGCATCCATTGTCCTTTCTCTTTACCCTGCAATTCAGCTTGCCTCTAACCCTTCCGCTCTCTCCTTGAGGACTTAAGATTGGTAGACCTGTTGAGTAAATATGACTAAGAAAGTCAATATCCACCAGGGCAGGCATGAGTCACTTCTTTCTAGTTAGCTATTCATGGCCACTTTAAAGCTGACCACACAAAGTCATTACATTGGGGCTGTTACCATGTTTAATAGTGACAATAATAGGGTGTGACCCATGGCATAAATGCATTCAGATAAGAAAGTGTTTTTTTCCTGTAATTGCATAGTCAATACCATTTTCACGGAAATGCTTGCAAACAAACTTTTAAAGAGTTCTTTGTTTGAATCCTTCCCTTATTCCGAGTTTCCTTCCTCTTGAAGGGTTTCTCTCGACTTTTCCTAATTGGTGGCTGGGGGTTCGCAGGATGATCCCCTCTGTCCTTTTTGATGTTTTGGTTGACTGACCTCCCTTTTTGGTAGTTTTGAGCCTAATTTTATTTCGTTTTTAGATTGTGTGTGTATATGAGAGAGACACACAGAGAGAGAGAGAGAGTTCAGGATGGGGCACATTATTGCTGGTACTTGCTTATTAACTTCTCAGCTTAGACATTTAAGGGGTAAAAAAAGAGACTTCTGCTAATTTTGCAAAGCTAGTCGCATAGACAGGGAGTTAACCATTTTGGTGAGAGGAAATGAAACTTTTCTTAGGTTTATTAGACCACATCCTATAAATCTGTGGCTTATTATATGTCTGATTTCTAAAAAGCATGGCATCATGGCCAGAGTTTTATTTTTGCTTAGTAGTCATTGAAACAAATATAGATATTGCTTCATTTCCTTGGTTCTGTTTTTCAGTATGTTATGTATGAAAAATCTGGATTTACACAACAAAGTACATTAGAAGGGGCAAGTATGCCCTTTATTAATCTCTGCGTTGTAACTTTGGATTGCCAGGTATTCTGTTTAGCTAAAATGTTGATTAATTCAGCCTCCTCCTTCTGATTGCATAGAGAAGCGAGATGAGAAAACAGTAAAAATGTTCCTCAAAGGCAAAGTGAGCATTTCACAGACTTCCTTCCACTCTTTTAAAGGATGCGTTTAAAATAAATCAGAGGTGAGCTTGTATCCTATATGTAATTATTTCTTGTCTGTTTCATGTCTCTTGTACAGGAAGCCCTTTCCTCTGTATTCTGTTTAGACTCTTGGTACAGCTTCTAATGGTGTCCATTCTAGAACTGGGCGTCTCTCAGTGTGTTTAGTCATTGCCCCATGCAAGCCCTCTGTTTCTAAAATTCCAGTGTTACAGTCTGGTTGCATCTTATGTGGGAGAGAGTGTGAGCTGGATGCCTTCGGACATTCCCTCACGCCCCCACGATGTATATGACCTGTGGTTTAGCACGCACAGCCCTGGAGCATTCTGTGCAAGTGATCCAGCAAAGTCATTCCGCCTCCCCCAGAGTCATTCTCAGGGTGGGACCACCCACCATTATTTTGTGACTTTGTTATTTCTCTTTAATCTTTCTGTAGCGCTTGTTTGTTGAGTTCTTCTAGGTTCAATGGGTGTGTGGATTGCCTTTGCCAAATTTTAGCTCTGGTAGTGTAGACAGGCACCACAGTGCCTCACTAGACTTCCTGACACCTCCAAGAAGCCACACTCCCTGTGCGTGGTGACTGTGGTGTGGTCTCCCCTGCTACTTGTCAGCCCCCTGCGGGACTGACACAGCCTGACCGTAGCTTGCACGGGGCTCCTCACCCAGGACACAGGCTCAGAGAGGGCAAGTATCATTCTGGGCCCCTGTCCCATGTTGACCATTCCTTAGACTGAAGGCCATGTCACTGTTCTTTTCGCTTCTTACACTTTTCTCCCCCACTGGGGGGCTGGTATAGAGAGTAGGGAGCCCAGACAGAGTGCGGAAACATCCTCTGAGGATCCCAGCCCTTGCACGGTGGGGGTGTCCTCTGGCCCTGCATCCCATCTCTGGGGCCCCCTGAACCCCGCTGGGACAGCACAGGTTGGATCCCGGCTCCTATCTCTGTGGCTGCCTCCCTTTCTCCCATTCTTTGTGAGTCACCTGTTTTCTTTGCATCTCGTGTGACAAAGGTCATTAGTAGAGAAGACCCGGGCCTTCCATGCGTGACATCTTGTCATCCACACAGTTTATGGTTTTGGATCCTCCCTTTTTGTAATTCTGCGAGGTGACAGATCAGTTTTTAATGGGCTGTGCTGTGTCAAGGGAGAGTTTAAATTAACCTTCAGACTTTTTATACCTCGTAAGGCCCCTCAGATCATCATACACGGTCAGTATTTGAAGAGAGGGAGTGTGTGCTCTCTACTCGCGGTTTTGACATAATCTCTCAAGTCTGCCTGACTGTTTCTTTGCGAGGTGATACCTCTGCTTCTCAGAGAACTTTCCCGTCGTCGGTTCTTTAATGAGGTCAGTGAGGTAGATGTTTAGAATTTGGGAATAGCGAGGAACCACATTGCAGCCCAGACTCTGGATCTTCATTTAGTTGTTTTTATTAAAGGCGATTGTCCCGTTGGCAGAGTGGAGACTGATAGTTTTTAATCCTTCTCTTTCAGATCAATTCTCTGCACCTGATTTGAAAGGTATTTCTTGCATTTGCAGCT
The DNA here is from genome assembly GCA_022376925.1 of Tragulus kanchil. NCBI lineage: Eukaryota > Metazoa > Chordata > Mammalia > Artiodactyla > Tragulidae > Tragulus > Tragulus kanchil. Next base: position 127,134,583 of record JAIOJX010000005.1, on the reverse strand, counting down.
GCTAGTTTCGCAGGAGCTGATTCTAGGAACCTTTTATCCTTTATTCCGCAGTGTCTCCGCTTTCTCCATCACATCACTGAACGTTCATTTCAAGCCTGTTTACCTGAAAGGAATGTAGTAGTTCTGAGAACTTTTTTTTTGGCTTGGTTTGAGGAGTGAGGTGCTCGAAGGGGCAGTTTTGACCACCCTTTTCCTCAGGCTGTCCTCCCTCAGTACTGACTAGCCTCCTCTGCTTGAGCTGCAGATGAGGAAGGAGGTGGCCTCAGTCCGGCCAGGGAGTGTTGAACCTTTTGCTAACGACCTCTTGGGATGTGTGTGTCTCCCGGGCCCCGCCACCCACAGGGTGCTTGTAGCATTTTTCTCTGGGAAGGTCTGCATAGCAGACCTGTTTGTGATCAGAGTGAAAGTTTCTGTTTTGGAAAAGCCAGTTCCTTCCGATAAAGGGAGGGTGGGGACAAGGAAGGAACCAGAGACGCCAGAGAAAGAAGAAGTGAGAGTGGCAGGAGGCGGGGAGGCGGGGGTGTGTGACCCGGGGATGCGCCGCCCCGCTGGGTTTGTTTCCCAGCCCCACCTGCCATTTGACTGCTCATCTTTGCGGGAGAGCCCCCTTTCCTCAGCCCCAGATCCTGGCGGGGGCCTCTTGCTGCTTGGAGAAACAGAGCTGGCAGGAGATGGTGTCGGCTTGGACATGATGTACGGGGCCGGGGTCAGAGGGAGCATCCAAGTGCTCAATCACCCGTGCTTGGCCTGGCCCCTGCCCGCTGGGTTTCTGGCAGGCCCTCGGGGGTTCACCAGCGGCCAAGGTGGCTGGGGAGAGGTGCTCTTCTCCTGGGGAAGGCAGAAGCCTCTCCCCCAGAAAGTAGAAGGAGAATCATCCAGAAGGAGATCCCAGTTCACAGCTCAGACTCTTGGACAAGCTTCTTTCTTCCTGCCCTTTTTTATGAGAACCCAGGAGAAAGATGGGTGGAGGCGAGAGGGAGGGACAGCCTGCTGCTGATGCTTTTACTGGCTTGAGGAATCCTGGCAGTTCCTGAAGGGCAGGTGGGGCATTTCTGTGCCCAGTGGGGCAGAGACAGCCGTGTCTGGGCATGGACTTGCACTCTCCTGAGGCAGTGATGTGTTTCCTTCTAAAGGACTGGGACATTAGTTTGTCCTTGACCCTGCCCTGCTGGCGACAGCAGAATGGACTCAGATCAGGCTCCTGGTGGGGGATTTTCCTTCCTGCAGTCTTGCTTGGTAGGCTCACCTGTCTCATTTTTACATGTGCACTGTAAACTTCTGTGTCCTTGATTCTTGTTCTGAGGAGCAGGTTTCCTGGACCATGTGAGATTTTCAAAAATTACATTTAAAAACATACAACAAAATTGGCCTTTTCTTTTGGTCTGCCCTTCTCCGAATTTTAGCATTCATTCATGTTATCACCACCATAGTCAGGATGCAGAATAGCTCCATGCCCTCACACACACTCCCATGCTATACTTTCAAGGTCATGAGGGATTTGGGAGTTATTTTTGTTTAATGTTTATAATTTTCACCCTTTGAAAGGTATCATTGACTTGATTTATCTCTTGCATCCAGAGACTGATTTTTCCTTGTCAATTCTAAGTTTCTGCTGTGCTATTTCTCCACTGCTTCTCCGGCAAGCAGTGTATCCAGAGGGCCTTGCATGTCAGTTGCTGTTACTGACAAGGTGGGTTGAGTTGTCTGGTTTTTGTGATGGCGATTCTGGCCCTCCCACCTAGGGTGCTCTGGGCCACTTTGTGGATTTAGAAGACCTCAGGTTCCTTCTGACAGTGGCCAAAAGAACCTGTAATTAGTGAGGGACATGTTCTTGCTAACCATCGAGGCAGTGCTATGAAGGGACATGACTTCCAGAGTATTCTGCTTTGAATTATCTATATTATTCTTTCCCAGATGTCAGGGCCAATGATCAAGATTTGTTGCTGTTAGTCGCTCACTTGTGTCCAACTCTCTGTGACCCCATGCACTGCACTGCGACCGGCTTCCCTGTCCTTCTCTGTCTCCCAGAGTTTGCTCTGTATCAAGTCCATGGAGTCACTGATGCCATCCAACCATCACATCCTCTGTCGTCCGCTTCTCCTCCTGCCCTCTAACTTACAGCATCAGGGGCTTTTCCAGTGAGTTGGCTCTCCGGCTCAGGTGACCAAAGTATTGGAGCTTCCACTTCAGCATTGTGTCCCTTGAGGCAGTGATGTGTTTCCTTCTAAAGGACTGGGACATTAGTTTGTCCTTGACCCTGCCCTGCTGGCGACAGCAGAATGGACTCAGATCAGGCTCCTGGTGGGGGATTTTCCTTCCTGCAGTCTTGCTTGGTAGGCTCACCTGTCTCATTTTTACATGTGCACTGTAAACTTCTGTGTCCTTGATTCTTGTTCTGAGGAGCAGGTTTCCTGGACCATGTGAGATTTTCAAAAATTACATTTAAAAACATACAACAAAATTGGCCTTTTCTTTTGGTCTGCCCTTCTCCGAATTTTAGCATTCATTCATGTTATCACCACCATAGTCAGGATGCAGAATAGCTCCATGCCCTCACACACACTCCCATGCTATACTTTCAAGGTCATGAGGGATTTGGGAGTTATTTTTGTTTAATGTTTATAATTTTCACCCTTTGAAAGGTATCATTGACTTGATTTATCTCTTGCATCCAGAGACTGATTTTTCCTTGTCAATTCTAAGTTTCTGCTGTGCTATTTCTCCACTGCTTCTCCGGCAAGCAGTGTATCCAGAGGGCCTTGCATGTCAGTTGCTGTTACTGACAAGGTGGGTTGAGTTGTCTGGTTTTTGTGATGGCGATTCTGGCCCTCCCACCTAGGGTGCTCTGGGCCACTTTGTGGATTTAGAAGACCTCAGGTTCCTTCTGACAGTGGCCAAAAGAACCTGTAATTAGTGAGGGACATGTTCTTGCTAACCATCGAGGCAGTGCTATGAAGGGACATGACTTCCAGAGTATTCTGCTTTGAATTATCTATATTATTCTTTCCCAGATGTCAGGGCCAATGATCAAGATTTGTTGCTGTTAGTCGCTCACTTGTGTCCAACTCTCTGTGACCCCATGCACTGCACTGCGACCGGCTTCCCTGTCCTTCTCTGTCTCCCAGAGTTTGCTCTGTATCAAGTCCATGGAGTCACTGATGCCATCCAACCATCACATCCTCTGTCGTCCGCTTCTCCTCCTGCCCTCTAACTTACAGCATCAGGGGCTTTTCCAGTGAGTTGGCTCTCCGGCTCAGGTGACCAAAGTATTGGAGCTTCCACTTCAGCATTCGTCCTTCCCATGAACGTTCAGGGTTGATTTCCTTTGGGACTGATTGGTTTGTTGGGTAAAATAAAGACGGTGCATCACCTGTAGCTTTGTTGTCCCAGTGTGGTTCTCCCAGCCTGTCCTCATTGTCCAACTGCTTAGGTGAAACCGGGAACCGAGGTGCTTCCACGATCAGCCGTGCCTCCCCAGCCAGATTTAGGAACAAGCCGGTGCTGCCATGGGAAGGCCAGAGCTGTGTGTCACCTGCTGCAGTCAGGCCTTGTGCCTTCTCAGGGAAAAGCGAACTGCAGGGATGTTTCTGTGGCGTGGGTCCTGCCTGTGTGCCTGCTATCCTTTTGGGAAACGGAGAGAGGTGACCTCAAAGGTCCCCGGCTCAGAACGTCACACTTGACTGAACCGTTGACGATGCCTCCGCGGTGGATTTTACTGGGGAAGGTGGCAACAACGCACGCATGTAGAATCTGGTGTAATCTGATTCCCGCCTTTGTAATTACTTGGAGACTTGCCATTACAGCCGATTGAGAAGTGGGAACAGTGACCCAGAGCAGAAAGCAGAAATCACAGGGGTGGAAAGGGGAGCGAACACCAGACATGTAGTCATCACTCTCCTCCTGGCTTGCTGGAATTAAAAGCGGCTTTAGAATCAGGAAAAAGAATTTGAACTGCCTTCTACACAAGTCACCAATCTTTCCTGTCTTCGCTGCTCTCTTGCCAGGCTGCAGGAATGCCTCCGAGTCCGGTAGAGTCAGGGCATCCGGGTTTAGCTGAGAGGAGTGAGTTTTGCTGATAAGAAAGTACCTTTGTCTGGCAGCAGGTTTTTGTAGAGGAATGTCCTCCAGGTGCAAGAAGAATGGTTCTCATTTAAAAGAAAAAGAATAACACACTCAACAAAGTAACACAAAAGCACGGGTGCCAAGGTGAAACCAGAGGAATAGAACGGCTCAGAAAGAGGAAGCTTTTCCGCGTCCTGACGGACAGGATAGGGGCGCTGTGGAAAGCCAGGGCTGGCATCCTGTTCACAACGGGGGCAGGCGTAAACCACGGGGTCTGGGTGTCTTACCTCTGGGAGAAGGGCTTACGGAGTGATCCGCCCGCCTCCAGAACTGCTTCCCGTTCGTCGGATCAACGTCAGAAACCTGATATCATTTTTACCAACACTCACATGAGAAGGGCTTTTTATTCCCCCCTCTTCTTTTCTTATTTGGGTGACAGATTGCATGTTAGGGCACTAAAAGATGAAAGCACTAAATATTTGCTTTAGAAAAACACCGCGAAAGAGTCTCTCATCCTCCCAGCTGAAAACTGATGGGCTTAGAATTCCATTAACAAAAAATGACTGTCTGCAGTTAAACATATTGCCACCCCCTGGGCACGGTTAACAAGTCGGGGAGAAAGCGGAGGTCGGAGGGTGGAGGGCTGTACAGGATTCTTTATCGCGGGAGTGGAACGGGGCCCTTTGGTCGACATGGAGGTCCAGGGTAGCCCAAAGCAGTGCCTTCCTCCTTCTGTCATGTTGAGCTCCTCCTTCTGGGTCTTTGCAGTGGATTTCCTCTCCATAAAAAGGAACTCTTTGTTATTCCCCCTTTCAGATGTAATGATAAAGCCGTAATTCTTGCACTCCTCTTTGGCATGAGCTGTCTTGCCTCAGAAGAAGAGAGAATGTGTTTTGGCACTTGGTGATGGTTCTTACAGAGTCTCTTTAATGGAATGATTTAGAGCGTGAATTCAAACCCTGCCTTGGCTGCTGGCTGGCTGAGTAATCGTGTGCATAATATACTGAAGCTTTTCTAGACCTCAGTTTCTCCACCGGTGAAGCAGGGAAGTTTTCATTCATCCCTTCCTTTATCGGGAGATTTCAGTGAGTTACAGTGGAGTACATGCACATGTCTCAGCATTCCTTGGTTAGTCGCTAAGTTGCGTCCAGCTTTTCTGTGACTCCAAGGACTGCAGCCCTCCAGGCTTCTCTGTCCATGGGATTTCCCAGGCAGGAATACAGGTGTGGGTCATCATTTCCTTCTCCGGGGGATCTTTCCCTATCTAGGGATTGAACCCACGTCTCCTGCATTGACAGGCAGATTCTTTACCAGTGAGCCACAAGGGAAAGCCCCACTGCTAATACTTGCTCTGACTAATTCATTCTCAGTGGATATTTTTAAATTCATCTCTTTGGATGAAAGAGAGGAAAGAAGGATGAACCTTTTCTCTGGTCGGAATGTGGCTTAGTATTAGTCACAATTTATTAAAAATTTGCTGTTGTTCAGGCATTCAGTTCAGTTTTTTATAAATATTCTTATTTCACTCTTACAGCTTCTCCATAAGAGGAAAAATCACTTTTTCCAATTTTGTATATCCCTAAGCTCGTAGTAACATTCCCTGAGTGCTTTTCTGTGAAAGATCCCAGGTCTAAGTGGTTTTCATATGTTATTAACTCAGTTCATCCTCCCAGTAGGTAAGAATTATCTTCCTTAATTTTAAAGAGAAAGAAAGTGTGGCACATACTTTTAAAAAAACATTGCCCTGGGGGCTTCCCTGGTGATCCAGTGGGTAAGGACACCGCCTTGCAGTGCAAGGGGCGCCAGTTCAATCCCTGGCCTGGGAAGATTCCACGTGTCGCAGAGCGGCTGGACCGATGTGTCCAATTACCGAGCCGGAGCTCTGGAGCGCATGCGCCCAGAGCCGGTGCTCTGCGACAACAGAGACCACTGCGATGGGAGGCCCACATGGGCCAAAGAACAGAGGTGGATGAAACTGAATAAATGAAAGACCAATAGAAGTGGCCCACCCGCCCCTCCCCGCCCCCCCAAAAAACTCAAAAACACTGTCCTTGGTTCCACTGAGAGTAACTAATCAACCTGGAATTTGAAGTCTGGATCTTTGCATGTCTGCAAAGCTGGGGTGCTCATCTCACCTTTGTGCAGCCTGTCTCTGCTCTGTAGCATGTGAACAGTCCCGTCCTGCCATGATCATGCGTGAGCAACACTGAGTCGATCCACAGATGCTCTCCAGATCCGCCGGTTTATGATAGTTGGGGAGAAAAATCTTTATTACCGGAAGTTGTGGCTTCTGAGTCTCTCAGCAATTGGCAGCATAGATTTTTGACTTGTTTTGTTTTGTGTGTGTGGTTTTGTTTTTAAATTTAGAAACTAGTTAGTATTCCTGCATTGACAGGGATTCTTCCAGGTGAGCCACAAGGGAAAGCCCCACTGCTAATACTTGCTCTGACTAATTCATTCTCAGTGGATATTTTTAAATTCATCTCTTTGGATGAAAGAGAGGAAAGAAGGATGAACCTTTTCTCTGGTCGGAATGTGGCTTAGTATTAGTCACAATTTATTAAAAATTTGCTGTTGTTCAGGCATTCAGTTCAGTTTTTTATAAATATTCTTATTTCACTCTTACAGCTTCTCCATAAGAGGAAAAATCACTTTTTCCAATTTTGTATATCCCTAAGCTCGTAGTAACATTCCCTGAGTGCTTTTCTGTGAAAGATCCCAGGTCTAAGTGGTTTTCATATGTTATTAACTCAGTTCATCCTCCCAGTAGGTAAGAATTATCTTCCTTAATTTTAAAGAGAAAGAAAGTGTGGCACATACTTTTAAAAAAACATTGCCCTGGGGGCTTCCCTGGTGATCCAGTGGGTAAGGACACCGCCTTGCAGTGCAAGGGGCGCCAGTTCAATCCCTGGCCTGGGAAGATTCCACGTGTCGCAGAGCGGCTGGACCGATGTGTCCAATTACCGAGCCGGAGCTCTGGAGCGCATGCGCCCAGAGCCGGTGCTCTGCGACAACAGAGACCACTGCGATGGGAGGCCCACATGGGCCAAAGAACAGAGGTGGATGAAACTGAATAAATGAAAGACCAATAGAAGTGGCCCACCCGCCCCTCCCCGCCCCCCCAAAAAACTCAAAAACACTGTCCTTGGTTCCACTGAGAGTAACTAATCAACCTGGAATTTGAAGTCTGGATCTTTGCATGTCTGCAAAGCTGGGGTGCTCATCTCACCTTTGTGCAGCCTGTCTCTGCTCTGTAGCATGTGAACAGTCCCGTCCTGCCATGATCATGCGTGAGCAACACTGAGTCGATCCACAGATGCTCTCCAGATCCGCCGGTTTATGATAGTTGGGGAGAAAAATCTTTATTACCGGAAGTTGTGGCTTCTGAGTCTCTCAGCAATTGGCAGCATAGATTTTTGACTTGTTTTGTTTTGTGTGTGTGGTTTTGTTTTTTAAATAATTAGAAACAGTTAGACTCTCGTTACCACCCACAGTAAAAATTACTTGGATCCCGCAAATGAAAGAAAAAAAAAGAGCCCATTTGGTCGTATGATTAAAATGGAACTTTCAAGAGGAAAGTTCATTTTCGAGGGTGAGCTTTAGATGTCTATAAACACCTAGGGATGTCTTGCTTTTTACCCCCTCCCCTTTGCCTGAATGCAGAATCAAATAATGTTAGAGGTGGCTGCCAATGATGGGAGGGATTACACACGAGATGGCTCTGGGAGAAAACCTACATTTTTTTGTACTTATTAATGGTGTGTCTTTTGTGTGAGTGGGTGTGAGCACAAGAGTATGAAGCATATATGTACATGCTGTGTGGTCCTTTCTGCTTCATTCCAGGCTCTGTGATGGTGGGCAAGGGGAGGAGGGAGCCTGAGCACAGCCTTCTGTTTCCATCGTAGGGGTTGTATTATTGAGGTAGGAGTAAGGCCTCTGGCTGTGTTGGAAGGCCTAAATCAGAGTAGCTGGGACTCCTGGTTTTCAGGATGCTGCTGTAATGATTCCCACTGTGCCCCTTCTTTTGCACACATAGGATTGGTTCTCTTGAACATATGTTGTTCCTTCGCCTCCCTTCTCCCAAGAATGAGAATAGGCCAGAGTCTGAGTTGATGCCTTTGGCCAAGTCAGATGTGGTATCCATTTGGAGGTCCTTCACCCCTCACATCCACACCAGAACTTCTTGTCGTGCCAGGACTGTACCCCGTCACGTGGGTGAAGAGATGATTTCCTAATCCTTGTGGGAGCTTTAAGGAATTTTTTGCCTTTGTTAGAGAAGGAACGTCCCCCTGGAGGGCTGTCTATGTGGCCCATTGTTACCCACATTGCTTTTGACGTCTTTTCTGTGATCATTCCCAGGCAGCCTCCTCCTGCCATCCTGACTTGTTTAAATTTATGGATTGTTGGCAAGCAATTTTTGATACTGTTCTTCTCATAGCCAGAGGTCAAAATTTCCCGTGGTTTATGAAAAATCTTTATTACCGGAAGTTGTGGCTTCTGAGTCTCTCAGCAATTGGCAGATTGACTTGTTTTGTTTTGTGTGTGTGGTTTTGTTTTTTAAATAATTAGAAACAGTTAGACTCTCGTTACCACCCACAGTAAAAATTACTTGGATCCCGCAAATGAAAGAAAAAAAAAGAGCCCATTTGGTCGTATGATTAAAATGGAACTTTCAAGAGGAAAGTTCATTTTCGAGGGTGAGCTTTAGATGTCTATAAACACCTAGGGATGTCTTGGTTTTTACCCCCTCGCCTTTTCCTGAATGCAGAATCAAATAATGTTAGAGGTGGCTGCCAATGATGGGAGGGATTACCCCGAGATGGCTCTGGGAGAAAACCTACATTTTTTTGTACTTATTAATGGTGTGTCTTTTGTGTGAGTGGGTGTGAGCACAAGAGTATGAAGCATATATGTACATGCTGTGTGGTCCTTTCTGCTTCATTCCAGGCTCTGTGATGGTGGGCAAGGGGAGGAGGGAGCCTGAGCACAGCCTTCTGTTTCCATCGTAGGGGTTGTATTATTGAGGTAGGAGTAAGGCCTCTGGCTGTGTTGGAAGGCCTAAATCAGAGTAGCTGGGACTCCTGGTTTTCAGGATGCTGCTGTAATGATTCCCACTGTGCCCCTTCTTTTGCACACATAGGATTGGTTCTCTTGAACATATGTTGTTCCCTTCGCTCTCCCCTTCTCCCAAGAATGAGAATAGGCCAGAGTCTGAGTTGATGCCTTTGGCCAAGTCAGATGTGGTATCCATTTGGAGGTCCTTCACCCCTCACATCCACACCAGAACTTCTTGTCGTGCCAGGACTGTACCCCGTCACGTGGGTGAAGAGATGATTTCCTAATCCTTGTGGGAGCTTTAAGGAATTTTTTGCCTTTGTTAGAGAAGGAACGTCCCCCTGGAGGGCTGTCTATGTGGCCCATTGTTACCCACATTGCTTTTGACGTCTTTTCTGTGATCATTCCCAGGCAGCCTCCTCCTGCCATCCTGACTTGTTTAAATTTATGGATTGTTGGCAAGCAATTTTTGATACTGTTCTTCTCATAGCCAGAGGTCAAAATCCCTTGTGGAGCAGTGCCTGAATTTAATGGATGTCATCTGGCCCTCAGGGAGGGGTGTAGAGAAGCACTGGGAGAAAAGTCTTAGAAGTGAGATGTTCCTGCTCGATGCTGCAGCCTCCCAGACTCTTCTTCATCCCTTTCAGGGGAATTGTTTTTGGTGGTACCACAAGATTGTGTACGGTATCCTCTAATTTTTAGGGCAAAAGATACAGTGTGCTTGTACGTGGCTTAAAGAATGCCCAGTGAACTACTCATCCAACTTGGTCGTGACTATCTCAGTCTTCTTGAGCTCTTCAGAAGATCTCTCCCTATCCTTTGTAACCCCAGGTAACATTCCAGGAAGGATTATTTTACTCTTCTGACTATCTGAAGCCTTGGTTCCCAGGCCAGGTTTTAAGGTAGACAAGACCGTATCATCTAATGAACTGGACTTAGGAGCTTTGCTTTGGATTGAAGACAGTCTAGAAGTTTCAGGGGCTTCCCTGGTGGCTCAGTGGTAAAGAGCCTACCTGTCAATGCAGGAGACATGGGTTTGATCCCTGGGTCAGGAAGATCCCCTGGAGAAGGAAGTGGGAACCCAGTGTAGTATTCTTGCCTGGGAAATGCTGTGGGCAGAGGAGCCTGGCAGGCTATGGTCTATGGGGTCGCAAAGAGTTGGTTGGACTTAGAAGCTAAACAAGCAACAACAACAAGTGACAGAGTGAAACAGGGATGTAGACAAGTCTTTGAGACATCTGACTTCTGACTGGAGCTGTCACAAAGCCTTGACTCTGTGGGACAGGTGTGTGGTCTTCTTGTAATGCTTCTGGACACAAGTTGTAAGAATGCTTGCAAAACAGGTCTTATTAACATCTGGGGTGACTAGACAGAAGCACCAGAGGCACTTGGGACGGCTCACGTTCATTGAGCACAGTGTTAGTTCAGGGGTACTGCTGAGCAGGTGCTGTTCTGTGCTGGGGATGAGGTGTGGGCAAGATGGATTGAGGCTTTGCCTTCAAGGAGTCACTCTTATAGCTGGAAGTGATGACTCAAGTCCCTGGGACCTTCTGCTCCCTTTTGGTCCCTGCCCACCCTGAAGTTTGCTCTTGGCCATGGCATCTTCAGAAGAGTTTGCCTCCTGGCTCCTTGGGCCCTGGAACTCCACGGTGAGATCCCTCCATCTTAGACGAAATGGTCTCCATCATTAGGCCACCAAGGAAAGCCATGTGGAAGAGTGTGTGTTTCTCAGACAAGCCCACTGTCAAAGCTTGGGATAGGGGTTGGTTCTGAGCACAGCCTAGATGCCACCAGACCCACTTCTCTTTTATCTCTCGCTTCTGCCTGGGCACTAGCATCCATTTGGGTCCCACTCTCCTTCTTTCTTCTTCCCCAAAGCCATATTTCCCATCTCGAGGAGTTTCTCACCATATTTGCGTTCTTTCTTTTTCAACATCTAATCTTTGTTCCTGAGACAGAGTTCAGACATGCATCCCTGGTTGCCAGGCACTTGCTGCCCAGGCTCCAGGCAGAGCAGAGTCTATGGCAGTTCCAGCATTTCAGCTTAGAAGAAGGGGAGAAAAAAGTCATTTTTAAACACTGTAAGCTGGAGTTGCTTAGAATAGGGCAGGCAGCCCTCCGTCCTCTGGTAAGCAATGTTTTTAATTAGATTCTGATTAAGAAAATATGTGGTCTTTAGATTTTATAAAAAAGCAAAAAAGTTACCTAGGGAGATTGACTGGGATTGTCCTGCAGGTAAGTTCAGATTGAATGTTGCTTAACAGGTAGTAGGCTGTTGGTAAGGTCGTTGTGTACATGTGCCTGGGCTTCTGGTGCAAGACAGATCAAATAACTCAGGTCACAGAAATGGACTTGGATGACCTCAAAGCATTTACGCAAACAATTCTTTGAGCCACTGACTCCAACCAGACAGAACATATTTGTTGCCTCTGGCTGGCTTGGGTGGATAGGTAGAGACAGTTACACGATATTAGCATTGTGAGAGCTGAGTGGTAAGTCAGAGTGCCCTGTGCCATCAAGTCCTCTCTGTGAACCTGGGGAAACTGAGGACTGGAGAGGGGAGATGACTCCATGGAGCTGTGGAGCCAGAGAGAGATGGAGTCAAGAGCAGACTCCAGACCACCCAGCTTTTCTCCTTCCATTCTGCCACCTCTGATTCAAGGTAGAGTTTGATTTTTTTGTGGACCTTTCATGTTAAGTGCCATTTATTTTAAGCTCTTTGCAGATGAGTGTGTAAAGTTTAGTATGAGTTGGCTTATTTTCCACTTGAGAGGTTGTGTCTGTCAGCACCCTGGGCACTGACGTGATGATGATCAGGAGGCTCATCGTGGTGATGAGGATGGGCTTGTACAGTCATCTACTGGGGGTTTACTAGGAAGAAGTGAACTGGAATTCACACATCACATAGAGTGTCTTAGAATGTACCTTAGCGCACATAGAAAATCAGATCTTACCGTTCATACGTGCATTTAGAAGGAGCTAGTCTCTGGCCCAGAATTGTATCCTCTTCTGTAATCCAACCACCTTCTTTCCCAGAGGACTGGTCTCTGGGAATCCTTTTACAGGGTTCTTTTTGGGCTTGCCTTTAAAACTCAGAGAAACGAGCGAAGATGATCATTTGAAAGCTAAGTTTGATACCAGTACTCTGCGATAAACCTTGGAAAGTGTGTCGTTTGGGCATCACCAATTCTTGCAGTCAAAGCAACCCTGACAGAGTTAACCACAAGAAGAATGCATGCAGGAGTTCATCGGTGACTTTTCTGTGTTTGCTAAGGACTCAGCTCTACCGGTGCAGTCCCATGTCCTGTGACTGAGAAGCAAGCTGGTGCTCTGGGTCAAGTTCAGCAAGTTTGTTTTGACTTGCAGCCCATGATGGGAGTGAAGTTCTCATTATGTAATGTTAAACTGGGCCGGAATGTCAGCTGGGCTAGGCCTGCCAAAGCTTGAAGAGTTGATTGGGAATGGGCTATGTTTGGTATGACTAATCCAGCTTGGCTGAGGAAAGGGGTGGGTGGGTGTCTTTCTGAGGAGGGAGGGGGTATGACTGGTGCTATTTTGAATGTTAGCACTTTGCATAAACTCTGCAAACTACCTCCCTGCCAACCCTCTGAAGAAGGAAAAAAATAGTTGAACCTTGTGATCAACTAGTAAAATTGAGCCCCGTTGACTGATACCCACCATTGCCTTAGAAATCTATGGCCAAGACATCAGGGTCTATATATCGCTTGCCATCAAGGAGTTAACACTTCTGGTTGACGTGAAATGGTGTGTCTTAACACCTAGCCTGTATCCGTCAAGAGTTGCTGGCAGTGGTACTCACTAACTTAAGCAGTTATACACAGTAAATGTGAGGTTCCTTAATGAGAGTAGTATTTAGTTATGAGTTGGGGCTTATTTTCCACTTGAGAGGTTGTGTCTGTCAGCACCCTGGGCACTGACGTGATGATGATCAGGAGGCTCATCGTGGTGATGAGGATGGGCTTGTACAGTCATCTACTGGGGGTTTACTAGGAAGAAGTGAACTGGAATTCACACATCACATAGAGTGTCTTAGAATGTACCTTAGCGCACATAGAAAATCAGATCTTACCGTTCATACGTGCATTTAGAAGGAGCTAGTCTCTGGCCCAGAATTGTATCCTCTTCTGTAATCCAACCACCTTCTTTCCCAGAGGACTGGTCTCTGGGAATCCTTTTACAGGGTTCTTTTTGGGCTTGCCTTTAAAACTCAGAGAAACGAGCGAAGATGATCATTTGAAAGCTAAGTTTGATACCAGTACTCTGCGATAAACCTTGGAAAGTGTGTCGTTTGGGCATCACCAATTCTTGCAGTCAAAGCAACCCTGACAGAGTTAACCACAAGAAGAATGCATGCAGGAGTTCATCGGTGACTTTTCTGTGTTTGCTAAGGACTCAGCTCTACCCGGTGCAGTCCCATGTCCTGTGACTGAGAAGCAAGCTGGTGCTCTGGGTCAAGTTCAGCAAGTTTGTTTTGACTTGCAGCCCATGATGGGAGTGAAGTTCTCATTATGTAATGTTAAACTGGGCCGGAATGTCAGCTGGGCTAGGCCTGCCAAAGCTTGAAGAGTTGATTGGGAATGGGCTATGTTTGGTATGACTAATCCAGCTTGGCTGAGGAAAGGGGTGGGTGGGTGTCTTTCTGAGGAGGGAGGGGGTATGACTGGTGCTATTTTGAATGTTAGCACTTTGCATAAACTCTGCAAACTACCTCCCTGCCAACCCTCTGAAGAAGGAAAAAAATAGTTGAACCTTGTGATCAACTAGTAAAATTGAGCCCCGTTGACTGATACCCACCATTGCCTTAGAAATCTATGGCCAAGACATCAGGGTCTATATATCGCTTGCCATCAAGGAGTTAACACTTCTGGTTGACGTGAAATGGTGTGTCTTAACACCTAGCCTGTATCCGTCAAGAGTTGCTGGCAGTGGTACTCACTAACTTAAGCAGTTATACACAGTAAATGTGAGGTTCCTTAATGAGAGTAGCAGTCAACCCCAATAAAAAATTTAAAGCAAAGAAAGAGGTGGGCTATTTTCCTAATAAAAACATAATTTAGTGTTTGTCTTCTTGGTCTTTATTTGGAAGCCTTTGTTTCTCCCTCTGCTCCGAAGGTCCCCCATTCCCACCCGGCAGCTTCCTCTTGACCCTTCTTCAGGGACAAAGGAATCCTATTTTTATGTTAATGTCTTTCTCATAGAAGGTAGAATCATCTGGAACCCTATTTGCACAATGATCCTGAAACACATTGTGGTCCCCCCCTTCAGGAAAAGGGGAACCCAGCCCCTGCCCTGCCTGAGGGAATGGGATGTGGGGGTTGCTTTTGTTGCTTCTCTGATGAATGGTAGTAAAGTGTTCACTGAACCTGGAAACACCTCCCTTTGTATCCAGTGCTCTCCCAACCCGGGCTGTTAAACTTGGGGCAGTCGTTCTGGGTGGGGAAGTGAAAGGGGCCATTGTGGTGGGGAGGGGCTCAGGCTGAAGCCAACAAGGCAGAGAGATGCCATTGTTTTCTGAGTAGCAAGACAGGAGGAAGACTCTGGGGACCTCCAGGCACCAGTGAAGCCACGGGGCTGACCACTTCTCTCTGTTCCTTGAGGATCTCCTGACCTGAGTGGGTGGGGGACATCAGCCCAGACCGGAAGCTCCTTGGAGCCGCCTGCGGTAGAGACCTGGTGCCCGCTCTGTACATCTGAGTTGTGGGCCTTTTCTTCGTCCTCTGCACTTGGAGGATGCTACCCGCCTCGGGCCTATCCGTCCTGTCTGCAGGGCAGGGCTGTTTTTCTCTGGGCCTCGGAGTTAGAAACATTTGTTAAAAATCACTCATTGCACCTTAGGGATAACACCCAGTTCCCTGCCAGCGATGTTTTTGTGTAACTTCCCTCTTGCCATCTGGTCTTTCAAAGGCACTTCTGATCTTAATTATAGCATTCAGCCTCTGTTTATTTAAAACTCAGAAGGCAGATAGGCTGTGGAGGGTTTATCTGTACTAATTGTGCCAACATACCTGCCAACTGTCCTTACAGTTAGTAAAGCAAATCGCGACAATCCCTACTGGACAGGGTTTGCATGCGCCCACACACACTCACAGGCCATCTCAGCTGAGTTGATCACAGGCCTTCCAGTTGCTGTGCTGGCATCTCTGTTGAGAACCGCTGCTGTGTAGTACTGACGGGAGATTTTAGCCGTAGCACCTGGGAGGAGTAAGAAGACCCAGGTTCACATTACGACTCTGCCCCTTGCTGTGTCATCCTGGAAAATTATTCCCAAGGAACCTCCGTTTTGCCATCTGAAAAGACAGGGACCGTGGTATCTACACCCAAGAGTGACATGGGATTTAAATGAGATGTTTACGAAAGGGCAGAGAGCAGGTTTTAGGCATCCTTCTGCAGGAGGGGTTCAGTGTTCTGCCTCACAAAGCAAGACCTTACGGAGCTTTGGTAACCTGCAGGTCAGGAGGCAGTGGCATCCATTGTCTGTTGTTTGGAAACATCATATGCATACTGTTCATTTTGCTGTTTTGTTTACCTCTTTGATAATCTTTCTGTTCCAAGTAAACAGTGGTTTATATCAGAGTATATACTATTTTGCACTTTTTTAAAGCATGCCTCTGGCTTGAAGATTTTAACAAATTTCACACAGAGATTAACTTTGTGGTATTTACAATTTGAAAATATACATGTCGAAGCCACTAAAGAGACATGTTCAAAAACATTAGTCGTATCCTCATTTTAACACAAGCATAGTTATTATGGGCTTCTTTCCTGCATTTAAGAAACTCTCTAGTAGAAGAATCAGTTATTGTAGATCTGTATGATATCTGAGTAAAGTGTGCATTTTTAGAAAAATAGTATCTTTGTAGATCATAATGAACTTTCAGTCCTTACACTAGGTTGTGGTACCTTTTCATCAGACCATCACAATTGGAACAGTTGTTTTCTTGAAGAATCAGTGTTAGGAACTGTATTTAAAGAATTTCTGATCCCAGTATGTGCTTTGAAATATTTTGAGATTGTCTATTGGAGTGTTTTTTTTTCCTAAAGAGTTTTAGTTTTTTCTTTAGCTTTCTTTAGTTTTAAGTGTTTTCTTAAAGGTTTTCTAATAGTAATGTTTTATATATAAATTCCTGCAGCATTAGAGCCCAAAGGTTTTTTTGTCCTTACAGTTAGTAAAGCAAATCGCGACAATCCCTACTGGACAGGGTTTGCATGCGCCACACACACTCACAGGCCATCTCAGCTGAGTTGATCACAGGCCTTCCAGTTGCTGTGCTGGCATCTCTGTTGAGAACCGCTGCTGTGTAGTACTGACGGGAGATTTTAGCCGTAGCACCTGGGAGGAGTAAGAAGACCCAGGTTCACATTACGACTCTGCCCCTTGCTGTGTCATCCTGGAAAATTATTCCCAAGGAACCTCCGTTTTGCCATCTGAAAAGACAGGGACCGTGGTATCTACACCCAAGAGTGACATGGGATTTAAATGAGATGTTTACGAAAGGGCAGAGAGCAGGTTTTAGGCATCCTTCTGCAGGGAGCGTTCAGTGTTCTGCCTCACAAAGCAAGACCTTACGGAGCTTTGGTAACCTGCAGGTCAGGAGGCAGTGGCATCCATTGTCTGTTGTTTGGAAACATCATATGCATACTGTTCATTTTGCTGTTTTGTTTACCTCTTTGATAATCTTTCTGTTCCAAGTAAACAGTGGTTTATATCAGAGTATATACTATTTTGCACTTTTTTAAAGCATGCCTCTGGCTTGAAGATTTTAACAAATTTCACACAGAGATTAACTTTGTGGTATTTACAATTTGAAAATATACATGTCGAAGCCACTAAAGAGACATGTTCAAAAACATTAGTCGTATCCTCATTTTAACACAAGCATAGTTATTATGGGCTTCTTTCCTGCATTTAAGAAACTCTCTAGTAGAAGAATCAGTTATTGTAGATCTGTATGATATCTGAGTAAAGTGTGCATTTTTAGAAAAATAGTATCTTTGTAGATCATAATGAACTTTCAGTCCTTACACTAGGTTGTGGTACCTTTTCATCAGACCATCACAATTGGAACAGTTGTTTTCTTGAAGAATCAGTGTTAGGAACTGTATTTAAAGAATTTCTGATCCCAGTATGTGCTTTGAAATATTTTGAGATTGTCTATCGGAGCGCCTTTTTTTTTTTCCTAAAGAGTTTTAGTTTTTTTCTTTAGCTTTCTTTAGTTTTAAGTGTTTTCTTAAAGGTTTTCTAATAGTAATGTTTTTATATATAAATTCCTGCAGCAAACATTTTTAGAGCATCTCCTAAGTGCTTTGTTTGTTCCATATATTTATACTCGGACACAGTGATAGCCATGTAATATACACACTTTTTGGTAAAGGAAACTTATGCTTATAAGCTTGGCTGCCCTAAAATTACAATGAAGGATGAAGTAGATTCTAATTGCTGCTCTTGACCTAGACATCTATATATTTTATCTAATTTATAGTTGGGAAAGCAGCTAAAAGTGTTGAGTTCATGCCAGTAGTTTGAGGAGTTGTAGTTTATGTAGCCCTGGAATTAAGAAGAGAAGGACGAGAAAGCCCATGCTATGTACTGGGTCAGAGAGAAGAAATTAGTGTTAGCTGTTATTCATGGATGTCCTTGGTGACTCAGATGGTTAAAAAAAAAAAACATCCGCCTGCAATGCGGGAGGACTGGGTTCGATCCCTGGGTTGGGAAGGTCCCCTGGAGAAGGGAATGGCTACCCGCCCCAGTATTCTTGCCTGGAGAATTTCATGGACAGAGGAGCCTGGTGGGCTATCATCCATGGTGCTGCAAAGAGTTGGACACAACTGAGTGAGTGCCTGACACTTACGTCCTGAGTGCCAGTGATGGTTCTATCCCAAGCACGGACGAATTTGGCCAATGGTATGGATCAAACAAAATAGTCCACAGCTCCAAGTTCAGGCTGGGTGAAAATGATCCTCATTTTAACACAAGCATAGTTATTATGGGCTTCTTTCCTGCATTTAAGAAACTCTCTAGTAGAAGAATCAGTTATTGTAGATCTGTATGATATCTGAGTAAAGTGTGCATTTTTAGAAAAATAGTATCTTTGTAGATCATAATGAACTTTCAGTCCTTACACTAGGTTGTGGTACCTTTTCATCAGACCATCACAATTGGAACAGTTGTTTTCTTGAAGAATCAGTGTTAGGAACTGTATTTAAAGAATTTCTGATCCCAGTATGTGCTTTGAAATATTTTGAGATTGTCTATTGGAGTGTTTTTTTTTTTTTTTTCCTAAAGAGTTTTAGTTTTTTTCTTTAGCTTTCTTTAGTTTTAAGTGTTTTCTTAAAGGTTTTCTAATAGTAATGTTTTTATATATAAATTCCTGCAGCAAACATTTTTAGAGCATCTCCTAAGTGCTTTGTTTGTTCCATATATTTATACTCGGACACAGTGATAGCCATGTAATATACACACTTTTTGGTAAAGGAAACTTATGCTTATAAGCTTGGCTGCCCTAAAATTACAATGAAGGATGAAGTAGATTCTAATTGCTGCTCTTGACCTAGACATCTATATATTTTATCTAATTTATAGTTGGGAAAGCAGCTAAAAGTGTTGAGTTCATGCCAGTAGTTTGAGGAGTTGTAGTTTATGTAGCCCTGGAATTAAGAAGAGAAGGACGAGAAAGCCCATGCTATGTACTGGGTCAGAGAGAAGAAATTAGTGTTAGCTGTTATTCATGGATGTCCTTGGTGACTCAGATGGTTAAAAAAAAAAAACATCCGCCTGCAATGCGGGAGGACTGGGTTCGATCCCTGGGTTGGGAAGGTCCCCTGGAGAAGGGAATGGCTACCCGCCCCAGTATTCTTGCCTGGAGAATTTCATGGACAGAGGAGCCTGGTGGGCTATCATCCATGGTGCTGCAAAGAGTTGGACACAACTGAGTGAGTGCCTGACACTTACGTCCTGAGTGCCAGTGATGGTTCTATCCCAAGCACGGACGAATTTGGCCAATGGTATGGATCAAACAAAATAGTCCACAGCTCCAAGTTCAGGCTGGTGTGAAAAGTCCAGCACCTGAATGCTCATATTCCCCAAAGCTGTGATCTTCTCTGACCTCCAGTGCAAATAGCTCTTCATCTGTAGGGGGCTTGACAGCATCATTTAGCATTTGGGAATCTTTAAAAACAACTGATAAAAAACTTGAGCTTCTTCTCTAGCACATAAAGTAGTCTTTTTAAGTTACTATTTCAGGGGCAGAATAATTGGCATTAAGCATTGGGCCAGCTGGGCAGAGAACTGGATTCTATTTGGCTTTGGCTAGATTATTCCATGAAGATATTCCAGGAGTGCATCTGGTAGCACTTTGACACTTATAAATTATTACCATCCTCTCTTGACGGTAAGGTCCCTGAGGGTAAGGACTCTTTTCCTCTGACTTACTGATTTATCCCTAGTGCCTAAAACTGGCAGGTATGAAGAGACACTGAATCAGTATTGATTGAATCAGTGGGTGAACCTTTAAGGGTAAAATGTAGGAAAGATTCCTACCTAGGCTGCAATACTTTTTCCTCCTCCTCCTCTTTCATTTGCTAAAGTTACTAACCAGCTAATCTCAAAAGCCCTCTCCTAAATCCTCTGAGCTTGTTTGTTTGTTTTTGTCTGTTAAATGGGGCTGTTGTCATGTAAGACTTTATTTGATTATGAGAAATAGTCCCTCCCAAACTTCCTTGACCAGAAGTGCCAGAGAAAACCAAGATGGTTTTGAAAACAAAAAAAACCACCGTAGTCCAGACTAGACTAAAATGCTTGGTTGCATTCAAGACCAGTGTCACAGTCCGCCCTAGGCAGGTGGTTGCAACATGCTTCCCATCTGCGCCTCATTCGAAGGAGCAGGCTTGAGCTCCAACTCCACACTGTGGCGGGAACACTGGCACCGCCGCTCCCTCCCCAGACAGCCCATGGGCGTTGCTATGGTGGAGGCATGACATAATTTAATTTTACTTTTATTATTTGCTGGATGTGCCCATTGTATGCTAGCCTCTGGGTGTGTTTGCAAGGAGCTTATTTAGCAAAGAGGTAGAGACTGCGTTGTCTGTAAAGTTATCTTGTTTTTGTAAGGGTCAGGCGTGTGCACACACACACTCCCTGTCCTTAGGCATCCAGCAGACACACACACACACTCACACACACACACACCCTCTCCTTTGGCATCCAGCACACACACACACACACACACACTCACCCTCTCCTTTGGCATTCAACACACACTCACACACACTCACACACACTCACCCTCTCCTTTGGCATTCAGCACCGACCCCCTCCCCACCTCCCCGCCTTTTCCTTTGGCATCTAGCACCAACCAGTACTGGCCAGGGGTGAAATCATCACCATTCTGCAAGTGGCTCAAAAGACTCAGAAAGACCTGCCTTCCTACAATTCCCTTTTCTTAACCCTGTGATTTCCCGTGGCAGCAGCTTGGAGCTTGCGTGTGCGTGGATCTAATTTCTCAAACACATGTGTATAGTACATAGCAAACTCCTGTGCTTATTTAGTAGAGTCGAAATCCACCTACTGGGTTTGGGTGACTTTTCTTGGCAATGTTCCTCAATTTGCTATGAAAAGCAAAGGTCCAAACTCCATAAAAACATCATTTGTTTGTTAATGAACACCTAGGACAGGATCATTCTGTCTTGGGCTGTCACCTTTCCTCTAATGATTTGGTAGCCGGTTGTCTTTATCCAGAGGTGAGCAATCATGTATTTAAAGCACGTGAGGCAGTAAAAGGAGGTGAGTTTGGCCAATGTCCTTATATTCAGATCCTTGGCATTTAATGCAGGGGTGGGGATGGGGGGCGCTTTTCCTTTCTTATGCTTTTTTAATGGATTTGTATATGTCATTGCTGTTTATAAAATGACTTCCCTTCTAATTCATTTTAAGTTTATTTTTATTATTATCTGCATCTTTAAAATAAATTTTATTGCAGTGTAGCTGATTTACAATATTGTGTTTCTTTGTACAGCAAAATGACTCAGTTATACATACATATATATTTCATATTCTCCTCCATTATGGTGCATCACGGGATACTGAGTATAGTTCTCTGTGCTAGGGCCTTGTTAGTAGAGCCTTGTTGCTTAGCCATCCCATATATATCACCATAATTTGTCTCTGCTAATCCCAAACTCCCAATTCATTCTTAATTCCAACTCTTGGTTCTGGCAGATCCATAGTTCCCTATACAATAGATTCCCTTTATTCTCACCAGATGCCCTTATTTTTGTCATGTTGCTTCAGCAGTATCTACTTAGGGGTCTCATGGGTGACATCTTTTTTAGTTCTGTAACTGAAAACCCACCCCAGCACTGGCATCCAGGTCTGCCTTGCCAAGCTAATGAAACCCTGACAGCGTGTGAGGTCCTTCCATCCTTGCCTGCAAGTCAGTGGGTGGGTTATTTGGAAAAATTTGACCAGATCAACACCTTCTAACTTCTCAATGTAGCTTGATGGGATTATTTAATTTACCCCCCAGAACTCAGTTAGTGGCTATGAGGACATGAATCAGAGGCAGTAAGGAAGGATTCCTCCTTTCCAAGGTGGAGGGGCTGGGTACAGTGGCCAGGCTGAGAAGTTTGGGGGAACCTTGAGAAAGGGTCTCCTCCCTTGAGAAATTGTTGCCCACCATTCCTATTCAGGTTTGTACCCATGTCTCCTAGTTCCAGAGAGCTTGGTGGTCTCTCTTCTTTTCCACCAGCATTCAGAGACATTACTTTCCTTTGTTTCCCCATTGTTCAGACAGAGAAACTTAGAGATAAAAGATGCCACTGTGGACACCTTTAAACCCAAGGATTTCTACTTTATCTGGCCAAAGATCTCTTTTTAAGAGAGGAAGGAAACTAAATAATTGAGTCAGGTATTTCAAGGTGTTAAATCTTAAAAATAAAAATCAGCCTTTTAAGAATCAAATGCAAAGTTACTCACTTTGCCTTGAATTTCCTACCGCGATTCTGTTTTTCAAAAGCTAGAATGATCATCAGGCTAGGTTTAGCTTGGTCAAATATGGTCATTTTAAAAATCTTAATCTAAATATCATCTTAAAAATCTTAATAATGACCCGTCTCATCCTGTGAGTGTTCAGAAGGCAATCTCAATGTACAATCATGGACTGGCTTTGCCTGGTAATGTCGTCTTTATTGACTATCCCCAACTGTTAGTAGAGCCTTGTTGCTTAGCCATCCCATATATATCACCATAATTTGTCTCTGCTAATCCCAAACTCCCAATTCATTCTTAATTCCAACTCTTGGTTCTGGCAGATCCATAGTTCCCTATACAATAGATTCCCTTTATTCTCACCAGATGCCCTTATTTTTGTCATGTTGCTTCAGCAGTATCTACTTAGGGGTCTCATGGGTGACATCTTTTTTAGTTCTGTAACTGAAAACCCACCCCAGCACTGGCATCCAGGTCTGCCTTGCCAAGCTAATGAAACCCTGACAGCGTGTGAGGTCCTTCCATCCTTGCCTGCAAGTCAGTGGGTGGGTTATTTGGAAAAATTTGACCAGATCAACACCTTCTAACTTCTCAATGTAGCTTGATGGGATTATTTAATTTACCCCCCAGAACTCAGTTAGTGGCTATGAGGACATGAATCAGAGGCAGTAAGGAAGGATTCCTCCTTTCCAAGGTGGAGGGGCTGGGTACAGTGGCCAGGCTGAGAAGTTTGGGGGAACCTTGAGAAAGGGTCTCCTCCCTTGAGAAATTGTTGCCCACCATTCCTATTCAGGTTTGTACCCATGTCTCCTAGTTCCAGAGAGCTTGGTGGTCTCTCTTCTTTTCCACCAGCATTCAGAGACATTACTTTCCTTTGTTTCCCCATTGTTCAGACAGAGAAACTTAGAGATAAAAGATGCCACTGTGGACACCTTTAAACCCAAGGATTTCTACTTTATCTGGCCAAAGATCTCTTTTTAAGAGAGGAAGGAAACTAAATAATTGAGTCAGGTATTTCAAGGTGTTAAATCTTAAAAAAAAAAAAAAATCAGCCTTTTAAGAATCAAATGCAAAGTTACTCACTTTGCCTTGAATTTCCTACCGCGATTCTGTTTTTCAAAAGCTAGAATGATCATCAGGCTAGGTTTAGCTTGGTCAAATATGGTCATTTTAAAAATCTTAATCTAAATATCATCTTAAAAATCTTAATAATGACCCGTCTCATCCTGTGAGTGTTCAGAAGGCAATCTCAATGTACAATCATGGACTGGCTTTGCCTGGTAATGTCGTCTTTATTGACTATCCCCAACTGAGCTCTCTTGGTTAATATATTTTCTCTGGCACCTCTGTGTTTTTTGTTTTAAATCTGAAATGCTTATCAATAGGTTGCATAGTTGGGGAAAATGGCTTTTGTTATGTAGCATTTTACCAAGGAGTATTTGGAGAGTTTTTCTTTTAATACCAAACATGTCATGGTTCTTATGTGAGGAATATATTACCATTGTGATCTCTGTACAGGAATTTGCTTCACTGGCACTGGTGTGTAGATCCCAGACTCCAGTTGACATTCTTTTGCATCCTGATCAGAAACCCTGAGTTTCTGGTCCTTAGCAGAGAATACATCCCTTGATGACTTGTGGGCGCCCTTAGTGGAGGCAGTGATGTGTGGTCTTGCGAGAAGTCAGAACCTCAGCAGGTCTGTGTTTCCCTCCAGCATAGAGCTTTGTCATCTCTAATGATGACAATCCATCAGTCCCCACAGTTCAAAATGAAGATAAATTGAATTAATATATGTGAGTTAAATGACTCATTGATATAATTATACTGTGAGGATTTCTTCAGTGTAACCTAACACATTTAGTGGTGTTAATTGTAACGGCTTTGCATGGGAGCATTTAATTTCCTAAGCAAACAGAATAATTTATTAAATTTCAAAAAGCTATTTCAAGGCCTAGATGTAGAGAGAGAGTGTGTATTTAACTTGCTGTTGATTGTGGTCTGAGTATGCTTTGCCTCATCAAATTGGAAACGGCTAAGATTTTTTTTTTCTAATTCCAGCTTTTATTGGTGCATCTTCATATGTGCCCAAGTCAATAGTGTATCGAAATGAAAGTGGGAAATGGGTACCATCCAGTAAATCGTAATAAGGTATTGAAAATTGAAGAGCACTGAATAATAAAACAGTTCTAATTGCAGTTAAAACTGTATTGGCAGCAGATATGCTTGAACAAGGATGATAAAACAGCCGAGGAAGAGCATTGGATGGCAGAATCGAAGAAGGGTAATAGATTAAATGCAAAACTCAATTCAAATATTTTGTGAAATGCAGGCATGCTGTGTAAACCTTTTTTTTTGCTGAAAAGCATGTTTTCTCTCATGTCAGAAATGATCACAGGAATCCTTTTAATATTCATTTAAATAGTTTTTAATTGGCTTCAGAGAGTTTAAAGTTCAGCATGAAGGTGAGATCTAAGCTTACTAATTAGATCGAATGCAGTTTGACTCAAAGAGCAGACTTGATAATTAAAGAATTTCATTCCAAATATATATTCGGAAAACATTCTTTTCACATCATTGAGGTAAAAATGGTTTTCCTGAAATTTTTCCCATTCTTTTTCCAAGAGAAATATCTCTTACAGAAGGATGATACAACCTCATGTTACTTGTTAGAAAATGACAATCCGTGTTTTGGAGCAAACCTCTCATTTGGTTGTCGTTTAGCTGACATCCTGTGTTCAGGGCATTCTGAGATTTTTTTTTTTTTTTTTTTCCATCCAAGTGGAATTCTGACTTGCCTGAAACATAGTGATGAACACAAGTTGTTCTGTCCTGTGTTTTTCTCCCACTAAGTTGTTTGAAGCTGTTGAAATGGAAGGCTGAGGAGAGGGGGCACTTAAGCAGTGAAGGGTTTTTCTTTGTAAATAATAGATCAAGAGCACTGGATCTGTATCTAATGGAGCTGTGTGCGGCCTCCGTTTCAAGGACAGCGCGCGTTTTTAAAAACCACAACTACCGACCATCCCGTCTGAAACCTGTGGTCAGTTTTGTGACTCTGTGTGTGTGTGTCTTTTTGCCTCTTGCTGTGACTTCGCACTGCCTTCCCCACCCATAGAGGGTTTGCTGTAACGTCATACTTTATCTCATAATGTTAGAGAAAACCCAAACATTACCTTATAAACATATATATGTTTACATGGAGGGAAGAGAGAGAGATACCGATACCTGTCTTCCATAATTATGGAACGATTTCAGGAAGTTTGGTCCTGTTTTACTAACATGTTTGAATGAATCTATTTGATGAGGGTGTGCTCTGCTAAGAAAATATGGATGTATATAGCTGACATTAATGCAGAAATTAGTTTATTGTAACAGTAGAAAAATCAAATTCGTTATGTTTGCAAACATATTTTACCTTGATAATTGGATGAAAAATTTGATTTACCATTTTCCTCCATTCCTGTTCCTTGTTTATAAATTTGTTCTCATATTTGCTGGTTTGAATCTATATTTGAAAAGACTGGATACTGTGAGTATTGTTGGAGTGTATCATACAATTCTTAAAGAGGTAATAAGGCTTTGTTCCTCCTGAGTTTGGATTAGTTACATTTTATCACTTGAGATCTAAATACTATACCTAATTAATGTTTCTCCTTGTGTTGCAAGTGTAAAAGCCTGCACCAGTATCTTGAGTGTTTTGTCTCTATCAAGAGTGTCACTGGAAATAAAAAAATAAACATTAGATGTTAAATTTCAGATAGGAGACTGTATAAATAGAAAAACGAGTACAGATTAAATTTGTAATAATCAAAGATTCCTTTGACTATTTCTGAAAAAGTTGTTTATAAGATTAAGAGGTAGTTACTCTTAATGGAAACAGTTCTTTTTTAAAAAATTGTATTCTACAAATTTGGGCTGATTTAAAAAGAAAAGATTTAAAATAATTTCCTCGTAAAATAGGTTTCTAAGTAATAGAGTTTAACCCAAACAATTTAATATTTTTATTACATACAAAAATGAGTGCTGGAAGCTTAATGTTTCTACGCACGGGCTCCTTGAAAGAAAATCATTAATCTTCTCAAATGTAAGTGTAAAGTTGATCCACTTTAGCCTCTTGTCCATAAATTGTTGACTATTGGTTTTGAAGGAAAGCGCGGTGTGTGTTTTGAATTTTAACTCTGAAATCCAATGGATGAACAACATTGTTCATGGCAGTCAAATCACAAGCCAAGAGAATCCATTTGAAATAATTTTCAAAAATATTCCTGTCAGGGCATTATTTATAGGAATGGTAAGTTTTAGATTTTAGGTTTTAGAAAGTTGAAGTTGGCCACACTTCAAATCTACAATTTAACTGCTTTGAAAGAATGACTTTGCTTGTCTTCAGGGGGAAGCAAGTAACTTAGGGGACATCCGTTCATTTTTTTTTGCAGTCTTTCATCCCTAAGTATAACAAATTGTTTCTTTTATTAATGTGGTACTTGCACTATCGAGAGAGTTCTTAGGGGAAAATAATCAGGAAGATATGCTTTGCCTCTCAGATGCTACAACCTGAAATATGTTACTTCATTCCTTGAAGAGATTTTTTTTTTTTTCTCTTTCAACAAATACAGCTAGCATAATAGAAATTGCAGAAAAGGATACAATGAGATTTTTCTCCCTTCTCACACAGCATGTTTTGGTTGGCTAGGAGAAGCCAAGGTATTGGAACATGATTATCCCTATTTAAGGAAAAAAAAATGATATAATTTGTCATCTTACCGGTTCTCGGCATTCTGTGTGGCGCGCACTTAGTCAGTGCTGGGAAAACAGCAGTCTGACAGCTAATAGATATCTCTGCCTTCAATTGTTTAGACATTTTTGTCTTTTGTGACACTGAAGAAAGACACGGAAGGGAATGGAAGCAACTAAAAAATGTCAAAAGATCAAAAAATCAATGGGCCGCAGGAATGCGATCTGTTTACCGGGGCGGAGCTGCTCCTTCTGTTCCCCAGAAGTCCTGGTGGTGTCAGGGCAGGCACCGGGAGCCTCGGCGCTGCGCCTCCCTCCCTGGGAGATGCGACACTGCGCCGGGCGACGCCGGGCGACGCTTCTTCACAAAGCCGGCACGTTGGCTCGCTCCCCACTCCCCCCATGAATAAATAATAAAATAAATGCTTGACTTTCGAGACTTCTAAAATCCGAGTTTGGGGTGCTGCGTCTCTCCATCCATTTCTAGCCATTTCCAGGCTCTCTGGGCTGCAGCCCAGCGGATGGGTAGAGCATTTACTTGTGGGCATTTTAATTTTTGGATCAGGGGCGAACACTTGACATTTTTATTATTTATTTCTTTGATTTTGGAGGGGAAAAAGTCAATATGAGTAAAATGGGTGATAATTAGGTGGGGCATGTCAGGCAGATGAATAATTGTTCTGTTCCTGACTTGGGCTGTTTGGACAAGACTTGTGTACATGTATGTCTTGGGGTGGTCAGTGAGGGGAGTTGAGATTTTATGTGAAAACTTGATTCTTAGAGAAGAGAAGAGTGGGTATGGGGATAGTAAGATGATTTTAATTTGACAGGGAGGGGTCATGTTAGTTGCTTTCCATGAAAACTTTTGGGCTTTGAACTATAGCCCTTAGTTGCCTTTTCTGTCTCCATTTAAAAACTTTTTAAGCAGCTGGTTGTTTGTTGTCTGGTGTGTGTGTGTGTGGAGTGTGGTGTTCGCCTACACAATTGCCTTGCAAACTGTGACAGCCGAGAAAAAGAGATGGACCCTACAAGGCGAAGCCCCAATCTGTTGGGGAAATTTTTTTCCCCCCAAGCATTATAGTTGCTATTTGATAGTAAGTGTGGTCCAGGCTGCATATTTTATAAACTTTCTATTAAAGTTGGGGAATGTTATCATAAAACTCAATTGCGATGCTTTGTATTATGCTCTGGGATTGAGAGATAGACATAGGATTAAAAAAACAATTTCTAGGCATTTCTAGATGATAAATTTAATTTTCTTTGCTATTTGGAGGTCTTCTTTGAAAATGCAATTGTAATGAACGCATTCAGAACTGGAGAATAGATTTACCCTTGGCTTCAAATAGTCGACGTTATCAGGCGCTGTCATTCGTTCCTTCCTATTTTCGGGCTGCTAATTGATGTTTTTGATGTCAGCAAGAAAATTGAAGAAAATGTCATGTGTGAACCAGTGCGGAAGTTAATAAGATTGACTTCGTTGACAGAATTTACAATGAGAGCAGAGACCGCATAATGGGACCGCTGCGAATTCTTTGGAGTCAAAATTGACACCTCACGCTAGGCCAGTGGTCGATAGGAGAGATGGAACATTTGGGAAAGTTCCTAATCTCATTTTTCCCCCCCTTACCTTTTGGTCTCCAATGGTTATTTAGTTTCACCAGCAGCTGTTTATTCAGGGGGCTCTTGCTTCGGACCACGCCAAGGCCTCAGTTCAGGCACCTGGTGTCATCAACAATGCTTATTTCTTATGCTGTTTTGAGTCTGAAAGCAAAAGAGTCTTAAAAAGGTTAGATTAAGATGTGTCTTAAGGAAAAATATACTAATATCGGTCAGGGTCATTGCAAATGCTTGGGTTGTGTGCAATAAAGCCGAAACGCAAATCCCTCCCAGAATAAAGAGACGGAGTTGGCACTAAGATCAGCCCTTGAGCCTCACAGAAGGCTCTAACTTGCAAGCAAAAAAACTAATTATAATTGAGTTCTTGGCCACATGTCCCCAACCCCCCAAAAGAAACATTTTAGCCATGATGCCCCCTAAACTTTTTTTCTAAGTTATTGAAAGTTTAATGGAATAGTTTAATTTTCCAGTAACGTGGCAAAGTTTATTGGAATTGTGTGTATAATTATGGATTGGATTAGTTGAGTTTGGTTCAGTGCATCTGATTATCTTCTGGCCTTTAGGGAAATGCGCTAAAACCCTAATATGTCCAGTACCCCCAAGCGGTCTCTTTTTGAAGGCGCCGCACAAAATGTGGTCTCTACCAGCACTCGGCCTCCAAGGATCTTCAGTGAGAGACATTATTCTTGGAATATCCAATTAATTCCACGGGCAGTGATCAGTTAGCGCTTCTTCTTCCTTTCTCGCCATTTGAAATGCTAACACAATGAATATTTTCTCATTGGTCTGTGTCCCTCGGCTAAGCTGTTGCCGCGGGCTGAGAATTTCATCGACTGATGAGACCAGAGGCTCCGCCAATAAAAGGTTACAGTACGTGATTTGCATGCCAAGTGGGGTTTGGCTTCATGAGCTTAAAAGTTCTTTAACTTTTATTTGACTTTTTTCTTTTGTTCAAAGTAGATTGAGGGGTGAGTATATTTGTAAGTGTTGAAAGTATGAAAATTACCAGGAACAGTAGGTCACAGCGATATTTCGGACCATCTTCATGGAGACGGTGAAGATGGCCCTTTGTGTTAACTAGCTTTTCTGGAGAGCAACCACATCAACTCTGTAAGATGTGGTTCACAGATAGCATCTTTTCAGATGTTGTGATTGTTGCATTGAGTCCCTCTAGTATCTTTCAGGAGCTTGGCATCTGGGGGAATGGTACCATTAGAGTATCTTGAAAGTACTAGTAATCCAAACCAGTGTTATTTGAAAGGACTAGCGATCAGTAGGTAGAGCATTTGGGAGAGGAAGGAGTGTCTTTTTCTTTGGAGTGGTTGGTAATCAGAGTCTTCAGTATCCAGCAAACAATACCTTCTAGAGGAGTATTCAGAGGCAGATCATCTTCTGTTTTCAAGGGTAAGTTGGAGGTTGTGATGGAAGACCAAGGTGCATAGAGCACAAGAGAAGGTACAGCCAGAAAAATGATCAGCACCACTTTCACCGGAGACGATGCTAATGGATTAGAATACAGCCTGCAAAACCTAGTTTCCGAATGATTTCTCAACCAGATGAAGCCCCGCAAAGTATGAGGCCAGCAGCACATCCGTTCAGTTGGCTCAGAAAAACAACACCTGATGGTGTCACTGTGATCTCTTTGGTCTTCCAGAATCTTCCAGCCTTGGATTTTTATTAAGTCAGGATGCTCCTTGTTGATTTAAAGCCATTAGAGATGTCTTCTGATCTGAGGAGTCTGGGTTGACGAAAAGGGGGAGGCAATGGCGTCTAATCAAGGTACCTCATCCCCTGCTCAAAATGGGGAAAAGAAAGAGCCAGCCTTCAAACCACTGTTCTCTTAGAGGAAGGGTAATATGATTGGAGACTTGACATATTTCAACCGAATGAAAAATCATGATACTTTTACCAAAGTTGTTAGCAAAAGGGAGCTGGCAGGGCTAGGAATGGAGAGCAGCTCCGTCTCTCCCCCTCCCGCCCTCTTCCTCCTTCCTTCCCTAGCTGTCTGTGAGGAGCAAAGCAGGTGGCTCCCTGTGGCTGACTTTTCATGACAACGTGCCATTAGAAATTGCCGTCCTGTTGATCAATCCTCTCGACATGACAGATTTGCCGCAAGGCCTGGCTCTTTGAGCGCCAGCACTGTGGCTTTTCCCTCCTTTTTTCCTGCACTAATTGGTGAAAGTTTTTTTACTGTGCTAGTGGCAGAGGAAATTCTTTTGAACATTGTCACAATCAAGTGTTGACTTCTTTAGAATTGCAAGTAGGTTAAGTGAGTATCAACATTGTGGGGGGGGCGGTGGTAGGAGGGAAACACAGTAACAGAAAGTTACGACCACCTAAATTTTATGATTAGAGTCACATTGGAAAACAAACTAATTGGATTACACACACGCGTGCGCGCACGCGCACACACACACACAAGAATGAAGGCAAGAAGTATTAAAATGATCCTTTTAAACTTGTTATATTTGGTCATTTTGGGGAGCTCCAGTCCTGGCATTTGGAATTGGGAGAAATAACATTGTCATGTTGATAGAGGGAATGTATCTAATTCTGCCTCCTTAGCTTCTTCCTATAATAAATAAATTCAGAATAGCAAGAGCACAGAGACATTACATAACATACTGTAAATCAAAAGGGGGTACATAGAAGCTTCTATTAGTGGAGCCCATTTTCATCTATTCTTCTGTCCCAAATCAACATACAAAGAATAAACCTCTTGGCAAAGGATTTGTCCTCAGATATTGATCCTTTTGATTCAAAAGATGTCATTCTGCTTAAATTTTGCTATTATGGTTATATAGGAGATTATTGTTTAGCGTAGACTAGAATAACCTTCTGTGTTATTTAAATCCAAACTTCTCTGAGAACCTGATACTTAGGGTGCTTATCTTTCTTTTTTGAGCATTTCAACTTGAAACCTAGTTTGAAGAGCAAAGATTCAAAATTCTTACTGAAGAAGGTGGTAAAATCAATCTATGTTTAAAGACATATTCTTCAGTGATAAAAATAATTGTTAGAGGAAAAGTTTTGTTTAGCCAGATTGAGTGAGAGGGTACGCGTCCGTGAATTTTCCAGGTCACAGAATCTGTATAGTTCATTCTGATTCTTGTCCATATACCATTTCAGAGTATTCTTAATTGAAAAAAAAAAGTAGTGGAGGGTATGAAACCCTTACAACTTCACTGTGGGTTTGTAACTGTCGAGAAGAAGTTCTACAGAAAAATAAGGATTTTTGTACTGACTTGTGATACAAACTTAGAAGGCTTGCGTACAGAGTAGGTCACTTCTCTTCACAGATGGTATTTACTAGGAAGTGAGAATTCCAGAATACAAGTTACTAAGATCATGAATGGAATTTTTAGTTAATTATTTCGGGTTTAAGTACATGATGGAAAGGTGAAAGAAGGTAGTAAAACACTGTCTGGAATTGTCTGGGCCCAGAACCCCTTCTTAGCCACCTCAGTTACCCCAGTTGTGATGTTATAAGGCAGAGAAGGGCAGAAACCCCTATTGGAAGAAGCATCCATTCATATAATTAATTTTGCCATTGTAAAAATCATTTGTAAAATTTGCATTATTAACATTATCAAGTCAGTAGTTGGTAAGACATCAGACATGACGAGAGTGAAGGGCAGCTTAGGGAGAGCTGGGCTTTAAACCCTCAGTAGATCGGAGTCAGGATCAAAGGCACTTGCTTTATGTGGCTGTGCTAGACTTTGAAGTCCTGACTGCACCTACAGCACTCATTTCATCAAGTTCACTGGTGTCTTAATAGCAGATCAATAAGTTTCAAAGTCGGAGAGTTAATTTGATACTAGAGCTGATGCGGTCGTGCTGGGGAAGCCGAGAGAGAGGCAGAGAAGGCTGCCTATTAACAGCTCCGGTACAGAGCGCACAAAGATGCAGATTACCCATCTCTCCCTGACCCTGGGAAGACAGGCTTCGGCCAGGAATGGGGAAGCCGTGAATTGATAAAGCAAAGGGTCCTTAATTTAGACATCTCAAGTTATCTGGAAGCTAGTCCATGCTTGAAAAATCTTTTAACTTGGACACACATGTACCTGTGTGTGTACAGGGTCCATTTGGGAGAGAGAAACATGTGACAGCAGAAATGCACACACACCTTTTTAAAATAAAAGGGAAGATTTGCATAAGGACCACTGTCAGTTTTCAGGGATGATGTTGGGGGGGAAGGCACAAAATCTGTTTTGGGTTTTTAAAGGGAACTTTGAAAATATACTTACATCATAGGGGGGTTATGTTGATTTTTTTTTTTTTTTTTGTTAAGTGGCATTGGGAATATCTCCTGATGTGAATTGTAATAGGCCATAATGATTTGAATACAAGTCCATTTTGATCTACTTTTTTAAAAAAGGGAGTTCTTCAGGAGAAGTCTTAGCCCTGAATTTCTTTCCTTCTTTGTAGCATAACTTGATGTGCGGGCAAACAAATGGGATTCTTTATTGAACTCTATCTTTGTTCCCTTACAAGAGTTTGAATCGAATTTCTTTTTATGATATGATATATTTTATGATACAGTCCAAGGATTTACTGAGTATAAAATAAACTAATAGGTAAAGGCAGTGGAAAATTGAGACTGAGGAGAAAAGTTGGTCAAACGTGAATGTTTTTGTATATATTGAGGATTATTTGTTTTCAATGGTTTGGTTTAGATTCTTCTTAAAGAATAAGCATAAACATTGTAGGGTGTGTGTAGAGATGACATCAGTGGCTATTGCAGGAGGGGATTTGGGGAAGGTTTCTTTTTCCCTTTGTGCAAAGGGGAGGGTATAAAGATACAGAGTTCAAAGATGCAAATCGCGAGAAAGTAGAAACCTTAAAAAAAATTTTTTTATAAGAACTTTCCCATCTGTATGTACAGCACTGGCTTCCCAGCATCGAAGGTCAGATTCACACCCTTTTTGAACAAAACTCTAATTTAGAATGTTCATCTAAGGGTTGATAATGGTATTAGAAGGCCAGTGGGGTGGTCAGTGGGTGTTGTAGATTAGCTCAGTGGCCATTACGGCTTTACCTAGACCCCCACGATTCATTGGGTAGATTAACCATCACATCTGTCATTTATCCCTTTTAGTTCTCCCCCTTTTTGCCACATTTAAAATACGGAAAGGGGGGTGGAAATATTATCTCGAAGACAATTTATATGGAGCAAGCCAGTGAAGCACGCTATTCCTAAAACGTCTAAGAAATCGCCATATCTTATGTCTATGTGTGTAGATGGGTATAGTAGAGCTATATGTGATGTAACTTTGCATGATATATAGATATTGAAATAATTTTGGTGAATTCAAATAAGTTGGTTATGCCAGGTAAGCTGCAAGTTTTTAAACTTAATTCCTTTTAAAATTAGTCTTTTGCCTGTTTTGTAGAGAGGGTTCTGTGTTTTAATCATCTCGTAAGACATTTTCTGCTACCGGGCTGAGGGCTCAAGCTCATCAAAGCTTCGGTTAGTTTAATTTCTGACAAAACTTCCATTGCAACTTTGCGGTGCCATCAATTAGGCAGTCTTGGCTGGTCAGGAGGGGACTGGATATTCTGTGTGATGGCTATTCGGGATCTGCGAGGTGTGTTGGATGGACTTTCGTTGAGTTGTGTTGTTTCCTGTGCGTTTACTACAGAAAGATTGTCACTGTGAAAGGGAACTTACGAGTTTCTGTAAATGTAATGGCTCATCCTGAATAAAGTGAGAGAGACAGTGCTTGGAATCTGGGGAATCGAGGTGGAAGGAGCCGAGCTGATGAAGGTGTTTCTTGTCAAATTTGTGTGGGAATTATTTACTGTGCTGTCTTTCCTGAGCTGCTACAGTAAAAGTGAAGACACGGAAAATTATCCCAGATGGGGCGAATCGCTCATTCTCTGTTCTTTTTTTAAAAAGGAAAAGATTTCAGAAAAAA